>CM036770.1:26575210-27175210 GCA_020796225.1 Arion vulgaris
AGAGAGAAAGAAACACAGAGAGAGAGAAAAACACAGAGAAAGAAACACAGAGAGAGAGAAAGAAACACAGAGAAAGAAACACAGAGAGAGAGAAAGAAACACAGAGAAAGAAACACAGAGAGAGAGAAAGAAACACAGAGAAAGAAACACAGAGAAAGAATGAGTTTGTCGTTCTCCCATTATTAATTCAAGTGTAGTCAGGTCGTCTAATATGGCACCTCTAATCCTATTCCTCATTAGAACGGCTCATATGAAAACATGTTAACAAGACTACGTTAGAAATAGACATGACTAGCATACACCTTTGTGGCGGGGAATGTGCAGAGTAAACCCTACCTCGTCAACTATATCGTTGAGCTGCACTGAGAAACCCCTCTCTTCCTGTCCCCTAGTGTTCGGAAAGTTCAACTCTGACTCCTGCCCGGGGGTGGATATAAAGTCCACAGATCCAGTTCTTCTCATCTAAACAAGGCTACGTAATACTGCGTCAAAGAACGTTAGCCTATGCGATACTAACAGTTTTTAAAAAAAGTTAAGAAACCCTTTTTAATACCTCGAGGTTTATTGGGTAAAACCGCCCGTGTGGTGGCGGGGCCAGCAAGGGAAGCAAAGAATAGTACCACTGCAACCTACAATGCATGTCGTAAGAGGCGGCTGATGTAGGCCCTAGGGATGCTACCCCAGTAATTAAAAGCAGTGCAGAAATCGGATGTGCTGGCCTACTTGTTAGCGCATAACTGGCACAACCTACAATCGCTCTTAGGCTCAGATCAGATATAAATCACACAGAGGGGTTGAAAAGTGGTCGATATGGAGCGATCGAGGAAGAAGAAGAAGAATTGGGTAATACCGTGTTAGGACCGTATTTTTCATTGATCGTCGGAACACGATGAGTGATGTGGCCAACATCTCGCCGGTTGCCTTTACTTAACAGTGCTTTACCTGGTACTCAATAAAGGATGGGTAGACCTGGGAGATCTAAAGATGTTAAGATAAGAATACAAAAAGCAAGAGGAACTTTATTGCATTGAGTAAGATATGGAAGGCAAGGGAGATCAAAACAAACACAAAATTGAGAATTTTCCAGTCAAATGTGAAGTCAGTGCTGTTCTATGGCTCGGAAACATGGAAGACCACAAAGGAAACTATCAGAAAACTGCAGACCTTCGTAAATGGATGTTTACGTAGGATAGAGGAATTGAGATGGTATGATAAGATTACAAACGAGGAACTCAGGGAGAGAACAAAGCAGATACCAGTGGAGAGAGAGCTCAGGAAGAGACGCTGGCGATGGATAGGACATACATTAAGAAGACCGACCAGAAGCATCGCAAGACAGGCATTGTTTTGGAACCCGCAGGGAAAGAGGTGTAGGGGAAGGCCTAGGCAGACCTGGAGAAGAGAGCTGGAGGCGGATATAAAGAGAATAGGCAAAACATGGAAATAATTGGAAGGGATGGCAAGAGAGAGGAAGAGATGGAAGAAGTTTGTTGAAGACCTGTGCTCCGATGGGAGTTGAAAGGTGATCATGATGATGAAGAAGAAGACATGAGAGTCGTTACTGTTGGGAAAAACTCCATGTCACTGAAGAATTGAACCCATTCCGCCCGAGTGATTACCGGGGCCCAAATTGGGGTGTAAAGAATAGAACCACTGTTACCTGCCACACATGTCGTAAGAGGCGACTTAGTAGGTTGGTCGTGGGGCTAGCTACCCCACACCGTAAAAACACTAGATGGCTACAGAACGGAGAGCGAACGGAGTCAACGCTGGGTGAAACCGGAAACATCGCCTACTGATAAGGACCAGAGTTCCAAAGGGTGCTGAAGATGTGACGTAAAACACACCAATGTTAAATCTCCATGAATAAGATTTCCACATGAATAGAATATATGGAGAGATCTGGTACATCGGTCTTGGCGGTGATAGCGAGAGAGAGAGAACCCGGACCACCTAACATAATAAGCGATCTCACTAACAACTACGCTACTGCGGTTCTTCCCTGCGCTACTGAAATAGTGAGAAAGAAGAATTCAAAGGAATGATATTGTTAGCTTCATTTTATTTTTTGAACAACACTTTTTTATGAATAAATTTCTGATATTATAAACCAACACAGCAGTTATTTTTGAACATTTTCATATTGGAACCATATTTCATTTACAAATCATTACAGATTCCTACATTCACACAAAAACATGAATAATTACAGTTAGTTTTTATAATTAGAAATCAGCCACTGCCCGCCCTGTTAGATCATGCCCAAGAAGATGAATTTCCTTGCAATAATTTATAGCCTATTGGTGTGGAAGAATAGAAAAAGTTGACAAATCGACTCATGTCTTAAATAGAAGATGCTCATGGTTTTATTGTTTCTTTCAGACCTCAATATCACGTTGTATCTTCTTTATTTCTTTAGCTGATGTATTTCATTCCATTTTTTTGTTTCATTTTATTTTGTTATTCCTCTAGCGAAAGACAGAGAGAGAGAGAGAGAGGTCAGGATGGAATAGAGAAATGAATGTGCGTTAACAATTTCAAAATATTTCCCCATCGTTCATTTAATCTTCCTAATTTAACATTTTTCTGTTGCTGATATTTTGTGTGTGTTATAATACTCGTACATTGCCCGCCTGCCCAGCGTGTTCGTAGCGTGACAAGTCCTCTGTGAGTGGGGGTTCAACTCCGCGGACTGGCAGAAAAGCCACAGGTTCCCCAGATTTACGTTGTTCGTGGCACCGAACCGAATGTTTACGATATATATAGCACCGGCCCGAAGAGCTTTCAGCTCAAGTGCTTCTGGATCGAAAAAAAAAAATACTCGTACATTCTCGTGAGAGACGCATGATAGTGGAATAGTTAGTGTATTTGCTTCATAAGTACGTAGTCCCAGTGGCGGCTCGTGGTCAGTTGTCTTGGTGGGGCCAGACACAGATTTTCGGAAAAATCATGGTTTTTGGAGTATTTACTATTATTTGTCTATTCCGGGAAGTTATTATCCATTTCGATTATTGGCGAGCTAAATGACGAGCCGCCCCTGCGTGGTCCCAGGATCATATTTCGCAGTTTGAGTGTGGTTTTTTCTGACCGTTAAGCTCTCAGGTCGACCCAGTCTCATTTATCAAGAAAAAACAAATTAAATGGTTCGGCCACATAAGCAGATTACCAACAGGCAGTATACCACAGAGAGCAATGTTGTTCCGATACAGTGGATACAGTGGATACAGTGGATACAAAGCAAAAGGCCGGCCACGCAAAAGGTGGACCTCAGAGATAACAGAGGCGACGAAAGACACTATTTATGAATCACACACAGAAGTCCATGCTAGAAATCTCTTCTTACCCTGAAGCTGTGAGACAAATCAAGATTGGAGAAGTCCATGCTAGAAATCTCTTCTTACCCTGAAGCTGTGAGACAAATCAAGATTGGAGAAGTCCATGCTAGAAATCTCTTCTTACCCTGAAGCTGTGAGACAAATCAAGATTGGAGAAGTCCATGCTAGAAATCTCTTCTTCCCCTGAAGCTGTGAGACAAATCAAGATTGGAGAAGTCCATGCTAGAAATCTCTTCTTCCCCTGAAGCTGTGAGACAAATCAAGATTGGAGAAGTCCATGCTAGAAATCTCTTCTTACCCTGAAGCTGTGAGACAAATCAAGATTGGAGAAGTCCATGCTAGAAATCTCTTCTTACCCTGAAGCTGTGAGACAAATCAAGATTGGAGAAGTCCATGCTAGAAATCTCTTCTTACCCTGAAGCAGTGAGACAAATCAAGATTGGAGAAGTCCATGCTAGAAAACTCTTCTTACCCTGAAGCTGTGAGACAAATCAGGATTGGAGAAGAGAAAGAAAGACAAGGTGCATAGAGAGGCTCGCTCCAGGTGTCTCCTTTTCGACCTGACACTGAACGACAAACAGGGTTAGAGAATAGAGAAAGACTGGAAGTAAAATTGGTCGGCGTGATGTTGAACACATCACGATTCGGTTCCTTTATTTAAACACAAACATCAATCAGTTCCTTTATTTAAACACAAACATCAATCAGTTCCTTTATTTAAACACAAACATCAATCAGTTCCTTTATTTAAACACAAACATCAATCGGTTCCTTTATTTAAAGACAAACATCAATCAGTTACTTTATTTAAACAAAAACATCAATCAATTACTTTATTTAAACAAAAACATCAATCAGTTACTTTATTTAAAGACAAACATCAATCAGTTCCTTTATTTAAACAAAAACATCAATCAATTACTTTATTTAAACAAAAACATCAATCAGTTACTTTATTTAAAGACAAACATCAATCAGTTACTTTATTTAAACAAAAACATCAATCAATTACTTTATTTAAACAAAAACATCAATCAATTACTTTATTTAAACAAAAACATCAATCAGTTCCTTTATTTAAACAAGAACACCAATCGATTCCTTTATTTAAAGATAAATTCCAACCTAGCAACTTATTTTCCAATATACCACAGGGTATTAACACTGGCTGTTTACTTTGGTTTTTGTTGATTGTACAAATGTTATTGAGCACAGTGATAATTATTGAAAATACAAGCATATCCTATACATGACGTAGCCATCAACCACAACGGGTCGTTGATATTTCTAGGCACCACTTATATGTTCAGTGGTTTGTCATTGTTTTCTGAATGGTGAGGTCTATTTTTACCTTTTCGTAAAAAATACCACGGGAATGAATTTGCTTCCAAACTTGCCCACAGCGAAGTTTAAACCAGGTACGCTTGGGTGTTGTTTATACCGATGTGTCTGTGCGTCGTGGTGAGAAGTCGGGCTGTGATTTCTTGGCTAGAGAGAAAGTTAGGGTTGCTGCAGAGAATGGGACATACAGCATACAGAGCATACAGTTCAACTACTTCTTATTGGAGTATAGAGGTTTAGGCCGTGCCATTACTGCTGCTCTCCATTGGTTCTCTGTGAACCTTTTTACTGGGGCTTTTGTTGTTTCTGACTCTCAGCTGATGCTTCGGATGATCAGAAATGGCAGGTCAGAAATGAGTGAATGTCTTTCAGCTCATCCCTGAGTCTCTCTTCAAAAGATTCTGAACCTTTGCGCAATGTTGTTTCCCATATATCTCGATCATCAGCTAGTTTTTCCCATTTGCTGGAACCGATAGAAAAGTTATTCATTGAGGCCTTGCAGACATCTTTATATCTGAGCAGTTGTCTGTCTTGGTGCCTCTTCCTCTCCGAAAGTTCACATCCTTGTCTCAAATATATACAAGAACAATAAGCTTATAGCATGTGTTTGTGCAAACACTGTTCGATCGTACCTTACCTGATTATTCTGTGTAAAGTTATAACGAAGCGTTTGAGAAAGACACTCAGCGCGCCATTTTTTAAAGAATGGCTCACTGGTTGTGTTCGTAAGGACGCTCGTATTGCTAGGCTAGGCGATGGGTGTCGTAAGAAATGAGGGTAAGTGGTTCGAATCCTGTGTTTGTCTATTTGTTTTCGGAAGTTCTTAATACCTGTACATTGTTTATTTGTTGATCATATTCTTCGCTTCTGTTGCTTCCTCTGGGGTTCTTGCAAAAAAAAACTCCTTGTTTTCGCATTATTGGTATAGTAAGTTGTGTACATGTTCTTTCTAAGTTTTATTTTATACAGACTGTGTTATTTTAATATGAGTTAAACTGCTTACTATCTGGCAAGTTGCTGTTTACTAACTCAGTCAACGGGAGACTACTTTATACAACTATATCAACTTAAGCATGACTGTACTGGCCTTTGCGATCCTGCACATGGTGTGGAAGTCCGCTGCCATCTCCACGAAAACAAAGCTCAGGATTTTCAGCTCAAATGTGAAGTCGGTGTTGCTGTATGGCTCGGAAACTTGGCGAGTCACTAGGGCAAATACAAATAAGATCCAGACCTTTGTCAACGGATGTTTGCGGCGGATTCTCAGATTGAGATGGTATGATAGAGTTACAAACACGGATCTGTGGATAAGAACAGGGCAGGAACCTATGATGACACAGGTCAAGAGGAGAAGATGGCGATGGATAGGCCATACCTTGCGGAAGACACAGTCGAGTGTCACTAGACAGGTGCTCGAGTGGAACCCGCAGGAAAACGAAAAAGAGGACGCCCTAAGCAGACTTGGAGACGAGGTCTTACTGAGGAGCTGAAGAGTGCTCAATTGACCTGGGAGAACATAAAAAGAACAGCCAGAGACCGAGAAGAGTGGCGAACAACTGTTGAGGCCCTATGCTCCACGAGGAGCGGAGAGGATTAATGATGATGATGACTGTACTAGGAAGTTCTAGGATCTCTGTCAGTTACTACCCTTGATAGCTATATTACATTAGCAATACGGTCAATAGTGAGTGTTCTAGAGACGGCCATTTTTATTGAGTTATATCACAAGTGCCGTCACTCAATCTTAATTACTGCAAACCTATAAGACATTATTGCTATTCCCACCTCTCTTTTCCAAGAAACAAAAGTCAATAATTACCTGACATTATTTCTAAGTAAACAGAATTGATTACCCATAGGAAGTCCACACTGCAGGTTGCATTGATATAACGATTTTTGAAGTGCGCTGTTGGATTCCATTTGACTAAGCAAATATCCGAAGTTGAAAGTAACTGGTTTATCAGGCACTTCACTGATTACATATTGAATGTAAGTAAAACATTCACGTAAGGATTATCTAATTTTTCTAGTCACAATGTGCTTGCTTGAAGCTTAGAGATAAGTTAATGATGGCTCAAGTAACTTAACGGAGATATATGAGCAAAATCAGTGGCGGTTCGTGCTCATTTTTGTTGGTGGGGCCAGACACAAATGTTTGGAAAAATCATGGTTTTGGGTTAGGTTATATTTTAATTTATAAAATAATAAATACACGTTACACATTATTTTTGGTGGGATCCGGCCGCACCGACCCTTAATGATGAGCCGCCACTGATACAATCTATATCACAAATCTAGCAGAGCATTGTAAGTAATATTTCAGAATTATTCTTTGATTAACAAATCAAACATCATTTACATACGATTTTATTGAGAAAATTGGTATTTATATGAGAAATATTTCTCACAGATATATACTAATATGATTTAGTCACTAGGGACTTAGTGTCTAGACTATTCAACAATATTACACATATTGTATAACTGAATCTACATCCAACAATATTACACATATTGTATAACTGAATCTACATCCAACAATATTACACATATTGTATAACTGAATCTACATCCAACAATATTACACATATTGTATAACTGAATCTACATCCAACAATATTACACATATTGTATAACTGAATCTACATCCAACAATATTACACATATTGTATAACTGAATCTACATCCAACAATATTACACATATTGTATAACTGAATCTACATCCAACAATATTACACATATTGTATAACTGAATCTACATCCAACAATATTACACATATTGTATAACTGAATCTACATCCAACAATATTACACATATTGTATAACTGAATCTACATCCAACAATATTACACATATTGTATAACTGAATCTACATCCAACAATATTACACATATTGTATAACTGAATCTACATTCAACAATATTACACATATTGTATAACTGAATCTACATCCAACAATATTACACATATTGTATAACTGAATCTACATCCAACAATATTACACATATTGTATAACTGAATCTACATTCAACAATATTACACATATTGTATAACTGAATATACATCCAACAATATTACACATATTGTATAACTGAATCTACATTCAACAATATTACACATATTGTATAACTGAATCTACATCCAACAATATTACACATATTGTATAACTGAATCTACATTCAACAATATTACACATATTGTATAACTGAATCTACATCCAACAATATTACACATATTGTATAACTGAATCTACATCCAACAATATTACACATATTGTATAACTGAATCTACATCCAACAATATTACACATATTGTATAACTGAATCTACATCCAACAATATTACACATATTGTATAACTGAATCTACATCCAACAGTATATTATATTCTATCGGTCTTAGAAGATGAATTTCTTGTTTCATGGAGGAGAAAATGTATCTCTGTCAAATCTTCTAGTTATTTCTCTCTTTTTTCGCTTTCAAACGGAGCTGCACGCCCGAGTGGTTACCGGGGCCCAACTTTGATGGGAGGGGTGGTAGAGAATAAAACCACTGTTACCTGTCACGCATGTCGTAAGAGTCGTAAGGAGGTTTGACTGAAATCGGATGCATGTGTCCTAAATGTGTAGAAGTCAACCTGTTGCCTTGCAGGACGGTTGGGGACAGTCAAAGGCCTACGGAGAGCGAGCCCAGTAAACGCTGGCTGAATCTGGACACATCGCCGAAGGATAAGCACCAGAGCTCCAAATGGCGCTGAAGATGTGACGAAACCCACCCATGCTAAGGCTGCATGAATAATATTTCCACATGAATGAATTTATGGAGATATATGGTACATCAGACTTTTAGGTGATCGCGAGAGAGAGAGAGAGAGAGACGGAGCTGCTCAATATTCTAGTTATATGTCTCTCTCTCTCGCTCTTACTCTCTAGCCTGTGACGCCCGTGGTGCGTAGGGCAGCTACACATTCACACCCCTCCTCTCTATTCTTGGCGAAACACGTAAAAGCAAAGTACTGTAGTTTTATAAAATGCAAAAACAACAATGCACAGCAACGTTTCTACCAAAGGGTCTTTATCAAACTGCTCTCTATTACAGTGTCTGTAAGAAATGTAATTGACTTTGTTTTCAACCATAACATTATGTTATCTGTACAATTTCATGGTTTTTAATTAACGTGATTATTTAGAATCATCATGCACCCGAGTGGTTACCAGGGCCCAAATTGGAGCGTAAAGAATAGAACCACTGTTACCTGCCACGCAGGTTGTAAGATGCGACTAAGAAGGTTGGGTGTGGGGCTAGCTACCCCACACCGTAAAAACACTAGATGACTACAGAACGGAGAGTGAACCGAGTAAACACTGGCTGAAACCGGACACATCGTCGAAGGATAAGTACCAGAGCTCCAAATGGTGCTGAAGATGCGACGTAAAACACACCAATGCTAAGAATGCATGAATAAGATTTCCACATGAATAGAATTTATGGGAAATCTGGTACATCGGTCTGTGCAGTGATCGCGAGAGAGAGAGAGAGAGAGAGAGAGAGAGAGAGAGAGAATCAGCATCACATAACTCCAGACAGATCCGTAGGTGCTCTGATCTTCTTCCCAAGATCTTTACCAGCTCGCAACGATTAATTACACCCGTTCTGTGCTGAGTACGCAAATGTCTTGTGCCTCTAACAAAGTATCCGTGCCTCGCAGTTTCCATTTTCATTCCGTTTCCTTCACTCTGGATAAAGATGAAAATTTATAAATGCTTTCAAAGTCATCTATACGACTTGTTTCCCTTATGGTGTTGACGATATCTACTCTACATAGTGACCTGTCCTTCCGCGACCACTGCTGTATCGGCCAGGTGATCGGCACGCTCATTTTCTTTTGCTCCCACATGCTTTGTTACAAAAATAAAGGTTAAATGTGTCGCTCGAGATGTGCTCAATGTGACAAACCATTCCTGATTTATACAATCAACCTGGTTATTGGTTACTGGTTACTAAACTGACGTCATTGCACTCCGGGCAGACCCATAGGTGCTCAAAACACCAACAGATATGGAATGTTATGCATACTGATGGTTCCCGTGACTCGCTGATTAAACACACCTCTCAACCTGGATGTCCATATAAGGTTATTCATTAAGTCATTTAGTATGTGTAAATAAACTTCAGTACAAGAATAGAATAATAATTATGTCAATCAATAATTGTGTCAATCAATAATTGTGTCAATCAATAATTGTGTCAATCAATAATTATGCCAATCAATAACTGTGTCAATCAATAATTGTGTCAATCAATAATTATATCAATCAATAATTATATCAATCAATAATTGTGTCAATCAATAATTGTGTCAATCAATAATTTTGACAATCAATAATTTTGTCAATCAATAATTGTGTCAATCAATAATTTTGTCAATCAATAATTGTGTCAAGCAATCATATAATTATGTAGCTACTCCGTGACTATTTTGTAGAGAAGTAGCCACACAGGTTTTATTCCCCAAATTTTGATATTCTTAGAGAGAACACATTGTTCACCTTCTGAACACCAATGACATAATTCAATTTTCACATTCTGATCACCCATAAAAAGAAGACAATATTCACCTTCTGAACCCCCGTGACACAAGACAATATTCACCTTGTAAACGCCCATGATAGAACACAGTATGAACATCAATAGATGTTACAAAAGAAGACATCAATAGATGTTACAAAAGAAGACATCAATAAAACAAATCGATTTACGTACACGTTTTCTCATCTCTCAGCAATATCGAGTTTATGTTTCCCCAAATAGACAATATTTCATCAATTGTTTTTACGGGAGAATACATACATCGGGAAATAGGTTAATAATTTTTGGGTTAGACTATTTGTATTGCATAACTTCATGCATCGAATACATTGAAAGACAACAAATACAGTGGTTTGGACATTTAATGAGAGTGAAATACAACCAACCACCAATAGCAGCATATAATAAAAAGAGATCCGGTACTAGAGCTAAGGGAAGACCAAGAGAAAGATGGATAGACAATATCAAGACTACACTACATAAACATGGATATAACACAATAAGGGCGACTCATCTGGCCCTAGAACGCAAATTAAAGCTCCCATCCCTACGCTTAATAGCAAGAGTGGACAGCCAACTACATCTTCCACCTGGGAATAGACAATAGATAATAGATAGACTATTACTATTTAATTCGTCAATGTCGTTACAAAGTAATGATGGAAATACAAATCAGCAGTGCCGTTGAAAATGATACTTTGTTATTGAAATATCAGTTATCATAGGACTATCATCATAGCCTAAGACACAAGAAAGAAAGATTACAATATGTGAAATGAGATATCTACGAAAAACTATCGAAGTTACAAGGATAGATAGAGAAACGAGAATATCAGAAGCATCGTTGGTACTATACCATGCATACAGTACATCGAGAAGCAAAGAATGAAGTAGTTCGGCCATTTAATGAGAATGGAACAACATTTACTACCATCACGGGCCTACAATAATCGACGCTCAGGGCGCAGAGCACGAGGCAGGTCAAGAACATGATGGATAGATAACATCTCGGCTTTCCTGCGAAAGCATGGACTGACAACGTCAAGCGCAACACACCTTGCACATGATAGAAAACTAAATCTCCCCACGCCGTTTCACGGCAAATGTGGTTAAGATAAGATAAGATCATAATAGCACTACGGACATGTCTATAAGTGTTCCGATCTCCGTCTCAACAAATCCAGCAGCGTCCGGCGGCCCAACGCGCCCGCTTTCTACAGTAGCCAAACATAAAAGCCTATCGATATATGAGATATATGCTTGGCCTTCTGTCACTACGCTCCCGCCATGCAATCGCCCAAACCAAAGCATATATGCGGGTTACTTCGGATAAGAGACATCCACTTCACAAGAACACTAATGATGTTAAGGGCACGAGAATCAAGCGTGGCATGTCGTGGATGGCCCAGGCTGAGAGAACAATTGGCCAGGTGACTACGGTTGCGACTCTACCAAAACGGGAAGAATGGATCCCAACAGATGGTAGCATGATGAACTATCTCAACGTTATTATTACTCTTGGAAGAGAATGTAGAGATTGGGGCAACATGAAGGCTGATCTCGCAGTTAAGCAGCTGATAGAAGATAATGCAAGGGATGATGATGTTGTTGTATATACTGATGGGTCGGTTCAGCGTGGTGAGAAATCCGGCTGGGGTTTCTTGGCTAATGCGCATGGTAGGGTTGTTGCAGAGCGAAGTGGGGCATACAGGACAACTACTTCTAGTATGAGGATGGAGGTTGAGGCCGTTACTTCTGCCCTCCATTGGCTCTCTGGGACTCCATTTACTGGGGCCGTTGTTGTATCTGACTCTCAGTCGATGCTTCACAAGATCCAGAAGGGCAGGTTTTGGTATGAGTGGATGTCGTCTATAGAAGTTTCTAACCTCCAGCGGCTTACGTGGATATACTGTCCTGGGCATGCGGGTGTTTACGGTAATGAGAGAGCGGACAGGCTTGTATCAACAGCATCGATTGTTGGGGAGTTGAAGATGGATAAGGGGATATTCTTCGGTCTCTTCGCGACTCTCTATTGGATGAGGACACTAAAATCGATGTTGAATCGATCAAGCGATTTAAGCAGTTTGGAGTTACCCGTTGTTCAAGTCGAACTGGATGCCTGAGAGGCCTGTGTTTAACCAGCGAGCCACAGGAACCATCAGTATGCATACTCTTCGATATCTGTTGGGGGAGACTGAACATCTATAGGTCTGCCCGGAGTGCAATGACGTCAGTTTAGTAACCAATAACCAATAACCAATAATAACCAAAAGCCTATCGACGTGTTCATTTCACTCTATACATATATATATTTATATATGGCCTTTTTCGTCTTTACAGACCTGCCAATTGGCAAGTGTTTCACGGTGACAACTTCTGAGTTTTCGCTTGTCTCTCTTGTCTTTACAGACGGCCAATTGGCAAGTGTTTCACGGTGACAACTTCTGAGTTTTCGCTCGTCTCTCTTGTCTTTACAGACGGTCAATTGGCAAGTGTTTCACGGTGACAACTTCTGAGTTTTCGCTCGTCTCTCTTGTCTTTACAGACTGCCAATTGGCAAGTGTTTCACTGTGACAACTTCTGAGTTTTCGCTTGTCTCTCTTGTCTTTCAGTTCATCATTATGTCAAAAGATTCGGCGCCTTTGCGCAATGTTGTTTTCCATATATCATGATCATCAGTCAGTTTTTCCCATTTGTTCTGGCCGATAGAAAAGTTATTCATTGAGGCCTTGCAGACATCTTTATATCTGAGCAGTGGTCTGCCTTGGTGCCTCTTCCTCTCCGAAAGTTCACAGAACAACATGTATTTTAGAATGTGGCCATTGTCCATTCTTCGCACATGTCCTAGCCATCTAAGTCTTCTACTGCTGAGCATTACCATGATGGAAGGCAAGTCTGCACGTATACATGTATACCCTGGCACAAAAATAGACGACTGTCTAGACATCTTCAGAAACGCCAACCATCATCTTCCAGTCTATCCAGTATCAATTTAAAACACGATGAAAGGACATAAGGAAGAAAGAAGAAAAAGAGTTACAAATAATAGTCATGTTGGAATTGACCTATGTGATCACGAGAGAGAGAGAATTGATCTATGGGATCACGAGAGAGAGAGAATTGATCTATGGGATCACGAGAGAGAGAGAATTGATCTATGGGATCGCGAGAGAGAGAGAATTGATCTATGGGATCGCGAGAGAGAGAGAATTGATCTATGGGATCACGAGAGAGAGAGAATTGATCTATGGGATCGCGAGAGAGAGAAAATTGATATATGGGATCGCGAGAGAGAAAAAATTGATCTATTGGATCGCGATAGAGAGAGAATTGATCTATGGGATCGCACGAGGGAGAGAGAGAGAGAGAGAGAGAGAGAGAGAGAGAGAATTGATCTCTTGGACTATTGGATAGTGTGCCCTATGACGTTTTAACCAATTTAGATCACTGCGATGTGTCCAGCATTGTGTTCTTTGTGACGTAGAGCACATGCTTGGGGAAGAAAAGAAATAAGTTGCTGAAAACAACAATCACGTAAAGACAGTGATGGACTGGCTATGTTGAAAACTTGTCTATGATGAAGTGGGCGCCATTGTCCTTAGACAATATTGAACATATTAAATTTTAAATATAAGTTAAATTATTACTATATGCAACGAAAAAATATGTTGTGCTATTTCTTTTTCTTCTTTGTGTTCGTTCTTTACGACCAATTTTAATCACTCTTTGTGATATGTTTGATCTTTGCCAAGAACGTGTATACTTTGCATATTGGTTTGGTAGGCCCCTAAACGCATAGACTTCTACACGTTTAGGACACGTGCATCCGATTTCAGCCAAACCTCCTTAGACGCCTCTTACGACATGCGTGGCAGGTAACAGTGGTTCTATTCTTTACACCCCAAATTTGGGCCCCGGTAACCACTCGGGCGATCCATCTTTTGTGTGGACGACTGTTTCTCTTGTACTTACTGAATCTGAGTAGCATTTCCCTTTGAGGAGCACTGTCACAGTTTCAAATTACTAGGACAAACGTTAAATCGTTGATTCCGTGTTTAAGTTGAACATTCAAAATAATTCATTAACAGTAGAAAATAATTATATCTGGAAAACAACTGCCATGACAAAATTTTTCTTCTTGCCAAAGGATTGACTTCATTGCACCGGGTTTACCCCATACGGCTCAGTCCCTCTCCGCAGAAACTGCCGAGAGTATTGCACAAAGCACGAACTCCGTAGCTCCAGCAACAATCCTAGGGTCTTTGGAAAAAACTGCACTCGTGAACAGAATGGCGCGGTCCGGACTCGAACCCACGACCTTCGACTCACAAGGCAGAGGGCTTAACTGAGAAAATTATAAACATTAACAAATAAAATAAATTCCTACAAACTTTCACCTCAAAGTTACTTCCTCGCCGGTGCTACTTGAGTTCCTAGACTACCGCTGAGATCTTGTTGTGTTAAGGTCGGAGGAGAATACATGGTTGGCTACTCACTGAAGTGCAGTAATGACAGTCCTGGTAATCGATCAATCAATCAAATTCACATAAAAACGTATGTAGTGTATAAAATCACACTTGTAAAGTGAATGCCAAGCGCGCTGGGAACATAATCACACCACTTTGCTCTACCAAGCATATCGTTGGGGATAATTAGAAGGAGGGAAAAGACATCTATCATTAACAGCAGCGCTTCGGGTCCAGTAACCACTCGGGCGAACAGCGGCGCTTTTTCTTCTTCTTCTTTGCGTTCGTTCTTTACGACTATTTTAATCACTCTTTGTGATATATTTGATCTTTGATAAGAACGTGTATACGTTGCACATTGGTCAAGCGAACAGTAACGTTAAGGATTGCAGAAGAAGCTTCGAAAAACTCATAACTTCGAATAATAAATGAGAAACATAGAAAATTATAGTAAATTATATGAAATCCTAGAAGATGTACTGGGAAGTAAAGGCGACCGGCGTGATGTTGACCACCCACCCATCGTGTGCCGACGGTCAATGAAAAATACAGGCCTATCACAGTTTGACTCAATGTGAAATGAAAATTGTGGCATATCATTTACAGGGCATAGCCGTCAACCACAGTAAACGAGTCGATTTTCTAAGCCCCACTTATACGTTCAGTAGTTTGTCATTGCTTTCTGAACGGTGAGATCTATTTTTACCTTTTTGTAAAAATCCCACGGAAACGAATTTGCTTCCAAATTTGTCATCGTAGGGTTTGAACTAGATACGATTGGGTTTGTGATCAAGCTCACTACCGCTTAAGCTACAGGCGTTCACATAACCCTATATACCACATGGGTACCTGACAACAACCAAAAACACCCGAGTGGTTACCGGGACCCAAAATTTGGGGTGTAAAGAATAGAACCACTGTTACCTGCCACGCATGTCGTAAGAGGTAACTAAGGAGGTGTGGCTGAAATCGGATGCACGTGTCCTAAACGTGTAGAAGTCTATGCGTTTAGGGGCCTACCAAACCAATGTGTAACGTATACACGTTCTTGGCAAGATCAAACATATCACAAAGAGTGATACAAATTGGTCGTAAAGAACGAACGCAAAGAAGAAGAACAACAACCAAAAAAATATAACAGATACACCTGTTCTTCGTAAGGAAATACATACAGTCGTGGCGGCTCGTCATTAAGGGCCAGTGGGGCCCGGCCTCACCAAAAATCGAAAGGGGATAACTTTCAGGGTTAAACAAATATTAGTAAATACTCTAAAAACCATGATTTTCCCGAAAATTTGTGTTTGGCCCCACCAAGAAAAATGACCACGGGCCGCCACTGCATACAGTTATCAGTAGTAACTATCATACTATCATAATTTGTCACGATGTGACTTACAACTTCATTGCGAACACAAATAGAAAATATTTCAGTCCTAAACAGTGTGTGTGTGAGATAGTGCATATTATAAAGATATACTATGTTCACGTGTGATATACGATATTCATGGTGGTATCTCTGGCTTAGGGGATAGGGACTCGGTCTATTAACCCCGACGTTCTGAGTTCGAATCACGCTGCGGACAGTTTGGTTGTAAATTGTTTCGCGTTAATTTTAACAAAAGTACAATGACACCACCCGTTCAGAAAGCAATGGCAAACTACTGAACACTTAATAATGCCTAGAAAAATCACAAACAGCGTTAAAAGCTGGGGTTGATTCGCAAAGTCCTGTAAAAGATATGCAATTAACTCTTTTTACAACTATGTTCACTGCTCCAGCATATCTTCAAAATCGGTTCCTCTCTCATCAATTTAAATAATGTTTTCTCTCCATGTTACATCGACTTAACCCTTTCAATCTTCTGATCTGATTTACTGGCTTGAGGTATTTGGGAAGTTGTCACAAAAGCCGAAATACTAGCTAATTCAGTACACATGCGTACGTCCGGGAGTAACAAACATTACGGAGTGAAAGGATTCGATTTTAAAATGAATTGAATTAATGCAAAAGTATATTATTATACCCTCAAATTTAAAAGAGATTGCCTGTACAATCTGTGAATTCAATCTCTCTTCTCTCTTTAGCCTGTTACGCCCCTGGCGTTTAGGGCAGCAGCAACAAACGTACACCATTCTTCCCTGTTCATGGCCTTCCTCTGTATTGTGTTCCAGCTATGATTCATTTCCTTCAGCTCTTGCTCTATCGTTCTCCTCCAGGTTGTCTTGGGTCTTCCACGCTTTCGCCTACCCTCTGGAGTCCATCTCAGTGCAGTTTTCGTGTCGGAGCCAGTCTCCATGCGCATCACATGCCCAATCCATCTCCAGCGTCGTCTTCGGATGATAGTGCCCATATTCTCTTGTTGGCATCGTGCAAGCAATTCTTGATTCGAGATAGTAGTCGGCCAGTACACGCGTAAGATTTTTCGCAGACAAGTTGTATGAAAGGCGGAGAGTCTGGACATATCCTGTTCTGTCATTCTCCAGCATTCCGATCCGTACAGCAAAGTTGACAGCACACAGCTGTTATAGATACTAGTCTTGGTTCTGATGCTGTATTGGGCAGATTTCCAGGCGGTCTGAAGGGTCATGAATGCACTGCGTGCTTTACTCAGTCTGTTTTTAATGTCAGATCCAGCGCCTCCTACATTGCTAATAACACTTCCAAGGTATGTGAAAGCGGTTGTATCTCGGAGGGTTTTACCTTCTAGTTTGACTGGTGCTGGGGTTGCTATGTTCAGAGTCATTACTTCAGTTTTCTTCTGATTTATTTTCAGCCCAACCATCTCACTATATTGGTTAAGGCGGCAGGTCTTTTCCTGGATATCTCTATGTGTATGAGATAGGAGTGCGATGTCATCTGCAAAATCTAGGTCTTCCAGAGTGGTTGTGAGCGTCCATCTAATACCTCTTGCCTTATCTTCCGTTGTTTTACGCATCACCCAATCTATGACAGTGTTGAATAATAGGGCTGACATAACACATCCTTGTCGCACGCCTGTTTTTACTTCAAACTTTAGTTCTGAAGTTTCAACACTGCATGCAAACTTGCTGTAGCAGCTTTTTATAATATTTATAAAACACAGTGGATTCCATACCATCTTAAGATACGCCATAGACTTTCGCGGTGTATGCTATCAAAAGCCTTTTCAAAATCTACAAAGTTGATATAGAGTTTGCTTTGCCATTCTGTGCATTGTTCTATGATATTTCTAAGAGCAAATATTTGGCCTATACAGCTCCGTCCTCTGCGAAATCCTGCTTGTTCCTTTCTCAGTTTCTTATCCACAGCGTCAGTAATACGTTGTACGATGATTTTGCTTAAGATTTTACTTGGGACAGAAAGCAGTGTTATTCCACGCCAATTATTACAATCGGCAAGGAGCCCTTTTTGGGTATCTTGATGATGACTCCTCTGTTCCATGCATCAGGTATTATTTGGGCATTCCATATAGTAGTAAACAAGGGTTGCAATATATTAGCTGCAAGTTCTGGGTCTATTTTGAATAGTTCTGCGTTTAAGTTATCATTCCCTGGTGCCTTGTTATTCTTAAGAGATTTAATTGCTGTAATGATCTCATCCTGGCTGGGTGTTTCAATGCCAATTTCTAACTCCTCTGTTGGTTCTGGTATGTCTGCTACTACCGTTGGAGGTGGTCTGTTTAGCAATTCTTTAAAATGCTCTGTCCATCGTATTTCTTGTTCCTTTTCCGTTGTCAATAGTATTCCATTCTTATCCTTTATGAGAGTATTTGATCTTCTGTAATGTTTCCAGCTTATTAGCTTTGTAATTTTGTACACTGTTCCCTGATCACACTTTTTGCTGCTTCTTCTGCCTGTACTGCCAGGTCTTCAACATACATTCTTTTGTCGGCTCTCACAGCCCGTTTGATTTCTTTACTTGCGCTTTTGTACTGTTCTTGGTATCTTGCTTTCAGTCTTTCGGACTTTGCTTCTAACAATTTCTTTTTAATATTCTTCGGCTGTCTATTATTTTCCATGTTGTTGGTGTTATCCATTCTTTTCTTTTCTTTGTGCGGTACCCTAGACATGTTTCACTGCTCTTGCTATATATAGATGCTATGTTGTCCCATGTTCTATCTATGTTGTCAGTTTCATCCGTAGTTTCATTACTTTCTAGGGCTTGGAATCTGTTCTTTATCTGCATTATAAACTTATCCCTTACTTCCGTGTCTTTTAGTCTATCCACATCGAACCTCTTTTGGAAGTTTTTCTGTTGTCCTGTTTTTCTTAGTTTAAGTTTGACATAAGCTGTGACTAGGTGGTGGTCACTACCAACATCTGCACCTCTCTTGACTACAACATCTAGCAGCGAGCGTCTCCAGGGTCCATTGATCATTATATGGTCTATTTGGTTTTTATCTCTGCCATTAGGGGAATACCATGTTAATTTGTGGATATCTAAATGTTGAAATAGGGTTCCTCCTATAACGAGATTGTTCATGCTGCAGAAGTTTACTAAACGTTTCCCATTTTCGTTCATCATACCACATCCATATTTTCCCATAGTTCTATAACTATGCGTGTTGTCTTGTCCGACCTTCGCATTTAGATCTCCCATAACAATGATAACATCAAGTTACTTAGACAAGTCACCATCCCATGATGTGAATTCAATGGCATTAGAAAATAAAGAGGTCTGTTCATGCAACTATCTGACCCAGTTATGCAACTATCTGACCCAGTTATGCAACTATCTGACCCAGTTATGCAACTATCTGAACCAGTCATGCAACTATCTGACCCAGTTATGCAACTATCTGACCCAGTAATGCAACTATCTGACCCAGTCATGCAACTATCTGACCCAGTATGCAACTTCTGACCCAGTCATGCAACTCTCTGACCCAGTTATGCAACTCTCTGACCCAGTTATGCAACTATCTGCCCAGTATGCAACTATCGACCCAGTTATGCAACTCTAACCCAGTCATGCAACTTATCGACCCAGTATGCAACTATCGACCCAGTTATGCAACTATCTGCCCAGTCATGCAACTATCTGACCCAGTCATGCAACTATCTGACCCAGTAATGCAACTATCTGACCCAGTCATGCAACTCTCTGACCCAGTTATGCAACTATCTGACCCAGTCATGCAACTATCTGACCCAGTTATGCAACTATCTGACCCAGTAATGCAACTATCTGACCCAGTCATGCAACTATCTGACCCAGTTATGCAACTTCTGACCCAGTCATGCAACTATCTGACCCAGTTATGCAACTATCTGACCCAGTTATGCAACTATCTGACCCAGCTATGCAACTATCTGACCCAGTTATGCAACTATCTGACCCAGTTATGCAAATATCTGACCCAGTTATGCAACTATCTGACCCAGTTATGCAACTATCTGACCCAGTCATGCAACTATCTGACCCAGTCATGCAACTATCTGACCCAGTTATGCAACTCTCTGACCCAGCAATGCAACTATCTGACCCAGCATGCAACTATCTGACCCAGTTATGCAACTATCTGACCCAGTAATGCAACTATCTGACCCAGTTATGCAACTATCTGACCCAGTTATGCAACTATCTGACCCAGTTATGCAACTATCTGACCCAGTTATGCAACTATCTGACCCAGTCATGCAACTATCTCGACCCAGTCCATGCAACTATTTGACCCAGCTATGCAACTATCTGACCCAGTCATGCAACTATCTGACCCAGTATGCAACTGATTCTGACCCAGCCATGCAACTATGTGACCCAGTATGCAACTATCTGACCCAGTTATGCAACTATCTGACCCAGTATGCAACTTCTGACCCAGTTATGCAACTATCTGACCCAGCCATGCAACTATCTGACCCACTATGCCCAACTATCTGACCCAGCCATGCAACTATCTGACCCAGCCATGCAACTATCTGACCCAGCCATGCAACTATCTGACCCAGCCATGCAACTATCTGACCCAGCCATGCAACTATCTGACCCAGTAATGCAACTATCTGACCCAGCCATGCAACTATCTGACCCAGCAATGCAACTATCTGACCCAGTCATGCAACTATCTCGACCCAGCTCATGCAACTATCTGACCCAGCCATGCAACTATTCAGCATGCAACTATCTGACCCAGTCATGCAACTATCTGACCCAGTCATGCAACTATCTGACCCAGTCATGCAACTATCTGACCCAGTCATGCAACTATCTGACCCAGTTATGCAACTTCTGACCCAGCCATGCTCACAGTCTCATCTGACCCAGTTATGCACTTGACCCATGCAACTATCTGACCCAGTTATGCAACTATCTGACCCAGCATGCA
This sequence comes from Arion vulgaris, assembly GCA_020796225.1. Classification (NCBI taxonomy): domain Eukaryota; kingdom Metazoa; phylum Mollusca; class Gastropoda; order Stylommatophora; family Arionidae; genus Arion; species Arion vulgaris. Next base: position 26,596,249 of record CM036770.1, read on the forward strand.
ATTGACCCAGTCATAACTATCTGACCCAGTTATGCAACTCTCTGACCCAGCCATGCAACTATCTGACCCAGTGTATACCTTCTGACCCAGTTATGCAACTATCTGACCCAGCTATGCAACTATCTGACCCAGTTATGCAACTATCTGACCCAGTTATGAAACTATCTGACCCAGTTATGCAACTATCTGACCCAGTTATGCAACTCTCTGACCCAGTCATGCAACTATCTGACCCAGTCATGCAACTATCTGACCCAGTTATGCAACTCTCTGACCCAGCCATGCAACTATTTGACCCAGCCATGCAACTATCTGACCCAGTTATGCAACTATCTGACCCAGTTATGCAACTATCTGACCCAGTTATGCAACTATCTGACCCAGTCATGCAACTATCTGACCCAGTTATGCAACTATCTTTTCCAGTCATTCAACTATCTGACCCAGCCATGCAACTATCTGACCCAGCCATGCAACTATTTGACCCAGCCATGCAATTATATTACCCAGCCATGCAACTATCTGACCCAGTTATGCAACTATCTGACCCAGCCATGCAACTATGTGACCCAGTTATGCAACTATCTGACCCAGCCATGCAACTATCTGACCCAGTTATGTAACTCTCTGACCCAGCCATGCAACTATCTGACCCAGCCATGCAACTATCTGACCCAGCTATGCAACTATCTGACCCAGCCATGCAACTATCTAACCAAGCCATGCAACTATGTGACCCAGCCATGCAACTATCTGACCCAGCCATGCAACTATCTGACCCAGTCATGCAACTATCTGACCCAGTTATGCAACTATCTGACCCAGTTATGCAACTATCTGACCCAGCCATGCAACTATCTGACCCAGTTATGCAACTCTCTGACCCAGCCATGCAACTATCTGACCCAGCCATGCAACTATCTGACCCAGCTATGCAACTATATGACCCAGTTATGCAACTATCTGACCCAGTTATGCAACTATCTGACCCAGCTATGCAACTATCTGACCAAGTTATGCAACTATCTGACCCAGTTATGAAACTATTTGACCCAGCCATGCAACTATCTGACCCAGTTATGCAACTATCTGACCCAGTTATGCAACTATCTGACCCAGCTATGCAACTATCTGACCCAGTTATGCAACTATCTGACCCAGTTATGCAACTATCTGAACCAGTCATGCAACTATCTGACCCAGTTATGCAACTATCTGACCCAGTAATGCAACTATCTGACCCAGTCATGCAACTATCTGACCCAGTTATGCAACTATCTGACCCAGTAATGCAACTCTCTGACCCAGTTATGCAACTCTCTGACCCAGTTATGCAACTATCTGACCCAGTTATGCAACTATCTGACCCAGTTATGCAACTATCTGACCCAGTCATGCAACTATCTGACCCAGTTATGCAACTATCTGACCCAGTTATGCAACTATCTGACCCAGTCATGCAACTATCTGACCCAGTCATGCAACTATCTGACCCAGTCAAGCAATTATCTGACCCAGTTATGCAACTATCTGACCCAGTCATGCAACTCTCTGACCCAGTTATGCAACTCTCTGACCCAGCCATGCAACTATCTGACCCAGTTATGCAACTATCTGACCCAGTTATGCAACTATCTGACCCAGTCATGCAACTATCTGACCCAGTTATGTAACTCTCTGACCCAGCAATGCAACTATCTGACCCAGTTATGCAACTATCTGACCAAGTTATGCAACTATCTGACCCAGCTATGCAACTATCTGACCCAGTTATGCAACTATCTGACCCAGTTATGAAACTATCTGACCCAGTTATGCAACTATCTGACCCAGTTATGCAACTCTCTGACCCAGTCATGCAACTATCTGACCCAGTTATGCAACTATCTGACCCAGTTATGCAACTCTCTGACCCAGCCATGCAACTATTTGACCCAGCCATGCAACTATCTGACCCAGTTATGCAACTATCTGACCCAGTTATGCAACTATCTGACCCAGTTATGCAACTATCTGACCCAGTCATGCAACTATCTGACCCAGTTATGCAACTATCTTTTCCAGTCATTCAACTATCTGACCCAGCCATGCAACTATCTGACCCAGCCATGCAACTATTTGACCCAGCCATGCAACTATGTGACCCAGCCATGCAACTATCTGCCCCAGTTATGCAACTATCTGACCCAGCCATGCAACTATGTGACCCAGTTATGCAACTATCTGACCCAGCCATGCAACTATCTGACCCAGTTATGCAACTCTCTGACCCAGCCATGCAACTATCTGACCCAGCCATGCAACTATCTGACCCAGCTATGCAACTATCTGACCCAGCCATGCAACTATCTAAGCAAGCCATGCAACTATGTGACCCAGCCATGCAACTATCTGACCCAGCCATGCAACTATCTGACCCAGTCATGCAACTATCTGACCCAGTTATGCAACTATCTGACCCAGTTATGCAACTATCTGACCCAGCCATGCAACTATCTGACCCAGTTATGCAACTCTCTGACCCAGCCATGCAACTATCTGACCCAGCCATGCAACTATCTGACCCAGCTATGCAACTATCTGACCCAGCCATGCAACTATCTGACCCAGTTATGCAACTATCTGACCCAGTTATGCAACTATCTGACCCAGCTATGCAACTATCTGACCCAGTTATGCAACTATCTGACCCAGTTATGAAACTATCTGACCCAGTTATGCAACTATCTGACCCAGTTATGCAACTCTCTGACCCAGTCATGCAACTATCTGACCCAGTCATGCAACTATCTGACCCAGTTATGCAACTCTCTGACCCAGCCATGCAACTATTTGACCCAGCCATGCAACTATCTGACCCAGTTATGCAACTATCTGACCCAGTTATGCAACTATCTGACCCAGTTATGCAACTATCTGACCCAGTCATGCAACTATCTGACCCAGTTATGCAACTATCTTTTCTAGTCATTCAACTATCTGACCCAGCCATGCAACTATCTGACCCAGCCATGCAACTATGTGACCCAGTTATGCAACTATCTGACCCAGCCATGCAACTATCTGACCCAGTTATGCAACTCTCTGACCCAGCCATGCAACTATCTGACCCATCCATGCAACTATCTGAGCCAGCTATGCAACTATCTGACCCAGCCATGCAACTATCTAACCAAGCCATGCAACTATGTGACCCAGCCATGCAACTATCTGACCCAGCCATGCAACTATCTGACCCAGTCATGCAACTATCTGACCCAGTTATGCAACTATCTGACCCAGTTATGCAACTATCTGACCCAGCCATGCAACTATCTGACCCATCCATGCAACTCTCTGATACTACCCCCCACACACACACACACATATTAGACCAAGTCAGACACATCCGATCAAACGTATTCGTCGATCGTGACCCACTTATCAATCTACCCGCAGCCCCACCCTTCCATGTAATTCATGCCATCAGCACGCACGCACCTCTAACACCTGTTTCTATGTTGGAGTCGACAAAGCCAGAAACGAACATCCGACCTGTTAGACGCAGATTATTTCAACTGTTGACGTTAAGTGTCAGATATCGTGACATCAGTTTCTGGCGGGAAGATGACGGTTCACTACATTTCTAGTTTGACTGACGTGTCGTGATCTCAATTGTAATCTTTATTCGATCTCATCACGGCATTTCTCTATGTCTATGTATTCTGTCTATGTCTATGTATCCCATTTGTCTATGTATTCCATTTGTCTATGTATTCTATTTCTCTATGTCTATGTATTCCATTTGTCTATGTATTCTATTTCTCTATGTCTATGTATTCCATTTGTCTATGTATTCTATTTCTATATGTCTATGTATCCCATTTGTCTATGTATTCCATTTGTCTATGTATTCTATTTCTATATGTCTGTGTATCCCATTTGTCTATGTCTATGTATTCCATTTGTCTATGTATTCTATTTGTCTATGTCTATGTATTTTATTTGTCTATGTTTATGTATCCCATTTGTCTCTCTCTCTCTCTGATCCCGACCTAGACTGTTGAAACAACTTTTATTTTGAATTTTACCGTGTTTTTAAGGGACTACGTTTCTCCGTACAGCTTCTCGCGAATTTATCACATTTGTCTATGTAGCCCTTTTTTGTCGATGTAGTCCCATTTGTCTATGTAGTCCTTTTTTGTCTATGTAGTCCCATTTGTCTATGTAGTGACATTTGTCTATGTAGTCCCATTTGTCTATGTAGTCTCATTTGTCTATGTAGTCCCATTTGTCAATGTAGTCCCATTTGTCTATGTAGTCCCATTTGTCAATGTAGTCCCATTTGTCTATGTAGTTCTTTTTTGTCTATGTAGTCCCATTTGTCTATGTCAATGTAGTCCCATTTGTCTATGTCAATGTAGTCCCATTTGTCTATGTCAATGTAGTCCCATTTGTCTATGTCAATGTAGTCCCATTTGTCTATGTCAATGTAGTCCCATTTGTCTATGTCAATGTAGTCCCATTTGTCTTACTTAGCTAAATATATTGGTTTCACTGTTTATGAAATTGTGACAAATCCTTGACAGGACATAGATATCAACAACAGTAAACGAGTCGTTGATCTTCTAGGTACCACGTATACGCTCAGTAGTTTGTCATTGCTTTCTGAACAATGAGGTCTAATTTTAACGTTTGTAAAAATCCAAGGGATTTTTCCTCCAATGTATTCTTCTTTTGCGTTCGTTCTTTACGACCAATTTTAATCACTCTTTGTGATATGTTTGATCTTTGCCAAGAACGTGTATACGTTACACATTGGTTTGGTAGGCCCCTAAACGCATAGACTTCTACACGTTTAGGACACGTGCATCCGATTTCAGCCTAACCTCCTTAGTCGCATCTTACGACATGCGTGGCAGGTAACAGTGGTTCTATTCTTTACACCCCAAATTTGGGTCCCGGTAACCACTCGGCGCCAAGGGAACTAATTTTCTTTCAAATTTACCAGCGCAGAGTTTGAACCAGGTACACTTGGGTTGGGATCAAGCTCACTATCTCTTAAGCTACAGAACAGACGCTCTGTTTATAGCTGCAATAAAAAGGTGGAATGTTAAGTATAAAGAGAAAGGCAGGGATCTATGTTACAAGCCACCATGGTGGTGTGCTTGGATTTTGTTTGTAGGCCACTATAATTGTCAACGGTATGGAATGAGTTAACTGAGACAGTTCCTAGTTGCGACGCCCATAACAATGGTTGTCCTTAGTTCTAATATTTCTAATTGCTGTCTGTCCTTAGTTATGTCATTACTAATTGTGGTCTATTCTAGTTAGCAGTGTCTGTCTTTATTTCAGTTATTCCAAGCGAATGCAGTCTCCAACAGTGGCAGTAATTAGTTGCATCGATCCTTTCTGTAATTACTTGAAGTATTTTTTATTAATGGTAACTGTAAGGTAATCCTTTTGCATAGGATACCGCAGCAATGTGAGGTGTTAGAGACCTCGTTATACTAGAGACCTCGCTATACTAGAGACCTCGCTATACTAGAGACCTCGTTATACTAGAGACCTCGTTATACTAGAGACCTCGTTATACTAGAGACCTCGCTATACTAGAGACCTCGCTATACTAGAGACCTCGCTATACTAGAGACCTCGTTATACTAGAGACCTCGTTATACTAGAGATCTCGTTATACTAGAGACCTCGTTATACTAGAGATCTCGTTATACTAGAGACCTCGTTATACTAGAGATACTAGAGACCTCGCTATACTAGAGACCTCGTTATACTAGAGACCTCGCTATACTAGAGATCTCGTTATACTAGAGACCTCGTTATACTAGAGATACTAGAGACCTCGCTATACTAGAGACCTCGTTATACTAGATACCTCGCTATACTAGAGACCTCGCTATACTAGAGACCTCGTTATACTAGAGACCTCGTTATACTAGAGATACTAGAGACCTCGCTATACTAGAGACCTCGTTATACTAGAGACCTCGTTATACTAGAGACCTCGTTATACTAGAGACCTCGTTATACTAGAGACCTCGCTATACTAGAGATACTAGAGACCTCGTTATACTAGAGATCTCGCTATACTAGAGACCTCGCTATACTAGAGACCTCGCTATACTAGAGACCTCGCTATACTAGAGACCTCGTTATACTAGAGACCTCGCTTTACTAGAGACCTCGTTATACTAGAGACCTCGTTATACTAGGGACCTCGCTATACTAGAGACCTCGCTATACTAGAGACCTCGCTATACTAGAGACCTCGTTATACTAGAGACCTCGCTATACTAGAGATACTAGAGACCTCGCTATACTAGAGACCTCGCTATACTAGAGACCTCGTTATACTAGAGACCTCGCTTTACTAGAGACCTCGTTATACTAGAGACCTCGTTATACTAGGGACCTCGCTATGCTAGAGACCTCGCTATACTAGAGACCTCGCTATACTAGAGACCTCGTTATACTAGAGACCTCGCTATACTAGAGATACTAGAGACCTCGTTATACTAGAGACCTCGCTATACTAGGGACCTCGCTATACTAGAGACCTCGTTATACTAGAGACCTCGCTATACTAGAGACCTCGCTATACTAGAGACCTCGCTATACTAGAGATACTAGAGACCTCGTTATACTAGAGATCTCGTTATACTAGAGACCTCGCTATACTAAAGACCTCGCTATATTAGAGACCTCGCTATACTAGAGACCTCGCTATACTAGAAACCTCGCTATACTAGAGACCTCGCTATACTAGAGACCTCGCCATACTAAAGATCTCGCTATACTAAAGACCTCGCTATACTAGAGACCTCGCTATACAAGGGACCTCGCTATACTAGAGACCTCGTTATACTAGAGACCTCGCTATACTAGGGACCTCGCTATACTAGGGACCTCGCTATACTAGAGACCTCGTTATACTAGAGACCTCGCTATACTAGAGACCTCGCTATACTAAAGACCTCGCTATACTAGTGACCTCGCTATACTAGGGACCTCGCTATACTAGAGATCTCGCTATACTAGAGATACTAGAGACCTCGTTATACTAGAGATCTCGCTATACTAGAGATACTAGAGACCTCGTTATACTAGAGATCTCGCTATACTAGAGACCTCGTTATACTAGAGACCTCGCTATACTAGGGACCTCGTTATACTAGAGACCTCGCTATACTAGGGACCTCGCTATACAAGGGTCCTCGCTATACTAAAGACCTCGCTATACTAGGGACCTCGCTATACTAGAGACCTCGTTATACTAGAGATCTTGCTATACTAGAGATCTCGCTATACTAGAGACCTCGCTATACTAGAGACCTCGTTATACTAGAGACCTCGCTATACTAGAGATACTAGAGACCTCGTTATACTAGAGACCTCGCTATACAAGAGATCTCGCTATACTAGAGACCTCGCTATACTAGAGACCTCGTTATACTAGAGACCTCGTTATACTAGAGACCTCGTTATACTAGAGACCTCGCTATACTAGAGACCTCGCTATACTAGAGATACTAGAGACCTCGTTATACTAGAGATACTAGAGACCTCGTTATACTAGAGACCTCGTTATACTAGAGACCTCGCTATACTAGAGACCTCGCTATACTAGAGATACTAGAGACCTCGCTATACTAGAGACCTCGTTATACTAGAGACCTCGCTATACTAGAGATACTAGAGACCTCGTTATACTAGAGACCTCGCTATACAAGAGACCTCGTTATACTAGAGACCTCGCTATACTAGGGACCTCGTTATACTAGAGACCTCGCTATACTAGGGACCTCGCTATACAAGGGTCCTCGCTATACTAAAGACCTCGCTATACTAGGGACCTCGCTATACTAGAGACCTCGTTATACTAGAGATCTTGCTATACTAGAGATCTCGCTATACTAGAGACCTCGCTATACTAGAGACCTCGTTATACTAGAGACCTCGCTATACTAGAGATACTAGAGACCTCGTTATACTAGAGACCTCGCTATACAAGAGATCTCGCTATACTAGAGACCTCGCTATACTAGAGACCTCGTTATACTAGAGACCTCGTTATACTAGAGACCTCGTTATACTAGAGACCTCGCTATACTAGAGACCTCGCTATACTAGAGATACTAGAGACCTCGTTATACTAGAGATACTAGAGACCTCGTTATACTAGAGACCTCGTTATACTAGAGACCTCGCTATACTAGAGACCTCGCTATACTAGAGATACTAGAGACCTCGCTATACTAGAGACCTCGTTATACTAGAGACCTCGCTATACTAGAGATACTAGAGACCTCGTTATACTAGAGACCTCGCTATACAAGAGACCTCGTTATACTAGAGACCTCGCTATACTAGGGACCTCGTTATACTAGAGACCTCGCTATACTAGGGACCTCGCTATACAAGGGTCCTCGCTATACTAAAGACCTCGCTATACTAGGGACCTCGCTATACTAGAGACCTCGTTATACTAGAGATCTTGCTATACTAGAGATCTCGCTATACTAGAGACCTCGCTATACTAGAGACCTCGTTATACTAGAGACCTCGCTATACTAGAGATACTAGAGACCTCGTTATACTAGAGACCTCGCTATACAAGAGATCTCGCTATACTAGAGACCTCGCTATACTAGAGACCTCGTTATACTAGAGACCTCGCTATACTAGAGACCTCGTTATACTAGAGACCTCGTTATACTAGAGACCTCGTTATACTAAAGACCTCGCAGTATTAGCGAGTACTAGATACCTAGTAATAGAGACCTTCTAGTACTAGAGACGAGATCATATTTAACTAGACCATAGATTCCTAAACTTTTTCGGCCCACTTTGCACAACATAAACTTTGTAACGCCCCCTCTTCATTATAACAGTTTGCCTACGGCCCCCTCCCCCTCACATAACTACATGCTCTATTTTCTCTTTGACATAGAAAATTGATATATATTTTCTGTCATACATGGTCAATTTTCAAATGATTATGTACATGAAATAGAAAATTGATGAAAAAATGGATCGTGTAAGACGGGCATAAGATGAATTAAAATGCAGAATTCAAATTTTAAATGATTATTCAATTGCAAAATCACGAAAATATTTTACGTTAAAATATTTATTATTAATTTCTTCTTTAAGGAACCACCGACCCTTAATCGCCTGAACACCTCCCAAATTCCTCTGAACCCACTATCGCGCGCCCCCACACAGAACGCTTCATCGTCCACTTGGGAAACACTGAACTAGATACACCACTCACTGGATTAGAGATCTCGCAATACTAGAAAACTAACAGTACTATAAAACTTGCAGTGCTAACTCGTAGTCTTGTGAGGTTATATTAGTATCCTTATTCAGGACCGAGCGGTATATTTTCTCAGTATGATGCAAGTCTTCGAAATGCCACCCCTTAAATGTTTTTTCATTAAAATAGCCTTCAATTGCAATTTTGATTTTGTTGCGTATGTCGCCCTCCTTACGGCACCGCCTAATGCGGCCGCCTCTCTGCATCAGGGCACGGCACGGCTCTGTCCTTATTCACCAACATACATGCTCTGTTTCCGCTTTCTAAACCACCTTCTCGCTACCTCTAGCTCTGGTTCTGTCTTTTTAACCTCGGCTCGCTACCTCTAGTTCTCGTTCTGTCTTTTTAACCTCGGATGAGGCATAGACGCTCAACCAGCTCATGGCAAATCGTCGTGCATTTAATAATCTCAAGCAGTCCTTTAGAGCTTTCACATTCTGTTAAACTCTTCCCAATATCCTCTTCGTTTATTTCTTCATCATAATGCATTAGACCAGCGTTTCCCAAAGTGGGCTGTACATCCCCCCAGTGGGCGCTGAAGCGTTATAGGGGGCGGGGGCGATAGTGGGTTCAGAAGAATTTGGGGTGTATTCAGGCGATTAAGGGCAGGAGGCTCCTTAAAGAAGAAATTAATAATAAATATTTTTAAATAAATTAGTTTCGTGATTTTCCAATGTAATTATCATTAAAAAATTTGAATTCTGCATTTAAATTCAACTTATGCCCATATTACGCGATCCATTTTGTCATCAATTTTATATTTCATGCATATAATAATATGAAAATTGACCATGCATGACAGAAATATATATTTCATTTTCTATGTCAAAGAAAATAAGCATTGTATATGAGGAGGAGTGTTGGAAAACTGTTATAATGTGGAAGGAATGTTACAAAGTTTATGTTAGTGCAAAGTGACGTGGCGAAAAAGTTTGGAATCTATGCATTAGACTCATTAGACCAGTGTTTTCCAACCTTTTTTGTGCCATGCCCCACCTAAGCGTTTCTAACATTCGTATGCCCTCTACATACAACATATATATAATTTTTTATGTTCAAAAATTGAATTGCTCAGTTGACAAATTGCCCCTTAACAATCAAATTGCCCCCTGTGGGGCTAGGACCACGTTGGGAAACACTGCATTAGACTAACTAATTGGGTCAGCTCCAGAGTGCGTCACTTGTTTACTATATGTCCCACGTGATATTTGTGAGGTTCAAGGTTATATGATTTATGCGTCATTTGATATCTGTCAGACAAGTGTCACGCAAATCTCTGAGATCAAACGGACGATGTCGAACAGCGTCCTGTATGTAAACTATGCAGTTCTAGTGTAGCATCACATGTCTGCACGCAAAACCTGGCTTTCTGATGGAATCGCATATAGCGAAATATTTTGTAATTCGACTTTTGAAGTGAGGATATGTGACGTAACATTGATTCGAATATTTTCATCTAATGACGAGATATTTTAACTTAGGATTGCCATTTGCATATCCTTAACAGGACTTTGCGAATCAACCCCAGATTTGTATCGCTGTTTGTGATTCTTCTAGGCATTATTACGTTCAGTAGTTTGTAATTGCTTTCTGAACGGGTGGTGTCATCGTCCTTTTGTAAAATCCACGCGAAACAATTTGCAATCAAATTATCCGCAGCGTGATTCGAACTCAGAACATCTGGGTTAATAGACCGAGTCACTATCCATTAAGCCACAGACGCCACCAGGGTTGCAAGATGTTCTCATTTTTGCGGACACGTCCTTATTTCTCGACTAAAGTTGAGCGTCCGTAAACAATTTTGGAAATTCGTAGATTTGTCCGCAATTTTACCAACCCAGAAACTTTAGAAGGAATTACAACCAAAAATATGCATCACTTTAACCGTGTGAAAGACATGAAAAAGAGTTAAAAGAGATGACCATGAAGACAAAGTTTAAACTGTTCTATAATAATGTGCAATCACTTTATGCAGGATGCTTGAAATACCTCAAGATGTCGGTACAACCACAAAGTGAATTTTCATTGCTCTTGATTTTGATGGCATGTGGTTGGAAAATGTGGAAGCTTCCATCAGATTTTTGACTGACAAATGTGTGCACATAGAGGATTTTTTTTTTTTTTTTCGTCCGCTTTCAACTCAGACGAAGTTTCATCTCTGAAACTGATTTTTGCGTGAAAATCTGTTTTTTCCCATTTCTTACAATGGCAGCAGCGTGCACATTGTAATTTACTTTACACTGGCAGCCGTGTGCTCAATGTACTCGTAATTAGTATTCCCTCGCCATACAGGCAGATTTTCTCCGACTTCAGAGGTACTCACGTTATCGTCCTGAGTAAGACCAGGGGACTCGAACAAATGCCGGACAGTAGGTTCGAACCCGAGCTATGAGGCGTCTCACAGCTAGCAGGCCGAGCTACTATCAACTACTCTAGGCAGTCCCCACATAGAGGATTCAAAGTGATGGGATTAGTACTGCAATCTGGAGAAATTTTCATCCAGGTATAAAAAGCAAGCGCTATCGCAAAAAGAGTGGTGTAACTATATTGAAAACTGCAAGAGTTAAGGAAATGTACCCTGGACGCCTGAGTGGTTACCATGGCCCAAATTTGGGGTGTAAAGAATAGAACCACTGTTACCTGCCCTAACAGTGTCGTAAGAGGCGACTAAGGAGGTTGGGCTGAAATCGGATGCACATGTCCTAAACGTGTAGAAGTCTATGCGTTTAGAGGCCTACCAAACCAATGTGCAACGTATACACGTTCTTAGCAAAGATCAAACATATCACAGAGTGTGATTAAAATTGGTTGTAAAGAACAAACGCAAAGAAGAAGAAGAAGAACCCTGAAATCGTGAAGATATCACAGTTCATCTTTGCTATTCCAGCACACAATGCTTCGGTAGAAAGACTATTTTCTTTAATCTATGCCCAATGAATAAATCATAGAACTCGTCTTTGTGTGGATTCAGTCAAATCGCCTCGTACGAATGCGTGGTAGGTAACAGTGGTTCTATTCTTTACACCCCAATTTGTACCCCAGTAACCACTCGGGTGACACTAAGGTCTAAATAGGCTAAGGGAAATGTTATTATATAAACAGACAACTTGTCATCTATAGCATCAAAAGTTGGACTGCAGATAAGCTATGAATAAACAAATATAATGAAGACACCTATGGCAAGTAATGCAGATATTACACTGGAATCTAAAATGATAAAAATAACAGAGCAGTTCACCTATTTAGGTAGCAATTTTGATTGCACAGGAAATGTTAAAAAAGAAATTATGATACGAATTGGCAAAGCAACATCAACTTTTAAAAGTCTAAATAAAATATGGAACTGCAAGTTATATAGTATTAAAACTAAATTACGAATTTTCAATTCAAATGTTGTATCAATACTAATATATGCCAGCGAGAGTTGGAAAATGACTAAAGATATAGAAAGCAAGTTGAATGGATTTGAAAATAGATGTCTGCGAAAAATAATGAATATAAAATGGAACGAATTCAGGAGAAGTGATGAAATCAGAGACATGTCTGGTCAACCACTAGTGACAACTGTTATAAGAAAGAGAAGATGGAGATATGTTGGGCACACCTTGAGGAGAAATGATCAAAGAATATCAAAGCAGCCATTGAAGTGGGATGCAAAGGGTTCAAGAAAGAGGGTCGACCTAAGGAGACCCTGAAGCGAACTTTGCTGAGAGAGGCAGGAAATATGGGTCGCAGTTCCATGGAGGAGATTGAGCGAGTTGTTCAGGATAGAGCGGTATGGAGAAATTACTTGCAGGCCCTATATAACGTATAACGGTACGAGAGGAATTATTATTATTATTATTATATGACAAATACCTTTTGTTAAAAGCGTTAATTGCGTACGTTTGTGTACGTCATAAAAACTACCTTATGCTGCGTTGTGACATTTCGTTGACAATTCAAGTAAGGGAACAATCTCTAAAGAAAACCAATAAAAGCTAATTTTACCAATTAATGGTAGATACATTATTCTTAGACATAGACATAGCATAGTTCTCTTTCATGATATTTCAAGCTATTCTTGTCTTACATAAAATTGTTCTCCCAGGCTGCATAGTTTCAGAAAATGAGCTTCTGAAATAGAAACAGAATCACAAATATTTCTTTATTATATTAACACTGAAGATGGTAAGATGTGTTCCAGCTGTTTCTAAGCGGTTCTAATTTTGACATTTTCCTGCCAATTCTGGAACTTTTCTGCGACATTTGTTAGACAGACAGTACTGTGTCAAACACAAGTGGAAGATATTTATCAGACTAGGATAAGAAAGACACCAGAGAAACGCAAGACAAATACATAAAACCAAGACACTGGGTTAACAACCCGGTAACAGTGCGCTGACACAAGCAGAGAAGTGCAATACAAATACATAAAACCACGACACTGGGTTAACAACCCGGTAACAGTGCGCTGACACAAGCAGAGAAGTGCAATACAAATACATAAAACCACGACACTGGGTTAACAACCCGGTAACAGTGCGCTGACACAAGCAGAGAAGTGCAATACAAATACATAAAACCACGACACTGGGTTAACAACTCGGTAACAATGTGACGACAAAAGAAGAAGAAGTAGATGATAAGAAAGACTTCGTCTATATCTTCTTCCTAAAATCATGTTTTGTTTCACATCTTCAGAATTAAGAAGCAATTTCTAGAACAGGCGAATGTGTTCGCTTCGTGCATGATGAATATGTTCACTTCGTGCATGGTGAATATGTTCGCTTAGTGCATGGTGAACGCTTAGTGCATGGTGAATATGTTCGCTTCGTGCATGGTGAATATGTTCACTTCGTGCATGGTGAATATGTTCACTTCGTGCATGGTGAATATGTTCGCTTAGTGCATGATGAATATGTTCACTTCGTGCATGGTGAATATGTTCACTTCGTGCATGGTGAATATGTTCACTTCGTGCATGGTGAATATGTTCACTTCGTGCATGGTGAATATGTTCACTTCGTGCATGGTGAATATGTTCACTTCGTGCATGGTGAATATGTTCACTTCGTGCATGGTGAATATGTTCGCTTAGTGCATGATGAATATATTCGCTTAGTGCATGATGAATATGTTCGCTTAGTGCATGATGAATATGTTCGCTTAGTGCATGATGAATATGTTCGCTTAGTGCATGATGAATATGTTCGCTTAGTGCATGATGAATATGTTCGCTTAGTGCATGATGAATATGTTCGCTTAGTGCATGATGAATATGTTCGCTTAGTGCATGATGAATATGTTCACTTCGTGCATGATGAATATGTTCACTTCGTGCATGGTGAACGCTTCGTGCATGGTGAATGTGTTCACTTCGTGCATGGTGAATGTGTTCACTTCGTGCATGGTGAATGTGTTCGCTTTGTGCATGGTGAATTTCATTGCTATTCTTCTCTCCTTCTTCTTTTGTCGTCACTTTGTTACCGGGTTTTTGCCCAGTGTCGTAGTTTTCTGTTTTTGTCTTACGCTGTTTTGGTGCGCTTGTTTGATTGTTATTGTTTTGGTGCGCTTGTTTGATTGTTATTGTTTTGGTGCGCTTGTTTGATTGTTATTGTTTTGGTGCGCATTGTTTGATTGTTATTGTTTTGGTGCGCTTGTTTGATTGTTATTGTTTTGGTGGCTTGTTTGATTGTTATTTTTGCTCTTTGACAGAATTCTGCTATATCTTCTAACCATCTTTTTTGTGGTCTTTCTCTTGCCTTCTTTCCTGATGATTCATTGCTTTGCTTTGGTTATTTATTGGTTCACTTTTTGCGTGGTCACTATTATGATCTGTATCCATTGTAGCATAGCAGCATTTCCCATTTAGGCACGTTTAATGGTTATCTCGTTATATGGCTGAATCATTTAATTTGGTTTTTTTTCTTGAAGTTCATTATTAATTATGTTATACATTACTGTTTACACGTCTTCATTACCACATCAGTATTTATTTGATGTTAGAACGATTATATATGTATATCAGTGGCGGCTCGTGATCATTTTTGTTGGTGGGGCCAGACATTTTTCCGGATAAATCATGGTTTTGGTTGTTATATTTTAATTTATAAAATAATAAATAAAATTTATACATTATTTTTGGTGGGGCCCGGCTTCATTGGCCCTTAATGATGAGCCGCCACTGATGTATATACAAAACTAGAAGTTTCTTAACGTAGCAGAGGCCTAGAGGCTTGAAGTTTCTCCTGAATAATGTTTAAATCACGTTTCCATAAAACCTTCAATTAAAGCATAGTATCCGCTCATTCGGCGGAACTTTCAGAGAACATTTCATTGATATTATGATCTATTAACATTATTGATAGCATCCATTAACCTTGTGTGATGACGATATCTTGGAAACAGCCAAGTAGTGACATTTTTTGCTATAATTATCGTTAGGAGTGTGTGATTAACCAGCGAGCTACCGGAACAATCAGTATGCACATCCTTCGACATCTGCCAAAGAAGAATGAGCACCTATGGATCTTACCAGAACGCTACTACGTTGCTTCAGTTAATAATAATCAATCATGCCTGTTTTTTTTGGTGTTTTTAAAAATATTTTAAAACCGAAAGATTTACCTCATTGCACCGGGTTTTATCCTATTTAGCTCGGTCCTTCTCCGCAAAAATATTACGCCCCCTGCCGCGAGTATTGCACAAAGCACGAACTCCGTAGCTCCGGCAACAAACCTAGGTGTCTCTGGAAAAAATGCACACTTGAAAAGAATGGCGCGGTTCGGATTTGAACTCACGACTTTCGGATGGCAAGGCAAGAGCTTTAACCACATAGACCATTTGTTTACTTTCATATACTCATCATGACGAGAAGTATATGAAGATAGATCAAACAAGAGATAAAAAGATAGATAAAACGAGAAAAACGATAGATAAGACGAGATAAAAGATTTATAAAAAATAGATAAAACGCTCGAAAAATATAGATAAAAATATAGATAAAATTATATAGATAAAAATATAGATAAAATTATATAAATAAAAATATATATAACATTGTATAGATAACAGATGTAGATAAAATTATATACATAAAAAAATAAAGATAAAATCAAATAGATAACAGATATAGATAAAATTATATAGATAAAAATATAGATAAAATTATATAAATGAAAAATATAGATACAATTATATAGATAACAGATATAGATAAAATTATATTTATAAAAAAATATAGATAAAATTATATAAATAAAAATATAGATAAAATTATATAAATAAAAATATAGATAAAATTATATAGATAACAGATATAGATAAAATTATATAGATAAAAAAATATATATAAAATCATATAGATAACAGATATAGATAAAAGATATAGATAAAACAAGATTTTGTTAATGCATACCAGCTAAAAGAATACAATGAAGAGGGGAAATGCGACAAGAGAAAATGAAAATAAAACCGGTATAAATTCCGTATCAACAAGTTATTGATTATTGGATACTGAATCGATGTTATTATACTCCAGGCAGACCCATAGGTGCGCAGACTTCCCCAACAGATGAAGGGTATGCATTCTGATGGTTCCTGCGGCTCGTTGGTTAAACACACTCCTCACTCTACCCCACAGGCATTCAGTTTTACTTGTGCAACGAGTAACTTCAAACTCCTAGAACCCCTGGATCGATTCAGCATCTATTTTAGTGTCACCATAATAATAATAAATAAAGCCCATAATCCGTTAGGGTAGTAGGGGTGTCACTGTGGAGAGATCAGCACAAAAAGCACGCCATGAATCTCTGTCGTCAACTCCTCGGGCGAGTGTGGAGAAACTCTGCCCCGACCAGCTCTTGATGTTGTCAAACCAGGATTTACTCCGTCCTTCCTTTCTTTCTTCCACCCTCAACTGTTCCATACCAACTGGCAGTTGTGAAGAGATCGTAGACAATATCCCTCATCCTTCTTCAATTATCTGACAATCAATGCTGTTGATTGTCAATCAGATCTATCGTTACCGCAAACATCGTAACAATAACATTTACATCACAGTGCTTTTCTGATACCCATTTGAGGCTGGGTCAATCCAAGAGCCGGTTACGGTCAGAAACAAATTAAACTCACACTGTGAAATTGAACCCAGATCACACACATAAAAAACGAGTACACTAACTACTATGCTGTCACGGCTGTCTAGCAATATATAGTTCTACATTACTTTAAGCCCGAAAAGAACGACAAACTAAATATGCAAGGAGATTGATTAATCAACATGGAACTGGCGTGTTGGGCCGCTGGACGCTGCTGGATTTGCTGAGGCGGAGATCGGAGCACCTATGGACATGTCCGGGGTGCTATGATGATAGTCCTCATATAACTGATTAAATAAGAACAAGTATCACCTCCCCGAGGGTTACGGGGCCCAAATTTGGGGTGTAAAAATGGAACAACTGTTACCTGCCACGCATGTCGTAAGAGGCGTCTAAGGAGGTTTGATTGAAATTGGATGCATGTGTCCGCTAGGGAATGCTAACCCGAAACAAATGCTTGCAGAAAACGAATGCACCAGGCCGTAAGGCGTATAACATGGTGCAACGACCCTTCACAATGAGGAATGGAATAACGGATTCTATGGTCGCCAATCTGCCCCGGAGATTTAGTCACGTAGTAAGAATGTCAGACCTACCATCACGAGGGTGACCAAAACTTACTGCGGGAAGAGATCGGCACAAATGGGGAAGCAGAAATCATAGGAATTATATCCTACAGAACTGCCTCCAGTATGCAGTCTTGAGAAGAAAGAGGTGGCCCACTTACACTAGCGTGCAAGACAAACTGTATGGCGTGGCTGATAATCTGAGGAGACGGCTGCATTTATTTGAGAATCCGAAATGACAATCTAATGAGAACGCAGAAGACAAACTGTATGGTGTGGCTGATAATCTGAGGCAGACGGCTGCCTTTATTAGAGAATCTGAAATCCCAATCTAGTGAGAACGCAGTAGACAAACTGTATGTCGTGGCTGACAATCTGAGGCAGGCGGCTGCCTTTATTAGAGAATCCGAAATCCCAATCTAGTGAGAACGCAGTAGACAAACTGTATGTCGTGGCTGACAATCTGAGGCAGACGGCTGCCTTTATTAGAGAATCCGAAATCCCAATCTAGTGAGAACGCAGAAGAAGAAGTATCACCTCTATATCGAAGGATATCTGCAAATCATCTTTATAATTCTACGACCCTTGTCACTAGCGGTACATGCATGCACACCTGTCACTAGAGGTACATGCATGCATACCTGTCACTAGAGGTACATGCATGCATACCTGGTGATGTTCTCTTTTCTAATTTCATCCGTCTTCCTCATCCAAGCTTGTGTAGAACATTGCAATCGCGAACTATTTTTGTTTTTTTCATGACACTTGCAACATGCGCAATTAATCCGTCACGCTCTAGCTACTCCCTAAATGAGAAGAGACATTGGAAGCGGCTACATAATGAGTATACGTAAACACATATGTGTGTAGTTATGTGGTGTATGTGTGTGTATGTGTGTGTGTGTGTGCGTGTTTGCATGTGTGCGTGTCTGTATATATTACTAGTTTTTGTTGTTATTCATTATAGGCTAGATTATCCTTACCCTGTACATAACTAACATTGATCATCAGATCGCGTGATGTCACGCACAGAGCTATATATCATCGATCCTCCAAACATTCCTTTGTTGTGTTCTTCCATCAATTAACTTTCACTGAACAGAACAAACGATTGTTTTCGAGTGGCACGCTTGTAACAACTACCAGCAAAGAGATAAACAAATATCGTTGACGGGAACTTTAATGGTTTCAGCGGTTCCTAATATCTACCTCAACATGAACTCGAATGACAGTCAGGTTGGGTGGTACCTGTCCGTGTTTTAAGAAAAAACAGACTATAGATGTGTTCTCTCAAGAAGAAAGTTGCAATCCATCACAAAGACGTATCTCTCTCAAATTTCTTTAAAAAACTTAATTTTGGACAAATCTCCCGTCTCTAACCGTTGTTAAGTCATGGAACTTGCATATATAATGATTCTAATTACAGCCTGGAACAAAGAATACAGGCTTTCGAATATAAGTGTTACAGACGGGTACTATGTATTAGTTACATAGAACATAAGACGAATATTTATGTAAGAGACCAAATAAACAACCTTGCAGGTCGACAAGTACCTCTCTTGACAATCGTGAAACGGCGTAAACTTGTGTGTCTCGGGCATGTGATGAGACGGTGCTCACTCTCCAAGATTATCCTACAGGGAACAGTTAAGGGTGAAAGAAAGAAAGGAGGGCAGAGAAAATCCTGGTTTGATAACATCAAGAGCTGGTCGGGGCAGAGTTTCTCCACACTCTCCCGAGGAGTTGAAGACAGAGACTCATGGCGTGCTCTTTGTGCTGATGTCTCCACAGTGACACTCTTACGTGTTATGTGCTTTATTATCATAATATATAATTACAGCTTGCTAAAGATATTTCATCTACTTGAAATAGAATCCAGACTGAAAGAGGGGTAGGGGAAGACCTAAAGAGACATAGAGACGGAACTGTAGGCATAAAAGAGAATAGACAGGAGTGACCTGGCATAATCTAAGCTAAATTACTCAATGCCTTTATGCTTCAAGGGGAGGTGAGAAAATAAAATGACAAAAATTTCAGTTGTAACTACACAGTACTCTGTCCATCCAACTAATGTTGTCGAAAATACACAGAATTGGCAGTCTGGTGAAGCATAGATACTGTAATCTACTTGGTTCTTTCACATTTCGTAAATGATATATATTTACATGCATTGTTCACCATTATCGATACAACTTAGCTCTTCTCGTAGCAATCTTTATATATATTCCTACTCCTTGCGTTACGTTATACGTTACATTGGTGTATGTAAGAAATATCCTGTACAGGTAGCTCAATAACCTCTATGGAATTGAGCCGATATTTCTCACTACTCTCAGTACAATTTGTTTCAGTGTTTCCCTACAGCGTCCTTTATTTTCTGAACTCTTTACCTTCATGTTAATTCCTGGTTTATGATTCCTGGATAATTTCTTCTCAGAGTATGCTCAACATATTTCCATCTTCAGTTTGGTTTATATATTGTTACCTTATTTAGATAGTGATTAATGACATGAGGAAACCCCCTGACAGCATCGCAAGACAGGCTCTCTGATGGAACCACCAGGGCAGTAGAAGTAAGGGAAGACCCAGAAACACCTGGAGACGGGAGTTAGAGATGGAATGCAAAAAACAGGGAGAGAATGGTGAGATCTGGAAAAGATGGCCTTGGATAGGCGGGCTTGGAAGGCCTTGGATAGGCGGGCTTGGAAGGCCTTGGATAGGCGGGCTTGGAAGGCCTTGGATAGGCGGGCTTGGAAGGCCTTGGATAGGCGGGCTTGGAAGGCCTTGGTTGCGGACCTATGCTTCCTAGGGGCGAAGGGTGAAGAAGAATAGAATTAATGACAAATCAAAATTAAACTGTTTATCTTATCCGAACTCAGCAGTCTCGGTTGTACAGTAGGTAGGCTCGAGTTTCATAACCTCATTTTATAATGCTGTGGCTAGTGTCCTTTTTTGTTAGCGTATGGTCCGGGTTCAATTGAAGAGTGAAAGTGGCAATTTTTTCTGACTGTAACGGATCTCAATTTATCCCAGCCACAATTGGTAACAAACGAAACACTAGAAAAATAAAGGCAGCTTGTCCAATATACTATGGTATGTTATGAAAACGGGGAAATTATATATAATATGGTATGAAAACGGGGTGTTTTACTTTTATTTTATCTAACTGGAATC
The DNA here is from genome assembly GCA_020796225.1 of Arion vulgaris. NCBI lineage: Eukaryota > Metazoa > Mollusca > Gastropoda > Stylommatophora > Arionidae > Arion > Arion vulgaris. The sequence continues at coordinate 26,617,386 of CM036770.1, forward strand.
ACACTTGCAAGGGGTCTGTCAACTATATCGTGAGAACCCTTGCTTTAGTCAACCATTCAGTCTCCCAACGAGGTGCAGGTTATTACAGTTAGGGGAGATAATTAATAGTCATTAGAGAAGCTTAATTTGAGGAATGTAATTATCTTCTCTTTGATTCTGACAAGGACTAGATATCAGGTAATCAAATGATTCTGTGAAATATATTTGGGAATGGCACAAACATGTAGAGCCGTGCACACTCTTACAAAATGCAGTACTAGAACAATGAACGAGAAATGACGTTAACAATTAAAGAGATCCCTGATCTCAGTGTAGGTGAGTCGAGTTTTGATTCTGACAAGGACTAGATATCAGGTAATCAAATGATTCTGTGAAATATATTTGGGAATGGCACAAACATGTAGAGCCGTGCACACTCTTACAAAATGCAGTACTAGAACAATGAACGAGAAATGACGTTAACAATTAAAGAGATCCCTGATCTCAGTGTAGGTGAGTCGAGTTTCTAGTCCTATCGGAGACGGACGATAAAACGTAGGTCCCGTGTTCAATTTGAGCATGTAAAAGAACCCTGGACATTTAACTCTTTCCACGCCCATTTATTTCCTCAATTTTTAAGCAGTTAATTCAAGGAAGTAAAAAAAAATTAAAAAAAAAAAAAATTACGATCTCAACTACTTATCAATAAATAAACATATATATATTATTATATACTAAATTGAAGTAAACTGGGCAACCTAACAGAATAACAAGGTTAAAAAGTACTATAAGTAAAACAGAAGAAGTTAAACTAGAAAGACTTCTTATAAGGGAAGCAACTCTATGGCGCAGTGTGCGGCTTAAAGCGTGGAAAGAGTTTTAATAGAGCAGTAGAAAAACATATATGTGCTTTTGAATATAAGTGTTACAGAAGAGTCCTTCGTATATCTTGGACAGAGAAGAGAACAAATAGATCTATCCAGAAAGAACTCAAAATAAAAGAAAACTGGCTGATGCTACAAATAAAAAATAAAAAATTGAGATATTTTGGACATATAAAAAGACATGAAGGGCTGGGGAAGACCATCATGGAAGGAGGCATACCGACAAAGAGAAGAAGAGAAGACCACGGAGAAGATCAGAGGCAGGACATCTGGCCTATGAGAGAGAGAAATTCGGAGGACTGTTGGGGTGGGGTGGCAAAGTTCTGCTCAGGACAAGCTATGTGATGATGATGAATATAACCCTTGGCAGTTTAAAATCGAAAGATCAAGCTAGAAAACCTTTTACGTACAATCTCTATTGATGTTAATTATAGAATCAAGATATTCAAAATATGTGACGTTCTCAATGTTTTCATTATTGATGGTAGCCCATCTGCCCAGCGTGTTCGTAGCGCGTTGGACTACGGGTGACTATCCCTCTGTGTGTGCGGGTTCAATTCCGCGGGATGGCAGAAAAAGCCACAGATTCCCCAGATTTACGGTGTTCGTGGCACCGAACCGAAGGGTTACGATGTCCATGGCACCGAGCCGAAGAGCTGAAAAGCTCAAGTGCTTCTGGATCGAAAAAACAAATAATTGATGGTAACTTTGGATTGTGATTTTGCTTTCCCGTGGACATAATTTTAGTTTTCTTTATATTCAGAAAAAGATTCTGATCTTCGATGTGCTATTTGACAGACTGAATTAGCTGTATTTTATTGTTTGTTTAGTAGGGGATTAAAGTCTCTTTAAGCCGAGGCACACCCTTTCAACTTAAGGCGAACCTTTTATTGGTTATATCAGAGCGTGTAGGCCAACAAACATGAAAAATAGAATTAACTCCTTTCAGAGAATCCAGTAGTTAAGAATTAGATGTAGATTTAATCGCATTTCTAAAATATTCGAAATTGATTTTGGAATAGTGAAAACTTGTTAAAGATGGAAAAAGAACCACAATTTGTTACTTGTATTATATAGAAAATTGGATATAGAACAGGATATGTCCAGACTCTCCACCTTTCATACAACTTGTCTGCGAAAAATCCTACGCGTGTACTGGCCGACTACTATCTCGAACCAAGAATTGCTTGCACGATGCCAACAAGAGAATATGGGCACTATCATCCGAAGACGACGCTGGAGATGGATTGGACATGTGATGCGCATGGAGACTGGCTCCGACACGAAAACTGCACTGAGATGGACTCCAGAGGGTTGCCAAAAGCGTGGCAGACCCAAGACGACCTGGAGGAGAACGATAGAGCAAGAACTGAAGGAAATTAATCATAGCTGGAACACAATACAGAGGAAGGCCATGAACAGGGAAGAATGGTGTGCGTTTGTTGCTGCCCTAAACGCCAAGGGCGTAACAGGCTAAAGAGATTATATAGAAAAGTATTTTAAAATGAGAGAAATTACAAGTGAGTTCTATTTAAACACAAACAAATAAAATAAACAGTTTAAATGTGAAACAGTTTCACGAACATCTAGTAATGATTTTAAACAGTTAATATGTCATCCATTTAAATGGAAAAGCTGTTTTAAAACTAGTGGATGTCGTGAAAATGTGAGAATAGTGGTAAATTATATATCCTAAGCCAGACACAGACAACCTTTAAAAGTGATTTAAATTTAAACGTGATAGTATAGAACAAGAGATGTATTTTCCATTGATAACATTTCTTTAGTGTTGGATATGAGAAATGAGAAATATGAGTTCATATGAGAAATGAGAAATATGAGTTCATATGAGAAATTCCAGAGGACTTTCTTCTTCTTCTTTCTCGAATCCTGTATACCTCACAGCGTCAGGTCAGGAAGAGATTTCTAAATCGGGCCCTAGTATGCGCTTCGTAGATGGTCTCTTTCGTCGCCTCTGTTATCTCTGAGGTCCATCTTTGCGTGGCCGGCCTTTTGCTTTGTACCCATTGTATCGGAGCAGCATTGCTCTTTGGGGTGCACTGTCTGATGGTAATCTGCTTACGTGGCCGAACCATTTAATTTGTTGTTTCTTGATGAAGTCTAGTACTGATGTTGTACCCACTTTTTCCTGATGTCTTCATTTCTCAACCGGTCTCTTCTTGTTACACCCAGCATTCTGCGTAGACACTTCATCTCTGTTGTGACTAGTTTTCTTCTATCGTTTGTTGTCAGCGTCCAGGTTTGGCACTGGTAACATAATGTGAGGAGAAAGATTGTGTTGAATATTGCTTTTTTTGTGTTCATGGTGACGTGTTTGCATCTTAAAATTGGGTCCAGAGGACTGTTGGGGTGGCAAAGTTCTGCCCAGGACAAGCTATTTGATGATGATGATTTTTCTATGACCAATGGCATATGATAAGGGATATGGTTAACATCGCACACGACCGCATTTGCATGTTGTGGTGCTCTTTGGACAATTTCATAATCACAGCTGGTCTAAGTTAATTGCATATCCTTTACAGGACTTTGCGAATCAACCCCAGCTTTTAAACGCTGTTGTGATTTTTCTAGGCATTAGTACGTTCAGTAGATTGCCATTGCTTTCTGAAAAGTGGTGCCATCGTCCTTTAAAAATCCACGCGAAACAATTTGCCACCAAACTCTCCGCAGCGGATTTGAACTCAGAACTTCGGGGTTAATAGACCGAGTCACTAACCCCTAAACCACAGACACCACCACACAGCTGGTCTACTAGAGTAATTTTTGATGAACAGTCTATGGAGAATGGTGATATGCTGCACTATCTTAGATACCTTTTGATAGCAGCATGTCCATCAAACATCATATTGAACATACGATACAACGAAGCAAATCTTGTCTTGCTGCTCTCACCAGCATGGTAGAAGCACATGTCGAGCAGTGACTGTTTGTCCTTCTGTTCCATCAGCTGACATTGTCCTTGGCTGTTCTGTGAACAGTTTTGTGTTGCTACATTAGCGACGGCCATATGCATTTTATGCGGTGCATGTTGTTTTTGTGGCGGTACGCTGCTGTTTCATTCTGGAATTAGTTCACACAGGAAACATTTCACAGTTATTAGCATTTCGTGTGATTTTCATTGGCACAGGAATGGAGCAATTATGGGGTGACCCGTTGCAGTGAAGTTGGAACCGTACTTATGAACTATGAACTATGTCCTTGGCTGATTACTGACTCGACTTCCTCTTACCTAGAGTTTGGTAGAACTAGGTATGTTGAGAAGACAATCTGATGGTGTGGAATAAACACAGTGATTCCATCTTGGCTTCTATATCATTAAATAGCCCTTAGAGACACGCATTCCTTAGTGTTATTGCAATCTTCTAATTTTGACATTTATTCGCGGTACGTAAAAAGTCCACTCCCGCCACGTCGTCAATGACATGTGCACTACGTTGCACTGAACCGAGGAACAATATCTCAAGTACTGTTGGGTCACTAAAGAAGAGACGATGAAGACGAAGAAGGTGACACTAACAGCCAGACGTGATAATTAAATTATTGTTTTGGTAGCCATCCTATACCATGGACAGAGAAGAGAACAAATAGATCTATCCAGAAAAAACTCAGAATCAAAGAAAACGGGCTGATACTACAGATAAGAAAGAGAAAATTGAGATATTTTGGACATATAAAAAGACACGAAGGGTTGGAGAAGACCATCATGGAAGGAGGCATACCGGCAAAGATAAGAAGAGAAAGACCACGGAGACGATGAATTTAGGATGTAACTGATGGTTTGAGCATGACGGCTGCAGAGGCAACGAGAGACATTCCGGAGGACTGCTGGCATGTCAAAGTTCTGCTCAGGACAAGCTATTTGATAATGATGAGCGTATTTTCAAATACATCAATTGCTTGCAATGAGCATTAACAAGTCAGCATTTTCCTCCACTCATGTTTTATTGCGTTTCAAACTTTATGTTTTTCATTTTAATATCTTGGCATTAACTTAATGAGATTTTTTCTTATCCAGATCCCTGGCAATCCTGTTTCTTGTTTCCTTAATTATTTACATAAAACAAAACTAAGAATGCATTAAAATTACAAAAAATGAAATCTAAAATTATATGTAGATATCTCAGATTCATGCTAATTGCATTAAATGAACAGAAAATAATATGTTTTCGCAATCTATGGAAGACATTGCTTCAACAATTATTGATATATTCCAGTTGTAAAATAGAGTAAATTGTTATCAGGATGTCAAGAATTTAATGTTAGACAATTGACGGTAGATGACAGATAAGAGAAGCTACAAGAAATCAACTGACCCAATTTAGAATTTTAACAACTAGGAAATAATCTTCATGACCAGGTTTTAAGAGAAAAAGATAATTATCGTATCTTGATTTTTATTAATAAATTAATGTTTTAAATTGAGAATATTATATTTGATAACATTTTGTATAGTTCGTATGTTCATAATTGTATGAATAATTTTAACATCATTGTCATCAAAATCATTATTAAAATTATCACCATCACAATCATCACTTTCACAATCTCTCTCTCTTTCTATCTATCTATCCCTCTGCCTTTTTAACCCTGATTGGGGCATAGGCCCTCAACCAATTCATGCCAAATATTTCTATCTCTAGCTATCCCCTGCAACTCCCTCCAGATCTTCTATATAATGTTGTTCTCTGCCTCCAAATCTCGTCTCCATGTATTTCTCGGCCTCCTCTTCTTTTGCTGTCCCTGCGGTTCCCGGAAAGAACCCTTCTTGTTATATTCCTCTCATGTTTTCGCAAAGTGTGTCCTATTTAGCGCCAGCGTCTTTTTTTTAACCTCTTGATTCACTGGAACCTGTCTTGTTCTCTCCATAAATTCTCCACTATCACAATCATTATCATCAAAATCATCTCTAAAAACCTTCATCGTCATTATCATCAAAATCATCTCTAAAAACCTTCATCGTCATTATCATCAAAATCATCTCCAAAAACCTTCATCGTCATTATCATCAAAATTATCTCTAAAAACCTTCATCGTCATTATCATCAAAATCATCTCTAAAAACCTTCACCGTCATTATCATCAAAATCATCTCTAAAAACCTTCATCGTCATTATCATCAAAATCATCTCTAAAAACCTTCATCGTCATTATCATCAAAATCATCTCTAAAAACCTTCACCGTCATTATCATCAAAATCATCTCTAAAAACCTTCATCGTCATTATCATCAAAATCATCATCGCCCGAGTGGGTACCGGGGTCCAAAATTAGGATGTAAAGAATAGAACCACTGTTACCTGCCATGCATGTCGTAAGAGGCGACTACGGTGGTTTGGCTGAAATCGGATGCATCTGTCCTAAACGTGTAGAAGTATATGCGTTTAGGGGCCTACAAACCAATGTGCAACGTATACACGTTCTTGGCAAAGATCAAACATATCACCAAAGAGTGATTAAAATTGGTCGTAAAGAACGAACGCAAAGAAAAAGAAGAAGAAAATCATCATCATCATCATCAAAGTCAGATGTCGTACATATGGTATTGGGATCTTCTGTAACACTTTATCCAGCATTGCAGATCCATATCGTTATTGATACTCTTCCAGGCCATGATGCCAAGCTGCTTAGTTTATTCCCTCTCTGTTATCTATCTTTCTTTCTATTAATTTTTCTTTTACGCAATGTCTTTTATCAAATTGTGATATATGTAAGCAAAAAGGTTATCTCAAATAAAAGCAATTATTGGCAGGGTCGGCTTTTCATTTTCTCAAACACTGCATTTCTCTTGTCTGTTGTTGAAACGGTGCATTTCTCTTGTCTGTTGTTGAAACGGTGCATTTCTCTTGTCTGTTGTTGAAACGGTGCATTTCTCTTGCCTGTTTTGTTGAAACGGTGCATTTCTCTTGTCTGTTGTTGAAACGGTGCATTTCTCTTGTCTGTTGTTGAAACGGTGCATTTCTCTTGTCTGTTGTTGAAACGGTGCATTTCTCTTGTCTGTTGTTGAAACGGTGCATTTCTCTTGTCTGTTGTTGAAACGGTGCATTTCTCTTGTCTGTTGTTGAAACGGTGCATTTCTCTTGGCTGTTGTTGAAACGGTGCATTTCTCTTGTCTGTTGTTGAAACGGTGCATTTCTCTTGCCTGTTTTGTTGAAACGGTGCATTTCTCTTGTCTGTTGTTGAAACGGTGCATTTCTCTTGGCTGTTGTTGAAACGGTGCATTTCTCTTGTCTGTTGTTGAAACGGTGCATTTCTCTTGTCTGTTGTTGAAACGGTGCATTTCTCTTGCCTGTTGTTGAAACGGTGCATTTCTCTTGTCTGTTGTTGAAACGGTGCATTTCTCTTGTCTGTTGTTGAAACGGTGCATTTCTCTTGTCTGTTGTTGAAACGGTGCATTTCTCTTGTCTGTTGAATGTCTTATTTCTTCACTGTTTCTCTGATCTGATGTTCTCGGGGTACTTGGGTATTACTCTCTCTCTCTCTCTCTCTCTCTCGATCACCTAAAAGAACGATGTACCAGATCTCTCCATAAATTCATTCATGTGGAAATCTTATTCATGTAGACTTAGCATGAGTGGGTTTCATCACACCTTCAGCGCCATTTGGAGCTCTGGTGTTTATCCTTCGGCGATGTGTCCAGATTCAGCCAGTGTTTACTGGATTCGATCTCCGTTAGCCTTTGACTGTCCCCAGCCATCCTGCAAGGCAGCAGGTTGACTTCTACACATTTAGGACACATGCATCCAATTTCAGTCAAACCTCCTAGTCGCCTCTTACGACATGCGTGGCAGGTAACAGTGGTTCTATTCTTTACATCCCAAATTTGGCACCGGTAACCACTCGGGCGCCTTGGGTATTTCAGTAGGTTTACTTGTTTTCTTCTTCTTCTTCTTCTGCGATCAACTTCAGCTATGCAACAACTCCAGTGTGTGTCATGGTCAATAAATAAACAATAAACATATAATTAGCCCAGCTCGCAACAGAAATAAAGAACTACGGAATAGATAAAGGTGTCAAGATTAGAATACAAAAGCAAGAGGAAACTTTGCTGCATTGTGTAAAATATAGAAGTCAAAGGAGATCAAAACAGACACAAAGTTGAGAATCTTTCAATCAAATGTGAAGTCAGTGCTGTTCTATGGTTCGGAAACATGGATGACAACAAAAGAAGCTACAAGAAAACTACAGACCTTCATAAATGTATGCGTAGCCAGGTAGAATAGAGGGACTGAGATGGTATGATAAGATTACAAAGGAGAAACTCAGAGAAACAACTAAGCAGATACTAGTGGAGAAAGAGCTCAGGAAGAGACGCTGGCGATGGATAGGACACACTTTGAGAAGACCGACGGGAAGCAATGCAAAACAGGCAATTTTCTGGAACACGCAGGGAAAGAGGAGATGGGGAAGGCCTAGACATACCTGGAGAACATAGTTATAGAGTAATATCTTCTTCTTCTTCTTTGCGTTCGTTCTTTACGACCAATTTTAATCACTCTTTGTGATATGATTTGATCTTTGCCAAGAACGTGTATACGTTGCACATTGGTTTGGTAGGCCCCTAAACGCGTAGACTTCTACACGTTTAGGACATGTGCATCGATTTCATCCAAACCTCCTTAGTCGCCTCTTACGACATGCGTGGCAGGTAACAGTGGTTCTATTCTTTACACCCCAAATTTGGGCCCCGGTAACCACTCGGGCGATAGAGTAAAATGAAAAGGATAGGTAAAACATAGAAAGAATGTTAAGGATTGACAGGACAGAGGAAGAGCTGGAAGATGTTTGTTGAAGACCTGTGCTCCGTTGGGAGTTAAAAGGTGAAGAAGAAGAAGAAGAAGAAACAAGTATTGGAGGTCTCAGGGAAAATCAGTTTACGAAACACAGGAATCAACCACACACCTTTATTTCTTACGGCACGTATTGTCTAGCTAACCCTGCAGACGAGCGTGTTTCAGAGCACACCCTAGCTAACTCTTTGGAGTGCTCATATAAATACATACATGCTTTTCATTGTTTATTTCAAGTAAGTACACAGTCCCGTGAGGTATATTTTCTCAATATGATGCAAGTCTTCGAAATGCCGCCCCTTAAATCTTTTTCTTTAAAATAACCTTCAATTGAAACTCATTACAGTACCGCCTGATGCCGCCGCCTCTCTCCATCATATCACGGCACGGCACTGTATGCACATAAAGCATAACCATGTATTCTGTACATCCGTTGATTATAATTTGATTATAAGTTAACATTTCACCTTTGTGTGATTATTTGTGGGATTCCAGCCATCCAGTATTTACTTGTTCCCCTTTTCTATCATTAATTTATTTGTGAATTGCTGCGTCCCCTTGTCTTCAATTTCAATACATTTTTTTTTATTTAGCCAGGTCTGTTTTGCTGCCCTGTATGTGTTTACTGTTGTTTATTTCTGCTATTCAATACTTAGCTATATTTAACAATATGCATGTTAATATCTGTCATGTTAGGATATCTCCAAATAAGTTATGTAAATGTTTCATTAGCGTGACATCGGGACAATGATGTATTAATCTAACTTGCCAATAATCATTAATTATGACATCTGAATTACAGTGATATCGATATTATATTTATATATATTTATATAGCTACAACATTATTCACAGGTTGGAGACATTGCAAAATAAATGTTGGATAAAATGTATTGCACATATTTTGGTAAAATACAATATAGGGGAAGACTGCAGTAAAACTATGTAGCAATAGCAAAACACGTAAATGCAAAGTACTGTAGTTTTACAAAATACAAAAACATTAAAAATACAAGACAACGTTTCGAGCAAAAGGACTAGATACAACAGGAGTGAAGAATGACACTGCTTTCACAGCACACTACACATAGACTACGATAAAAATACGATAACTTACAAAACATCATAAAATACGATAGCAAAAGAATCATCATCAAATAGCTTGTCCTGTGCTGAACTTTGCCACCCCAACAGTCCTCCGGAATGTCTCTCTCTCTCTCATAGGCCAGATGTCCTGCCTCTGCAGCCGTCATGTTCAGACCATCAGTTACATCCTGAATCAATCTTCTCCGTGATCTTCCTCTTCTTCTCTTTGCCGGTATGCCTCCTTCCATGATGGTCTTCTCCAGTCCTTCATGTCTTTTTATATGTCCAAAATATCTCAACAATAGCAAAAGAATTGCTTTTATGATATGAAAAAACTTCAAGATTGGAGACTATCATTAATAGAGGTAGATGGAGGTAGAATGGTCTTGTATGTCGTCGGCCAGTATGGGTATTGGCTAGAACATCTATATGAGCTCTCTGGTGGATAGGGACTAGGAAAAGAGGTAGATGGAGGTAGAATGGTCTTGTATGTCGCCGGCCAGTATGGGTATTGGCTAGAACATCTATATGAGCTCTCTGGTGGATAGGGACTAGGAAAAGAGGTAGATGGAGTTAGAATGGTCTTGTATGTCGCCGGCCAGTATGGGTATTGGCTAGAACATCTATATGAGCTCTCTGGTGGATAGGGACTAGGAAAAGAGGTAGATGGAGGTAGAATGGTCTTGTATGTCGTCGGCCAGTATGGGTATTGGCTAGAACATCTATATGAGCTCTCTGGTGGATAGGGACTAGGAAAAGAGGTAGATGGAGGTAGAATGGTCTTGTATGTCGTCGGCCAGTATGGGTATTGGCTAGAACATCTATATGAGCTCTCTGGTGGATAGGGACTAGGAAAAGAAGGCATGGACTACTAAATAAAACACGCGGAATAATTGTGAAAAAATAAAAATAAAAATAAAGGAACCCTTTCATACCTCGAGGTCAATACAGTGTTAATCCTGTATTTTTCATTGACCGTCGGCACACGATTGGTGATGTGGTCAGCATCACGCCGGCCGCCTTTACTTTCCCAGAGCATGTCTGGTATCCAGTTGAGGCTGGGTCGACCTGAGAGCCGTCGCGGTCGGGAAAAATTCCAAACGCATTGCGGGAGCTGAACCCAGACCACCAGCCTTGCGAGTTCACTAACAACTACGCTACAGCGGCTCTTTGTGAAAAGAGAAGTGAAACATTAATTTCTGACAAAGGAAATAATTAATAGAAAGAGAATAGAACGCAACATTATAAATCTTGTGTGGAAGACTTGTCTATAAAACGGGATACGAAAAGGAAATAGATCAGCGTTTCCCAAAGTGGGTGGTACAGCCCACCTAGTGGGCTCTGAAACGTTTTAGGGGGGGCGATAGTCGGTTCAGAAGAATTGGGGGGTGTTTATGCGATTATTGGTCGGTGGCTTCTTAAAGAATTAATTAATAATAAATATTTTAAAATAAATTATTTTCGTGATTTTGCGATTGAATAATTATTTAAAATTTGAATTCTGTATTTTAATTCATCTTATGCCCGTCTTACACGATTCAATTTTTTTCCATAAATTTTCTATTTCATGCATATAATCATTTGAAAATTGACCATGTATGACAGGAATATATATCAATTTTCTATGTCAAAGAGAAAATAGAGCATGTATATATGTGGGAGGGGGCGTTAGCAAACTGTTATAATGTGTGGGGGTGGGGGAGGAGGGCGATACAAAGTTTATGTTGTGCAAAGTTGGCGGCGGACCGATAATGTTTGGGAATATAGATGGATATATACAATATATACAGAAGAGACGAACATTACAATGTATACAAAGTTTTACTCGAATTATCTGTACGGAATTTATTCTTTATGTTCCTGTTTATTTGCATACAAGGCTCTGAGATAACTATAACAAGATTCTTTCTTAAGGTTGAAAGCGGTGGGCATCGCAATAAAGAGACTTTAAACATAAACAAATTGATATATAGAGATTATTCCAACCTCTGGGGTGATACGCGAATCTACTGTAGGTAGACGTGTGAATGTTAGCGTGATTATGAGAGAACAGACATGCTTACTTCTACAGCATCAGTCGTCTTGAGTTGAAAATGAGAAAGGTGGACACCCTCTAGTTTCACAGCGACCACAGACTGGATGAAGACAATGAAATTAATATTGAATCTACAAAGCAATTTTAAAAACCTGGAATCCAATATTGTACAATCAGAATGTATGATGAGTATTGTACGAAATGTTTATAACCAGCCAGTCATGGAAACCATCAGCGGCTAAGTGGTTAAGCGCTTTGCCTTGTGAGTCGAAGGCCGTGGGTTCGAGTCCGGACCGCGCCGTTCCGTTCACGAGTGCAGTTTTTTCCAGAGATACCTAGGATTGTTGCTGGAGCAACGGAGTTCGGGCTTTGTGCAATACTCTCGGCAGGTGGCGTGCCATTTCTGCGGAGAGGACCGAGCCATATGGGGTAAAACCTGGTGCAATGAAGTCAATCCTTCGGCTTTAAAATTCTTTAAATCATTCTAAATGATTAAAAGGCGAAAGATTGCCTTGATTGCACCGAGTATTACCCCTATTTGGCTCAGTCCATCTCCATATAAATCTCACGACATCTACAGAGAGAAATGCACAAAGCACGAACACCTTAACTCTGGCAACAACAATATGAATATCTAAAAAAGGAATATCCTCAACAAAATGTCGAGGTTCGTAGGACCCATTCCCTTAACCCTTTAGCTGCTAAAGACGTATATATACGTTTTTTCCCATTCACTTCTAAAGACGCATTAACACGTCTGTTATTATCTCTCCTCTGTGGGCTAAAGACGTGTTAACACGTTACACACTGCTACTGTCACTGCTATAGGTGTATATTCACGTTTGCGACCTAGAAACAAAGAGTAGCTATTTTTAGCTCAGCCTTCAAAAGTATGTAGCAGCGAAAGGGTTTTAACAACGCAAAGCAACCGTTTAACTACTCAGCCACATAGACCCCCAAGTCAAGCATGTCATTTGATAGCTACTGGGTGACAGTTATCACTTTTTCCGAAGTTCAACAACAATCAATAACAAACACATTTAACTTCATACAGAGTGCACACCTATGATCATTTCAGAGCTGTTAGTGCGACAGTTTATTCCATGTGCAATGAGGTGCAAGAAATGCTGGAAGTTATTCATGGAAAATGTATTGTTAATCCCAGTAGCGGCTCGTGATCATTTTTATTGGAGGGGCCAGACAAAAATATTCGGAAAATCATGGTTTTTGGTTATGTTATATTTTAATACTAATGTGGAGGTGTTGAATGTGGTCAACACAGAGAAAGCTTATCATCAATATTTTTTTTTTCCGATCCAGAAGCACTTGAGCTTTTAAGCTCTTCGGCTCGGTGCCATGGACATTGTAACCCTTCGGTTCGGTGCCACGAACACCGTAAATCTGGGAATCTCTGGCTTTTCTCCCATCCTGCAGAATTGAACCCGCACACACAAGAGGATAGTCACCCGTAGTCCAACGCGCTACGAACACGTTGGGCAGACGGGCATCATCAATATAAAAAAGAGGCAATCATCTGCATGTTATGAGAAATGGAGGTTTATAAGACATTGTAATGATTTCCCCTCCAGTAAATGTTTTATCATGGTGTCATGTCTTTTTATGGGCCCACAATACTTTACTTGTTTGAATTTTATTTCTCTTAATAATTGTTTCTTCATGCCTAGTTTTCCTAAAACTTGTTTGTCTGTTTTTCTGTCCATGAAACTCTGCCTATGCTTCTATATATCCACATCTCAAATGCATCAATTCTATCTTCTAACTGCTTGTTCATTGTCCATGTTTCAGAGCCATACATTAAATATAGGATAAATCTTATTATAAGTGTCTTATTATATGGCGACAGAATAAAAATACTTCTTATTTCCTTTTTTGAAACATCAGCAGGTTTTATTGTATTTGTAGTCCTTTCTGCATAGATCTATTTGTTATCTTCTCTGTATATGGTATACTTACGACACTTATATAATAGATATAAAACGAGATAGAAACGGTCGCAGGTTGAGGCACTTGGTAAATAATGTATTAATATGGTTACAGTTCTATTTGTTTCGAATTATTTATTTCGGTATTTCTGTTCTTTATTGTATTGGAATTTCAAAACATACACTTTGTTAACTTGTTTTTTCTCTCTCTCACGCCCGAGTGGTTACTGGGGCCCAAATTTGGGGTGTAAAGAATAGAACCACTGTTACCTGTCACATATGTCGTAAGAGGCGATTAAGGAGGTTTGGCTGAAATCGGATGCACATGTCCTAAACGTGTAGAAGTCTATGCGTTTAGGGTCTACCAAACCAATGTGCAACGTATACACGTTCTTGGCAAAGATCAAACATATCACAAAGAGTGATTAAAATTGGTCGTAAAGAACGAACGCAAAGAAGAAGGAGAAGATTAACAACCTTCACAACAAGCAGTCTTTCCATCTCTCACTCTCTCCTCTTCTCTTTTCTCTCTTTTTTTTTCTTGTTCTCTCTTGTTCTCTCTCTTCCTCTCTCTTACTCTCTCTCTCTCTTTTGCTCTCTCTCTCTCTCTTCTTCTCTTTTCTCTCTTTTCTCTCTTGTTCTCTCTTGTTCTCTCTCTTCCTCTCTCTTACTCTCTCTCTCTTTTGCTCTCTCTCTTCCCCTCTCTCTCTCCCCCTCTCTCTCTCTCTCTTCATCTCCCTCCCCCTCTGTCTCTCTCTATTGATCGTTAATGTTTTCGCACATCTTGTGTTTCTCCAAATATTGAACAATTTTTTTGCTAAAATCATGACGCTTTCTCCTAACTTTTTTCTCTCTCCAATCCTGGTTTGTCTTACAGCGTCAGGATAAGAAGAGATTTCTAGAACGTGCCTTAGTGTGCGCTTTATAAATAGTGTCTTTCGTTGCCTCTGTTATCTCTGAGGTCCACCTTTTACGTGGCCAGCCTTTTGCTTTGTTTTCCTTATTATATTCTTCTCGTACTGTTAGACGTTACATTGTACCTGAAAGTAATGTCTCAATACCGCTCTATCCTGAACAACTGGTTCAATTTATTTATTGAAATTATTTCAATTTTTCTCGTTTTTCTCAGTTCCTTTCAGGGTTTCACTAGGGCCTAGAGCATAGATTCCCAGACTTTTTCGGCCCACCGCCCACTTTGCGCAACAGAAACTTTATAACGCCCCTCCCCCCCTCCACATTATAACAGTTTGCCAACGGCCCTTCCCCGATAAAAACATGCTCTATTTTCTCTTTGACATAGAAAATTTATATATATTTCTGTAATACATGGTCAATTTTCAAATGATTATACACATGAAAAAGAAAATTGATGGAAAAAATGGATCGTGTAAGACGGACATAAGATGAATTAAAAAGCAGAATTGAAATTTGTAATGATTATTCAATCACTAAACCACGAAACAAATTTATTTTAAAATATTTTTTATTAATTTCTTCTTTAAGGGACCACCAACCCCTGATCGCCTGAATAACCTCCCCCACCACCAAATTCTTCTGAGCCCACTATTGCCCCCCTAAAACGCTTCAGCGCGCCCTGGGGGCAGTACCCATACTTTGGAAAACGCTGGCTTAGAGTGTCCTTACTTTCTCGAATCTTTGGCTTCGCACTTAAGTACCTGCTTTGTGATTCTTTAATCATTTCTTCTCAGAGTATGCCCAACATATCTTCATCTTCTCTTTCTTATAACAGTTCGTACTAGTGGTTACTATGTTCTTTGTACTGTGTAATTATTATGTTCTCACCAAACTCTGAAGGCATCGTATTCTCACCCAGCTTTGCAGGCACTTTGAAAATGAAAATCGGGGCATATCCTTTACAGGACGTATCCATCAACCACAGTAAATGAGCCATTCATTTTTCTAGACATCACTTATACGTTCAGTAGTTTGCCATTGCTTTCTGAACGGTTAGGTCTATTTTTACCTTTCGTAAAATTCCACGTAAACGAATTTGCTTCCAAACTGTCTACCGTGGAGTTTGAACCAGGTACGCTTGGGTTGTGATCGAGCTCACTACTGCCTGAGCTACAGACGCTCACTTAAGTTGAGCACTGTAAGATCTTCAAACTCAGTGCTGTCCTCTCTTTAATTAATGTAAGTACGTGTTCGCTTTAAAATGTGCAAGTATTGCATTCTCTTTGTACTTTACTTAGTATATGCACTCTTTGAACCATGTCTGTACACTCTTTGAGGCACGTTCGGGCTCTCTTTGAAGCATGTCTGTACACTCGTTGAACCATGTATGTACACTCTTTGAACCATGTCTGTACACTCTTTGAACCATGTATGTACACTCTTTGAACCATGTCTGTACACTCTTTGAACCATGTCTGTACACTCTTTGAACCATGTCTGTACACTCTTTGAACCATGTTCGGGCTCTCTTGGTACACTATCCCAACCTTTTATGTTCACACTCCAAACTCCTATGTGTGTACTATTCAAACCATGTAGATGTACCGTCCAAACCACGTTTTTAATCTTTCAAATCCTGCCTGCAGTCTCCCCAAATACTGTCTACTTTCTTCCCATAACCTTTTCTGCCATCTCCCCAAACCTTCTCTACCATCTCCCAAACCTTCTCTGCCATCTCCCTAAACCGTATCTGCCATCTCCCAAAACCATGTCTGGCCTCTTCATATTGTGCTTAGTAATGCTTCGCCATTAGTTTTCTAATTAAATATTATTTCATGACAAAATATACACAATACCAAATCTGATAACCTTACAAATTAAAAAACAAAAAGAGCGTTTCAACGAAAATGTCTTTCATAAAAAACACAGAGAGCACGTCAAATGTGCATCAAAAACGCGTAAAACAAAACGCATGAAAAAACAAACATACTTGCATGAAATAACTTGTGCTTTTTATCTCAGGAATCAATTCAGTGTTAAATTTTTCTTGCGCCCCTTCTTATTAATAAACCTTCTGGTTGAACTGTTGATATTAATTATACCTGTCCTTTATAAAAGTGTAACTATAAATTATTTTCTTTGTAGAGATCAGTTTGAATATATATTGCTCCAGTGGCGGCTCGTGTGATCATTTTTGTTGGTGGGGCCAGACAGAAATTTTCGGAAAAATCCTGGTTTCAGTTAGAATATATTTTAATGTATAAAATAATAAATACACGTTACAGCTTATTTTGGTGGGGCCCGGCCCCACTGTCCCTAATGACGAGCCGCCACCTTCCTGCTCAATATATTATTTTTTTTAGTAATAACATCTACGTAACAATATTGTTGTTTACCCATACATTTTCCATATTGTATGTTTATGGCGCGACAAAATTATTAATAATTACAGGTCGATTTCAGCAATTTCCTGCTTGTGTGGCTCTTTGAACAGTTCTAAAGTGAGTGATGACCTTCCCAGCGTCACTTTAATTGCATGGTCATTGACCGGAATGACAGTTTGCAATATCTTGGAATAAGGTTTAATGGAAGTGTTTTTAGGTGCACTGCGTTCAGCAAATAGCGCGATGATGTTATGAGAATTATGTAGCACTTAAAGCTGTAGTGGGAATTGCTGTTTTGTCCTGGTAATGTAGAGGTCGTGGTAGTGTCTGAGTTGACATGTTTAGTTTTCGAATGACATCTTGTAATAATTTTATGGATATATATGACATATTGAGATCTGTCAAAGACTTAATTAGTTTCGTGCCAAAGGCGGCACATAGGGCAGAGGTTTTAGATCTCCATGTGATGCGGTTCGTTGCAAGCAGTTGGAGATCTTGTATGGTTTTACATCCCAATAGTTTACTTTCTTGTTGGATGGTTCTTCGAAGAGTGGTCTTTAGTCTTCCACGTTTTCTTTTCCCAACTGGTGACTTGTCGATTTAGTCTCTTTTCGTCTGATCTAAGCACATGACCTAAATATTTCCACCGTCGTTTCCTTATAATATTTGATACGGGTTGTTGGTGTGTTCTATCTCTCACTGTGTTGTTAGAAACGAAATCACTCAATTTGACTTTTAATAATTTTCGTAGACATTTATTCTCAAAGCTGTCCAGTTTCTTATTAATTTTCTTTGTTGATTTCCAACTTTCACAACCGTAGGTCAGTACAGAATCACACATGACCTAAACAATTTAAATTTTGTGCATATACTATCGTCTTGAGATTGCCAGATATTCGTTAACTTAGTGAAGGCACTAGCTGCTATATCGAAAAAGGGTGGAGACTGCAGTAAAACTTAAAAAAATAGGTAAACACGTAAAAATTCACCTATATTGGTGAAACCGGTAAGAGGCTCAGTGACTGATTCGCCCAACACTTACGCGATATTCGCCAATGCTCTGTGACTCCTGTGGCCACTCATTTCAATGATACTGGCCATTCAGGAGTTGACGATGTCCAGGTCACAGCCATCCGATCATGTTCCTCCGATGATCGCAGTCGATTCGCCCTGGAGAACCGTTTTATTTCATTATATGGCACCTTGCGACCTCTTGGACTCAACGCATTACATTCCTATGCTTCTTAGTACTGTCTTATCTCGTGCCTTGTTATCTATATGTGTGTTTGCTCCATATATGTGTCATTTATCCACTATATTGTTTATTGTTCCTCTCCTTTTCCACTTTCGGTTTTGTGTTGCACTCATTTCGTTGTTCGTTTTTATTCCCAGATTTTCATAAGATAGGTTTATGTTTCCACATGTAATCGTCCATTTGTAGTGTTCCTCGAAATTCGTCATTCTTGTTGTATTGTTTGCTTGATAAAGGCCTTTTGGTCGAAACGTTGCTGTTTATCGTCACTGTTTATGTATTTTGTAAAACTGTAGTACTTTGTTTTTACGTGTTTACCTAGCTGCTATAGCAATACGAGAGTTTATTTATTTCATCGTCAAAGACTGCCTATTACTTAATGATTATGGCATTGATGAGCACGCGATCAGGAGAGAAAGAAGTTGACATTTAGTGTGACATATGGGGGCAGTGATCTCTTCGTAATCTGCTGGAAACAACTAAGCACATATTGATTCACAGTGAATGAACTTTGCTCTAATAACCGACTGATTGATTGATCGGAACATGATCATTGCACATCGGGGAATAATCTTGCATTGTCCGATCTCTTCCTTACGCAGGTAGATCTCAGCGACAGTTCATGTACTCCGTAGCACTGCATAGCAAATCTGACTAAGTTTGAAAATGGTGAAAGTTTTGTTTAAATGTTCCTTTAATTTCTTTTTTTTAGCGAACTTTGCCGGGTAGCGGCTTTGCAACCTACTCTATCAATTTCTAGCTGTCAATTATTTTACATTGTGTTTTCAAGGAAAACGGGATCTACATTGTATCTTCCGTCTCCGATAGGACTAGAAACTTGTTTTCACCTATATTAAGATCAGGGGTCTCTAAATAAAAACCGATTACTCCACGCGAGGAGCGAACCGGGTATCTTCGGAGCGATATGTGAGCACCTTACCTTCACGCCACAACAACCCACGATAAACGAAGAATCCATCTTCTTCTTGATCTTCCTCTTCTCCTCTGTGCCTTGATGTCTCCTCCATAATTGCTGTCTTCAACTCTTCATATCTTTATATATGTCCAAAACGCCTCAATTTTCTCTTTCTTATTTGTAGCATCAGTCAGTTTTATTTCTTCTTCTTCTTCTTTGCGTTCGTCCTTTACAACCAATTTTAATCACTCTTTATGATATGTTTGATCTTTGCCAAGAACGTGTATACGTTGCACGTTGGTTTGGTAGGCATAGACTTCTACACGTTTAGGACCCATGCATTCGATTTCAGCCAAACCTCCTTTGTCGCCTCTTACGACATGCATGGCAGGTAACAGTGGTTATATTCTTTACACTCTAATTTTCGGCCCCGGTAACAACTCGGGCGAGTTTTCTTTGATTTTGAGTTCTTTCTGGATAGATCTATTTGTTCTCTTCTCTGTTCATGATATACGGAGGACACTTCTGTAACACTTATATTCAAAAGCACTTATATGCTCAAAATATTCGAGAACTTAAATACGGACGGTATCGATCTAAGAATAATCGAGAAACATATATTGGCAACAAACAGCAGCAATACATACTGGAAGCCAAAAAGCAAATGTCAATCACATCAAACTGTAGATCAAGATGTTCTCTAAGGACATGTACGACTATCACATGATCAGTTCTCTCTGAACAGTGAACATTTTTCAGATGCATAAAAGATATGCCAGGAATAGCAGTGGGAAGCATTCAACATACACAACTTGAGATATAACTGATAACACTGTCTTAATAACCAAATATCTTCACTTTTTTTCTTTTTTTTGACGTTAGCTCTTAACAGCGAAGTTATCACTCATTGTGACGTTCGCTCTTAACAACCAAGTTATCACTCATTGTGACGTTCTGTGTGGTTTGTGCCGCAACAGGAAAAGAGAGAGTAAAAATAGGTAATACACGACGCCAGTGTCGGCTCGTCATTAAGGGCCAGTGGGCTGGGCCCACAAAAAATCATCTGTAACGTGTATTTATTATAATTAAAATATAACCTAACACAAAACTATGATTTTTCCGAAATATTGTGTCTGGTCCCACTAGCAAAAATGAACACGAGCCGCCACTGCACGAAGCCATCGAATATGCCTGACCTCCAAAGAGACTATCATGGTTGAGATAGAACGGATGAGAGTAAAGGTTTATTACTGTTAAACCAATATTTGGAACAGACAAACCAAACAAAAAAATATGGGCAAAACAAGTCAAGGAAGCCTTGGAAAATAGATACACTAGAAGAACCTGGTATATGTCACGGAAGATGAAATAGAATCCCTATGCATAAAAACATTAAAGAACACAACACCTGGACCAGATGGGGTATGATACGAAGGTATTGCGAAACTAAGAGAGAAAGAGCTTACAGAATTATGCAGTAAACACAACGAAAATATAAGATCGAACGAATAAATAGATTCTGCAGTGCTACTTAATTTCCGTGCAAAAGCCTCACAAGAACAGCTATCTAACGAACAGCTATCTAACGAACAGCTCTCTAACGAACAGCTCTCTAACGAACAGCTCTCTAGCGAACAGCTCTCTAACGAACAGCTCTCTAGCGAACAGCTATCTAAAGAACAGCTCTCTAACGAACAGCTCTCTAGCAAACAACTATCTAACGAACAGATATCTAACGAACAGCTATCTAACGAGCAGCTATCTAACGAACAGCTCTCTAACAAACAGCTCTCTAACAAACAGCTATCTAACGAACAACTATCTAAACAACTATCTAACGAACAGATATCTAACGAACAGCTCTCTAACAAACAGCTCTCTAACAAACAGCTATCTAACGAACAACTATCTAAAGAACAACTATCTAACGAACAGATATCTAACGAACAGCTCTCTAACAAACAGCTCTCTAACAAACAGCTATCTAACGAACAACTATCTAAAGAACAACTATCTAATGAACAGATATCTAACAAACAGCTCTATAACAAACAGTTATCTAACGTACAGCTATCGCAACATCAGCATGTAAAGCACCATCGGTAAACGTCAGAGAAAAAAAAATAACTAAATAAATCTCCTTTGAAAATGAACAAATGGACATACTACCATCAACGCTGGAAGGTTACCGACGATACAGGGACACTTGGAACAATGCCACCGTCTTTGTTTATGACTTATATGAGGGCCTCCATGCAAAAATAGAAATTTTCGCAGTCGCCCTGGATTTAGAGGATGCATACAACAAGATGCTCTTTGAAAGACTTATATAACATCTCTCTCTTCTTTGCCTTTTTACCCCGGATTGGGGCATAGGCCCTTTACCAACTCATGCCAAGTCTTCCTATCTATATAATATCTATTAAGTATAAATGTTTCTCAAACACTCGTCAATTGGATAGCAGTGTTGTTCTAACGACAAATAGCTTTTAAATGCGGGCGGCAAGTGGGCCTAAAAACTAAAAATTAATTCATCAGGGTCACTACTTTCCACGATATATACACCATTGATGTGACAAAGAATCAGAATACGTGGTTAGGACAAGCTTTATAATTTGCTGATGACATACTTGTGTACCGCCAAGGCAACAAGAGAAATAAAGACTGCAGAGGAACTTCTGGAGGAATTTGATCCCATCTCCAAGCGGTGACAAACATCTAACATAATAAGGAAAATTACCACATGTGAAATGAGATACTTGAGGAAAGCGGTAAATAAAACAAGAAGAGACCATATAAGAAATGAGGAAATTAGAAGAACAGTCGGAACAACACCTGCTATTAGATTTATTGAAAAACAGAGACTCAAATGGTTCGGCCACTTGGTGAGAATGAACCCGAATACATCAGTTGCAAGAGCGTACAACCTGAAAATGGAATCTTCAAGAGGAAAGGGCAGACCAAGAAAAAGATGGGTTGATGGAGTTACAGACATCTTAAAACTCCACAATACCTCACCATATCAAGCGACCGAGCGTGCATTATCTCGGAACCGATCATCAGTTAAACCTGCTACGCCTAGCGGCAAAAAAGCAGAGAAGGACAAAAGAAAGAAAGAAAGAAGACAAACATCTAGAACACAAATCAACACAGCAAAAGCTACTGTAACATGGTTCTCACTTAACAACCACAAAGTGAGGACAATTACCTTGAACATGCATATGAATCCTCAAATGAACAAAGAACGGGAAAAGAATAAATGTAGACGTGTTGAGGAAAGGTCAGCAACAAAATTGTTCTTTTATCTTTTTTTTTATTTGTCGTCACGTTGTTACCAGGTTGTTGCCTAGTGTCGTAGTTTTGTTTTGTCTTGTGCTGCTCTAGTGACTTGGGTGATGGTTATTTATTTGCTTTATGACAGGATTCTGCTATGCTATCTAATCATTCTTTTCGTGGTCTTTATTTCGCATTTTTGCATTCTTATTAAGTTACCGAATCACTTTATTTTTTTGTTGTCTTGGTTACCGGGGCTTAAATTTGGGGTGTAAAGAATAGAACCACTGTTACCTGTCACGCATGTCGTAAGAGACGACTAAGGGGGTTTGGATGAAATCGGATGTACGTGTCCTAAACATGTACAAGTCTATACGTTTAGAGGCCTACCAAACCAGTGTGTAACGTATACACGTTCTTAATAAAGATCAAACATATCACAAAGAGTGATTAAAATTGGTCGTAAAGAACGAACGCAAAGAAGAAGAAGAAGACTTCAATCTTTGTTTCTCAATGTAATTCAAGCAAGATTCTGTCCCAATTTTCTTTCTTATTCGCATGTTGGTGACTGAAAACAAAACAACACTTTGGATATACATTTGAAGGAAACATATCTTTGAGAAAGGAAGGGGGTGTGTGTGTGTGTGTGTAATAAGAAGAAAGTGTTTATACAATGTGTTCAAGATAAAAGTAGCCTGTCAAAGCAGCCAATCTGGCATATGTTTATGAAAATGAGAAGGTTCAATTATAACGTAGTATAGGTCAAGTGAGCGAGTCTTTCTATGATGGTGTGTAGTTATGGTACAGGAAGGGGCGATGAACAAATGTGACAAAAGACGAACTAGTTAGAACCGGTTTAAATAGTAAATAGACAGAACACAACGCGTAACTGGAACCTTCTGATTTGTCAATCGGGCTTCGGGCTACTTTTATCTTGAACACCTTGTAGTACATTATGTCAGCGGGAACAATTGCTGGAAAAAGAAATAGAGAATGGCAGAGAGAGAATATATTGAATAGCCTAACAGCGTGTGGAGGAAGGAAGTTAGTAAATGAAGTCATCGCCAGAGCTGTGGCGCAGAGTTGCAGAGATCCATTACAGTCATCGTTTAATGGCATAGTGCATGATGATGATGCTGATATAGCTGCGGAGTGTGTACACAATCTTAGAATAGCTGCAAATAACGTAAACACGAACGAGAGAATGGAACCTTTGGCAGGTTCATATTTCTGACCTTATCTGCGAAATTGATCAACATTATTAAGAAATATATTATCTCCAAGATATAATATATGACGGCATTTGAGACACGCTAGCAAATTGGATGTGTCCACAAATAAGGTTTGTTTACATCTAGGCCTTTTAGGAAACTCAGGGATCATTTCCTCTTTCTCTCTCTCTTTCTTTCTCTCTGTCTCTCTCTCTCTCTGTCTCTCTGCATCTCCCTCTATCTCTCTATCCAGTGGCGGCTCGTGATCATTTTTGCTGGTGGGGCCAGACAAACAATTTTGGAAACATCATGGTTTTGGGTTGTTATATTTTAATTTATAAAATACTAAATACACGTTACAGATTATTTTTGGTGGGGCCGGCCCCACTGGCCCTTAATGACGAGCCGCCACTGTATCTATCTATCTATCTATCTATCTATCTATCTATCTATCTATCTATCTATCTATCTATCTATCTATCTATCTATCTATCTATCTATCTATCTATCTATCTATCTATCTATCTATCTATCTATCTATCTATCTATCTATCTATCTATCTATCTATCTATCTATCTATCTATCTATCTATCTATCTATCTATCTATCTATCTATCTATCTATCTATCTATCTATCTATCTATCTATCTATCTATCTATCTATCTATCTATCTATCTATCTATCTATCTATCTATCTATCTATCTATCTATCTATCTATCTATCTATCTATCTATCTATCTATCTATCTATCTATCTATCTATCTATCTATCTATCTATCTATCTATCTATCTATCTATCTATCTATCTATCTATCTATCTATCTATCTATCTATCTATCTATCTATCTATCTATCTATCTATCTATCTATCTATCTATCTATCTATCTATCTATCTATCTATCTATCTATCTATCTATCTATCTATCTATCTATATATCTATCTATCATTCATATATATATATCATCTGTCTCTTTCTCTGCATCCCTCTCTCCTCCCTCTCTCTCTCTCTCTGTCTCTGTCTTTCTGGATTTGTTTTCTCTTATCTGCAAGAAACATGTACATTCTCATCTCTCTATCTGTCGTTCAGTGGTTATGAGTGTGTGTGTGTGTGTTAGGTGTGTGTGTATATACATGTTTAGATGTGTGCGCGTCTGTGTGTGTGTGTTTTTCGTGTAGCTGATAGTAAAATTCACATTCTCGCCTCCTCCTCTATCTGCCGTTTTGAGTGTGTATATGTGCGCGTGTTTATATGTGTGCGTGTCTCTCACTCTCTCTCTCCCTCACTCTCTCTCTCCCTCACTCTCTCTCTCTCCTTCTTCGTGTTTTTTTTCTTCTGGTATTTGCAAAAAGAAATTTACATCCACCACTATTTCTCTATCTGTCGTATGTGTGTGCGTGTGTGCGTTTATGTGTGTTCATACATGTGTGTGTGTGTGTTTCTCTTACACTCCCTCACTCACTCTCTTTCTGGGTTTGTTTTCTCGTTAAAGGCAAATGTGATTCATATCTCGTCTCCTTCAATATTGTCGTAATGTGTGTTTATATCTGTGCTTCTCTCTCTCTCTCTCTCTCTCTCTTTAACTCTTCCTATCTTTTGGGTTTTTTTCCCTCGTATCTGCTAATAATAATTACATCACCGTGTCCTCTATCTGTCGTTATGTGTGTATGTGTGTGTGTACTTATGTGTGCGAGTGTCTCTCTCTTTCTCACCCTTCCTCTTTCTTCATTATTGTCATATATTTCTAAATGCTCTTTATAATTTCAGTGATTATGAACTGTTAACATATGATCGCGAGAGAGAGAGAAAGAGAGAGAGAGAGAGCTGTTAACATGCGATCGCGAGAGAGAAAGAGAGAGAGAGAGAACTGTTAACATATGATCGCGAGAGAGAGAGAAAGAGAGAGAGAGAGAGACTGTTAACATGCGATCGCGAGAAGAAGAGAGAGAGAGAGAACTGTTAACATATGATCGCGAGAGAGAGAGAAAGAGAGAGAGAGAGAACTGTTAACATACGATCGCGAGAGAGAGAGAGAACTGTTAACATATGATCGCGAGAGAGAGAGAAAGAGAGAGAGAGAGAACTGTTAACATTACATATCCTTTTGATCAACAAATCCCCCAAGTGGTTACCGGAGCCCAAATTTGGGGTGTAAAGAATAGAACCACTGTTACCTGTCACGCATGTCGTAAGAGGCGGCTAAGGAGGTTTGGCTGAAATCGGATGCACATGTCCTAAACGTGTAGAAGTCTATGCGTTTAGAGGCCTACCAAACCAATGTGCAACGTATAGACGTTCTTGGCAAAGATCAAACATATCACAAAGAGTGATTAAAATTGGTCGTAAAGAACGAACGCAAAGAAGAAGAGAAGATGATCAACTGATATCTCTCCGATTATTATCTCACTAGATAAACATTTTTGAATGTAAGTGTTACAGAAGAGTCCTTCGTATATCTTGGACAGAGAAGAGAACAAATAGATCTATCCAGAAAGAACTCAAAATAAAAAAACTGGCTGATGCTACAAATAAGAAAGAGAAAATTGAGATATTTTGGACATATAAAAAGACATGAAGGGCTGGAGAAGACCATCATGGAAGGAGGCATACCGGCAAAGAGAATAAGAGGAAGACCACGGAGAAGATGGATTAAGGATGTAACTGATGGTTTGAACATGATGGCTGCAGAGGCAGGACATCTGGCCTATGAGAGAGAAATTCCGGAGAACTGTTGGGGTGGTAAAGTTCTGCTCAGGACAAGCAATTTGATGATGAGATAAACATTGCTTAGAATCTACTATCCCCACATACACACTAGATAATGCTGTACATCTCTTGTCTAGATCAATCATGTAATCTGAATAGGTTTAAATCGCAACGCCGTCTCTTCAGATTTTATAATACGTTTGCTATTTATTGAAGCAATGGCAAACTACTGAACGTATAAGTGGTGCCTAGAAAAATCAACGACTCGTTTACTGTGGTTGATGGTTACGTCCAACGGAAGCAAAGAATATGATCAACATATTGTTCTGTTCATAAGGACGCTTGTACTGCTAGGCTATGCGATGGGTATCGTAAGAAATGAAAGTGGTCCGAATCCTGTGTTTGTTTATTTATTTTTTCGGAAGCTCTTAATACCTGTACACTGTTTATTTGTTGATCACGATCTTTATTAAGCAAGTCAGTTTAGTTCATTCCAGGTCTAGAATTACTCTAGCTCTTCTCTCTTCTTCTCTTCCATCATTTACTTCTTTAAAGAAGTATTGGGGAAGGGGAGGAGAACGTAGTGATCTTGTGTTTCCTTGTTTTAAGGCACTTTGTAAGATGATATTCATTTTCGTAAGTCAGTTCTTGATGCCGTCGCTCTATCTTTTGTGTGGTCTTCCTCTTGATTTGTACACATTATACTTTTGTATACTATGTATCCTCCATTTGTTTTTCTCCAGATCATTTTCCTGGATTGTTTCAGGAGAGTAATTGCTTCTGTAAGGCTTTGTGTTGGGTGGTGTTGTGTTAGGCTTCCCCCAGCCCTTGCCAGTTTGTCATCCTTTCCTGAAAAAGGTTCTTATTGTTCATGTCTATTGGCCTTCACACTCTGATATAACCAGAACAATGTTCATACTTTGGTTGACAGTGCGTACATCAGCTTAAAAGGTTTTAATTCCTATAAAATAAAGAAAAGAAATTCATAGTCTTCTAATTTCTTCATTTCTAGTTGGATCTCTCATTGTTACTATTTCAGATCTTCTAAGACATCTTGTCTTGTCTTATCTTATCTTAACCACATTTGCCGTGAAGCGACGTGGGAAGAGTTAGTTTCTATCTTGTGCCAGGTGTGTTGCGTTTGACGTTGTCAGTCCATGCATTGGCAGAGACTCTGAGATATTATCTATCCATCGTGTTTTTGGCCTACCTCGTGCTCTGCGCCCTGAGCGTCGATTATTGTAGGCACGAGATGGCAGTAAATCATCTCTGTTATGATTTTTCACTCATTAGCTGCTGTAAACGACCATGTTTCTTTTTAGAAAAATATGGAAATTATTTTTAATAAACATCAAAAAAGAACATTGAACTGATTTCTTCTTCTTCTTTGCGTTCGTTCTTTACGACCAATTGTAATCACTTTTGTGATATGTTTGAACTGAGATGTAGTCGGTACCAAGCCAGCTAGCTATGAACCATGTTAAAACAATTTTTTTAAGTTAATGTCGAAGTGAACTTGAGTGATTATGTAATGCAAATGATGGTTTGTTTTGCTTTGAAACGCACATTCATAGCGTGACGTTGACATTTGTTGGCATAGACAAAGCAAGTTTTTTGACGTTGATTATAGATTGCTCTTTTCCGCATTAAATGGATGAGTTCAACGCATTGACATGTTAACTTTAATACATTAATTTCTATATTTCTTTCCCTTTCATTTGTTTCGGGATTTACACAAGCTGTTTAATTTTAGAATTACTGCTATTTTCAAGCATTTATTATTTGCATGCTATATTAAGCATGCATATTCCCAGTAGCAATGTATGAGTGTGAAGCATGGACATTTAATAAAGCAGTGGAAAAACATATATATGCTTTCAAATATAAGTGTTACAAAGGAGTCCGTCGTATATCTTGGACAGAGAAAAGAACAAATAGATCCATTCAGAAAGAACTCAAAATCAAAGAAAACTGGCTGATGCTACAAATAAGAAAGAAAATTGAGGTATTTTGAATATATTTTAGACATGAAAGGCTGGAGAAGACCATCATGGAAGGAGGCATACCGGCAAAGAGAAGAAGAGGAAGACCACGAAGAAGATGGATTAAGGATGTAACTGATGGTTTGAACATGACGGCTGCAGAGGCAGGACATATGGCCTATGAGAGAGAGAAATTCCGGAGGACTGTTGGGGTGGTAAAGTTCTGCTCAGGACAAGCTATTTAATGATGATGATGTTATATTAAAGACTTCCAGTCAAGATGGCTGGGCAAGCTGGAGTGTATTTCGGCAGGCCTCTATCCGAAGTTATTTTCAGATTTCCTTGGAATAAATATGTATTATTATTGCCTTAATGTGATCGACTAAAACACGGCTTAACACATCTGATAGATTAGCGACAGGCCTAGCTATACAGTCGGTCGTGGTATGCATTGAGCTTTTAGAAGAAGAGTTCATGATAAGCCTGAAAAAGTTACAACAGTAGAGATGAAAGGTCTGCGGAAATGAGTGGCAGTAACAATGAGAGATGAGATCACAAACGAAACTATTGGGGTACTAGGTAGAAACCTCAGTTAGTTAATTAGTTTGTTCCTTTCGAGCCAAAGGCGGCACATAGGGGCAGAGGTTTTAGATCTCCATGTGATACGGTTAGTTGCTAGCAGTTGGAGATCTTGTATGGTTTACATCCCAATAGTTTACTTTCTTGTTGGATGGTTCTTCGAAGAGTGGTCTTTGGTCTTCCACGTTTTCTTGTCCCAACTGGTGACCACATAAGGACTTGTCGATTTAGTCTCTTTTCGTCTGATCTAAGAACATGACCTAGATATTTCCACCTTCGTTTCCTTATAATATTTGATACGGGTTGTTGGTGTGTTCTATCTCTCACTGTGTTGTTAGAAACGAAATCACTCCATTTTACTTTTAATAATTTTCGTAGACATTTATTCTCAAAGCTGTCCAGTTTCTTATTAATTTTCTTTGTTGATTTCCAACTTTCACAACCGTAGGTCAGTACAGGAATCACACATGACCTAAATAATTTAACTTTTGTGCATATACTAAGGTATTGAGATTGCCAGATATTCGTTAATTTAGTGAAGGCACTATCATCATCAGTGCTAGAGCATATTAAGAAATAAACCAACTGATTCGACCATCTAACAAGATTACCATCCAACAATACACTACTACTAGCACTACTATTCAGATACAATTGTTTCAAGACGAAAGGTTGTCCACGCAAACGATGTACCGCAGAAATATCAGAGGCGGTCGACAACATCTTTATATGAGTCGCTGTAACTTAAGCGACAGGAATGTCGACCACAACCCAAGCATACCTGGTTCAAACTCGGCGACAGGTAGTTTTGTAAAGCAACTTTGTCCGCTGGGATTTTTGCGAACTGTAAAAATAGACCTCATCGTTTAGAAACCAATGTCAAACTACTGAACGTATAAGTGATGCCTAGAAAATCTGCCACTCGTTTACTGTGGTTAATGGCGAAGTTCTGAAAAGGATATGGCCAAGATTTTTATTCACTCGAAGGGCACTTGCCCGAGCTTTTGGCATATCCTGAACACTTAAAGACACAACAGGAATTTTTCTTCTTCTTTGCGTTCGTTCTTTACGACCAATTTTAATCACTCTTTGTGATATGTTTAATCTTTGCCAAGAACGTGTATACGTTGCACATTGGTTTAGTAGGCCCCTAAGCGCATAGACTTTTACACGTTTAGGACATGTGCATCCGATTTCAACCTAACCTCCTTAGTCGCCTCTTACGACATGCGTGGCAGGTAACAGTGGTTCTATTCTTTACACCCCAAATTTAGGCTCCGGTAACCACTCGGGTGTCACAACATGAATAAAGAAAAGTAGACAGGAAAGTTGAGTATGGTTTTATTGCGATACGTTGTATTATATCCTTCCATCTTGTCTGATCTTGTTTTGTAGCGTGTTCTTTTTTTCCAATATTGCTTATAGTTTTATCAAATTCGTATGTAGAAGTATTTATTATTTTACTATAATTAGGTATTATGTTCCCTGCCATGTCTGTGTTTGTTGTATTTGCTTGTTCCTGAGGGAAGTAATATTTGATTATTGTATCGCTTGTAATCATTACAAGTTTGATTTCTGCCTGTTTTCGGATGTGTAATGTTGCCTACTCTCTCTCTCTCTCTCTCTCTCTCTCTCTCTCGCTCGCTCATGTGTGTTTGAGTGTGTAGTTATTCTGTTAACTCTAACATTGGCGACAGCTAGAGCTACTATGGTGGCGTATGTGGCTTAGGGGATAGTGACTCGGTCTATTAACCTCGACGTTCTGAGTTCGAATCACGCTGCGGACAGCTTTGTTGCAAGTTGTTTTTTCGTGGATTTTACAAAGGACGATGACACCACCCGTTCAGAAAGCAATGGCAAACTGCTGAACGTAATAATGCCTAGAAAAATCACAAATAGCGTTAAAAGCTGGGGTTGATTCGCAAAGTCCTGTAAAGGATATACAATTAACTTTTTTCGGATGTATAATGTTGCTTACTTTCTCTCTCCCTCTCTCTCTCTCTCTCTTTCTCTCTCTCTCTCTCTTTGCTCATGTGTGTTTGGGTGTGCGTGATTATTATGTTAACTCTAACATTAGCCACAGCTAGAGCTACTATGGTGGCGTTTGTGTGTTACGGGATAGTGACTCGGTCTATTAACCTCGACGTTCTGAGTTCGAATCACGCTGCGGACAGCTTGGTTGCAAGTTGTTTTTTTCGTGGATTTTTACAAAAGGACGATGACACCACCCGTTCAGAACGCAAATTAAGAAATGCAAACTACCTAATGCCTAGAAAAATCACAAACAGCGTTAAAAGCTGGGGTTGATTCGAAAAGTCCTGTAAAGGATATACAATTAACCAGTGGCGGCTCGTGATCATTTTTGTTGGTGGGGCTAGAACACATTTTCGGAAAAATCGTGGTTTGGTGTTGTTATGTTTTAGTTTATAAAATAATAAATACACGTTACACATTATATTTGGTGGTGCTCGGCCTCTGTGGCCCTTAATGACGAACCGCCACTACAATTAACTATTTTAGAACTACTGTAAGAGCTCACTGACATGTGTCCCTACAGCAGATCTAGAAAGAGAATGCACATGCAGAAGAAGAGGCAGAGAAGATATGAGATAGAACATAAGAACAGAGTCTGAACAGAGAAGTTCTAGAAAAAATACAGACTTGCCCTAAGCATTAACTATTGAAAATGACTAAGTGCAAAATAACGAGCAACGAGTTCCTCAAACTGTTTTAACATTTCGCCATATTTATAATTCAAGAAAGCAATTTGTAGCATAATGTAGTTAACCAGTTTCCTGGCTGAGTCCAACGAAGTAAACATTTTGTTGTTTGTGAAACGTGCTCTTTCTCCCAACTGTCTCGTTATATATGTTTACATTTTCTGAGGATATGGAGTTACAGGGGATTCTGTTAACAATTTATGATCGGGTATTGCGTGGTTTGGGTTCAATTCCCAGTGGGAGTGGAATATTTTTCCAACTGTAACGGTTCTCAGATCGGCTTAGCTTCAACTGGGTACCATGAAAAGCTCTAGAAAATAAATGCAGCCGGCGTGATGTTAACCACATCACCCATCGTGTGCCGACTGTCAACGAAATACGGGCCTAACACTGTATTCCCCAATATAACTGCAGGTAAGAAATAGGGTTCCCTTTTTTTATATGACTTATCTATAATGTGGTAGACCATGTATACCAAGTTAGTATTGCATACAACTGTGTTTTTTTTTAAAAGAAGTTATCAGATCTTCCGGCACAGAGTTTCTCATGTAACTGCGGATTTCTTAAGATTGGATCTTCCGGCACAAAGTTCCACATGTAACTGTGGTTTTCCTTGAGGAATTTACGAATTCTACGGGCACAAAGCTTGTCATAGGAACTGATTCCAGCACTCGATCGAAGGAGTGTGGGGGCATACTACCGAAAATACAGTGCACATTGCTTTGAACTGGACTATAAATTATGTATGCGTTATGTTATGTGATTGACTCCATGGCACATTAGGCATTAACATGCGTGCTCCGTCCTCCGCTGTAGCAGTCATTCCAAAGTCCACCTGCTCACCGTAATCATGAGAAGTTTATTAGTATATCCTCTCTCTTTAAACATGAAGAAAAAACTGTGAAATGTTCAGACTTCCAATTCTTGCATTCGCTCCAGTATCTGAGACATGCCCATATCATATAAATCATAGATTCCCAAACTTTTTTAGCCCACCTGTCACTTTGCATGACATAAACTTTGTCACGCACCCTCCCCATTATAACAATTTGCCAACGCCCCCTATATATATACATGCTCTATTTTCCCTTTGACATAGAAAATTGATATATATTTCTGTCATACATGGTCAATTTTCAAATGATTATATGCATGAAATATAAAATTGATGAAATAATGGATCGTGTAAGATGGACATAACATTAATTAAAATGTAGAATTATAATTTGTAATGATTATTCAATCGCAAAATCACGAAAAATGACTCCCCCCAAATGCTTCTGAACCCACTATCGCCCCCTGGAAGGCTTCAGCGCCCACTAGGAGGCGGTACCACCTACTTTGGGAACCCATGATATAAATAAATTATGTACGAGGGAGTCAATCATGAGAACTGAGCTAACTTGTTCCGTATCGTTGAGTATCAATCAGAAGCATCATATGCAGCAAGTTCTTGTCAGTTGCGATCAGAATGTGAGTTATTCAGTGCTACATAGAACCAATACTGACATAAGGATGCGAGCCATGGACAATGAACACACAGATCTAAAATTCTCTACCGGTCACAGAGATGTGGTTTTACAGAAGAATGATGAGGATCCCATGGACTGCTAAAATGACTAATGTTGAGGTGTTGAATGAGGTCAAGATACAGAAAAAGCTTATCATCAATATCAGAAAGAAACAGTCATCATTTTTCGGGCATGTAATGAAGAGGAGAGGTTTAGAACACATTGTAACAACTGGTAAAAATCGAGAAAGGGTGGAGACTGCAGTAAAACTTGGAAAAATAGCTAAACACGTAAAAACAAAGTACTATAGTTTTACAAAATACATAAACACTGACGATAAACAGCAACGTTTCGACCAAAAGGCCTTTATCAAGCAAACAATACAACAAGAATGACGAATTTCGAGGAACACTACAAATGGACGATTACATGTAGAAACATTCAAACCTATCTAATGAAAATCTGGGAATAAAAACGAATAACGAAATGAGTGCAACACAAAACCGGAAGTGGAAAAGAAGAGAAACAATAAACAATATAGTGGATAAATAACTTATATATGTATCTGAGTTGATAGCAAACACCAAAGACAGATATTTGTGGAGATCCATGATCGTCTACGCAGTCGGCACGGCACCTGATGATATTGATGCTCATTGTGTACATCAGCCATGTTACTGTTTATCTTCAGTTCATTCTAATCACTAGAGTTTTAATTGGTGACGAGAAGAAATCTTCATCAAAACCAAATTGTAATCAAGAAACTTCTAATTTAGATTGAGTCAAAGAAATGTCTAACAAATATTGCTTTCTTGGAAACTTTGTCATGCGATTTATCTGTCCATTTCATTCATTTACCTCCTACTTTTACTCGTACATTCCTCCATAAAACATCTATCTATTTATTCTGCTCTGGACATTTTCTTATTCAAATTTGGGACGATGTATTTTCTTATAATGATCACATATAATTCTATTTTAAGCATACTAGCAGTTGTAAACAGAGAACTTGCCCGCCTGTCCAGCATGTTCGTAGCGCGTTGGACGACGGGTGACAAGTTCCCTGTGAGTGCGGATTTAATTCCGCGGGCTGGGAGAAAAGCCACAGGTTCTCCAGATTTATGGTGTTCGTAGCACCGAACTAAAGAGTTATGATGTCCATGGCACCGAGCCGAAAAGCTGAAAGCTCAAGTGCTTCTGGATCGAAAAAAACCCAAAAAAACAAGATAACTAGTATGTGTGAAACAAGATGGTTGCTTCTACGTTATTCTCTAGAGGTGCCAGAGCTGTTGTGATTGGACAAACTGTACGCTCTTTACCAGTTCATTCTCAGTGCAACTAATACCCCTGATATGTTCCAGTTTTCTCTCCCCTCTCACCTCACACCATTTCTTTCTTTACTTCCTTTCTCACTTTCTTTCCGTCTCCCCACTCTTTCTTTCTCTGTTAAAGTACCTGAGAAATATATTTTATTTTTTCGGAACACCACATTTCCGTTCCAATTTCCCAGATTATATTTCTATCTACCTGTTTGTTGTTGACTTGTTTTATATCTACCTGTGTTTATCACGTTAGATATTTGTAATAACTGTATAGCTTCTGTGTTGAGTTCATTGCTATTATCACATGAGGGGAAAAGCAACCCAAAATATCAACTTATCGATTCACAGTTTGAACTTTTATTCAACATTTAAAGTCTGTTTCAGTTTCAGTTTGGAATATCTTCATTGCACTCCAGACATGTCCATAGGTGCTCCGATCTCCTTCGCAATATCTCCAACAGCGTCCAGCGACTGACCGTACCTACATTTAAAGTCGTTATAACGTTGTATCCAATAATTTGGTATCTATAAAGATTATTTCAATTAATGGTAATCCTCTTACTGTTCACAGCTTCAGTCAGTTATCAGTTATATGAGGACTATCATCATAGCACTCGAACATGTCCATAGGTGCTCCGATCTCCGTCTCAGCAAATACAGCAGCGTCCAGCTGCCCAACACGCCAGTTCGATGTTGATTAACCAATCTCTTTGCATATTTAGTATGTCGTTCTTTTCGGGCTTCACCAATATTGACACCCATCTCTCTCAATCTGTTCAGCGAGTGGGATTAACAGCCCTGAAACTCCTCTGTTCGGAAAGACTCTCTCAATGCGTGAAGAATGTCATTTCCATCCATGGCAGCTCCCTCTGATATTGTAGCCAAGCCAGCCAATCTATCAGCTCGTTCATTACCCCTAACTCCTGCGTGCCCAGTGACAAAAATGAAGTTGATTTCTCTGATCATTGTCTGTACCAGTACCTCCACCCAGTTGCGTCTCACCATTCCTGATTCGACTTTACGAATCACAGCTTCAATCTAATCTTTAAATTCAGACTGTTGTCACATAAATTTGATCAATTGATAATTTATATATTGTTAGATTGAGATATTGTAAGGTTTCCAACCTCAAGAGGTTTGCGTACGTGGATATAATATCTTGGGCATGCGGGTGTGTAGGGCAGCGTTTCCAACCTCAAGAGGTTTACGTACGTGGATATAATATATTGTGCATGCGGGTGTGTAGGGCAGCGTTTCCAACGTCAAGAGGTTTGCGTACGTGGATATAATATATTGTGCATGCGGGTGTGTAGGGCAGCGAGAAAGAGGTCATATGTGCATAAACAGCATTGGTTATCGGAGAGCTGAGGATGGATAAGGGGGATGGTCTTCGGTCTCTTCACTACTGTCAGTTGGATGAGGACACTAACATTGATGTTGAATCGATCCAGCGACTACATGAGTTTGGAGTTACCCATTGCACAAGTAGAGCTGGATACCTGAGGGATAAAGTTAGGAGTGTTTAACCAGCGATTCATATAATGGAGTGTTTAAACAGCGATCCATATAATGGAGTGTTTAACCAGCGATTCATATAATGGAGTGTTTAACCAGCGATTCATACAATAATTCTTTTGGTCCCGTTATACGTTACATTTGGTCTGCGAGTAATTTATCCATACTACTCTATCCTGGGAAACTCGTTCAATCTCTTCCATGGAATTTAAGCGTAATATGTTTTGCCTCTTTGAGCACAGTTCATTTCAGGGTCTCTATTGGGCGTCCTCTCTTTCTTGAACCATTTGCCTCACACTTCAATGCCTGTTTTCGTATTCTTTGATCAATTCTTCTCACGGTATGCCCAACATATCTCCATCTTCTCCTTCTTATAACAGCTGTTACAAGTGATTGACCAGATATTTAAACATATATATATATATATATATATATATATATATATATATATATATATATATTTGTTACATCTATCACAAGTTGAACTGCAGATAAGCTATGAAAAGACAAATGTAATGAAGACACCTATGGCAAGTAATGCAGATAT
This sequence comes from Arion vulgaris, assembly GCA_020796225.1. NCBI lineage: Eukaryota > Metazoa > Mollusca > Gastropoda > Stylommatophora > Arionidae > Arion > Arion vulgaris. Next base: position 26,653,957 of record CM036770.1, read on the forward strand.
CACACTGGAATCTAAAATGATAAAAATAACAGAGCAGTTCACCTATTTGGGTAGCAATTTTGATTGCACAGGAAATGTTAAAAAAGAAATTATGATACGAATTGGCAAAGCAACACCAGCTTTTAAAAGTCTAAGTAAAATATGGAACTGCAAGTTATATAGTATTAAAACTAAATTATGAATTTTCAATTCAAATGTTGTATCAATCCTAACATATGCTAGCGAGAGTTGGAAAATGACTAAAGATATAGAAAGCAAGTTGAATGCATTTGAAAATAGATGTCTGCGAAAAATGTTGAATATAAAATGGAACGATTTCATGAGAAGGGATGAAATCAGAGACATGTCTGATCAACCACTAGTGACAACTGTTATAAGAAAGAGAAGATGGAGATATGTTGGGCACACCTTGAGGAGAAATGATCAACGAATATCAAAGCAGGCATTGAAGTGGGATGCAAAGGGTTCAAGAAAGAGAGGACGACCTAAGGAGACCCTGAATCGAACGTTACTGAGAAAGGCAATACATATCGGTCTCAGTTCCATGGAGGAGATTGAGCGAGTTGCCCAGGATAGAGCGGTATGGAGAAATTGCTTGCAGGCCCTATGTAACGTATAACGGTATGAGAGAAATTATTATTATTATATATAGAAAACTGTCAGCGAACTGTACTTCTTCTTCTTCTCCTTCTTCATCTTCTTCTTCTTCTTCTTTGCGTTCGTTCTTTACGACCAATTTTAATCACTCTTTGTGATATGTTTGATCATTGCCAAGAACGTGTATACGTCGCACATTGGTTTGGTAGGCCCCTAAACGCATAGACGTCTACATGTTTAGGACATGTGCATCCGATTTCAGCCAAATCTCATTAGTCGCCTCTTACGACATGTGTGGCAGGTAACAGTGGTTCAATTCTTTACACCCCAAATTTGGGCCCCGGTAACCACTCGGGAGCGAACTGTACAAATGCTTCATCTCAAAACAAATATGTGGTAATTTTGCCAGAATGAAAACATGTTACATCGACTTTTCCACGAAGATATCTTGATCAAAGTAAAGGTACCAGTAAGGACCAAAAAAACGATACAACGCAACGGATAATAATTAAATAGAATACCTGAAGACAAAAAAAGTATGTATTGTATACAGTGGCGGCGAGTGATCCTTTTTGTTGGTGGGGCCATGCACACATTTTCAGAAAAATCATGGTTTTGGATTAGGGTATATTTTAATTTATTAAATAATAAATACATGTTACACATTTTTTTTGGTGGGGCCCGGTCCCACTGGCTCTTAATGACGAGCCGCCACTGATTGTATATTTTTTCATGATAAAAACCTTGTGTTCGAAACATTGACTTAATCGTTGTTGTACTCTGTAAAACTACCTTGGTTTGGTGTTTCGACAAAAAAACTTCTCATGACAATATTTCAAAACTGTGGTTTGTGTTCGTTTATTCCTTGAGCACATTTTAAATGCTGTGCTATAACTCTGTCTATTGTCTATTCCCAGGTGGAAGATGTAGTTGGCTGTCCACTCTTGCCGTTATGCGTAGGGATGGGAGCTGTTATTTGCGTTCTAGGGTCAGATGAGTCGCCCTTGTTGTGTTATATCAGTGTTTATGTAGTGTTGTCTTGATATTGTCTATCCATCTTTTTCTTGGTCTTCTCTTAGCTCTAGTACCCGATCTCTTTTATTGTATGCTGTTATTAGTGGTTGGTTCTTCTTCTTCTTCTTTGCGTTCGTTCGTTACGAACAATTTGAATCCCTCTTTGTGATATGTTTGATCTTTGCCAAGAACGTGTATGCGTTGCACATTGGTTTGGTAGACCTCTAAACGTATAGACTTCTACACGTTTAGGACACATGCATCCGATTTCACCCAAACCTCCTTAGTCGCCTTTTACGACATGCGTGGCAGGTAACAGTGGTTCTTTACACCCCAAAGTTGGGCCCTGGTAACCACTCAGGTGAGTGGTTGGTTGTATTTCATTCTCATTAAATGTCCAAACCACTGCATATGTTATCTTTCGATGTATTCGGTGCATGAAGTTATGCCCACTCTGCTTCTGATGTCCTCATTTTCTGTTAGCCTCAATAAAAATGAATGTAGAGCCTTTTGTGATGATTTTATTTGTGCCGCTGTTTTAAGTACGTCATAACCACACACACACACACACATACCACACACACGAACACACATTCCACACACACGAACACACATAATGTTTACATATACTATTACGTAGAGGCCGGTGTGGGCTAATCATGCTTAGATTCTGCTTTCTGATATATGTTTATATTCATTATATGAACTAGATTATCAAAGCAAATTCCTAACGCAAGAGTGAGTTGAACTTCGGTCGATTAGCCCAATGATAATATGATCAATGAAGACATTGATTGTGTACAGCAAATAATGCTAATATTGGGACAAGAAGAGACTGCACACGTAGGGATCACAGACATGGAGATCCATACGTATACACATTAATGCTTAGAAATGCAATGACGTAGTTCTAATTTGTAGCTCAAATCTGGTGAAAATGCATGTGTTTATTTCAATGTTATCGCTTCTGTTTATTTCCAAGCAAAGATCAAAGGAGAAACAACAAATAAACACTTTTTATGTTGCAAAATGCAACAACAGACTTACATTCATTATCATCATCATCAAGGTGCGTATCCTTTATAGGACGTTGCTCTCTTTGCAGCACATCTGAAATTCACTCTGCCAGTTCACCCACTTCGTCGATGGTCATATTCATGGCTTCTTTAATATATTGTAGCCATCTTCTTCTTGGTCTGCCTCTGCTTCTGCGTCCTGGGACCCTGCCTTCTAGTACTGTTCTTTTCAAGCCATCGTGACGCTTGATGTGACCAAAGTATGTAATTTGCTTACATCCATGTCTCGACAAAAATGTCTTTATCGCACAATGGATGCAAGATATACAAGTAAATAGAATACTAAGGTACGGTATGTAGAACATCATCAATAAAACTATGAGAAAATTATCCGATGGAACAAATTGTATTCAAAATGAAACGATAGTTACGTGATAACTTGAAAGATGAGAAAAAAATCATGTTTAACAATGATATGTCATCATCATCATCATCAGGTGCAGTTTCCACATCGAAGGTTGGCTGCAATGAATCTCCCGCATCCTCTGTCTTTCGCCTTGGTGTTGCACACTGCCAGACTGTAACCTGTCCATGTCTTAAAGTTTCCCTCCCACTTATCTCTCGGTCTTCCTCTTGCTCTTCCCCCTCCACCCTCAATTTTACTCTCTAGTAAAGATTTTATCATGGTGTCATGTCTTTTGATGTGCCCAAAATACTTTACTTGTCTGAATTTTATTTCTCTTAACCCTTTAGCTGCTAAGGACGTATATATACGTTTTCCCATTCACTTCTAAAGACGCATTAACACCTCTGTTATCATCTCTCCTCTGTGGGCTAAAGACGTGTTAACGTTATACATTGCTACTGTCACTGCTATAGGCGTACATTCACGTTTGTGACCTAGAAACAAATAGTAGCTATTTTTAGCTCATCCTTCAGAAAGTATATAGCAGCGAAAGGGTTAATAATTGTTTCTTCATGCCTAGTTTTCCTAAAACTTGTTTATTTGTCTGTTTTTCTGTCCTTGAAACTCTGCCTATTCTTCTATATATCCACATCTCAAATGCATCAATTCTGTCTTCTAAATGATATGTCAAATGAAATAAAAGTAGGTTTATTTCTTCTTCTTTACGTTCCCGGCCTAGACTGATGGACCAACTTTTATCATGAATTTTACTGTTGTTTTTAGGGACTCCGTTTCTCCGTACAGCTTTTCGCAAAGCTCTGTGTGTTGTGGCCAGTACTCTTTCCTTATACCTGCTAAACGTTGACAGTCTTGCAAGACGTGTTCTGCCGTCATGTCCGCCATATTGCAGGGGCACAGGCTAGTTGTGCCAATTTTAAATTTATGGAACATGTGGGCTTGGAGCTTGTTGTGGCCGGTACGGAGGCGAAGTATGGCAACTTGTTCACGTCGAGAGAGACCATAGTATCCGTCACTGGCTGTGTGCTGAGGGTGGTCTTTTGCCCATTTGCTACTATAGTGCGAACCGATGGTTGTTTTTACTTCCTCATAACCGATCTCGAGATCAGTCTGAGGTAGTCGCCCGCCCTCTTTGGCTAGTTTGTCGGCTGCTTCGTTTCCCCTAACGTTGCAGTGTGACGGTATCCACTGGATGACGGTGCGTTTGAGTGAACTCGTTAGTTCAGCGAGGACGTTTTGAGCTCATTCATCTCAGTTTTGCCGACGCATTTGAGTGCCGTGATGACCGATAGAGCATCGGTGAATATCACGACCTTGTTGCGTGTAGTGTTTCTTCTCTCCAAGATCATTCCGGCCGCCGCTTTGATTGCCTCTGCCTCTGCTCGGTAGTTATTCGAGTATTTGCCAGTGGCAATCGCTTTCGTGACTGTTACTTTCTTTGAGATTTTAAGCACTATTCCTCCTCCGCCATCGCTTATTGCGTTATTGGTAGGTTTATTTAAAGTAACTTTAGTTTAGCTATAAGAATAGGCAGAGTTTCGTGGACAGAAAAACAGACAAATAAACAAGTTTTAGGAAAAATAGGCATGAAGAAACAATTATTAAGAGAAATAAAGTTCAGACAAATAAAGTATTTTGGGCACATAAAAAGACATGACACCATGATAAAACATTTACTAGAGGGAAAGTTGAGGGGGAAGAGCAAGAGGAAGACCGAGAGATAAGTGGGAGGAAACTTTAAGAAATGGACAGGTTACAATCTGGCAGTGTGCAACGCCAAGGCGAAAGACAGAGTATGCTAGAGATTCATTGCAGCCAACCTTCGATGTGGAGACGGCACCTGATGATGATAATGAGCACTTGTATAGACTTCTGGGCAGACAGGCTGTGGTACCCTGTGGCACATACATCAACGGATCACAGAATTAGAGTCTTTGATTCATATGAACCAGACATGCACAATACAACAGTGTACACAGTTCCTAACCTGCTCTTAACCCTTTCGCTGCTACACACTTTTCGAAGGCTGAGCTAAAAATAGCTACTCTGTGTTTCTAGGTCACAAACGTGAATGTACGCCTATAGCAGTGACAGTAGCAATGTGTAACGTGTTAATACGTCTTTAGCCCATAGAGGAGAGATAATGATGAGTTTAGCTAAACTATCAAATGCTGTTACGTGGGGCGAGAGGTTCATCTTTTCATCATGTTTCATTCTTTCATTGACTTCATTGACCTGGATATTTCCCATATGGCTCAGCCCATCTCTGGAGAAAACCACAGGCCACCTACCGAGAGTATTGCACAAAGCACGAACTCCGTAGTTCCTGTAATAATCTTAGGGATCTTCACAAAAAAATATTCGTGAATAGAACGACAGAATAGAACAGGAACAATATAATACTAAATGAATCAAGCATAAGATTGAAGCGTGATAAGTTCAAAGGTCAGACTGTGTCCGACTCTCAGTCGATGCTTCAAACGATTCAGAATGGGAATTTAGTGGATATCGTCTATTGAAGTAACAAGCCTCCAGAGTAATATGTGGATATACACACTCCTCTCCATGCGGGTGTTTGGGAAATAAGAGAATGGACATGCTTGCGTCAACAGCAGTGGACGTCGGAGAGTTGTCGATGGATAAGAGCAGTGGTGGCTCGTCATTAGGGGCAAATGGAGCCGGGCCCCACCAAAAATAATATGTAACGTGTATTTGCTTTATGAATTAAAATATAGCTTTATCCAAAATCATGATTTTTTCCGCAAATTTTTGTCTGGCCCCACCAACAAAAATTATCACGAGCCGCCACTGGATAAGAGGAATATTCGTCGTCTCTTGATGACGAATTGAAGAATGAGATCCCTAATAATTAATGTTGAAACTACCTAGAGATTTCATGAGTTTGGAATAGCACAGTATACTTTCATACTTGCATGGAATAACACAGTATACTTTCATACTTGCATGGAATAACACAGTATACTTTCATACTTGCATGGAATAACACAGTATACTTTCATACTTGCATGGAATAACACAGTATACTTTCATACTTGCATGGAATAACACAGTATACTTTCATACTTGCATGGAATAGCACACTATACTTGTATTTATGTACAAGTAGAACTGGATGCTTAATGGGCAGATTAAGGAGTGTGCTTAATCATTGACTAATGTTGAGGTATTGAATGAGATCAAGACACAGGGAGAACATCATCAATATAAGAAAGAGGCAGTCATCATTTTTCGGGCATGTGATGAGGAGGGAGGTTTAGAACACATTGTGACAACCGGTAAAATCGAGGGTAGACGAGACAGAGGAAGACAGCGAGAGAAAATATTAGACAGCCTGACTTCATGGTATGGTAGAGCGTCAACATCTGAGTTGATAGCAAACACCAACGACAGAGATTTGTGGAGATTCATGATCGCCCACGCCAGCCGGCACGGCACCTGATGATGATGCTTAATCATTGAGCCTCAGAAACCATCAGCATGCATCCCCTGCAACAACTGCTGGGAGATACTGAGCGTCTATGTATCTGCCCGGAATGCTATGACATCGGTAAAGTAAGCAGTAATCACAGACGAGAACTTTGTTCGTATCTTGTTGATATACTTTGTAAAACTAATGTATTGCATGTTTGCATGTGTTCATCATCAGATAGCTTGTTCGGAGTAGAATTTTGCCACCCTGTCTTTCGGAATGTCTCACTCTCATAGACCAGATGTTCCCGTCTCTGCAGATGAAATGCTCAAATCATCAGTTACATTCTGAATCCATATTCTCCGTGATCTTCCTCTTCTCCACTTTGCATGGATGTCTACTTCGATAATAGTTTTCAGCACTTCGTGTCTTTATTCTCAGGAAGATAGAAACTGGATGGGCTAGGAGACATTGAATAGAATCGCTGAGGAGGTCTAAGCTGACAAAGATCAGTTTTATTTTTGTGCCAGGGCATGCAGGTGTAAGGGAGAATGAACGTGCGGATAGGCTTGCAGGTATGGCTGCTGTCCAAAGCGGACGAGCAATGGACCAGGCTGATATTATAAATTCCTTAAGAGAGAGAGGACGTGTGCATGATTCACGTAATAGCGGTGAATCCACAACACTAACCAGACTGCAAGAACTCAAAGTTAAGTGTGGTGTAGCTCGACAAGAACGCTATGCTGGCAGACAAAGAAGAATTGTAAACCAACAAAGAACCGGTGTCGTTAGTCGCCACACGCTGATGGACATACTGAGGGAGAGATCGGAGCACTTATGGACTAATTTGTTCGACGTGCAGTGATGGTGATCCGACGACTAAACTAAACTAAACTAAACTAAACTATCAATCACAAATTGTCACTGACCTCGCCTTTCTGCTCACGAATGATTTTTATGAAGATCCCTAGGATTATTACATGAACTACGGAGTTCGTGCTTTGTGCAAAACTCTCAGCAGGCGGCCTACGGTTTTCTGCAAAGAGGGGCTGAGCCATATGGGGAATATCCGATGCAATGAAAGCAATCAAAGAATGAAAAATGATGGCAAGATAAACCTCTCACCCACGTAACAACATTTGATTAGATAGCTAAACAAGAGGTACTTTACCTAATCCTGCTTTTACTTCATTTGACTTCTTTCTATTTCTGTTATATGTTTGTTTATTACCATCCTTATCTGTCATCTTTTAACCAGTTAAGCCTTTCAATACATTTTATTTTTAAGCCTCTTAGTTTGGTTTTCTCCCTTCTCAGTTAAAAGTGATTATGTCCCTTCTTAAGTTCTTCATTCAAATATCTTCCTGGAACAAATGATACATAAACAATAGTTGCGTTGTGTTCCTATGCACTCAAGCAACATATGCAACAAAAGGTTAATCAAAGTAATTCAAAAAACGGATAAAGTTTCCAGATTAAAACAATTTAAACAAAAAATTTTAATCATCCGAGTTTTAAACATAGAATGTAAATAATTTGTTTTAAACTTGTTTGTAACCATTCTTTTGGATAATACTATAGTAGAGTATCATCGTCGCCGTCATCATCATCATCATCATTGTCATCAGCATCATCATCTCTAACATCATCAGCATCATCTCTATCATCATCATCATTATCGTGACCAATCGCATTTAAAATAAAGACAAAACTTCCACTCAATTCGATTTTGTGCCTTTTCTTTCTACATCAAACCTAGTCATATGCACGTCTTTGAACTCTGCTTGAAAACTTCGCCATGTGTCAGTAGATTCCTTTTTCCGCTATCCCTGTGATGTTCAATCATTTCATGTCTTGGCTGCCTTTCTGTTCTCATCCTGAGGACATGTCCAATCCATTGCTATTGTATTTTTTGTATCTCTTTAGTTATATGGCCTTTTTCGTCTTTACATACGGTCAATTATCTGTGTATTTATGTCTTTATCCGATCCAGAAGCACCTGAGCTTTCAGCTCTTCGGCTCGTGCCATGGACATCGTAACCCTTCGGTTCGGTGCCACGAACACCGTAGATCTGGGAAACCTATGACTTTTCTACCAGCTCTGCGGAGTTGAACCCGCACTCACAGAGAGCTTGTCATCCGCAGTCCAACGCGCTACGAACACGCTGGGCACGCGGGCGTATTTATTCCTTCAAGAACAGATAGTTCTGGAAGTTTGGTATTATTAATCTTGTCTTCTATCTATAAAAAAAAACTATTTTGCTAAGAAAGTTTTCCAGGAATCCATAATTTAAGTTTTTAAATCTGTTTTCCAAGTCTGATATCCATAGAAGAGGACTTTCCTAACACTTGTTTTGTATATCCAGTGCTCTGTCGAAGTTAAACAAAAAATGGTAAAGAAACCCGTTGTTTACCATATGGTGTATATGTTAATACGGTGTAAGGCCCGTATTTTTCATTGACAGTAGGCACACGATGGGTGACGTGGTGAATATTACATCGGCCGCCTTAATTTCCCCAATGCTTTTCCAGGAATACAATTGAGGCTGGGTCGATCTGAGAGACGTTGCGATCAGACAAACTTCCACACCCTCTGTGGATATTATTCCGAACTACTAGTTTAATCATCTTCTTCTTTGCGTTCGTTCTTTACGACCAATTTTAATCACTCTTTGTGATATGTTTGATCTTTGCCAAGAACGTGTATACGTTGCACATTGGTTTGGTAGACTCCTAAACGCAAAATACTTCTACACATTCAGGACACATGCATCCGATTTCAGCCAAACCTCCTTAGTCGCCTCTTACGACATGCGTGATAGGTAATGTAACAGTGGTTCTATTCTTTACACCCCAAATGTGGGCCCTGGTAACCACTCGGGCGACTAGTTTAATAAGTGAGCTCACTAACAACTATGCAAGCGCAGCCCCTTTATCTTAGTACTTTAAATGTTAAATCTACAAATGTTGCAAAGCCTGCTATAGACTGTATTTCTCCTTCATATTCTTTGTTGTCTACCACAGAGAGCCACATAGAAAAAGTATAACGAGTACAAAGCAAGAGGAAGACCACGTAAATGATGGAGCGACGACACCAAGAACAGCTTTACGAAAACGAATATTAGCTTGCAAAGTGCCTTTTTTTCGATCCAGAAGCACTTGAGCTTTTCAGCTCTTCGGCTCGGTGCCATGGACATCGTAACCCTTCGGTTCGGTGCCACGAACACCGTAAATCTGGGAATATGTGGCTTTTTCTGCCATCCCGCGGAATTGAACTCCCACACACAGAGGGATAGTCACCCGTAGTCCAACGCGCTACCAACACGCTGGGCAGACGGGCATCAAAGTGCCTTAAAACATGCACGCACAAGATCACTAACCCCCCTTTTCCCCCTCCCCAACACTTATATAAAGAAGTGAATGGTTGAAGAGAAGAAGAAGATTCCTTGGTGAATACTACAAGAGTATGCTAACAATGACAAATAATGAATACATTGTTTAGACATGCCTACAACTACCAATCCGATAGACAACATAAATACAGCCGTGGATATGTGAATTTATAGACGAATTTATGTAAAAGTAAAGTAAGTAAAGGAACACTTTCATACCTCGTGGTATATAGGTCAATACAGTGTTAGGCCTGTATTTTCATTGACCGTCGTCACACGATGGGTGATGTGGTCAGCATCACGTCGGCCGTCTTTACTTTCCCAGGAAAAATTGTCGGGAAAAATTCCACACACACTGCGGGAGTTGAACTCAGACCACCAGCCTTGAGAAGCGAGTTCACTAACAACTGCGCTACCGCGGCTCTCAGACGAATATATGTAGTATATATTTATTGAAAAGAAAAACAAAGAAGTAAAGATAGGTAGAGAATATCTCCAGTGTGGGGCCCGGGCCCGCGAGAGAAGAAAAGAATAGTACCACTGCGATCTACAAGGCATCACGTAAGAGACGACAGATGTAGGGGCCTAGGTATGTTACTCTAGTAAATAAAAAACATCGCAGAAATCGGATGTGCTGGCTTACTTGTAGGCGCATAACTGACACAGCGTTCAATCGCTTTTAATCTCAGATGACATACAAATCACACAGAGTGGTTAAAAAGTGATCGATATAGAGCAGCGTTTCCCAAAGTGGGCGTACCGCCCCAGTGGGCGCTGAAGCATTCTAGGGCAATTCTAAACATTCTAGAATGCTTCAGCGCCCACTGAGAGGACGATAGTGGGTTCAGAAAATTTGGGGGATTGTTCAGGCGATTAGGGATCGGTGGCTCATTAAAGAAGAAATTAATAATAAATATTTTAAAATAAATAATTTTCGTGATTTTGCGATTGAATAATCATTTAAAATTTGAATTCTGCATTTTAATTCATCTTATGCCCATCTTACAGGATCCATTTTTCATCAATTTTCTATTTCATGTATATAATCATTTGAAAATTGACCATGTATTACAGAAATACATATCAATTTTCCTATGTCAAAGAGAAAACAGAGCATGTATATATGTGGGAGAGTGGCGTTGGCAAACTTTTATAACGTGGAAGGGGGCGTTACAAAGTTTATGTTGTGTAAAGTGGGCGGTGGACCGAAAAAGTTTGGGAATATATGGTGTAGAACGTTCGAAGAAGAAGAAGAAGAAGAGAAGGTAGAGATTACAGGTAGGCACGTTCAATATTGTTGTTATTGATTTGTAGTGTTTGACACCAATTAAAACCACATTGGAATGCTTGAGAGTGTAAGCGGGCAAGAAAACAACAGTAGTAAAATAGAAGGAAGAATTAATTGACATCTGATAGCGATAATACGTCAGTAAATGAACACAGAGTAACCAATACATACCACCTACGTCTGCACTGTTAGTAAATTAGTAAGACAAATAATAAATTATAGATTGACAATTGATCTTCTTTTTGTGTATTGTATTTTAACTGTACTCAAAGAAAACGTTGTTGTAGGATTTTGTGTTTTTTCATTAATCTTTGTCATGGGATTATATACATTAACCCTGTAACGTTCGGGTACTAAGAAAATCTCATTTATAAATGAGATGGCTACATGATTCCGGAACTAGCCGTATTTGTGTGCTATTTATGCATTTAAAAGCATATAATTTATGTTTCATAATGTAAAACATATGATTTTACCATAATAAATTGTTTAAAAAATTTATTTTTTATTTTTAAGATGTCTAATCTCGTTGAATAAAGCATGTTTTTTGTTTTCTTCTTCTGCCTCCGCCCGCTATGAATTCATGCGTAGTCAGGAAGCCTTTTATGGTGTATCTTACTGATTTACCTAGGAACGATTATTGGTGGGGCCGGGCACCACTGGCCCTTAATGACGAGCCGCCTCTGATTAGATGCATGTGCAGGGTACTCCAGCAGCGATGGTATGACAGGATCAGTTTAAATTTGGAATATCTGCATTGAACTTCGGGTCTTCTCGTAATTACTCCGATCTCCTTGGCAATATATCCAACAGCGCCAGAGATTAACAGTTCCGGTACGATTTTGATTGATAATGTTACTCATATACTTGTTGTTCTGTTCTTTTCTTGCTGCTTCAATCTTCAATCCCAGTACTTGCAATCTGGCAATTGTCGGGGATTAGTTTAAATAAAAATTCTCTTTGGCGGCCACACTATAAAGGCGTTCTACAGGGTGTTCAACTTAAAAGCAGACCGTGAATGGAGCTAATCTGTCATATATGTATGGAAATGAGAAGATTCAGTTATGACGTAGTATAGGTCAAGGTTGTGTGACGGTGTGTAATTGTAGTTCGGGAAGGGGCGATGAACAAATGTGACGTAGGACGAGCTAGTCAGAACCGGTTTAAATAGTAAATAAACACAACTCAATGTGAACCTGGCAACTTTCGAATTGTCAATGTGGCTGCAATTATCTTGAACACCATGTAGAAGTCAGCTCTACCCATTGGCTAGCTCCCTGATATAGTGGCAGAGCCAGCCAGCCTGTCTTCATTGACAACGATACCCATGAGACACCCCGAAATGAAGATAAGTGTATTTTTGTAAATTGTTGATACTTGTAGTGAGAGGATCACTAACAGGGAAGTGTGAATAGAGCGGGACAACGGCAAATGAAACAAAAGATAAGGGACAGAAGGTGGCGATAGATAGAAAACACACTGAGAAGAACTCCAGACAGCATCACGAGACAGGCCCTCTGATGGAACCTGCACGGTAATAGAAACATGGGAAGACCCAGGAACAATGGAGAGAGAATGGAGAGATCTGGAAAAGATGACCTTATACAAGAAGATTTGGAAAACCTTGGTTGCTGACCTATTTCTCCCTAGGGGTGAAGAGTGAAGAAAAAGAAACTTATTTCTTCTTGAATGCAATAACAGTAATATTTATCATCATCATCATCATCAAATAGCGTGTCCTGAACAGAACTTTGCTACTCCAACAGTCCTCCGGAATTTCTCTCTCTCATAAGCCTGATGTCCTGCCTCTGCAGCCGTCATGTTCAAACCATCAGTTACATCCTGAATCCATCTTCTCCGTGAACTACCTCGTAGTTTCGTTTGTGTTCTTATCTGTCATCGTTACTGCCACTCATTTCCCCAGACCTTTCATCTCTACTGTTGTCATTTTTTCATGCTTATCATAAATTCTTCTTCTATAACCCTAACGCATACCACAACCGGCTGTATAGCTAGGCTTGTCGCTAATCTATCAGATGTGCTAAGACGTGTTTTAGTCGACCAAGTCAGGCAATAATAAATACAAATTTATTATCAGGTAATCTGAAAATAACTCCAGATAGAGGCCTGCCGAAATACACTCCAGCTTGCCCCGCCATCTTGACCGGAAGTCTTTAATATAGCATCATCATCATCATCAAATAGCTTGTCCTGACCAGAACTTTGCCATCCCAACAGTCCTCCGGAATTTCTCTCTCGTAGGCCAGATGTCCTGCCTCTGCAGCCGTTATGTTCAAACCATCAGTTGCAACCTGAATCCATCTTCTCCGTGGTTTTCTTCTTTCTCTTTGCCGGTATGCCTCCTTCCATGATGGTCTTCTCCAGCCCTTCATATCTTTTATATGTCCAAAATATCTAAATTTTCTCTTTCGTATTTGTAGCATCAGTCAGTTTTCTTTGATTTTGAGTTCTTTTGGATAGATCTATTTGTTCTCTTCTCTGTCCAAGATATAACAGTAATATAACAATAATATTACAAAGCCTTATTTATTTACTCTCTTGTCCCAAATCATCAATGCACACCACGTCTGTGTGTGTGTGTGTATCTGTTTTTTTAAAATGTGTGTTCGTGTGGTTGGAAGCCTAGGTTTAAGTTTGTAAATCTGCTTGTATCTGTGTGTGAGAATTTGTGTGTTTTATGTGCAAGAGCCTGTGTACTTCGATTTGTGTGAGTGTGTGTTTATAATGTGTTGTACTGTGTAAAGTCCAATCACCCTCAGGGTTTATTGAAAGCAAAACAAATATTTCCTCAATAATCGACCCTGATCATTCCATTATCTCTTTATCCTGTCGACTTTGCCGGATCACAGGAGAGTGATTAATACAATCTCGTTCGAACAATTTTTTTTTAATTGATGCTCAAATATTTTTTTAACTTATTATTTCAGCTCTTCTATGTCGGCGGGTCTTCATTATTTGAAATGAATATCTCAGATATGATATGATATGAAATCACTGATAACTTTCTAGTTGATATTCTGTTATGAGAAGTGTTAAATGATATGCATCATCATCATCCCCATCACATACTGTCTCCTCATCTAAGACTTGTTGCAATGGACCTTCAGTATTCTATGTCTTTTGTCTTGATTCTGCACTCTGTCATGCTGTCATTTGTCCATCTTTTGATACGTCCTTCCCATTTTTGACTTGGTCTTCCTTTGCTCCTGCTCTTCAACTTTCCCTTGAAATTATGGTTTATATATTGAATGGATCCAGCGATTTAATCAGAGTAGAGTTACTCGTTGTACAAGTAGAAACGGATGCCTGAGGTGCAGAGTAAGCGAGCTCAGCAAAAAAACAGAAACCTCAACAACTACAGGTCTAACCTTGCCCATGTATGCCCCTGATAGAGAATTGTGTTTCAGAATTAGACTTTACATTCCCTTCGGCACACACCAGAGTGGTGCAGCAACACACACCTGAGAGTGTTGTCATCATCGCTTGTGACGCACTGCTCTTATCAATGGTCGGAGAGATATATTGATTAGAACTGAGTATTCAAAATACTAAACAACTAAAGGCTCAGAAAAAGTAGCTAAAAATTCTGAATATCCAACAGTCTTAGAAGTACAGGCTAGAATATTGTTATTTAGTAGAATGTCGTTATATTCTCTTTCTTCCTTTATGATTACCTCTTCTTCTTCTTCTTCTGTTACCACTATTTGAGGCATTTTCGAAAGATCTTTATAATTACATAATTTTGAATGCACGCTTTGTCAAGAGAATTACCTCCAATTGCTTGCATTAGTAATGATTATTTTTAGCTTATCCCATTATGCTTCAAGAAAACTCTCATTGTAGCAACCGGCATTTTGGGTTGCTTTTTTCTTGTATTTCTTCGGCGTGACTAAATTGCTGTGACGTGAATAAACCAAAACACCGGTCAAGAAAGAACAAAATTCACAGAAATTAATATTATAAAATGTTCATTAGCACGTTACTTTACACGGTTTCCCATTAGTAAAGATAATTACAAACATATTTTGAGAAGAATCAAGACAAGGAATTGAGTTGTTTTATATTAATGAAATGTCACAATCAGATCTTACATTTTAGTAAGGTTTCAATAAAGTCAATGACATGCGGATATTTACGGTAATGAGAGAGCGGGCAAGCTTGTACCAACGTCATCGATTGACGGGGAGTGGAAGATGGATAAGGGGGGATGTTCTTCGGTCTCCTCGCGACTGTCTGTTGGATGTAAAAGTAAAAAAAGTAAAGGAACCCTTTCACACCTCGTGGTATATAGGACAATACAGTGTTAGGGTTGTATTTTTCATTGACCGTCGGCACACAATGGGTGATGTGGTCAGCATCACGCCGGCCGTTTTACTTTCTCAGAGCATGTCTGGTACCCAATTGAGGCTGGGTCGACCTGAGAGCCGTCGCGGTCGGGAAAAATTCCACGCGCATTGCAGGAGCTGAATCCAGACCACCAGCCTTGCGAAGCGATTTCACTAACAACTACGCTACAGCGGCTCTCGTCTGTTGGATGAGGACACTAAAATAGATGTTGAATGGATCCAGCAATTTAAGCAGAGATACTCGTTGTACAAGTACTCGTAGAAATGGATGCCTGAGGGGCAGAGTGAGGAGTGTATTTGATCAGCGTGTCACGGGAACCATCAGTATTCATACTTTTCTATATCTGTTGGGGGAGACTGAGCATCTGCCCGGAGTGCAGTGACGACATCATTTTAGTAACCAATAACCATTAACAAAATAGTTATCAATTCTGGTAAACAACGTCATATTTGTAATACAATTGTATTGATTGATAGACCGATATAACCATCATCATTGCACTTCGGTGAGTAACCATGTGTGCTCCGATCTCTTTCTTACACAGGAAGATCTTATCTTTGGTGTACGAATTCCTTAGCCACTGCTAGGATCCCCGACAATGTTAACAACCGTATGTCATAGCTAATATTGGCACCAATATTTGAGAACAGTGTCAATTAGTTATATCATGTCAAATAGTCTGGGTTTTTTTTTCAGAATAATGTGTGAACGACTGTGATAATGCTGAAAATGTGAAAGAACAATATTTTTAAAAATATGTAAATATGTAAGCTGTTCAGTACAGTAACATCAGATATGTAAATATGTAAGCTGTTCAGCACTGGAACATCGAATATGTAAGTATGTAAGCTGTTCAGTACATGAACATCAAATATGTAAGCTATTCAGCACAGGAACATCAAATATGTAAGCTATTCAGCACAGGAACATCAAATATGTACGCTGTTCAGTACAGGAACATCAAATATGTACGCTGTTCAGTACAGGAACATCGAATATGTAAGTATGTAAACTGTTCAGTACAGGAACATCAAATATGTAAGCTATTCAGTACAGGAACATCAAATATGTACGCTGTTCAGTACAGGAGCATCGAATATGTAAGTATGTAAACTGTTCAGTACAGGAACATCAAATACGTAAATATGTAAACTGTTCAGTACTGGAACATCAAATACGTAAATATGTACGCTGTTCGGTACAGGAATATCGAATATGTAAATATTAAGCTGTTCAGTACTGGAACATCAGTTATGTAAATATGTAAGCTGTTCAGTACATGAACATCAAATATGTACGCTGTTCAGTACAAGAACATCGAATATGTAAGTATGTAAGCTGTTCAGTACAGGAACATCGAATATGTAAGTATGAGCTGTTCAGTACAGGAACATCAAATATGTAAATGTGTAAGCTGTACAGTACATGAATATCGAATATGTAAATATGTAAGCTGTTCAGTACTGGAACATCAACTAGGTAAGCTGTTCAGTACTGGAACATCAGTTATGTAAATATGTAAGCTGTTCAGTACATAAACATCAAATATGTACGCTGTTCAGTACAAGAACATCGAATATGTAAGTATGTAAGCTGTTCAGTACAGGGACATCGAATATGTAAGTATGAGCTGTTCAGTACAGAACATCAAATATGTAAATATGTAAGCTGTACAGTACAGGAATATCGAATATGTAAATATTAAGCTGCTCAGTACTGGAACATCAGATATGTAAATATGTAAGCTGTACAGTACAGGAACATCAAATATATAAGCTGTTCAGTACAGAAACATCAAATATGTATGCTGGTCAGTACTGGAACATCAGATATGTAAATATGTAAGCTGTACAGTACAGGAACATCAAATATATAAGCTGTTCAGTACAGAAACATCAAATATGTATGCTGTTCAGTACAGGAACTTCAAATATGTAAGCTGTACAGTACATGAACATCAAATATATAAGCTGTTTAGTACAGGAATATCAAATATATAAGCTGTACAGTACAGGAACAACAAATATAAATATATAAATACCCCATATAAATTCACAAAAAGATCAAATATTCCCTCCCTGTCTGTTTGTCTCCTTATTTGTCTGTCTGCTTCCACATCTTTCAGATTGTCTTCCCATCATTCTATTTGCTTACCTAATACTATTCAAAAGCATAGCTGCCATTCGTTAAACCATTCGTTTAGCAATAAAGTGCCCAGCAATCAATATGACCCTACTACTGTCATTTTATTTATTTCTCAATCAACATTTGTCCGTTTTTTGTTAGTGCGTACCAGTTGCTCTCTTTGCAATTTACTGAACGAACGTAAAGTATTGTAGCCTTTGGCTATCTGAAGAAGATAGAAATGAATCGTCTAATACTGTGTGGAGATTGCTAATCAAGGGCTCTTGAGTACATATAATCTGCTAACAAGCAAACAAATGTACACTAATCAAGGAAGTGTACATAAATTTGTTACAATCAGACGAGTGTATAGTGCTCGAACCAGATCAGCAAGGGCAACCAATCATACTTAGTTAATACCATTCTTAATACGTTAACTTAGTTAATACCATTCTTAATACGTTAGCTTAGTTAATACCATTCTTAATACGTTAGGTTGAGGAGAGATCGTGGAAGGAAGAGGAAGAACATGCTGGATGGTCTGACATCGTGGTTAGTCAAAAGATCAACGTCAGAACTGATTAACTGCACCAGGGAGAAAGAGTTGTGGAAAGACATGATCGCCTGCTCAGGCATGCATGGCTTTTGATTGAATGCTTTACGCAAAGTTTAAAATGTTCAGTTCCTAACTCTCCATCTCTAAACTCCCCTTAAAGCAAAAGGTAATTTGTCTCCAACCAGATCTGTCTTGAGCAAACTAGCTTAGTTTCTTTCAGGTCTTTCCCGTCTGTTCTCTTTCTCTGTATACAGTTCGTCTCCATATCTCTCTAGGTCTTCCTCTACCCATTTTGCTTCCCGAATTTCATTTTAGAGTAACATGTGGGTGTCTGGTCTTCTGCATTTCTAATATTGCCAAGGATCAGTGGCGGCTCGTGATCATTTTTTGTTGGTGGGGCCAGACACAAATTTTCTGAAAAATCATGGTTTGAGGTTGTTCTGTTTTAATTTATAAAATAATAAATACACGTTACATATTATTTTTGGTGGGCCCGCCCCAGTGGCCCTTAATGACGAGCCACCCCACTGTCAATGATCATGTTAGAGGATGTGATTCCATGCTGGTTTTTAACCGCTCTCGTCATACACTTGTTTCCTGTTCAATCCGCGACTGCTTCCAGTATATTTTTAAAAACCCGTTGACGTTTCTGTAGCTAGCTATTTTCTAAAGCTGGGACGCCAACTCAACACAAAACCACTCAGTCTGAAAGGAAGGAGTGTCCGTCGTCTGATTCCAAGCCGTTGATCTGTTCATCATGATGAAACATAACGACATAACATAACGACATCAATGCTACCTCCAACATAGCTCTGGGGGTCGCTGAGTTACCCAAGTCCTCCCACCAAATGCACGATGGAGACACCACTATGACTCTGCCACAAACTGCATGGTGGAGTCACCGTTTAGTAGGGTCAGTCACTTATAGTAGATGTCAAATAGTATGAATATGATGATATTTTTTTTCTTCAAATGGTGCCATTTAGAGTTGTATCTCAGTACGTTCTCGCAATTATCTCTTCTTACGTATACCATATTTGACGGAGATCAGTGGCGGCTCGTGCTCATTTTTGTTGGTAGGGCCAGACACAAATTTTTGGAAAAATCATGAATTTAGTTTAGGTTATATTTAAATTTACAAAATAATAAATACACGTTACACATTATTTTTGGTGGGGCCCACTGGCCCTTAATGACGAGCCGCCACTGATAGAGATATTCTGTAGTTACAATTCAGCTGTATCAGCTAATGTTGTGTCGTCATTCAACAAACGATCGTTGAGTGACTTCAGTAAATTTGTCAATCATTTATGACTCATTTTTCTTTTTCTACACTAACATCTACTGAAATCCATTTTAATTGCTTTGCCAAAATCACCAAGAGCTATTGAATGAGAAGCATTGTTTGCCTTTTTGATCCGCTAATCTGTTTCTTCAACTTTAGACACAAGTTTTTGAAGTAAGAAATGTTAGACTTATCTCAAATACAACAAATTTCAGAAATAATAATTGGACAAGATCAAATATTCTTGATACATGGAGGGAGAGAGATCACACAATTTGATAAATAATACATGAGGTGACGTTTGAAGACACATCTTCAAGAGAAAGATAAGGTGAAACACGTAAAAGCAAAGTACTGTAGTTTTACAGAATACAAATACAATAACAATAAACAGCAACGTTTCGACCAAAAGGCCTTTATCAAACAAAGGAGAAAAGAGGGGAAAAAAGTAAAGGAACCCATTCATACCTCGTGGTATATAGGGCAATACAGTGTTAGGCCTGTATCGTTCACTAACCGTCGGTACACGATGTGTGATGTGGTCAGCATCACGCCGGCCGCCTTTACTTTCCCAGAGCATGTCTGGTACCCAGTTGAGGCTGGGTCGACCTGAGAGCCGTCGCGGTCGGGAAAAATCCCCGCCCACTGCGGGAGTTGAACCCGGACCACCAGCCTTGAGAAGCGAGTTCAAGGCAAGAGAGGTGAAGAGTTTCACATTTAGAGTCAAACAATAAGTTCCTAACGGCTAATCCAATGAAATAAGTTGGTACGTGTTTCTCCATTGCTTCATAGTTTTACTGCAGTCTTCCACTATATCGATAACAGAAAGATAATTTAATGAAAAATATGGACAAATGAACAAATCGTACATCACATAAAAATGAGGAGATTCATAACAAAAAAACATGATGTGGAGATGCTACTTGATCTGATGCAGTGGCGGCTCGTAATCATTTTTGTTTATTGGGCCAGACACAATTTTTCAGAAAGTCATGATTTTGAGTTAGGTTATATTTTAATTTATAAAATAATAAATACACGTTTCATATTTTTTTTTTTTTTTTGGGGGCCTACCCTACTAGTCCCTTAATGACGAGCCGCCACTGATCTGATGTAATAACAGATAGCATAAAGTACTGACCTTGGCTTGAAACTGTAGTCCATGCTGGAACGCCTCATCATTATGTAAAGGAATACGACTATCATATCCATCATCGGATACCAAATCGTAAGCTTTCTTTGAAGGCATCTTAACGAACTTGTTGCTTCTGTTCCCAACAGTTAAAAGGCGTCAGTAATACTGACTTCAGGCATTCAGAACTATCAAGAAGGTGTGCAATGAAGTAAACAGCTGGTATTCCTTGTTGACAACAGCGAAATCACTTGAAAGTTATCTGTAATCTTGATTATTTTATCTATTTTTGTATTCAAGAAATATATTCAGTCTGTTTCGGTGTCTTGAAAACACGGTGATTATTAAAACCATAGGTTTTTCGTATTTAAACAAGAAACAAGTTTAAGTCTTCTGTCTTGTCCTCCACACATGAAGAATACTCTAGTGTGGTGTCTTGTTCTTTACACAAGAAATATGGTGAAGAGAGTTGTCTTGTTTACCACACAAGAGAAACGTTGAAGTGAGTTGTCTTGTTATGTACAGAAGAGGAACGTTGAAGTGAGCTATCTTGTTCTCCACACAAGAGAAACGTTGAAACCTTCTGTCTTGTTCTTTCACAAGAAGAATGTTGAAGTGAGCTGTCTTGTTCTCTTCACAAGAGAAACGTTGAAGCCTTCTGTTTTGTTCTCTTCACAAGAAGAAAGTTGAAGTGAGCTGTCTCTTCACAAGAGAAACGTTGATGTGAGCTGTCTTGTTCTCTTCACAAGAAGAAAGTTGAAGTAAGCTGTCTTGTCTCTTCACAAAAGAAACGTTGATGTGAGCTGTCTTGTTCTCCACACAAGCAAAGTTACGAAGCACGTATATCCAATATACTTGCACGATACTCTTTAAATATCAACGAAACAAATGCTCCAAATATTCTGTGTGTGTTTATAACTGGATTATACTTCTACCTTAAACGAATACATTGCTACAAGCCTACAAGTCTGTTGATAATAATATGTTTATTCTAACTTCTACTTTCTGATTGTGTACACTTTTAATAACTGTTTAATTTCTCACTATATAAACACGAATTGTTGACAAGACAATGTATTAGATACCAATTTTCTTGGCATATTTGTATGTACAAAATGATACCAGTTCACGTGCTCCCAACGATTATCAATCCCGTTCGTGGTGACATCTGTAAGTTGATAAATATGGACAATGCCACTGTATTGTAACCATACGATATAACAAAGAGTGTGCTTGTAACAATGCCAAATATCGTTCCTCTACAATTAACAATTGTTTTTTGAATTCTAAAACTCAGGTTGTAAATTTTATAAAATTGAATCGACAAGTTTCAAATGTTGTTGATGCCAAGATGTCAATCTAAATATAGGCTATATCAGCAGCACATATATTCAAACACATTTCAGATTGTGAGATCAATTTGTGACGACTGCTCTTTATTGTTTACGTGCCTCAGTCTACTATTATTTCATACTGATGCCTACTTGCAGTTTTGCTAACTTCCGACCTTGTCAATCAATGTTGTGACGAAAGTCACACTTGTCTTGAATTGTATATTAAAATATAGTCCTCCTTGTGACAGTATGTTACCAGTGCTGTCGTTAATGTTATGAATTGCTCACAGATATATATGCTTCACTTAGGTCAGGTCACTGTTTTTCTTGTCAAGGTACTGAGGATGAAAATTATAAAGAAATATAATGTATATCTTTTGAATGTTGTCAAATTACTTCAGTCAATTCACATTTGGTAATCGTAGTATCACTTTACACTGCCACTATTCCTTTGTTTAATTATTACAGACAATAGTGAAGACATGACATTATTGTGTAATTATTACAGACAATAGTGAAGACATTACATTATTGTGTAATTATTACAGACAATAGTGAAGGCATTACATTATTGTGTAATTATTACAGACAATAGTGAAGACATGACATTATTGTGTAATTAATGTGTAGTAAAAATAAGTACAATAAAATTATAAAAATATTGTTTTTTTCGTCTTTTTCTTCTGTGTTCTCACTAGATTGGGGGATTTCGGATTCTTTAATAAAGGCAGCCGTCTGCCTCAGATTATCAGCCACGCCATACAGTTTATCGTAAGCTAGTGTAAGTGGGCCACTTCTTTCTTCTCAAGTCTGCATACTGAGAGCAGTTCTGTAGGATATAATTCCTATGATTTCTCCTTCCCCGTTTGTGCCGAGCTCTTCCCGCAGTAAGTTTTGGCCACCCTCGTGATGGTAGGTCTGACATTCTTACTTGCGCTGCTAAATCTCCGACGCAGATTGGTGACCGTAGAATCTGTTATCCCATTCCTCATTGTGAGGGGTCGTTGTTATGCGCCTTACGGCCTGGTGCATCCGTTTTCTGCAAGCATTTGTTTAGGGTTAGCATTCCCTAGCGGACACATGTATCCGATTTCAACCAAACCTCCTTAGTCGCCTCTTACGACACGCGTGGCAGGTAACAATTGTTCTATTATTTACACCCCAAATTTGGGCACCGGTAACCACTCGGGCGAAATATTGTTTTGAGAACACTAGTAAATCAATTTCGACTTTGTGATATAATTTATGAAAACAGAAATACATTTCTTTTTGGGACAAATCTTTCGGAAGATTATGAAATGAGCACAGTCAAAATATGGTGATAATAATAGTGCGACCACGTAGCATTACTGACTAGTTTTATAAATCTAACCACGGAACCATCAGTATGCATACTCTTCGATATCTTTTGGGGGACTGAGCACCTACGAGTCTGCCCGGAGTGCAATGACGTCAGTTTAGTAACCAATAACCAATTCATAAAACTAAAAATGTTTATAAAAATTGCCCAATATAGCCTATATTTGATATAAATAATTTATACTTACTTTTATAAAAAGGATTTAACGCAATGAGAACTATAACAGAACATTATGACTTTTAGCGACGGTCATATACATTTATGCAGTGCATGCTGCTTTTGTGGCAGTACACGGCTGTTTCATTCTGGAATTAGTTCATACAGGAGACATTTCACAGTTGTTAGTATTTCGTGTGATTTTCATTGGCACATGAACGTAGCAATTATGGGGTGACCCGTTGCAGTGAAGTTGAAACCGTACTTATGAACTTATTAACTTATGACTTTAGTGAAATTATAAACAAGCAACGATGAAAATATTATCAATATAAGGGAAGACTGCAGTAAAATTATGTAGTAATGGCAAAACACGTAAAAACAAAGTACTGTAGTTTTATAAAATACAAAAACAATAACAATACACAGTAACGTTTCGACCAAAGGTCTTTATCAAGTAAAGAATACAAAAGAAGTAAAGAAATTCCCTTCTTACACAGCACACTACATATAGAATCAGACAATAAAATCATAACGGCGCTAAATATCAAAAGCAATATGTAAACAGAAACAAGTACTTCAAGACATTACTTCCGCTAACTTGTAAACAATCAAGTTGAAACTATACAAGACATGACTTCAGTCAACTACTAAACAATCAAGTTGAAACGAAACAAGACATGACTTCAGCCAACTTCTAAACAATCAAGTTGAAACTATACAAGACATGACTTCAGCCAACTTCTAAACAATCAAGTTTAAACTATACAAGACATGACTTCAGTCAACTTCTAAATAATCAAGTTGAAACTATACAAGACATGACTTCAGCCAACTTCTAAACAATCAAGTTGAAACTATACAATACATGACTTCAGCCAACTTCTAAACAATCAAGTTGAAACTATACAATACATGACTTCAGCCAACTTCTAAACAATCAAGTTGAAACTATACAAGACATGACTTCAGTCAACTACTAAACAATCAAGTTGAAACTATACAAGACATGACTTCAGTCAACTACTAAACAATCAAGTTGAAACTATACAAGTCATGACTTCAGTCAACTACTAAACAATCAAGTTGAAACTATACAAGACATGACTTCAGTCAACTTCTATACAATCAAGTTGAAACTATACAAGACATGACTTCAGCCAACTTCTAAACAATCAAGTTGAAACTATACAAGACATGACTTCAGTCAACTACTAAACAATCAAGTTGAAACTATACAAGACATGACTTCAGTCAACTTCTAAACAATCAAGTTGAAACTATACAAGACATGACTTCAGTCAACTTCTATACAATCAAGTTGAAACTATACAAGACATGACTTCAGCCAACTTCTAAACAATCAAGTTGAAACTATACAAGGCATGACTTCAGTCAACTTCTAAACAATCAAGTTGAAACTATACAAGACATGACTTCAGTCAACTTCTAAACAATCAAGTTGAAACTATACAAGACATGACTTCAGTCAACTACTAAACAATCAAGTTGAAACTAAACAAATACAAGACATGACTTCAGACAACTTCTAAACAATCAAGTTGAAACTAAACAAAAACACGACATGACTTCAGCCAACTTCTAAACAATCAAGTTGAAACGAAACAAGACATGACTTCAGTCAACTTCTAAACAATCAAGTTGAAACTAAACAAAAACACGACATGACTTCAGCCAACTTCTAAACAATCAAGTTGAAACTAAACAAATGCAAAACATGACTTCAGCCAACTTCTAAACAATCAAGTTGAAACTATACAAATACAAGACATCGATATCAATGCCAGCGCAGTACTAGAACCAGACATATTGAAAACAGAAATTAGAGAAGAAATCCGATTAGCCACAAGGAATACAGAGACTGAACAAGATAAAATACCAAACGAACTAATTAAAGCAGCAGGAGAAATGGAAATACCATGGTTACACAGACTGTATAATCTACTGTGGAAGAAACAACAGACACCACAAGATTATAGTAATGCTATAATTGACATAGAATGGGAAAAGTAGGGTAGCAAAAGAGAATGAATACAGTACAGAGGCGTATCTCTCCAGAGTCACATTGAAAAAATATTTTGCCAGATCCTTAAGAAAAAATTATGGTCAAAAACTGAACCCCCAATTGAGTGAATAACGGGTAAGGTTTAAGATAAATAAAGAACTTACATACGCCATTTTACTCTTAGTCAAACGGTAGAATTCAATTCATGAAATCCTTTACTTGGTCTTTGTTCACCAAGAAATGGTACTTTACTTGGTCTTTGTTCACCAAGAAATGGTACTTTAGCTTGGTCTTTGTCTCACAGCAAATGGTACTTACTTGGTCTTTGTTCACCAAGAAACGGTACTTTACTTGGTCTTTGTTCACCAAGAAACGGTACTTTACTTGGTCTTTGTTCACCAAGAAACGGTACTTTACTTGGTCTTTGTTCACCAAGAAACGGTACTTTACTTGGTCTTTGTTCACCAAGAAACGGTACTTTACTTGGTCTTTGTTCACCAAGAAACGGAACTTTACTTGGTCTTTGTTCACCAAGAAACGGAACTTTACTTGGTCTTTGTTCACCAAGAAACGGAACTTTACTTGGTCTTTGTTCACCAAGAAACGGTACTTTACTTGGTCTTTGTTCACCAAGAAACGGTACTTTACTTGGTCTTTGTTCACCAAGAAACGGTACTTTACTTGGTCTTTGTTCACCAAGAAACGGTACTTTACTTGGTCTTTGTTCACCAAGAAACGGTACTTTACTTGGTCTTTGTTCACCAAGAAACGGTACTTTACTTGGTCTTTGTTCACCAAGAAACGGTACTTTACTTGGTCTTTGTTCACCAAGAAACAGTACTTTACTTGGTCTTTGTTCACCAAGAAACGGTACTTTACTTGGTCTTTGTTCACCAAGAAACGGTACTTTACTTGGTCTTTGTTCACCAAGAAACGGAACTTTACTTGGTCTTTGTTCACCAAGAAACGGTACTTTACTTGGTCTTTGTTCACCAAGAAACGGTACTTTACTTGGTCTTTGTTCACCAAGAAACGGTACTTTACTTGGTCTTTGTTCACCAAGAAACGGTACTTTACTTGGTCTTTGTTCACCAAGAAACCGAACTTTACTTGGTCTTTGTTCACCAAGAAACGGAACTTTACTTGGTCTTTGTTCACCAAGAAACGGAACTTTACTTGGTCTTTGTTCACCAAGAAACGGTACTTTACTTGGTCTTTGTTCACCAAGAAACGGTACTTTACTTGGTCTTTGTTCACCAAGAAACGGTACTTTACTTGGTCTTTGTTCACCAAGAAACGGTACTTTACTTGGTCTTTGTTCACCAAGAAACGGTACTTTACTTGGTCTTTGTTCACCAAGAAACGGTACTTTACTTGGTCTTTGTTCACCAAGAAACAGTACTTTACTTGGTCTTTGTTCACCAAGAAACGGAACTTTACTTGGTCTTTGTTCACCAAGAAACGGTACTTTACTTGGTCTTTGTTCACCAAGAAACGGTACTTTACTTGGTCTTTGTTCACCAAGAAACGGAACTTTACTTGGTCTTTGTTCACCAAGAAACGGTACTTTACTTGGTCTTTGTTCACCAAGAAACGGTACTTTACTTGGTCTTTGTCTACCAAGAAACGGTACTTTACTTGGTCTTTGTTCACCAAGAAATGGTACTTTACTTGGTCTTTGTTCACCAAGAAACAGTACTTTACTTGGTCTTTGTTCACCAAGAAACGGAACTTTACTTGGTCTTTGTTCACCAAGAAACGGAACTTTACTTGGTCTTTGTTCACCAAGAAACGGTACTTTACTTGGTCTTTGTTCACCAAGAAACGGTACTTTACTTGGTCTTTGTTCACCAAGAAACGGAACTTTACTTGGTCTTTGTTCACCAAGAAACAGTACTTTACTTGGTCTTTGTTCACCAAGAAACGGAACTTTACTTGGTCTTTGTTCACCAAGAAACAGTACTTTACTTGGTCTTTGTTCACCAAGAAACAGTACTTTACTTGGTCTTTGTTCACCAAGAAACAGTACTTTACTTGGTCTTTGTTCACCAAGAAACGGAACTTTACTTGGTCTTTGTTCACCAAGAAACGGAACTTTACTTGGTCTTTGTTCACCAAGAAACGGAACTTTACTTGGTCTTTGTTCACCAAGAAACGGTACTTTACTTGGTCTTTGTTCACCAAGAAACGGTACTTTACTTGGTCTTTGTTCACCAAGAAACGGAACTTTACTTGGTCTTTGTTCACCAAGAAACGGAACTTTACTTGGTCTTTGTTCACCAAGAAACGGAACTTTACTTGGTCTTTGTTCACCAAGAAACGGAACTTTACTTGGTCTTTGTTCACCAAGAAACAGTACTTTACTTGGTCTTTGTTCACCAAGAAACGGAACTTTACTTGGTCTTTGTTCACCAAGAAACGGAACTTTACTTGGTCTTTGTTCACCAAGAAACGGAACTTTACTTGGTCTTTGTTCACCAAGAAACAGTACTTTACTTGGTCTTTGTTCACCAAGAAACGGTACTTTACTTGGTCTTTGTTCACCAAGAAACGGAACTTTACTTGGTCTTTGTTCACCAAGAAATGGTACTTTACTTGGTCTTTGTTCACCAAGAAACGGAACTTTACTTGGTCTTTGTTCACCAAGAAACAGTACTTTACTTGGTCTTTGTTCACCAAGAAACGGAACTTTACTTGGTCTGTGTTCACCAAGAAACGGAACTTTACTTGGTCTTTGTTCCTAAGAAACGGAACTTTACTTGGTCTTTGTTCACCAAGAAACAGTACTTTACTTGGTCTTTGTTCACCAAGAAACGGAACTTTACTTGGTCTTTGTTCACCAAGAAACAGTACTTTACTTGGTCTTTGTTCACCAAGAAACAGTACTTTACTTGGTCTTTGTTCACCAAGAAACGGAACTTTACTTGGTCTTTGTTCACCAAGAAACGGTACTTTACTTGGTCTTTGTTCACCAAGAAACGGAACTTTACTTGGTCTTTGTTCACCAAGAAACGGTATCTGACAGAGTAGAGAAAATTTGTAGGAAATATTAAATGACTACGATGTGAAGACACACTTGAACAACAGAAGCAAAAACTTATACAACAACAATGAATGTTTCGTAAAAACAAACACAGACAGTTCAATGACATTATCTACACACGAAGATCAAACATATCACAAAGAGTGATTAAAATTGGTTGTAAAGAACGAACGCAAAGAAGAAGAAGAAGAAGACTTCTTGAGGAGAATCCATGCACATTGTACTGTTCCTCTCCTGCGTCTTCAACATGGTTCTTGTTTACCATTGGTAGCAGAAGATCGGTATGGAAGCACAATAGTACACTTATTACTTTCCTTATCTTCCTTCCTACATTTTATTCTTCATAATATTATTAATTCTGTACTTTTTGATTTCGTAGTAGATATTTCATCTCTGTTTCTCTCTTTCTTTCTAGCGCCATTTGTTTCCAAATCTGGTTGCAATCGATATGGACATATCTGGGTTGAGAATTAATGTGATTATTTAACAAGAAAATGCTGGGACCGCCGCATTCTAGCGAAACTTGGTTTCAATGGGCCATAAACGTCTGATGAGTTTAGATAATGGATATTCTGTGTTTCTGATTTTGTTAGAAGTTGGTTCATAGAATGATTAACTTTGTGACTGAGAATCTCTGTGATTAATGTTATAATCACCTATGCAAATGTGCACATTCACGTTATGTTCATTTATGCAAATGTGCAGATCCATATTATGTTAATTTATGCAAATGTGCAGATCCATATTATGTTAATTTATGCAAATGGGAAGATCTATGTTATGTTAATTTATACAAATGTACAGATCCATGTTATGTTCATCTATACTTCTTCTTCTGCGTTCTCACTAGATTGGAATTTCGGATTCTCTAATAAAGGCAGCCATCTGCCTCAGATTATCAGCCACACCATACAGTTTGTCTTCTGCGTTCTCACTAGATTGGAATTTCGGATTCTCTAATAAAGGTAGCTGTCTGCCTCAGATTATCAGCCACACCATACAGTTTGTCTTCTGCGTTCTCACTAGATTGGAATTTCAGATTTTCTAATAAAGGCAGCCGTCTGCCTCAGATTATCAACCACGCCATACAGTTTGTCTTGGACGCTGGTGTAAATGGGCCACCTCTTTCTTCTCAAATCTACATACTGGGGGCAGTTCTATAGGATATAATTCCTATGGTTTCTGCTTCCCCGTTTGTGTCGACCTCTTTCCGCAGTATGTTTAGCCATCCTGGTGATGGTAGGTCTGACATTCTTACTGCGCGACTAAATCTCCGAGGCAGATTGACAACCGTAGAATCCGTTATCCCATTCTTCATTATGAGGTGTCGTTGCATCATGTTATGTGCCTTACGGCCTGGTGCATCCGTTTTCTGCAAGCATTTGTTTCGGGTTAGCATTCCCTAGCGGACACATGCATCCGATTTCACCCAATCCTCCTTTGTCGCCTCTTACGACACGCGGCGCAGGTAACAGTGGTTCTATTCTTCACACCTCAAATTTGAGCCCCGGTGACTACTCGGGCGATTCATCTATACAAATGTGCAGATCCATGTTATGTTCATCTATACAAATGTGCAGATCCTTGTTATGTTCATCTATACAAATGTGCAGATTCATGTTATGTTCATCTATACAAATGTGCAGATCCATGTTATGTTAATTTATGCAAATGTGCAAATTCTCTCTCTCTCTCTCTCTCTCTCTCTCTCTCTCTCTCTCTCGATCCCCGCTTTTGCTGATGTACCCGATTTTCTCATGAATTCTGCTGTTGCTTATAGGGAGTCCCTCTGTACATCTTCTCATTAAACTCTTTAATTTAAGGTCAGGTTTCGATTCTCAGACATGCTAACAATTGACAGTCTTGCAGTATGTGCCCTGCCGTTGTATCTGCCTTTTCACAGTGGCCCAGACTAGTTGTGCCAATTTTAAATTTGTTGAACATGTGGGTCCGGAGTCTGTTATGGCCGGTACGGAGGCGGAATATAACACTTGTTCGCTACGGGACAGACCATAGTACCCATTTCTGACGCTATGTTGAGGCTGATCTTTCGACCACTTTTCTCTGTATCGCCATTCGATGGTTGTTTTGACCTCCTCGTAGCTGATCTCGTGCTCGGTCTGCGGCAGTCGCCCTCCTGCCTTTGCTAGCCTTTCTGCCTCTTCGTTTCCGTTTATATTGCAGTGTGATAGGATCCACTGTATGACTGTGAGTTTGAGTGAGTTTGCTGGTACTCCGAGGATCGCTTTTAGTTCGTTGAGCTCTGTTCTGGCTGAACATTTAGTGCCGTGATGGCCGACAGAGCATCGGTGAATATCACTACTTTGTTGCGTGAGGCGCTGCTTCTCTCTAGGATCATTTCGGCGGCTGTTCTTAGCGCACAAATAATATAGAGGGTCATTTCATTAGGCGCTATCAGCGCAACCTAGATTTTGCGCTCGCCAAGCATCACGCGCCCTGGTTTTTCTGGGAATGTTAGTTGTGGGAACAATAGCCCGGTCAGGGAAGGCAATTTGTTAGGTGCTAAACCCAACTTTAGGATTTGCTCCCTGCCAACTTTATCCAATAGGTTTATCTGCTCTTGGCCTCTTGTATGGAGCTTACCGCAATCTTCCCATGTGTCGCTCCGATACGATACAGAGTTTTCAGAGACATTTGCCGAGGCCTTTGATTTGTACTGGATTCAAACCTCTGCTGAGCTTTCCAGTTTTCCTGCTCATTTGGGTGGGTCGCTCACCCCTACGTTTGTCACGCCCTCCCGTCGTTCCATCATCAGCACTTTGCGTGTCTGCCCCCGCCTTTAGGTTCAACTGTGTATCGTCAGTATGTGTGTACGCTCCACTTTGGTACCTGCCCCACCGTGTTTATGGGGTTTCTCCCCGTGCTCACATTTACCGTACATCGATAATGTCATGATACGCAGCCCGACTCGGTCTTGGGGCTCTAAGTTTCGCCCCAAGTAGGCCCAAGTCTCTGCTCCGGATGCATCTCTCATCCCTTCATGTTCATTTGTAAGGCCCTTCCCATCAGCCGGGAAGCTGGTAATTGTGGTTAGACCGTTGACTTGTTTCACTTCGTGCTTATGGACTCAGGTGGCAATTTTGGTGCGATCAATAACTCCGGGGAAGTTAGCATTCGTTCACAGACGACTCGTGCTCTGCTTTTTATTACATTTCTAGAATTATTTGGGGAACTTTTCATCGGACATCGGTCATCAAACATCGGCCATCAGACATCGGACATCGGCCATCAGACATCGGACATCGGCCATCAAACATCGAACATCGGCCATCAGACATCGAACATCGGCCATCAGACATCGAACATCGGCCATCAGACATCGAACATCGGCCATCAGACATCGGACATCGGCCATCAGACATCGGACATCGGCCATCAGACATCGGCCATCAGACATCGCACATCGGCCATCAGACATCGGACATCAGCCATCAGACATCGGCCAGGAGATACATGCATTTTGTTTAGAGATTTTTGGACCTGCATTCCTTTTTTCTGCTTGCACTACTACCACTACCTGTAGCGCTCCCTCGATCCCTACCCGCTTACCCAGACAAGAACCAATGTCTGTTACCAGGTTTACCAAGTGGAGTTGGGGTAGGATCGTGATTACGGCCAACTCACTAATCTTGACGTGGCGTTGTCCCTATGCGCCTTTGACCCCGTGCAGATTCAAGCTCTTTCGACCGATCTTTATATGCCACTATGTATGCTTCAAAATTTGTGCTCGTTCTTGACACACATATATATTACCTAGAAACAGATCATAATGTTTCTTCTGCTATCTATCATATGACAGTAGACGGTACCATCTGCAACTGTTAAACTGACTGTCCTATAGAGGTGGGTCTCAGACGTTAAAAGGCTAGGGGAGTAAACCCAGATAGAAAATCCCCCCACTGCCTTGTGGGTCAGCGGTTATACAGAAAGCTAGGGGAGTAAGCCTTGACAAATCTGAAGTGATAGACCTTAAGGAAGTTGATGATTGTGTATGTATTCCATTCCATTTTCTAGTTATCAATTCAATGACCTAGTATAACGACTGACTGAGCAGACTATGAAATGTATATATTTAACCAACTTCACTACTAATAACTCGATAAAGAAAGCAAGTAAAGAATTAAACATGGTCATCTTGTCCTACACATTTCTACATGAATAAGCTATTTAAGTTACATGCATTCAGACTTTGACTTTCTTGGATTTTTTTTCCCGTGCCACACAACCAGACAATCAGGTTTATATTTAAAATATTCATAAAAGTATGCGTGCTTACAAGCTCCATAGCAACAACTTAATAATCTACAGTTACAAATAGACGGATTGAATAAACACTGTAGATTTGTTGACAAATAGACAATTAATTAAATATTTGCAAATTGACTTCAAAGCTTTCATCAAAAGGTTACCTCAAGCAAATTAATATATACAAATCAATCAAATAATATGTTCAGATTTCTTTTTCCTTTCTTCTACTTCTATTTCTCAACAGTTTCCTGTAATAAAGTGCATTATGTTTCATTGCTTTTTTACCTGGATCAATCTTGAACATGTATTTATTTAGGTCTGTTTCTATGTCATGAGATTGACTTTGACCTTCGTTCAAGGCAGCAATTAATTATTACCTTAATGGTTGCAGTTTATTTTCAGTGGGACATCTTTTATGTGACCACCAAAAAAAAATATGAAAAATTAAATAAATGTGAAAAACTAGACACGTATAGGAAAAAAAAAAAATACGAGTATGCTCAGTGGCAGCTCGTGATAATTTTTGTTGGTGGGGCCAGACATTTTTTCCAGATAAGTCATGGTTTTTAGTTGCTATATTTTAATTTATAAAATAATAAATACACGTTATACATTATTGTTAGTGGGGCCCTGCCCCACTGGCCCTTAATGACGAGCCGCCACTGAGTATGCTACTAAAAACTGTACATAAAATAAAAACATCTACATCTGCATGCTGACATGTTTCTAGTGAGATAATATTTGACAAAGTTTACGCTATAAATGTAGCTTTACTCGTGTAGATTATATAGCACCGTCCATCCTGAAAACTATATATGTACTGGTTCATACCAGATCCAACTATAAACTTATGGGTATTCGGATTCAGTTAAGAATTATGGGAAATCAGGCCCCTAACTACACCACGTGACCTCGCATTCCAGTATTGGTGTATATAGACGAATTCATTTTAAAATCAACACAAAATGCAAAATCGAAGTTATTTTATGCAAATAAATCAACGTATTTGCTTTATTAACAAGAAAATGCTAGTACCGCCGTCATGAAGCACAAAACAGACATCGAAGTGGAAGGCTATGGGTTTAAGAAAGAAATGATGCCAGAGGGAAACTTTGAAACAAATGTTACTGAGAAATGCGAGAATTATCGGATTAAATTTCATAGAATAGAGTGAACGAGTTGCCAAGTATACAGTTAGTTAGTTAGTCTTTCCTCTTGGGCCTGTGGGCGCATAGGGCAGAGGTCATAGTTCTCCATGTCTCGCGGTTCGTTGCTATCTGTTTTAGGTCTTTAATGTTTACTAGGCCCATCGTTGAGCCTTCTCTGGTGATGGTTCTACGCAGAGTCTCTCTTGGTCTTCCTCGTTTTCTTTTCCCCTCTGGTGTCCATATGAGGGATTGGTAAGGGAGTCTTCTCTCATCCATTCTAAGTGTGTGGCCGATGTAGTTCCAGCTGCGCTTTCTTATAAAATTTGATACATTTTCTTGCTTGGTCTCTTGTCTTATTTGTGCTAAGTATAGAGTGGATTGAAGAAATTGCTTGCAGGCTCTATGTAACCAAGTATAGAGTGCATTGAAGAAATTGCTTGCAGGCTCTATGTAACCAAGTATAGAGTGCATTGAAGAAATTGCTTGCAGGCCCTATGTAACCAAGTATAGAGTGGATTAAAGAAATTGCTTGCAGGCTCTATGTAACCAAGTATAGAGTGGATTGAAGAAATTGCTTGCAGGCTCTATGTAACCAAGTATAGAGTGCATTGAAGAAATTGCTTGCAGGCTCTATGTAACCAAGTATAGAGTGGATTGAAGAAATTGCTTGCAGGCTCTATGTAACCAAGTATAGAGTGCATTGAAGAAATTGCTTGCAGGCTCTATGTAACCAAGTATAGAGTGGATTAAAGAAATTGCTTGCAGGCTCTATGTAACCAAGTATAGAGTGGATTGAAGAAATTGCTTGCAGGCTCTATGTAACCAAGTATAGAGTGGATTAAAGAAATTGCTTGCAGGCTCTATGTAACCAAGTATAGAGTGGATTGAAGAAATTGCTTGCAGGCTCTATGTAACCAAGTATAGAGTGGATGGAACAAATTGCTTGCAGGCTCTATGTAACCAAGTATAGAGTGCATTAAAGAAATTGCTTGCAGGCTCTATGTAACCAAGTATAGAGTGGATTAAAGAAATTGCTTGCAGGCTCTATGTAACCAAGTATAGAGTGCATTGAAGAAATTGCTTGCAGGCTCTATGTAACCAAGTATAGAGTGGATTAAAGAAATTGCTTGCAGGCCCTATGTAACATATAACAGTACGAGAGAAATATTATAATAAATAATTTAGGCAAAGATGAAGGAACACACTAAAATGAAAACCCAGGAATTCACAAAGCCGTGTTTGCTCTGATATATCTTGATCCACTTAATGTGGAGCCCAACTTCTTTTTCTTTGGGACATACGTTTAGACCAGCATTTCCTAAATTGGGTACCACCCCCACCACCCAGTGGGTGCTGAAGCGTTCTAGGGGAGTGATAGTGAGTTCAGTAGAATTTGGGGGGTGTTCAGACGATTAGGGGTCGCCGCTCCTTAAAGAAGAAATTAATAATAAATATTTTAAAATAAATTATTTTCGTGATTTTGCGATTGAATAATCATTTTAAATTTAAATTCTGCATTTTAATTCATCTTATGCCCGTCTTACACGATCCATTTTTTCATCAATTTTCTATTTCATGCATATAATCAATTGAAAATTGCCATGTTTTACAGAAATATATATCAATTTTTTATGTCAAAGATAAAATAGAGCATGTATATATGTGGAAGGGGGCGTTGGCAAACTGTTATAATGTGGAAGGGGGGCGTTACAAAGTTTATGTTGCGCAAAGTGGGCGGTGGGAGGTAAACAGTTTGGGAATCTATGGTTTAAACTACTGAATACAAATGTAAAATCTGTCTTGCGTTATGACTTGTCTCAAAGACGACATGTGTTCACAAACATTACATCAGACTACAAACATTAACCAACATAAATCTTGACATGCATATTCAGTATCAGATGGTAAACATTTCTAACAAATACAGAATTGTGAAGACATGCATATTCAGTATCAGATGGTAAACATTTCTAACAAATACAGAATTGTGAAGACATGCATATTCAGTATCAGGTGGTAAACATTTCTAACAAATACAGAATTGTGAAGACATGCATATTCAGTATCAGATGGTAAACATTTCTAACAAATACAGAATTGTGAAGACATGCATATTCAGTATCAGATGGTAAACATTTCTAACAAATACAGAATTGTGAAGACATGCATATTCAGTATCAGATGGTAAACATTTCTAACAAATACAGAATTGTGAAGACATGCATATTCAGTATCAGATGGTAAACATTTCTAACAAATACAGAATTGTGAAGACATGCATATTCAGTATCAGATGGTAAACATTTCTAACAAATACAGAATTGTGAAGACATGCATATTCAGTATCAGATGGTAAACATTTCTAACAAATACAGAATTGTGAAGACAATGCATATTCAGTATCAGATGGTAAACATTTCTAACAAATACAGAATTGTGAAGACATGCATATTCAGTATCAGATGGTAAACATTTCTAACAAATACAGAATTGTGAAGACATGCATATTCAGTATCAGATGGTAAACATTTCTAACAAATACAGAATTGTGAAGACATGCATATTCAGTATCAGATGGTAAACATTTCTAACAAATACAGAATTGTGAAGACATGCATATTCAGTATCAGATGGTAAACATTTCTAACAAATACAGAATTGTGAAGACATGCATATTCAGTATCAGATGGTAAACATTTCTAACAAATACAGAATTGTGAAGACATGCATATTCAGTATCAGATGGTAAACATTTCTAACAAATACAGAATTGTGAAGACATGCATATTCAGTATCAGATGGTAAACATTTCTAACAAATACAGAATTGTGAAGACATGCATATTCAGTATCAGATGGTAAACATTTCTAACAAATACAGAATTGTGAAGACATGCATATTCAGTATCAGATGGTAAACATTTCTAACAAATACAGAATTGTGAAGACATGCATATTCAGTATCAGATGGTAAACATTTCTAACAAATACAGAATTGTGAAGACATGCATATTCAGTATCAGATGGTAAACATTTCTAACAAATACAGAATTGTGAAGACATGCATATTCAGTATCAGATGGTAAACATTTCTAACAAATACAGAATTGTGAAGACATGCATATTCAGTATCAGATGGTAAACATTTCTAACAAATACAGAATTGTGAAGACATGCATATTCAGTATCAGATGGTAAACATTTCTAACAAATACAGAATTGTGAAGACATGCATATTCAGTATCAGATGGTAAACATTTCTAACAAATACAGAATTGTGAAGACATGCATATTCAGTATCAGATGGTAAACATTTCTAACAAATACAGAATTGTGAAGACATGCATATTCAGTATCAGATGGTAAACATTTCTAACAAATACAGAATTGTAAAGACATGCATATTCAGTATCAGATGGTAAACATTTCTAACAAATACAGAATTGTGAAGACATGCATATTCAGTATCAGATGGTAAACATTTCTAACAAATACAGAATTGTGAAGACATGCATATTCAGTATCAGATGGTAAACATTTCTAACAAATACAGAATTGTGAAGACATGCATATTCAGTATCAGATGGTAAACATTTCTAACAAATACAGAATTGTGAAGACATGCATATTCAGTATCAGATGGTAAACATTTCTAACAAATACAGAATTGTGAAGACATGCATATTCAGTATCAGATGGTAAACATTTCTAACAAATACAGAATTGTGAAGACATGCATATTCAGTATCAGGTGGTAAACATTTATAACAAATACAGAATTATGAAGACATGCATATTCAGTATCAGATGGTAAACATTTCTAACAAATACAGAATTGTGAAGACATGCATATTCAGTATCAGATGGTAAACATTTCTAACAAATACAGAATTGTGAAGACATGCATATTCAGTATCAGATGGTAAACATTTCTAACAAATACAGAATTGTGAAGACATGCATATTCAGTATCAGATGGTAAACATTTCTAACAAATACAGAATTGTGAAGACATGCATATTCAGTATCAGATGGTAAACATTTCTAACAAATACAGAATTGTGAAGACATGCATATTCAGTATCAGATGGTAAACATTTCTAACAAATACAGAATTGTGAAGACATGCATATTCAGTATCAGATGGTAAACATTTCTAACAAATACAGAATTGTGAAGACATGCATATTCAGTATCAGATGGTAAACATTTCTAACAAATACAGAATTGTGAAGACATGCATATTCAGTATCAGATGGTAAACATTTCTAACA
The DNA here is from genome assembly GCA_020796225.1 of Arion vulgaris. Lineage (NCBI taxonomy): Eukaryota > Metazoa > Mollusca > Gastropoda > Stylommatophora > Arionidae > Arion > Arion vulgaris. The sequence goes on from CM036770.1 coordinate 26,692,192, forward strand.
AATACAGAATTGTGAAGACATGCATATTCAGTATCAGATGGTAAACATTTCTAACAAATACAGAATTGTGAAGACATGCATATTCAGTATCAGATGGTAAACATTTCTAACAAATACAGAATTGTGAAGACATGCATATTCAGTATCAGATGGTAAACATTTCTAACAAATACAGAATTGTGAAGACATGCATATTCAGTATCAGATGGTAAACATTTCTAACAAATACAGAATTGTGAAGACATGCATATTCAGTATCAGATGGTAAACATTTCTAACAAATACAGAATTGTGAAGACATGCATATTCAGTATCAGATGGTAAACATTTCTAACAAATACAGAATTGTGAAGACATGCATATTCAGTATCAGATGGTAAACATTTCTAACAAATACAGAATTGTGAAGACATGCATATTCAGTATCAGATGGTAAACATTTCTAACAAATACAGAATTGTGAAGACATGCATATTCAGTATCAGATGGTAAACATTTCTAACAAATACAGAATTGTAAAGATGTACAGGACAAAAACCCCTACAACTAGAGATTAAAGAAACAAAGCAACGATGGATTAGGCCATAGATTCCCAAACTTTTTCGGCCACCGCCCACTTTGCACAACGTAAACTTTGTAACGCCCCCACACCACATTATGACAGTTTGCCAACGCCCCTCTCACATATATACATGCTCTGTTTTCTCTTTGACATAGAAAATTGATATATATTTCTGAAATACATGGTCAATTTTCAAATGATTATATACATGAAATAGAAAATTGATGAAAACAATTGATCGCGTAAGATGGACATAAGATGAATTAAAATGCAGAATTCAAATGTTAAATGATTATTCAACCGCAAAATCAGGAAAATAATTTATTTTAAAATATTTATTATTAATTTATAAAATATAATTAATTAATTATATATATTTATTATTATATAAATAATATAATTAATAAAATATTTATTATTAATTTCTTCTTAAAGGAGCCACCAACCCCTAATCGCCTGAACACCCCCAAATTCTTCTGAACCCTCTATCGCCGCCCCCAGAACTCTTCAACGCCCACTGTGGGGCGGTACCGCCCACTTTGGGAAACGCTGGATTAGACACACCCTCGGGAAATAACCGAGCAAGATAACCAGATATTCACTTTGATTTGAAACCCAAATTGTATGAGGAATAGAGAGGTCAAAAATACCAACAATTATAGAAGAGAAGATTAGAACGACTTGTAACCTCATGCTCACTATTGAAACAGACGGTCCGGAATGGATGTTTAATGTCAAGCAACATTTGTAGTTCTATGTTCCACAGAGAGCAACACGATTGAATAGTTGTAATTCTAATGTCGTGTGTTGATTAGATCAAAGTGTAAAGCTTTCGACTATCGAATCAGACACAAAGAAGGTTGTGTGTAGGGCAATCCTCCAGTTTTTGCAATCTTTCAGATCACCTTTTTGGAGAATCTAAACCGTTTCACTCCGTAATTGGTGCTACTCCCGGCCGGGCCGGGCGCACGCATATTACAATATATGCTGAATCAGCGCGTATATCGGCTTTGAGATATCCTTAAAAATACCTCGTGCCCGTATATCGACTTTGAAATATCTTAAAAAATACCTCGTGCCCGTATATCGACTTTGAGATATCTTAAAAAATACCACGTGCCCGTATATCGACTTTGCAATATCTTAAAAAATACCTCGTGCCCGTATATCGACTTTGAAATATCTTAAAAAATACCTCGTGCCCGTATATCGACTTTGAAATATCTTAAAAAATACCTCGTGCCCGTATATCGACTTTGAAATATCTTAAAAAATACCTCGTGCCCGTATATCGACTTTGAAATATCTTAAAAAATACCTCGTGCCCGTATATCGGCTCAGAACGGCGAAGGAGTTAACGATTACTCCATTTCCCATTATTCTGGAACTGTTACTACTTCCCATGTTTTATTAAATAGTTCTTGCACCTGACTAATAACTGTACCATCTGCCACTTTGAGCATTTCTGCAGTAATATTGTCATCACCCGTTGCCTTATTGTTTATCAGTTCTTATCAATTGTTCGTTAAGTGGTATGGAGTTGTTTCTTGCCTCTACGTTAAACTTGAGTAGTATTGGTGGATCAGGTCTATTTAGGATTTCTTTAAAATGTTCTGCCCATCTTTTTTTCTACTCGGTATTGGATGTTTCCAGTCCTTCGAAACTAAATGTTACAGAAAGATCCTACGAATACCATGGACAGAAAAAGAAAGAACACTAATGTCCTGAAAGCAATAAATGTTAAAGAGAATTGGCTGATAAACAACATACTATACAGAAAAATTACATACTTTGGTCACATCAAGCGTCACGACGGCCTGGAAAGAACAATACTAGAGGGCAGGGTCCCAGGACGCAGAGGCAGACCAAGAAGAAGATGGTTACAAGATATTAAAGAAACCATGAACTTGACCATCCACGAAGTGGGTGAACTGGCAAGAGATAGAGTGAATTTCAGATGTGCTGCAAAGAGAGCAACGTCCTATAAAGGATACGCACCTTGATGATGATTGGATGTTAGTACTTTACCATCTTTACTCTTGATTGGGTCACCCTTTGTAACAAAGTTTCCAGTTAGTTATTTTAGTTGTTAGACATAATTCTCTAACACTAAACCTATCCATCTTTTCCAAAATAAAAGCTACAAATTCTTGCAAGATTCTTGACCTGATTGATTGTTTGATTCATTAATTGATTGATTCATTCATTGATTGTTTTATTAATTGTTTGATTGGTGGATTGTTTGAATTCTTGATAGGACCTTCATCAGGATCTTCGATGAATAATAATGTTTGCTACGATCTTTTACATACACACGAAGATCGCACCGACAGTGCACGAACTCCGTAGCACAATGAAAGTTTACGATGCAATTCTGAAGATGGTAATAATATTGCATCCCAAATCCAAACTCCAGAATCTTCTACAACAGAACATCAGGAAAGAAGGCAAGAGGAAGACCACGAAATAGATGGTTAGATGGCATAGCAGAATCCTGTCAAAGAGCAAAAATAACAATCTCCCAAGCCACCAGAACAGCGCAAGACGAAAACAGAAAACCACAACACTGGGCAACAACCCGGTAGCAGTGTGACGACACTGGGCAACAACCCGGTAGCAGTGTGACGACACTGGGTAACAAACCGGTAGCAGTGTGACGACACTGGGCAACAACCCGGTAGCAGTGTGACGACACTGGGCAACAACACGGTAGCAGTGTGACGACACTGGGCAACAACCCGGTAACAGTGTGACGACACTGGGCAACAACCCGGTAGCAGTGTGACGACAAAAGAAGAAGAAAAATTTAGCTGCAATTTTATTTTAATTTTATTTATTTGTTTACTCACTTGCGCTTATTATTCATTTTTGCTTGTTTATGTGGTACTATACATACGTGTCTTTGTCCTGAAACGCCAACTTATTACTTATCACCGCAGCCTCTCGGTTTCATCCCGATCTGATCCTCTCTGACCAGACTAGATTTGTAGATCTCCGCATATCGTTGACAGTGATCCTATTCTTTTCTTCCAAGATATTGAGATTTACAGAATTTATCCAAGCCATTTTCTTCTTTGCATATTTATCTAACCTCGTTAAAAATAACGTAACGGATAACAGTACAGACATGTCAAGTAGGTCCAGACTTGAGAGATCAAATACCGCGGCCCAGAAATTCCTTGTTTAATGGTTAGTCACGTATTTACATATCACGCGCTGATGTTATGTTAGTCCTTCTACTGACCTGGGAGTTTATGTTTGGACTTGGTTCTCAAATAGTTAATTGAAAACAAGGGGAGAAAGAAAACATACAGATTGGGTATTGTCGGGACACGCCCATGTATTTGACCAATCTAGACCAGATTATAGTTGCTATGGAAGTGTGTGTGCAATAAAATGTTATTGATTAAATGTTTGGATAAAACTGTTTTTGTTCACTCTTTCCATACCATGAACTTTACCAAGTTCTGGCACAATCGTTTCGTGATACCATCATTTTTATTAGTCAAAGACTAGGTTGATGCTGGTTGTAGTATCAACCTAGAGTAAGTAAAAGTAAAGGAACACTTTCATACCCCGTGGTATGTAGGGCAATACAGTGTTAGGCCTGTATCGTTCATTGACCGTCGGCACACGATGTGTGATGTGGTCAGCATCACGCCGGTCGACTTTACTTTCCCAGAGCCTGTCTGGTACCCAGTTGAGGCTGAGTCTACATGAGATATCGGTCAAAATCGGTGAAAAATACGACGCAGGAGTTGAACCCGGACCACCACCTTGAAAAGCTTGTTCACTAACAACTACGCTACCGCGTCTCTCTATCAACTTACAGTGGTTAACACTTATTTTCGTTCCGGGGCACATTGTTGTCGTTGGCAATGAGAGAGGAGACAGACTGGTTTACTCTGCCACCATATCAGAGGCCAGCCAATGAATAGAGCGGATATTTTGAACTCCCTCATAGAGTGTGACCGCAAAGAAGATTTTCATTTAAACCAGTCCATGTCAACTACTAGATTGCAGGAGCTGGGTTTGATGATTGGAGTAGCAAGAAAAGAACAGCATAACAGGTATGTGAGTAGGCTCATCAATCAAAATCGATCTGGTACGGTCAGTCGCTGGACGCTGTTGGAGATATTGTGAAGGAGATCGGAGCACCTATGAACATGTCCGACCTGCAATGAAGATATTCCAAACTGAAACTGAAAATGGTTGCAGTAGGTAATAGGCTAATATATATCTCTCATTATTATCATCCTTAAATAGCTCGTCTCAGGACCGTGCGGTATATTTTCTCAATATGATGCAAGGCTTTGAAATGCCGCCCAGTAAATGTTTTATCTTTAAAATAACCCTCGATTGTGATTTGTTTTAAACTACACAATATCTACGATTACTAAACCTTAGACATCAGTATCGGAATAACATAGACCAATATAGAAATGCGTTGCGTAAATATTTTTAATTATTGAATGGTTCAAATTGTATTTTGATTTCACTGCTTATACCGCCCCCTTACGGTCACGCCTGATGCAACCGCCTCCCAGTCTCATAGCACGACACGGTCCTGGCTCGTCCTTAGCAGTTCTAAGTTAATCTTTGGTGTACTCGGAAAAAAAGACTTTTTCACTCCGTCTGCCATTTAAAAAATATTTTCTCTGTGTTCCGTGAAAGACGAATTAGTGTTCTTTCCTCGGTCTGTAATTGTTGACAATATTGCTGAACTATTCTTGCATCCTAGTTGTTAGTGTCATCATCAGGTGCCGTGCCTGCTGGAGTAGGCTATCATGGATCTCCACAAATCTCTGTCGTTGGTATTTGCTATCAATTCAGAAGTTGACGTTCTACCATGCCATAAAGTCAGGTTATTCAAAATGTTATCTCTCTCTGTTTTCCTCTGTCTCGTCTACCCTCGATTTAACGGTTGTCACAATGTGTTCTAAACCTCCCTCCTCATCACATGCCCGAAAAATGATGACTGTCTCTTTCTTATATTCATGATAAGCTTTCTCTGTATCTTAATCTCATTCAACACCTCAATATTAGTCATTTTAGCAGTCCATGGATTCTCATCATTCTTCTATAAAACCACATCTCTGTGGCCCTCAGAGATTTTTCATACTTTGTGTTCATTGTTCACGACTCGCATCCGTGTGTCAGTATTGGTTCTATGTAGCACTGAATAACTCGCATTCTGATCGAAATTGACAAGGACTTATTGCAGATAATGCTTCTCATTTTCTGGAACGATGTTTTCCCTTGTTCTATTCTGCTCTTTATTTTTATTCGGCATCTGCCATCTGATGTTATCATGACTCCGAGATATTTAAATTTTGTTGTACTTGGTGTACTCAAAAAAAAAAGATTTTAGGTCTGTTATTTTTGTTAAATATTTTCTCTGTGTTCCGTGAAGAACGTATTGGTGTTCTTTTCTCGGTCTGTAATTGTCGACAATATTATAGAGCTATTCTTGCATGCTAGTTGGTAGTGTGAAACGAAAATTCGTGGCAAATCCTAAAGGACGTAGCCATCTTCTTCTTCTTCTTCTTTTGTCGTCACACTGCTACCGGGTTGTTGCCCAGTGTCGTGGTTTTCTGTTTTTGTCTTGCGCTGTTCTGGTGGCTTGTGTGATTGTTATCTTTGCTCTTTCACAGGATGCTGCCACGCCATCTAACCAATAACACAACCACATCCAACCACAGTAAATGAGTCGTTGATTTCCTAGGAATCATATCAACAACAGAGGAACAGCTACAACAACACATTAACAGACTCCAGTTAATATGCAATGAATACAATATGAAAATAAGCAATGACAAGCCCGAAGCAATGACGTTCGCTAGAGAGGAAAAAAGTTAATTGCATATCCTTTACAGGTCTTTGCGAATCAACCCCAGCTTTTAACACTGTGATTTTTCTAGGCATTATTGTGTTCAATAGTTTGCCATTGTTTTCTGAACGGGTAGGGCCATCGTACTTTTGTAAAAATCCACGCGAAACAATTTACAACCAAACTGTCCGCAGCGTGATTCGAATTCAGAACGTCGTGGTTAATAGACCGATTCACTATCCCCTAAGCCACAGGCGCCACCAGAGAGGTAAACACTACCAATATCTTCATCGATAAATTTCAGTTGCAAGAAGTCAAAGATTTTACATATCTAGGGAGTATTTTTTCAGCTGCATGCGGAATAACTAACGAAATCCAACACAGATGCAATAAAGCAAATTAAATGATAAGACAAATAGCACCAATTTTGAAATGCAAGCAAGTCGCCATGAACACTAAAGGAGCATTATAAAACACAATATTTCTCCAACATTATGTATTCAGGGTCAAACCTAGACTCACTGACATCAAATGATAGGAGAAAACTAGTCACGACAGAGATGAAGTGTCTACGTATAATGCTGGGGATATCAAGCAGAGATCGGTTTAGATGAGTGTATATGGGTCTGCCTGTAATAGAACGGCGTCGGTTCAGTAACCAGTAACCAGTCACCAATAACCATAACGTGCAACAGTGTGTCCTCTAATAATGTTATATCAGCGGAGATCGGTTTAGATCATAGATTCCCAAACTTTTTCGACCCACCGCCCACTTTGCCCGACATAAACTTTGTAACGCCCCTCCCTATTACAACAGTTTACCAACGACCCCCTCCTACATGCTTTTTTAATATATACATGCTTTTTTCACTTTGACATAGAAAATTGATAAAAATATTTCTGTCATATATGGTCAATTTTCAAATGATTATATACAAGAAATAAAAGATTTCTGAAAAAATGGATCGTGTGAGACCTGCATAAGATGAATTAAAATGCAGAATTCAAATTTTGTATGATTATTCAATCGCAAAATCACGAAAATAATTTATTTTAAAATATATATTATTAATTTCTTCTTTAAGGAGCCACCGCCCCTAATCGCTTGAGCACACCACCCCCTACCCTCAAATTCTTCTGAACCCACTATCGCCCCCCTAGAACGCTTCAGCGCCCACTGGGGGCGGTAGCGCCCACTTTGGAAAAACGCTGGTTTAGATGAACACCGATTGGGTCTGCCAGTAGTAGAACGACGTCGGTTCAGTAACCATAATATGCAACAGTGTGTCTTCTAATAATGTTATATCAGCGTATCGTTCTCTTTAAAAATGTAATATCGACTCTCCTTGTTTTTAATTAAGCAATCCTTCAAGATTGATGTTAGCCTGCGCAAAGTATTCACACTTGCCTGTCACGCTTATAGAGACATAACTTAATAGAGACATGTTTACAAAAACATTTATTCTACACAACACAGATATATTATACACTACATTGTAAGTGGAGAAAACAGATATTTCTATACAATAGAAGAATATTGTAAAATCTATACAATAGAAGAATATTGTAAAATCTATACAATAGAAGAATATTGTAAAATCTATACAATAGAAGAATATTGTAAAATCTATACAATAGAAGAATATTGTAAAATCTATACAATAGAAGAATGTTATAAAATCTATACAATAGAAGAATGTTATAAAATCTATACTATAGAAGAATGTTGTAAAATCTATACTATAGAAGAATGTTATAAAATCTATACAATAGAAGAATGTTATAAAATCTATACTATAGAAGAATGTTGTAAAATCTATACAATAGAAGAATGTTGTAAAATCTATACAATAGAAGAATGTTGTCGTAAAAGTTATACAATAGAAGAATGTTGTAAAATCTATACAATAGAAGAATGTCGTAAAAGCTATACAATATAAGAATGTTATAAAATCTATACAATAGAAGAATGTTGTAAAATCTATACAATAGAAGAATGTCGTAAAAGCTATACAATAGAAGAATGTTGTAAAATCTATACAATAGAAGAATGTCGTAAAAGTTATACAATAGAAGAATGTTGTAAAATCTATACAATAGAAGAATGTCGTAAAAACTATACAATATAAGAATGTTGTAAAATCTATACAATAGAAGAATGTCGTAAAAGCTATACAATAGAAGAATGTAAAATCTATACAATAGAAGAATGTCGTAAAAGCTATACAATATAAGAATGTTATAAAATCTATACAATAGAAGAATGTTATAAAATCTATACTATAGAAGAATGTTGTAAAATCTATACAATAGAAGAATGTTGTAAAATCTATACAATAGAAGAATGTTGTCGTAAAAGTTATACAAAAGAAGAATGTTGTAAAATCTATACAAAAGAAGAATGTTGTAAAATCTATACAATAGAAGAATGTCGTAAAAGCTATACAATAGAAGAATGTTGTAAAATCTATACAGTATAAGAATGTTATAAAAGCTATACTATTTTTTTTCCCCGATCCAGAAGCACTTGAGCAGTCAGCTCTTCGTCTCGGTGCCATGGACATCGTAAACCTTCGGTTCGGTGCCACGTGAATCTGGGGAACCTGTGGCTTTTCTGCCAGCCCGCGGAATTGAACCCGTACACAGAGAGAGCTAGTCACCCGCTGCTGTACACAAGCAGACTCGAGGAGTCATACGCGAGCTGGGCAGGAGTGGGGGAACCAAATAGGTTTCAGGCCGCCCTAAAAAGGACTGCCTCTCACCGTGAGGTTTAGACGTATCATGGTGCCTAATTTGACACCTCTGACTGATATTTTGCGTGAAGGATTGCTTTCCCTATCCTAGTGTCCGTCGCCAGTCAGGGCAAACTAACTTCAACTGCAGAGGTATTTGTAATATAGATCTCCAAGTATAGGATCAGGGTTTACTGTAGTTCAACCACGAACCGTGTGCACACCAAGACTTTCTGGCCCAAGCTCACCTCGAACTTCTACGAGTTTCTACAGCACGTGGTCACTGTGGTGGGGTGTTATTACCTTTGCTATGCCCGCATGCCCAGCTTGTTCGTAGCGCGTTGGACTACGGATGACTATCCCTCTGTGTGTGCGGGTTCAATTCCGCGGGATGGCAGAAAAAGCCACAGATTCACACATTTACGGTGTCGTGGCACCGAGCCGAAGGGTTACGATGTCCATGACACCGAGCCAAAGAGCTTTCAGCTCAAGTGCTTCTGGATCGAAAAAAAAAAAAAAATTACCTTTGTTATCGATGACGAGACAACAGGACAAATAAAATAACGACGCGCTAGGACCAGTGAGCTAGCGCTGATCCTACCTCATCTCCACGAGAGTACCTTTGAAGTCGTAGAAGACACGCCTGAATGGCGAGGAACACTGATAATAAAGAAAGCAAGCCTTTACATAAAAATCACCCGATAAGCCTAATTTCTTAGCGGAAAAACGCAAGAAGAAGAAGAGGAGGTTATCGGTAACAATTAATACTTAACTGACGGCATGTCAGAGGAAACCACATTTGCTATAGTATTTATTTATATGTTGATTCAAATGAGTCTGGTAAATGAAATATGCAGTCACACATCAATTGAGAGAAAATCAGAGACAGCGAGGAAGAGATAGATTCTGTGTATGTGTATATCTGCATATGTATGTGAGAGAAAGAGAAGAGAGAGAAAGAGAGAGAGAGAGAGAGAGAGAATCATTTGTAAGATGTACAGTACCACACACAAAAGATAAAAGGCGCTATTTTACTGAGCATGGTTCAGATACGAATAGTACCGTTTCTTGAAAACTCTCACACCCACATGAACGTGTACTAGAAGAGTGTGAGATGACTTGCGTGCGTGTGTGATAGAGAGAGAGTATCAAAGAGGGAGTGAGATAGTGCGTCAGATAGTGCGGCAAAGAGTGTTTGTGTGAGTGAAAATGTGTGGGGAAAGTTTTGCGACAGAAAATGTATGCGATTGTAAGAGAGAGAATGCGCGTGTATGTTTGAGGAATACTATGTGTGAGAGATGGTGTGTATTAGAAAATGTGTGGGAGAATGCGTTAGTTATGTAGAGAGTGTGTATGGGAGAGACAGTAAGAAGGTGTATGCGGGGGAGTATGTGTGTAATATATTTAAAATCTGATAATGATAGAGGAATTGTATGACAGAAAGTGAAAGTTTGTGTATGATTATAACAAATGAAATTGTGTGTGTGTGCGTGAGTACGTGGGTACGGGGGGTGCGTGCGTGAGTGTGCGTGCGTGCGTGCGAGTGTGTATGTGTGTGTTTGCGTGCGTGCGTGTGTGCGTGCTTGCGTGTGTTTGTGTGTGTGTGTTTGGAAACTAGCATCTGATAATATAAATGTGAAAGAATGCATATGTGTGTGAAACAATGTGTACATGTCTGTGTGTGTGTGTGTGCCTGTGTGTGTGTGTGTGTCTCTCTCTCTTCGTACGTGTATGTGTGTGTGTGTGCGTGCGCACAAATGAGTCAGGTGTTTAAGCTGTGAATGTGTCCACCTGTCCAGCGTGATCGTAGCTCGTTGAACGACGGGTGAGAAACCCCCTGTGAGTGCGGTTCAATTCCGCCGGCTGGCAGAAAAGTCACAGGTTCTCCAGATTTACGGTGTTCGTGGCACCGAACCGCTGAGCTGAAAGTTCAAGTGCTTCTGGATCGGAAAACAAATAAAACTGTGATTGAGTGATTGAAGAGATTGAGTAAATGAGGGAAATATGTACAGGACGACGGCACATGGTGGTTTCAAATATGATTTAGTGAGAGGAATGTCTGAATGATGAGAATTAAGGCAATGAGGATGATGAGTGAGTGAGTGAGTGAGTAATGAGTGAGAAATGAGTGAGTGAGTGAGTAAGTGAGAAATGAGTGAGTGAGGGAGTGAGTGAGTGAGAGAGGGAGTGATGGAAGGAGGGAGTGAGTGAGTGAGTGAGAAATGAGTGAGTGAGTGCATGAGTGAGTGAGTGAGTGAGTGAGGGAGTGAGTGAGTGAGTTAGTGAGTTAGTGAGTTAGTGAATTAGTGAGTGAGAGTGAGAAATGAGTGAGTGAGTGAGTGAGAAATAAGGGAGTGAGTGAGTGAGTGAGTGAGTGAGTGAGAAATGAGTGAGAAATGAGTGAGAAATGAGTGTGAGTGAGTGAGCGAGTGAGTGAGTGAGTGAGTGAGTGAGTGAGTGAGTGGTGAGTGAGTGAGTGAGTGAGTGAGTGAGTGAGTGAGTGAGTGGTGAGTGAGTGAGTGAGTGAGTGAGTGAGTGAGTGAGTCAGTCAGTCAGTCAGTCAGTCAGTAAGTCAGTCAGTGAGTGAGTGAGTGAGTCAGTCAGTCAGTCAGCAAGTCAGTGAGTCAGTGAGTAAACAAACAGACACAAAGTTAGTACCGGCAAATATAACATAATAATAACATAAAATATAAAGCTGACAATAAAGTCAGAGGGAAATGTCGTAACGGAAAATTGTAGCGAGAAGTAGTGAAGAAACTTTAATCTCACGATTGACTAGATTGACAATTGTCTCTAAAAGTACCAGACACCCCGCTCGACAGACCTGGTAGCATTGAGTCTTCAAGTGATATTTTAAGTCATTTTTACTGAAAGTTTCTTTTTTTTCCAAAACAATGTCGGTGATATGTGTTTTAGTGTAACTATTTATCTAGAAATTTCAAGGAAACAATTGAACATCATGTCTATCAACTCGCCCGAGTAGTTACCGGGGCCCAAATTTGGGGTGTAAAGAATAGAACCACTGTTATCTGCCACGCATGTCGTAGGAGCGACCATGGTGGTTTGGCTGAAATCGTATGCAAATGTCCTAAACATGTAGAAGTCTATTCGTTTAGGGGCCTACCAAACCAATGTGTAACATATACACGTTCTTGGCAAAGATCAAACATATCACAAAAAAGTGATTTAAATTGGTGGTAAAGAACGAACGCAAAGAAGACGAACAAGAAGAAGAAGAAGGAGACAAACAATTCAGGATGTGAGAACACATTAACAACTTGAAAGAGAAAGCATACAAAAGTCTCAACATGGTTAAGAGACTCGCTAGAACCAAATCGGACGGAGATAAGAGAACCGTTAGGTAATTGTATCTTGGATGTGTAAGATGTACACAAGACAGCTGTCTCCCTATGTGGGAGCGTTGGAGTCATTTTCAATCTATATATATATTTTATTTCCGATCCAGAAGCACTTGAGCTTTTCAGCTCTTCGGTTCGGTGCCATGAACATCGCATCACTTCGGTTCGGTGCCACGAACACCGTAAATCTGGGGAATCTGTGGCTTTTTCTGCCATCCCGTGGAATTGAACCCGCACACACAGAGGAATAGTCACCCGTAGTCCAACGCGCTACGAACACGCTGGACAGACGGGCTTCCAATCTATATAAGAGAGAGTGGACAGGTTTGCATCAACAGCATCGATTGTTGGGTAGTTCAAGATAGATAAGGGGGATGTTCTTCTGTCTCTTCGCGACTGTCTGTTGGATGAAGACAGTAAAATAGATGTTGAATCGATCCAGCGATTTAGGCAGTTTGGAGTTACCCGTTGTACAAGTAGAACTGGATGCCTAGTGACAGAGTATGGAGTGTGTTTAATCAGCGAGCCACGGGAACCTCAGTATGCATACTTTTCTATATCTGTTGGGGAGACTGAGCACCTATGGGTCTGTCTGAATGACTTCAATTTAGTAACCAACAACCAATCTATAGGAGGTGAGTACATCACAACATCCCTGGACAGAATACAGACACAGGGACTCATGTTTATATGTGAGGGGAATGGAAACGACTTCCAACTTCTGTTTGTGAAATTGATGCTAACATCAAACCACTAGATATTAGAAGATGAAGGACACGATTAGAAGCAGTCGAGCAATATAAAGAAACAATTTTAATAACAATAGACCAGCGCTTCCCAAAGTGGGCGATATCGCCCCCCCCCCCTCCGCGATCCCAGTGAGCGCTGAAGTGTTCTAGGGGGCGATAGTGGGTTCAGAAGAATTTGGGGGTGTTCAGGCGATTAGCGGTCGGTGGCTCCTTAAAGAAGAAATTAATCATACATATTTTTTAATAAGTTATTTTCGTGATTTTACGTTTGAATAATCATTTAAAATTTGAATTCTGCATTTTAATTCATATTATGCAATCTTACACGATCTATTTTTCATCAATTTTCTATTTCATGCATAAAATCAGTTGAAAATTGACCATGTATGACAGAAATATATATCAATTGTCTATGTCAAAGTGAAAATAGAACATGTGTATATGCGAGAGGAGGGTGTTAGAAAACTCTTATAATATGGAGGGGGGCGTTACAAAGTTTATTTTGTGCAAAGTGGGCGGTGGGCCGAAAGAGTTTGGGAATCTATGCAATAGACAAACTATTGGTATGTGTAAATCTAATTAATCCAACCAAAAATCACTTGGAATTTGTGTAAAATAGTAAAGTACATTATCTTCCTACTGACAGAGAATCGATTGCAAGATGTCATGGTTCACCACCATGGACAGACATAATACACCCAGTAATCAAGAAATGTCTACTTGATAAAATCATAAGTAAAGAAATACTGGCATCTATCATAAAAACCTGTTCACTGGAGACAATAGACAGTTATTCAACTCCTTCTATCCTTGCCTACAGAGATGGCTCAGCTTTCAAAGCAACCAGCTATGCTGTCTGTTTGAGACACCTGAAGTATCCAAATAAAACATACAACGTTGAGTACACTAAAATTCTGAAGACTCAACAACATGGCAACAACCAGTGGCGGCTCGTCATTAAAGGCCTATGGAGCCAGGCCCCACAAAAATTAATGTGTAACGTTTATTTTTTAATAAATTAAAATATATCCTAACACAAAACCATGATTTTTCCGAAAATGTTTGTCTGGCCACACCAACAAAAATGAACACGAGCCGCCACTGGCAACAACGATCCAAATGAAGATTTCATGTCGCTCTTCGACATCACTATTGATACAAAGAGAGGTAGTAACAACGACTTCATCATGATCTTACGCACCTGTGCCAGTTGGCTAGACACAGATCCAAGTTTCACATTATACATGTCTTTAATGGATGTAAACACGTCCACTGGTTATGCCATCATGATTAACACACTGCTTAATTATGTACGTTCTGGAGTGATAAACAATGTGGGAAGATAAGAGTTCTATGGAAAGAAAGAGATCTTCTGTTCCGATTATACTGACCATATACAACCCAGAGCACGACAGTATTCTTCTTCTTTTGTCGTCACACTGCTACCGGGTTGTTGCCCAGTGTCGTGGTTTTCTGTTTTTGTCTTGCGCTGTTCTGGTGGCTTGTGTGATTGTTATCTTTGCTCTTTCACAGGATTCTGCTACGCCATCTAACCATCTTTTCCGTGGTCTTCCTCTTGCCTTCTTTCCCGATGTTCTGTTGTAGAAGACTCTGTATACTGTGGAGTTTGGATGCATTCTTATTAAGTGGCCAAACCACTTCATTTAAGCACAGACTACAGTCTTCAGACTTTTTTTTTTTTTTCCGATCCAGAAGCACTTGAGCTTTTTCAGCTCTTCGGCTCGGTGCCATGGACATCGTAACCCTTCGGTTTGGTGCCACGAACACCGTAAATCTGGGGAATATGTGGCTTTTTCTGCCATCCCGCGGAATTGAACCAGCACATACAGAGGGATAGTCACCCGTAGTCCAACGCTCTACGAACACGCTGGGCAGACGGGCAGTCTTCAGACTTAGAACGGGACACTGCAGTCTCAGAGCACACCTCCACAGAATGGGTCTCAGGGACTCGGCAGCCTGCACCTGTGGAGCACCAAAGCAGTCCCCAGAGCACATCCTGCAAGACTGCTCTAGTCTGAGTAGGGAGAGATTGGAGATCTGACCAACAGAAACAACACTACAAGACAAACTATGGGGAACCGGTGAAGACCTCAAGCACACTGCCCTGTTTATGACACATACCGGAGTAGTCTCATAGCAAAAGTTGATCGCAGAAGAAGAAGAAGATTGACCATAGTGCACTTGTGTAAACTAGGAGAAATAAAATTCAGACAAGTAAAGTATTTTGGGCACATAAAAGACATGACACCATGATAAAACATTTACTAGAGGGGAAAGTTAAGGGGGAAGAGCAAGAGGAAGACCGAGAGATAAGTGGGAGGGAAACTTTAAGAAATGGACAGGTTACAGTCTGGCAGTGTGCAACACCAAGGCGAAAGACAGAGGATGCTGAGATTCATTGCAGCCAACCTTCAATGTGGAGACGGCACCTGATGATGATAATGAGCACTTGTATAGACTTCTGGGCAGACAGGCTGTGGTACCCTGTGGCACATACATCAACGGATCACAGAATTAGAGTCTTTGATTCCTATGAACCAGACATGCACAATACAACAGTGTACACAGTTCCTAACCTGCTCTTAACCCTTTCGCTGCTACATACTTTTCGAAGGCTGAGCTAAAAATAGCTACTCTGTGTTTCTATGTCACAAACGTGAATGTACGCCTATAGCAGTGACAGTAGCAATGTGTAACGTGTTAATACGTCTTTAGCCCATAGAGGAGAGATAATAACAGACGTGTTAATACGTATTTAGAAATGAATGTGAAAAACGTATATATACGTCCTTAGCAGCTAAAGGGCTAATGAACATATATTTTGTACATGAATCATACCAGTGTACATACTGCCCGTACTATAATGCAGGAACAGTTGTTATGGCAGGAATCAGATGCTGTCTGGTGATTGTGTTTGTTGTTCTGAAACAGATGTTACGGAATATGTCATCTTTTATTTCAAACAAGGGAATTGTGGTGACAAAGTTTGTTCTAAAAAAAGTGGTGCTTAAACTGAATTATGCCATAACTTACTAGTATGTTCTAGTAATATTTATGCATGGAAACATTTTAGAGGTGTGCATATATATATATATCAGGCATTGAAGTGGGATGCAAAGGGTTCCAGAAAGAGAGGTCGACCTAAGGAGACCCTGAAGCAAACTTTGCTCAGAGAGGCAGGAAATATCGGTCTCAGTTCCATGGAGGAGATGGAGCGAGTTGCCCAGGATAGAGCGGTATGGAGAAACTACTTGCAGGCCCTATGTAACGTAAAACGGTACGAGAGGAATTATTATTATTATTATTATATATATATATATATATAAATATATATATATATAAGAAAACTGACAAAGCGTGCATCAACAGCGTTGATCGTCGTGATTTGACGATGGATTAGAGCAGCATTTTTCAAAGTAGGCGGTATCGCCCCTAGTGGGCGCTGAAGCGTTCTAGGGGGCGATTGTGTGTTCAGAAGAATTTGGGGTGTGCAGGCGATTAGGGTCGGTGGGTTCTTAAAGAAGAAATTAATAATAAATATTTTACTATAAATTATTTTCGTGATTTTGCGATTGAATAATCATTTAAAATTTGAATTCTGCATTTTAATTCATCTTAAATCCTTCTTACACGATCCATTTTTTTTCATCAATTTTCGATTTCATACATTTAATTATTTGAAAATTGACCATGTATTACGGAAATATATATCAATTTTCTATGTCAAAGAGAAAAGAGATCATCTATATATGGGGGGGGCGTTGGCAAATTCTTTTAATGTGGAGGGGCGTCACAAAGATTATGTTGTGCAAAGTGGGAGGTATTCCGAAAAAGTTTGGGAATCGATGTATTAGAAGGATGCCTGTCGGTCTCTTGCCGACCATCTGTTGGATAAGGACTCTAGAGTTGATACTGAATCTATCCAGTAATTTAAGAAGTTTCGAATTGCACAGTTGTGCAAGTAGAACTGAATGCAAGATCGTATGAGGGCAGAGAGTGAATCAGCGAGCCACCAACACCACCAGCATACATATCCTTCGATATCTGCTGAAGAAAGCTGAGCACCTATGGGTCTGCCCGAAGTGATATTACGTCGGTTCAGTAATCAATAACTTCTTCTTCTTCTCTTCCACCATTTACTTCTTTATAGAAGTGTTGGGGGTGAAACGTAGTGATCTTGTGTGTGATTTTTAAGGAACTTTGTACGCTGATATTCATGTTCGTAAGGCTGTTCTTGATACCGTCGTTCCATCTTTTGCGTGGTCTTCCTCTTGCCTTGTACTCATTATACTTTTTCTGTGTGGCTCTCTGTGGTAAGCGATACCAGGGCATTCTGGTCAGGTGTCCAAACCATTTAATCTGTTGTTCTTTTATGAATTGCATAACTGGTTTCACATCCAGTCTCCTTCTGATTTCTTCATTTCTAATTTTGTCTCTTATTGTCACAGCTGCGGCTCTTCTCTAATAACTAATAATTAATCAATAACTAATATACAGTGGCGACTCGTGATCATTTTTGTTGGGTGGGCCAGACAAAAGTTTTCGGAAAAAGCATAATTTTGGGTTGTTATATTTTAATTTTTAAAATACTAAATACACGTTACACATTATTTTTGGTGGGGTCCAGCCCCACTGGCCCTTAATGACGAGCCGCCACTGCTAATATATATATAATCTATTTAGTTTTCTCGGTTAATATTGTTTCTATTTTCTCTTCCTTCAAATAAAGTTTTTATTACTCGGTATTCTTGTCAAGTAATATCATTAGTTTCTGTATGCAATTCTCTGATGTTGATAATACTATTGTATCGTCAGTAGATCGAATCACTAGTTTATCATAAACCTTCAATTTTGAGGAAATTATTCTTCTGTGTGTCTGTTTCATGTCTAACATTTTCAATGTAAACGTTAAGTGTATAATGAAACAGTAGACAACCCTTGCAGACTCTTTGATCTCTATAAAAGCAACATCAGGTCTCGCCATCTATTCTTCCATCTGCTTATTCTTCTATATAGACGAGTTTTTTAAATAATTATTTGTATAAATGTATTACGTGAGATAGAGAACCGTCTGTTTCTATTATTATTTTCCAAAGCTAATTTTGTTGTACGCTGTCAAGCAGTGGCGGCTCGTCATTAAGGGCTAGAGAGGCCAGGCCCCACCAGAAAATAATTTGTAAAGTGTATTTATTATTGTATAAATAAAAATATAACCTAATCCAATATCATGATTTTCAACAAGAAATTTGTCTGGCCCCACCAGCAAATATTAGCACGAGCCGCCACTGCTGTCAAGTATCATTGACTGACTAATCCATAAAACATGAATATATTTCTATATTCAATTCTAGAAATTGTTCTATTATTAACCTCATGTTCAATATATGATCTATTATTCCTCTTCTATGTGTACAACCAGTTTGATCAATATCAATCTATTATTGTATTTCTCTACAATATGGGTTCCCAAAGTGGACGTTCCCCCCAGTAGGCTCTGAAGCCTTCCAGGGGGCGATAGTGTTTTCAAAAGCATTTATGGAGGGAGATTTTTCGAGATTTTACTATTGAATAATCATTAAAAATTGGAATTCTGCATTTTAATTCTTCTTCTTCTTCTTTGCGTTCGTTCTTTACGACCAATTTTAATCACTCTTTGTGATATGTTTAATCTTTGCCAAGAACGTGTATACGTTGCACATTGGTTTGGTAGGCCCCTAAACGCATAGACTTCTACACGTTTAGGACACGTGCATCCGATTTCAGCCAAACCTCCTTAGTCGTCTCTTACGACATGCATGGCAGGTAACAGTGGTTATATTCTTTACACCCCAAATTTTGGCCCCGATAAAATACGATGACCGGTTTTGTTTATAAAGAAATGCTGAGAAAAGCTGGCAACACCTATGGATATATGTCTTTAGATGCAAAGGCATACATACGCAAACACACGCACCTGCGCTAACTAGCTCGCACACACAGACACACACATACACACACACGTGTTTGCTATCTCAGTTAATGAATATAATCGGCATTAACTTGAAACATAAAGATGTCAGGTGCCACGATGATGTTTTTTTCGTTTTTAAACTCAACTTGACTAACTCGATGCAGACTCAGAGGTTCTCAAATTTGTACACGAGATAGCACAGAATGATATCCTGGTTGTTCATGTTGTACTCTTTCTAAACATACTTTCCATTCGACATATTAGCGATTGTCGATATAGGGGAAGGCTGCAGTCAAACTATGTAGAGTGGCGAAACACGTAATAACAAAATACTATAGTTTTACAAAATATAACAACAATGACAATACACAGCAACGTTTCGACTAAAAGACCTTTATCAAGCAAACTATACTTCAGAAGTGAGGAATTTCACAGTACGCTACATATAGACTACGACATAGATATTCCAATTATACAACGAATGTTGTATACGAATGTTGTACCAGATTTTCATTTTAGAACCATTGGAATATCTCTGTCGTAATCTACATTTAGTCTGCTGTGAAATTCGTCACTCCTGTTGTATCGTTTGCTAGATAAAGGCCTTTGGTCGAAACGTTGCTGTGTATCGTCATTGTTTTTGTATTTTGTAAAACTGCAGTATTTTGTTATTATGTGTTTCGACATGTCAGAGATCTAGAACAACCACGTTCAATGTCTCAGCATATAGAAGACAATATCATAATCTAACCCGACTATTGTATCAGCGATATCAATTACAGTTCGACATGCACCTACAGAGCTCAACGTACACCTACAGCAAACACCAAAAATGGCATCAATCTTGCTAGGAGCACACAATAAACGCCTTACGATTTTTGCTCATGAACAAGTGGTTCCAGGATTAATAATCTGAAGATCTTACCCTAAAACTGCATGGGAAATGCTAAATCTACAGATTTGTCCTTGTAAAGAGGAAATTAAAAGGTACACTTATGATTATTTCCCATGAGGGTATAAAAGTAGTTTGGGATATCTAAAGATAACGTTTAGAAAGCGTGCCTTTTGGAGGCTTCTGCAAGGGAAGATGTGTGAGCGGGTGAGTCAGTGAGTCAACGAGGGAGCGTAGAAGTTAATATGAAAGCCAGATGGCGCGTGATTGTGTGATTGAGTGAATGATTGATTGAGTGAGTGACTAAGTGAATGATGACTGATTGAGTGAGTTTAAAGTAGAAGGATTGACTTCACTGCACCGGGTTTTATCCCATATGGCTCGGTTCCTCTCCGCAGAAATGGCACGCCACCTGCCGAGAGTATTGCACAAAGCAGGAACTCCGTAGCTCCGGCAACAATCCTAGGGGTCTCTGGGAAAAACTGCACTCGTGAACAGAATGCCGTGGTCCAGATTAGAATGATTGATTGAGTTATTGCGTAATTGATTGAGTGAGTGAGGAGTGAGTTAGTGAGTACGAATTGAGTAAGAGAATGTGAAGGGAGATGTAAGAAAGTGAATAGATGAGAGAGTGAGAGGATGAGTTAGAGTGGGTGAGTAAGAGTGGGTGAGTAAGAGAGGTTGAAAAAGAGTGGTTGAGTAAGAGTGGGTGGCTGATAGTAAATACGGAAATGAGAAGGAAAGTGTTTAAGTGAGAGACTGTGCCCATAGACAAAATAAATAAAACGAACAACTGACAACACCGGGTCAGGCTCAGTGAGCTGGTACTGAAAAATACACGACTCCGCCTCCACGTAGTGGCCCTGGCAACATACTACCACACTGTAGTCTGGTAACGCGGATACGGATCGAAGAAGGGCTACTCTGGTATATGTAGTAGTATAAGTACAGACAAACAGAATCCCATCGTGACATACGTGTCCGCTGGCCGACGTATATTGGTGGGAAAATGTACATGAATACAATATAAATGTAAGGAGTAAGGAAATGGTACGAATCGTCTGTAAACGTAGACTCACGTCCCCCAAAGTCAATATCGCACAATGGTTACCCGCTCTCTACAAGACTTGTTGAGACAAATGTAGCGTGTCGTGTCGACACAAGGGAAAACTGCAGTAAACTCTGTATAAGTTTAAACTGGTTGTGGTGAGATGGACTAAATAGGTCACTTATGGATCCATAAATTTGGCAACTAATCGACCTATTAACAAGTAAATCAGCAGTTAGTATTCCTAAAGAAAAATCCAAGCTTACACGACTGCTCGATCTACATAGAAATCCATTCGGGTATTCAAAATTATTTCGTTCCTTGCTTTCTTAAAGTTTCTAAGCGAGAGTTAAAACAACTTCAAAGCAGCTTATTGACATTGTTATCGTGATAGCATTCTTCTAACAGAAGAATTTCATGTCGTGGATTCCATGCAGATTATAACTGACATTATCAATAAGATAACTGTCCAAGTAAACTGACCCCTTTATCTTTGAAGTTTATTGTCAATGTGTCATTCTCTTCACCCCCAACAAAATCACTTTAGAAATTACACACAATGTCATACAGATGTAGCAAGGATATGTCAATGTCTGCAACAGCACAGATACACTTACATCATCAAGACAGTAGTGTCACTAAAATCTACCCACCACAGTTTCCGCACAAACAAACAACATTTGATGTGTCAAAAAACATTCTCGTTTTAAAACTTCAAAAAAAAACAACTGATTAGTTAAACAAAACAAAATCAAGTTATTCATCAAGTTAAACAACATAAAAATCTCAATAATAAAGTATAGATCTTCAAAAAATGTTTTGTTTAATTAAATTGTCCAGAACTTGGTATACATGTTGCACAAATAATTAAATGTGTGATACCGTGGCGGCTCATCATTAAGGACCAGTGGGACCGGGCCCCACCAAAAATAATGTATAACGTGTATTTATTATTTTATAAGTTAAAATATTGCAAATAAAAACCATGATTTATCCGGGGAAAAATATCTGGCCCCACCAACAAAAATGATCACGAGCCGTCACTGGTGTGATGGTTATTGGTTATTGGTTACTAAACTGACGTCATTGCACTCCGGGCAGACCCATAGATGCTCAGTCTCCTCCAACAGATACCCATCGTGTGCCGACGGTCAATAAAAAAATACAGGCCTAACACTGACCTATATACCACGAGGTATGAAAGGGTTCCTTTACTTTTACTTATAGGTTCTCATTTAGACAATAATTATTTCATAATTTCTCATGCCTTCATGGTTGGACAAAAGTTGTTAGTCACAGTAAAACATTTGCTAATTGAAAGAAATATTTTCTCTAAAGATGAAAAGGCCGAAAATAAGGGCGTAAAATTTGCTAGTGTTAAAATATCTGCCATGATATTTTAATTTCTATTTTCTAGACATCTGAATCTACTCATTATTTCTGTTGGAAATCTGCTACCATCTGTTTAATGCTGACGTGGGATCAAATGGACACAGTGGCGGCACGTGATTTTTTTTGTTTGTGGGGCCAGGCACAACTGTTCGGGAAAATCATGGTTTTGGATTAGGTTATATTTTAATTTATTAAATATTAACTGCACGATACACATTATTTTTGATGGGGCCTCGCCCCACTGGCCCTTAATGACGAGCCGTCACTGGCTAAACAATCGGTGTGACATTCAAGATATCGGATCCCTTGTCGGTTTTAATCACGCTCCAATCCAACTAGCAGAAATAGAATATCTAACCTGATTATTTATGAAGGAGAATTATCTATTTATAGCAATGTATTGTTTGTTTGTTATATATGGGATTAAAGCTTCTTTAAACCGAGACACGCCCTGTACAACCTAAGGACGAATCTTGTTCTGGTTATATCAGCGGCGGCTCGTGATTATTTTTGTTGGTGGGGCCAGGCATTTTTTTCCGGATAAATCATGGTATTTGGTTGCAATTTATAAAATAATAAATACACACTATACATTATTTTTGCTGGGACCCGGCCTCACTGGCCCTTAATGACGAGCCGCCACTGGGTTATATCAAAGCGTGTAGGCCAACAAACATCAGAAATAAGAATTAACTCTTTTCGGAGAATCTGAGTTATGAACTTGTCCCCTCACACTCATACCCGAGGTCATTAAAACATCAAATTCATCCAAGCTTGATCTATTTTATGATTACTTTCACTTTTTATCTTGCGCCATTCTTTCTATATATCTCTCTTTAGCCCGTCTGCCCAGCGTGTTCGTAGCGCGTTGGACTACGGGTAACTATCCTTCTGTGTGTGCGGGCTCAATTCCGCGGGATGGCAGAAAAAGCCACAGATTCCCAAGATTTACGGTGTTCGTGGCACCGAACCGAAGTGTTACGATGTCCATGGCACCGAGTCGAAGAGCTGAAAAGCTCAAGTGCTTCTGGATCGGCAAAAAAACAACCTTCTCTCTCTCTCTCTCTCTCTCTCTCTCTCTCTCTTTCTTACTCTCTCGCTCACTCTCTCTCTCTCTCTCTCTCTCGCTCTCTCTCTCTCTCTCTTTGTAAGATATCCGAATCTAATACTAACACACACACGCACACATATATTTATAATGATACATGTTACAAATACAACGTTGTCCTTGTGATGTGAATAAGCAAATTGCTGGCCTTGGAGCATATTTCTTAAAATAATTACGTCCCATTTTGAAGCCGACACAATCTGTGTGGCAAAAACATAATTAGAATACATTACTGTAGTCTGTTCAACTTGTCATGTCCACAGATACAAATTTGTATCTTTGTAACCATTTTATGAAATAACTTGAAAACTTGCATGTCAACTACACATGTTCCCGACGTTACACAATATTTTTTTGCCATTCAAACAATCATACCATCTAGAAGTTGCCTTTTTGTGCTATATATTTAACGCCTCAATTGGCATGGTTGGAGAAAACTAATGTTTACAGCCATTTAATACATTGATGACAAAAATAGCAACATTTAGGATGAAGTCTATGGGTTTTTTTTAACGATTCTTGCATTTCCCGCGCACCAATTTCAAACGCCATTGACCGAAATAAACAAAAAACGTCATAAATGCGACACTGACTTTTAGTTAAAAGCGTATATTGAAATTAGTGTGAGGCTATTGGGTTATATTGTTGACTTTTCAAAACAAACATTGATATAGCATGTCTAATGAGTTTGAAGTTACATTGTAAAAAGTATCATTAATACTATACGCGCAGTTCCGCAAAGAGGCACATATTGGTCATCTGTACCACAGTATACAAGAAACACAGAAAAGAGTTATTTTATTATAGTGATACCTCCCTACCACATATGTTAACACACGCACATTGTACTGAAGAAGTAGCGATTTGAAAAGAACGTCTCAAAGTAGCTCCGACATTGCTAGTTCCAAGCCTGAACGGGAAAGGGAGATGGCATTATGATATGGCAGCTAACTTTAACTGTAATGTAAGTTATTTAAAAACAATAATACAACGCTGTCTATATTTCCTGTTTATTTCATGACTCTATAGCAAATATCAACATTGGCCCCCATGTATGAGTTGGAATGATACGCCTTTGCATGAGACTTATCATCAAATGTCATATTCGTGCGTTTACTGTAAAAACTAAAAATCTGTATCAGTCTCGCAAAATATGAGACCAACTTCAAAAGAAACCGTTATATTACAAAATCCAGGTTTCCTATAGCAATTTCTTCCATCAGACATTTGCGTCGGTATAATCCTAAGGTTGGGTGCAAAGTTTCGCTACTGTAGAATTGATGGTTTTTCTGCAATCGCATTGGACTGTGGGCATGAGTTGTTGAACGGACTATAGTATGTTATGTTCAAACGTATGTTATAACACATGGTTTAGTGCAGCGTTTCCCAAAGTGGGCGGTACCGCCCCCTGTGGGCGCTGAAGCCTTCCAGGGTGGCGATGGTGGGTTCAGAAGCATTTGGGGGATATTTTTTCGTGATTTTGCAATTGAATAGTCATTAAAAAAATTTAATTCGACATCTTACACAATCCATTTTTTCATCAATTTTTTATTTCATGTATATAATCATTAGAAAATTGACCATGTATGACTGAAATATATATCAATTTTCTATGTCAAAGTGAAAATAGAGCATTGATATATATGTATGGAGGGGGGCGTTGACAAACTGTTATAATGGGGAGGGGGATTTCAAAGTTTATGTCGTGCAAAGTGGGCGATGGGCCGAAAAAGTTTGGGAATCTATGGTTTAGTGGAATAGAGACAGATGTGTTTGAAATGTAGTCGCTATATTATATATGTGTTGTTTTAAAGCACATAGAGAAAACACACGATTTTTACACACGATAAACTTACTATACGTATTTCACTGAATGTTTCATTGATTGATTGATTGATTGATTGATTGATTGATTGATTGATTATCATCATTGCACTTCGGTGAATAATCATGTATTCTCCGATCTCTTACTCTCACGAAAGGTCTCACCAGTGGTACACAAACTCCTCCGTAGCACCGGTGAGGGTCGTCGATGTAATTTTGAAGATTGTAAACATTTTGTAGGACT
Source organism: Arion vulgaris (assembly GCA_020796225.1). NCBI lineage: Eukaryota > Metazoa > Mollusca > Gastropoda > Stylommatophora > Arionidae > Arion > Arion vulgaris. The sequence goes on from CM036770.1 coordinate 26,717,903, forward strand.
TTATTATAATCTTTTAAGAATCTTGGTTTCCCCCTTGACCCCCACAACACCGCAGTGAAGAAGATGACCTGGGAGGAAGTCTATACAATTACATTGACAGTTTTCCATCTAACCTGGTACTTGTTGTAGATTCATCAACCATAACATTAAAACTTTTCTCATTCTGATACTTTTTGCGATCAAATAAAACGATCTAATAGGTTTTGACTTCTAGAACTTTTCAATTATGTGGGTGGTTGGATTTCTCAGACCAAACATTGTGAATTTCACTTCATATTTTCAAAAAATGTCAGAATCATGTTTTATCAGTGATATCAGGACCGTGTGGTAAATTTTCTCATTATTGTACAAGTCGTCTAAATGTCGCCCCTTAAATGTGTGTTTTTTAATAGCTTATGCTAGTTTGCTGCTTATGCCGCCCCCTCACGGTTCCACCTGATGCGACCGCATCTCTGTATCACAGCACGGCCCTGAGTGATATAACAAATAAGTTAATAGAACAACAAAGACTACTGTCAAAGACGAGTACTTTTTTAAAACAATTTTTCATATAGTGGCGGCTTGTCATTAGGGGCCAGTGGGGCCGGACCCCACCAAAAATAAGGTGTAACGTGTATTTATTATTTTATACATTATTATATATCCTAACCGAAACCATGATTTTTCCGAAAATATCTTGTCTGGCCCCACCAACAAAAAAGATTACGAGCCGTCACTGTTTTCATATATTGTGTAAGATTTATTTTCTTGAACAATAATAATTTAACTGGTAATTTCTAATGTATTAAAATACAAATTCTATACTTGAGAAACCTTTGAGCAGGATCTTTCCCGTGCAGATACATTATAATATGATACTTTGAAGTGCATCACCATCACTACATTACATTCTGGCTGTAATACATCTCAGTGTTTCATCTATTTCATGTTGTTACATTCCCATAAACTATTATCTATAATCTTCTTGAAGATTTCTCAAACATTATATTGCGGTTGTATATTTCCACTAAAACATTCATTTTAATATGTTTTTTCAATATAGATTCGCGTTTTAAGTCCAGTAATTCAAACCCCGGAAGAAATGGACTGCCCGAAGATGCAATGCTAAACTAACAGAACTAACTCAAGCTGGAGGGGAGACTAGAGTTTATATTTATTATATAACATTATTGATGATCAGGAATAGTGCAGACTGGCATACAGCATAGAAATGATCAGTGCACATCACCATTCGACAACAGGAGCTTCTTCTTCTTCTTTGCGTGCGTTCTTTACGACCAATTTTAATCACTCTTTGTTATATGTTTGATCTTTGCCAAGAACGTGTATATGTTGCACATTGGTTTGGTAAGCCCCTAAATGCATAGACTTCTACACGTTTAGGACACGTGTATCTGATTTCAGCCAAACCTCCTTAGTCGCCTCTTACAACATGCGTGTAAGGTAACAGTGGTTCTATTCTTTTCATCACAAATTTAGGCCACGGTAACCATTCGGGCGAACAACAGCAATAAAATTCAGAGCTACGCAACAGCTATCGTTCAACTGCTTCAATAAATATCAAACATATCATATTGAGGATTATCATGGAGTAGATAAGAACCGGTGGCATCTGTGGCCTAGGGGTTAGTGACTCGGTCTATTAACCCCGACGTTCTGAGTTCGAATCACGCTGCGGACAGTTTGGTTGCAAATTGTTTGCGTGGATTTTTACAAAGGACGATGGCACCACCCGTTCAGAAAGCAATGGCAAACTACTGAACGTAATAATGCCTAGAAAACCACAAACAGTGTTAAAAGCTGGTGTTGATTCGCAAAGTCATGTAAAGGATATGCAATTAACTAAGATAAGAACAAGGAGTTTGGTGTTTTTGCCAGAACCCCAGAGGAAGCAACGGAAGCAAAGATTATGATCAATAAATAAACAGTGTACAGGTATTAAGAGCTTCCAAAAAAAACAAATAGACAAACACAAGATTCGAACCACTTACCCTCATTTCTTACGACACCCATCGCCTAGCCTAGCAATACGAGCGTCCTTACAAACACAACCAGCGAGCCATCCTAAAAAAACGGCACACTGAGGAGTGTCTTTCTCAAACGCTTCGTTATAACTAGACACAGAATAATCCGGAGTGTATGTGAGTATCAGGCATGGCAGAGGGATCAGGGATCACATCTTTAACATGAGAAATATCTTCGAGAAATGTAGAGAGTAAGAAAACGCAGTCATAAGACTAGAGAATCAGTGAGGAAACTACCAGGAGATACAATTAGGAGTAAGACAAGGATGCGTACTCTCACCAGGCCTGTTTAACCTATACAGTGAAAACATCATGTGTCATATAGAAGAAAAGGCAGGAATAACAGGTGGCGGACAAAACATGAACAATGCGTACTCTCACCAAACCTGTTTAACCTATACAGTGAAAACATCATGCGTCATATACAAGGTGTTCAACTTAAAAGCAGCCTGTGAATGGAGCTAATCTGGAATATATGTATGGAAATGAGAAGGTTCAGTTATGACGTAGAATAGGTCAAGGTTGTGTGTAATTGTAGTGGGGGAAGGGGCGATGAACAAATGTGACGTAGTACAAGCTAGTCAGAACCGGTTTAAGTAGTAAATAGACGAGATGCAATGAGTACCTAGCAAATTTCTATTTATCACTGGGGCTGCTTTTAAGTTGAACACCCTGTAGAAGAAAAGGCAGGAATACAGTTGGCGGACAAAACATGAACAATCTAAAATACGCTGATGACACAATTCTCATAGCTACAAATGAGCAAGATCTACAAGACTTGAGAGATATACTAGTGAGAGAAAGTGAAAAGAAAGGATTTTTTTTTCTTACCGATCCAGAAGCAATTGAGCTTTCAGCTCTTTGGCTTGTTGCCATGGACATCGTAACCCTTCAGTTCGGTGTCACGAACACCGTGAATCTAGTGAACCTGTGGCTTTTTCTGACAGCCGACTGAATTGAACCCGCACTCACAGGGAGCTTGTCACCCGAAGTCCAACGCGTTACGAACACGCTGGGCAGGCGACCAAAAGAAAGGATTAAACATGAATATAAAGACAGGTTATGGTTGTCTCCAAGAAACAGGAAACACCAATATGTAATATCAACATAAATAACTAGGTTAAGCCCTTTACCTTGTGAGTCGAGGGCCGTGGGTTCGAGTCCGGACCGCGCCGTTCTGTTCACGAATGCAGTTTTTCCAGAGATCCCTAGGATTGTTGCTGGAGCTATGGAGTTTGTGCTTTGTGCAATACTCTCGGCAGGTGGCGTGCCATTTCTGTAGAGAGGGACGAGCCGTATGGGGTAAAACCAGGTGCAATGTAATCAATCCTTCGACTTTTAAATCCTTTAAACATAAATAACACAACACTGAAAAATGTTCATAGATTCAAGTACCTGTGAACACTCCTGATATCAGATGGCAGGTGTAAAACAGAGATAAGAAATAGAATAGCTCAAGCGAAACAATCTTTTATGAAAATGAAAAACACTCTAGGCCTGAATTCACTACAAATGACACTCCGAAAACGAATACTCCAGTGTTATATTGATCCAATACTTCTGTATGATCGCAAGGCTTGTGGTCTGGGTTCAGCTCCCGCAATGCGCGTGGAATTTTCCCGACCACGACGGCTCTCAGGTCGACCCAGCCTCAACTGGGTACCAGACATGCTCTGGGAAGTAAAGGCGGCCGGCGTGATGCTGACCACATCACCCATCATGTGCCGACGGTCAATGAAAATACAGGCCTAACACTGTATTGACCTATATACCACGAGGTATGAAAGGGTTCCTTTACTTTACAACTTTTTAATACTTCTGTATGTCAGCGAATCATGGACAATGAACAAATAATAAATACGATCATTGGGACGCACAGAGATGTGGTTTTACAGAAGAATGCTGAAAATTCCATTAACAGCAAAGAAAACAAATGAGGAGGTTTGAAATCAGGCCTGCACACAAAGAAAACTTATCAAAGGCATAAGAATCAGACGATCAAGGTTTTTCGGGCATATAATGCGAAGAGAAGGTTTAGAGCATTTGGTGCCTACAGGTAAAATTCAGGAAAGGAGAGATCGTGGAAGACAAAGTGAGAAGATGTTTGATGACATGACATCATGGTTCGACACAAGATCGACGTCAGAACTGATTGCATGCACCAAGCAAAGAGAGTTGTGGAGAGATATAATCGCCTACGCCGGCAGGCATGACACTTGATTGATAAATGTTCTAATCTCATGTGCAGTATCACCGTCAGCACTCGACCATTAGAGAATGACACTGTAGATTATTGAACCTCGCGATTCAACTGATCTGATAACTGCCTGACTGAGAGATAACTGCCTGAGACGATATTATAGATCCAGGCTTGGAACATAACATAGGTTGGTAGATGGAAACAAAGTCTAAAATACAAAGCAAACTAACATTATGTTCCCTAACAGAAAGTCATATCGAAGACGGACGATAAACGTAGGTATCGTGTTCAAGTTGAGCAAATAAGTAACCATTAGCAATTCAAAATCGAGAAAATCAACCTGGAAAGTCGCTGCCCGGGGAAAATACATTAAAAATAATTTTAAATAAAATTCCTGCAAAATATCTTCACTATCTTCAAAATTACATCGGGGACACTGGCATTTGTTACGGAGTTCGTGCATTGTCGCTGAGATCCTCCTGTGTAAGAAAGAGATCGGAGCACACATGGTTGCTCACCAAAGTGCAATAATTATGTTCCTATCAATCAATCGATCAAACTGAAAGAAAGAAATGCTAACCCCAAATTACCATCAATAGTTACAAACATTGAAAATGTTACGGATGTTGAAAATCTTGGATCCGTAACATTTTTGTAAATGAAAACAGTAAACAAGACATGATAAGTAGATTGACAATAAAAATTCACAAGGTAATTTGTATGAAGAACATCTAGCAGCACAACAAAGGCAAGTTGACATCAGTAAATCTTCTGAGGACATGCATTTCCACTGTGCATTTAACATGCGGATGTGAATTGTGCACCAATAAACATGCATTTCCAATGTGCATTTAACATACGGATGTGAATTGAGAACCAATAAACATGCATTTTTATTGTGCATTTAACATACGGATGTAAATTGTACACCAATAAGCATGCATTTTCATTGTGCATTTAACATACGGATGTAAATTGTGCACCAATAAACATGCATTTTTATTGTGCATTTAACATACGGATGTAAATTGTGCACCAATAAGCATGCATTTTTATTGTGCATTTAACATACGGATGTAAATTGTGCACCAATAAGCATGCATTTTTATTGTGCACTTAACATACGGATGTAAATTGTGCACCAATAAGCATGCATTTTTATTGTGCATTTAACATACGGATGTAAATTGTGCACCAATAAGCACATCGAAAAGAATAAAATTGAATCTTGAAAAATAAAGTTCTGCAAAAACAAACTATTAGACCGCCATGAATAATTATAAAGAAAACTATAAATAACCTACACAAAAACTTGAACATCAAAGAACGTTGTCTCATAAACAATATCATGTCTCGGGAAATAACATTTTTTTGTCACATTAAAAAGTCAAATGGTTTAGAAGTATTAACTGCTTAAAGAACACGGTTTTTTTAAAATACCAGACAGAGGACGACCAAGATGGTTGTGGCTGAAGGACACAGTTCTAATGAACCAGGCAGAGGACCACCAAGATGGTTGTGGCTGAAGGACACAGTTCTAATGAACCAGGCAGAGGACCACCAAGATAGATGTGGCTACATGACACGGTTCTAATGAACCAGGCAGAAGACCACCAAGATGGTTGTGGCTACATGACACAGTTCTAATGAACCAGGCAGAGGACGACCAAGATGGCTGTGGCTACATGACACAGTTCTAATAAACCAGGCAGAGGACCACCAAGATGACTGTGGCTACATGACACAGTTCTAATAAACCAGGCAGAGGACCACAAAGATGGCTGTGGCTACATGACATGAAGGAAACCGGGAACAAGACAAAGGAGAACGCAAAAAAACTGGCCAGAGATTTGGAGTCATTTGAGAGACTGAAATAAGATAACAGTTCTGCAATGGGCATGGCGGCGGGTCCTGTATTCATTCGTTGCAAATATTATTTACATTCATTTTATCTTGTAGACGTGATTGATGACCTAACAAGAGAAATGGTGTGTAGACAGTAGATGCATATTCAATGTCGGTGATAAACCCATCTTATTTGTCAATATAGCCATATCGATTTTTTTCATAAATTTGACGTTTTGTTCCAGCTCTCTTGTCGCAATATAACCTCTCTTTGGAAGGTTGGAGAAGGTTATATTATCACTATTCTTCTCGTGCAGCTAACAATCTTTCAGAAAGTATTCAGTTTGCTTAACCGTGACCCTCGACAACATAAGACCGACTAGCTCAGACGGGAAAACCACAATTCATGTTTAACGGGGGCTGATTTTTGTATATGTTTGATAAAATACTATAAGTTTTTTGTGTGCGTAATTTTATTCAATTCTATGCGTCCATGGTTATTTATCGATGTAAATATTAATAATACTTAAAGCTTTAAAAGGGTTTAAAAGCCGAAGGATTGACTTCATTGCACCAGGTTACCCCATATGGCTCGGTTCCTCTCCGCAGAAATGGCACGCCACCTGCAGAGAGTATTGCACAATAATAATACTGATATTCCTTATTGTTAAACTTAACTTCTAATATACTATAACCTTGATATAACATGTTGTGCTGTTTTTAACATGAATCCGTCTTTATACAACAATACGGGAATGCGAGGTCACGGGTTGGTTGTGGTCTTATTTACTAGAATTTTTACCTGAGCCTGCCAGCCTTGTGTTATCCGAGGCCACGGTTTAACCTTCCCACGTAGGTTCATACCTGGATTTTTCTAATTGTAATTTTCTGTACATATGATATAGACATGTATACTTGCTCTTTCATTTCTACAATAAGTCAAGGCTGTACAACTGTTGTCTGTGCCTTCAGCAGGTCGAGAAAGAAAACATGAATGGAGAAGGTGAGAATTTGGCAAGCTAATCCTTCAACATCTGCTGTGAGAGGGAAGAGGTACAAGCTGGTCTTCAATGATATCGTTTCAACGAGCAACAACAATATAACCATAACATATATTTCTCATATTTCTCCATATATCCCAAGGGACATCAATACGTTGTTTCATTTATATTCTTCTTCTTCTTCTGCGTTCTCGCTAGATTGCGATTTCGGATTCTCCAATTAAGGCATTCATCTGCCCCAGATTATCAGCCCCGCCATACAGTTTGTCTTGGGCGCTAGTGTAAGTAGGATATAAATCCTATGATGTCTGCTTCCCCGTTTGTGCCGGCCTCTTCCAGCAGTAAGTTTTGGCCACCCTCGTGATGGTAGGTCTGACATTCTTACTGCGTTGCTAAATCTCCAAGGCAGATTGGCGATCGTAGAATCCGTTATCCCATTCCTCATTGTGAGGGGTCGTTGCACCATGTTATGCGTCTTACTTCCTGGTGCATCCGTTTTCTGCAAGCATTTGTTTCGGGTTAGCATTCCTTAGCGTATAAGTGTTACAGAAGAGTCCTTCGTATATCTTGGACAGAGAATAGAACATATAGATCTATCCAGAAAGAACTCAAAATCAAAGAAAACTGACTGATGCTACAAATAAGAAAGAAAAATTGAGATATTTTGGACATATAAAATGACATGAAGGGCTGGAGAAGACCATCATGGAAGGAGGCATAATGGCAAAGAGACGAAGAGGAAGACCACGGAGAAGATGGATTCAGGATGTAACTGATAGTTTGAACATGACGGCTGCAGAGACAGGACATCTGGCCTATAAGAGAGAAATTCTGGAGGACTGTTGGGGTGGCAAAGTTCTCCTCAGGACAAGCTATTTGATGATGATCATTCCCTAGCGGACACGTGCATCCGATTTAATCCAAACTTCCTTATTCGCCTCTTTAAACATACGGGGCAGGTAACAGTGGTTCTATTCTTTACACCCCAAATTTAGGCCCCGGTAACCACTCTGATGATTTATTCATATAATAAATGTTAATCTATAATGTTTTATTTGTTTTGTAAAACACTGTTTCTTGTTTCACTGACAAACATATACAAAGTCATCATAATAAGCAGTGGCGGCTCGTCATTAAAGGCCAGTGGGACCGGGTCCCCAAAAAAAATGTGTAACACGTATTTATTATTTAATAAATTAAAATATAACATAACTCAAAACCATGATTATTCCCAAAATGTGTGTCTGGCCCCACCAACAAGGGTTAATACGAGCCGCCCCTGATAATAAGCATTGGTCTCGTTGTTGTAACAACGTAGGTCCCACGTGTTCAATTTGAGCACGTAAAAGAACAATTGGCAGTTCAAAATTGAGAAGAACAGACTGGAAATCCGATGCCCAGGTAAAATTCAATTGAAAGTTGACTAAACATTTCTACAAAATATCTTCACCATCTCCTAAATTACATCGGGACCCTCGCCGGTGCTACGGAGTTCATGCACTTCCGCTGAGATCTTCCTGTATAAGAAAAAGATCTGAGAATATATCATCTGATGAGATCTGAACTCACCGAAATGCAATGCTGATGGTTCTATCAATCAATCATTCAATCAATTGTAATAATGTACTCAAAAACATATTGAATATCTATGGCTAAGTTGTTAAGGCGTTTGCCTGTCGCTCTGAAGAATGAAGGTTCGAAGCCGGACCGAGTCACAAGGACAACTTTTACATGAGATCCCTAGCATTGTTGCTGTAGTTAGGGAGTTAATGCATTCTACAACACTCTAGATAGGTGGTTTACCATCTCTGCCGACATGGGCGGAGTCATTTGGGGAAATCCGGTGCATTGAAGTCAATCCTTCGATGTTATACACTTTTATACTCAAAAACGGCCCGTCTGCCCAGCGTGTTCGTAGCGTGTTGGACTACGGGTGACTATCCCTCTGTGTGTGCGGGTTCAATTCCGCGGGATGGCAGAAAAAGCCACAGATTCCCCAGATTTACGGTGTTCGTGGCACCGAACCGAAGGGTTACGATGTCCATGGCACCGAGCCGAAGAGCTGAAAAGCTCAAGTGCTTCTGGATCAGAAAAATTTAAAAATACTCAAAAACGATACAGTTCAGATTTTAATTAATTCCATTGTTAAGTCCAAGACTTAATTAAGTCTCTTGTTAAGTCCCAGATTTAAACAAGTCACAAATTGTAATTTAACACTATTAATTACCGTGCACCGTCTTTCGCATTTCGGTCACATTAGTTTTAAAATGAATAAATATGACGTGGGATGAGTTGCAGTTTATGAGTTGGATGTCATTACATTGTATCTATGACGTGGGATGAGTTGCAGTTTATGAGTTGGATGTCATTACATTGTATCTATGACGTGGATGAGTTGCAGTTTATGAGTTGGATGTCATTACATTGTATCTATGACGTGGGATGAGTTGCAGTTTATGAGTTGGATGTCATTACATTGTATCTATGACGTGGGATGAGTTGCAGTTTATGAGTTGGATGTCATTACATTGTATCTATGACGTGGGATGAGTTGCAGTTTATGAGTTGGATGTCATTACATTGTATCACCTGAGTGGTTACCGGGGCCCAAATTTGGGCTGTAAAGAATAGAATCACAGTTACCTGCCACGCATGTCGTAAGAGGCGACTAAGAAGGTTTGGCTGAAAACGGATGCGCGTGTCCAAAACATGTACAAGTGTATTCGTTTAGGGGCCTAACAAACCAATATGCAACGTATACACGTTCTTGGCAAAGATCAAACATTTCACAAAGAGTGATTAAAATTGGTCGTAAAGAACGAACGCAAAGAAGAAGAAGATTACATTGCATGTTTTAGATTATTTAAAACTGACAGTTAAATATTTTTAAACAATGATTAAATCTGGAACATATTTGAATTGATAAGATCAAAAATATTGTAAAAATTTTACATTTTAATTCTGAGATATGGTTCATGTTCTGGAAATATGTCATACATTTTAAATGTGATAATCAAGATAAAGATATAAATATGATAATTAACATAAAGATATAAATATGAAGTCAAGAAAAGAATGAAACATTATGAAATAATATTTAATCTATAGCTTAAGCGATAGTGAGCTCGATCACAACCCAAGCGTCCCAGGTTCAAACCCCGCGACGAGAAAGTTTGGAAGCACATTCGTTTCCATGGGATTTTTACGAAAGGTGAAAATAGACCTCACCATTCAGAAAGCAATGGCAAACTACTGAACGTATAAATGGTGCCTAGAAAATTAATAACTCGTTTACTGTGGTTGATGGCTACGTCATGTAAAGGATATGCCACGATTTTCATTTTATTGTTGAAGATAACACAGTTGTGTTGGTTGTTGATATTTCTGCCATGGATAGATCCAAGCTACTATTGAATCCCCTATCGCCCGAGTGGTTACCGAGGCCCAAATTTGGGGTGTAAAGAATAGAACCACTGTTACCTGCCCCGCATGTCGTAAGAGGCGACTAAGGAGATGTGGATGAAATCGGATGCATGCGCCCTAAGCGCGTAGAAGTCTATGCATTTAGTTAGTTAGTTAGTTTGTTCCTTTCGTGCCAAAGGCGGCACATAGGGCAGAGGTTTTAGATCTCCATGTGATACGGTTCTTTGCTAGCAGTTGGAGATCTTGTATGGTTTTACATCCCAATAGTTTACTTTCTTGTTGGGTGGTTCTTCGAAGAGTGGTCTTTGGTCTTCCACGTTTTCTTTTCCCAACTGGTGACCACATAGGACTTGTCGATTTAGTCTCTTTTCGTCTGATCTAAGAACATGACCTAAATATTTCCACCTTCGTTTCCTTATAATATTTGATACGGGTTGTTGGTGTGTTCTATCTCTCACTGTGTTGTTAGAAACGAAATCACTCCATTTTACTTTTAATAATTTTCGTAGACATTTATTCTCAAAGCTGTCCCGTTTCTTATCAATTTTCTTTGTTGATTTCCAACTTTCACAACCGTAGGTCAGTACAGGAATCACACATGACCTAAATAATTTAACTTTTGTGCATATACTAAGGTCTTGAGATTGCCAGATATTCGTTAATTTGGTGAAGGCACTAGCTGGTATAGCAATAATAGAGTTTATCTCTTTCATCGTGTCTCGTTGTTTGACACTTTACTACCCAAATATGTAAAATGTTCAACTTTCTCTAGTGTTTGGCCATTTATTACGATGTTGTCTGTCGAGTTTGTGAGGTCCATAGTTTTTGTCTATGCCTTTAGGGGTCTACCAAACCAATGTGCAACGTATACACGTTCTTGGCAAAGATCAAACATTTCACAAAGAGTGATTATAATTGGTCGTAAAGAACGAACGCAAAGAAGAAGAAGAATAAGAAAGAAACCCCTATTAGATCTGAGCACTTATTTCTTCTAGGAAAGTAGTTTGGAAAACAATTAACAAGTCAGACCACCGGTATGGAGGCTGTAAAAATTCAGCACTATCATGTTAATACACAACAGGTGAATAACCTTTGTTCTTTACAAATCTGATTAAAGAAATTATAGAGAGAAAAAACTAGACAGGTCTTAAATGCGACGAACCGGCGCCAAAAAAACAGAATATGAATTACGGAACTTGAAATACAAGAAAGATAAATTAAAAATAAGATGAGCTGGTAGAGAAAATAAAACAAAAGCAATTTAGAAGTACTTGCTTGAACAAAAACAAATACAATTAACAGCGAGACATAAACTTAATGGAAATATGCTGCTTTACAGTGGGCAGGGGGGAGTGAGTGGAGTCCTGTTACCAAGGGATAGCTAACGATGATATTGTTGGATACGTTGTGATGGAATACCAAACAAATAACATTAAACGTTGAAAATTGATCTAAGAGCGTATGTATTCAGCAAACAAGAATATAATAGTTTGATCAACTTGGTTATCGCGTACGAACCAAATCAAGACAAGTTAATAGATGCCAAATACGAACTTTTAAACTGCTTGACATATCGTGGACGACTATCATAACAAAATCCTCCTTCCTGGAGATTGTTAAGTGTCTAAGTTAGAAAACAGAATATTTGATGGAAAAATGATAAAGAAATACTAAATCGTCAAGGAATACATATCTCAAGGTGCTAAATCGTTTTGCTTTTTTGTACTCAAAATCTTTGAACTCAAAATCTTTGTACAAAGTGTCGGCATCACAAGTGAATACATGCGTATTATTAGTTATTTGTTACTGAACCGATGTCCCAGCTCTCCGAGCAGATCCATGTGTGCTCAGTCTCCCCCAACACACGTCGAAGGTCATGCATACTGATAGTTCCCGTGACTCGCTGGTTAAACATACTCATCTATCTGCCACTCAATCATTCAGCTTTACTTGTAAACAACTTGAGGAGTGTTTATTGACTCCCGAAATATAATCTACGCTATCACTTGCAAGCGGTGTGCTAAGGCATATATCGGGGAACCAGGCAAAATGCTCAGTGACTGTTTCATCCAACACTTACGCGATATACGCCAATGCTCTGTGACCCAGGTAGCCACTCATTTCAATGGAACTGATCATTTGGGTGATCGCGACGTCCATGTTACTGCCATCCGATCATGTTCATCTGATGATCGTAGTCGATTTGCTCAGGAGAATCGCTTTATTTCTTTATGTGGTACCTTGCGACCTCATGGACTCAACGCTCTACATTCCTATGCTTCTTAGTACTTTCTCTTCTCATGCTCTATATTTTCTATGTGTATATGTTAAATGTATATGAGTCATATATTTGCTTGATGTTTTATTGTTTCCTTTTTTTCAACTTCTAGTTTTTCTGTATTTATTTCGTTATTCGTTTTTAGTCACACCTTTTCATTCATGTTCAACCGTTGTAATATCTTTGTCAAATATGTTGTGTTCTGTGATATTCGTCACTTTTGTTGTATCGTTTGCTTGATAAATGCCTTTTGGTCGAAACGTTGATGTGTATTGTCATTGTTTTTGCATTTTGTAAAACTACAGTACTTTGTTATTATGTGTTTCACCATTCTACATAGTTTTACTGCAATCTCTATCTATATTGTGATTACATAGTTTTACTGCAATCTCTATCTATATTGTGATTACATAGTTTTACTGCAGTCTCTATCTACAGGGTGTTCAAGATAAAAGCGGTCTGTGAATGGAGCTAATCTGGCATATATGTATGAAAATGAGAAGGTTCAGCTATGACGTAGTATAGGTCAAGGTTGTGTGACGGTATGTAATTGTAGTGCGGGAAGGGGCGATGAACAAATGTGACGTAGGACGAGCTAGTCAGAACCGGTTTAAATAGTAAATTTACACAACGCGATAGGTTATTTGGCAACTTTCGATTTGTCAATGGGGCTGCAATTATCTTGAACACCCTGTATTTTGTGATTGCATAGTTTTACTGCAGTCTCCAACTATATTGTGATTACATAGTTTTACTACAGTCTCTATCTATATTGACATTAATTAGCTTTACTTGTACAACGTGTAATTAGACATAAGAATAAGGAGTTGTAAGAACCGCAGGGAAGCAATGAATATGATCAATTAAATAGATATTGTACAAGTATTAGGGGCTTCGGGAAAAAACAAATTGCCCATCACAGGATTCGAACCATATAACCTAACTTCTAACGGCACCCATTGCTAGCCCTTACATTGTTAGCCCTTACATTGCTAGCCCTTACATTGCTAGCCCTTACATTGTTAGCGTTTTTAATAACATAACTATGCCCTCTGTAAGTACGGGTGGGTCTCTGTGGCTAAGTGGTTAAGCCCTTTGCCTTGCGAGTCGAAGGTCGTGGGTTCGAATCCGGACCGCGGCCTTCTGTTCACGAGTGCAGTTTTTCCAGAGACCCCTAGGATTGTTGCCGGAGCTACGGAGTTCGTGCTTTGTGCAATACTCTCTGCAGGTGGCGTGACATTTCTGCGGAGAGGGACCGAGTCATATGGGGTAACCCGGTGCAATGAAGTCAATCCTTCGGCTTTTAAACCCTTTTTAAGTACCGGTTCAATTCCGTGGGCTGGCAGAAAAAGTTACAGGTTCACCATATTTACGGTGTTTCTGGCACCGAACCGAAGGGTTACGATGTCCATGACACCGAGCCGAAGAGCTGAAAAGCTCAAGTGCTTCTGGATTGGGGAAAAAGAAAAAAAAGAACATAACCAGCAAGCTATTCTAAAAATAATAGCTTTACCGAGGAGTGTCTTTCATAAACCCCTCGTTTTGCTAAACACAGAATAATCAGATCAGGTTCGATCGAACAGTGTTGGCACAAACACGTGCGATAATCTTATTGTACTTGTATATTTGAAACGAACTGCTCTTATGTGACAATAAAAACTTTTAAAAATATCCCTGAAATGATTAAAAATGAAAATGATTAAAGAATTGCGTTTAAATGTTACAAAAACTGGGTCTCTTTGAATTTATCAAATACGAACAAGTCACTATTTTAACAGAGTCAAAAACATAATGAAAAGATGGAAATACATGTAATAAGGGGCGGCTCGTCATTAAGGACCAGTGGGGCCCGGCCCACCAATAAGCAAAAGAGAGAATAACTTCCCGGAATATTAAATACTAAAAAAATATGATTTTTTCGAAAATGTGTGTCTGTCCCCACCAAAACAAAATGAACACGAGCCTCCACTGCATGTAATACTTCTCATACTTCTTCGATTGAAGACCTCCGTGTACTAGAAAGGACCGACACGGTGACTGCAAAATAAACCAATGACGATAAAGGAAACTTCCGGATAAAGGCGACATCGAGGAAAATAAAGAAGCTCAACATTGTGGTACGGTATGACATAATATCTTGAGCGTCTGTAGCTCAAGCGGCAGTGAGCTCGATCACGAACCCAAGCGTACCTGGTTCAAACCCCATGGTGGGTAAATTTGGAATCAAATTAGTTTCCGTGGGATTTTTTTACAGAAGGTAAAAATAGACCTCACCGTTCAGAAAGCAATGACAAATTACTGAACGTATAAGTGGTGCCTAGAAAATCAACGAGTCGTTTACTGTGGTTGATGGCTACATTCTGTAAGGGATATGCTACGATTTTCATTTTATTTCATCACATAATAAATGATAAATCATAACGGAAATTCAGAGCAGCTATCTTTTTTTATAACTCTTTAATCAGCTTGTCGCCAGAAGACAATAACAAAAGATTAGAAGATTAAAATTATGACACCAATGTTCCAAAAACAGTTATAATCCTCAATCTGTCAATGATAGAGACATCTCTCTCCTTAGTTAAATATATTCTAGTATCTTAGATCAGAGATTACGGTAGCTAAAAGAACCACAAACTGGGACAAACAATGTTGTTTATGAGCAAACTGTTGTAGAACTGACCTTCACTATTACGTATGTGTACGAAAATGCTCGTGACATGCATATCTGGATTCAGATTCTAGAAAAGTCATTTGAAAAGATCACGGAGAAATATCTAGAAATTTCTAGCAAAGAAACATAGTTTCTTCTTCTTCGTTCTCACTAGATTGGGATTACGGATTCTCTAATAAATGCCACCTTTTGCATTAGATTATCAGCCACGCCATACAGTTTGTCTTCTGCGTTCTCACTAGATTGGGATTTCGGATTCTCTAATAAAGGCCTCCGTCTGTCTCAGATTATCAACCACGCCATACAGTTTGTCTTGGACGCTGGTGTAAGTGAGCCACCTCTTTCTTCTCAGGTCTGCATACTGGGGTAAGTTATATAGGACATGCTTTTTAGCAATACTCGCCAAAGCCACAAGGGGCACAGGTTGTTGGTGCATATCTTGAATCTAGTGTACATATGGTGTCTCATTATGTTGTGAGTACAAAGCAAAAGGCCGGTCACGCAAAAGATGGACCTCAGAGATAACAGAGGCGATGAAAGACACTATCTACGAAGCGCATACAAGGCCCGTTTTAGAAATCTTATATTGACCTGATGCTGTGAGGAAACAGGATTCGAGAAAAGAAGATGAAAATTCTGTTGTGAAGCGAAGTATGGCAGTCTGGTTCCTTCTGGACAGTTGGTAATATCCCTAATCCTTGTTGTGTTTTGAGGGTTCTTTCGCCCACTTTGCTATACAGTGCCATCTGGTGATGGTTTTTGCTACTTCATAGCTAACCAGGTTGTCATCTTGAGGCATCCCTGCTCCTTCTTTATGCAACTGTCAGCATCTTCATGCCCCACTGTGCTTGCAGTACGAGGGCACTCACTGGATTAAAACATATTTTAAACCTAGTATTTCGTGCCATGGATTAGTGCTGAATTCATGAAGCTCGCTTTTCTAATTAGACACACAATTTTATATATCAAAAAGGATACATCAAACGACGTATGAGAACTAGTATGTCTTCTTGCACGCAGCTCTAACTTTTCAAATATATTCACAAACGCACAATCTCATACTCCTGAGTAGTTGATGTATGCCGAACTATAAATGTACGAAGTTCAGGTGTGTTCGTGTACGTGTTCTATTCTTGTACACGAGAAACGCACCTGGGTAAAGCTATTTATGTCTTATCACGTGCAGAAACTGTGCCATCCACACTTGGCCAGTTGCCGTTCTGGAAGTAACTCTCAAAATAGCGTAACACTTAGCAGAGTTCTGTATCTTTAACTATGCTTTGAATATAGTATATACACAGAGAGAGAGAGAGAGAGAGAGAGAGAGAGAGAGATTTCAGATTGCATTCTAATACTTTGAATATAGTACATACAGAGAGAGAGAGAGAGATTTCAGATTGCATTCAAATGCTTTGAATATAGTACATACAGAGAGAGAGAGAGAGAGAGAGAGAGAGAGAGAGATGTCAGATTACATTCTAAGAATCCACAAAGTTTATTTACACTTTTGTTTTATGTCATCAATTCGAAAACAGAAACATCACGTTCATATATAATGAAACTAGATGAATAATTGTTAACGAATTGATATCAACAAAAACAAATAATTTATTACTGTTAACTTATGTTACTTACTGCTGATGAAGTTTACAAACTATGAGATATTTTGATAACTTATCCTTGTGAATACTTGAAACATTTAGAAAACTCAAGAAATAAATTGTACATTTACTCCAGTACGATTTATTTATTTCAAGGGAAGTCAAAATGAAATTCTTGATACTGTTTTGTGGTAAATATTGCATACGAAACACTACCAGGCAAAAGTTATCAATCTGTGACTTCCATTTGGATATCTGGCACCGCTGAAGTCTCAAACCCACACTGGCACTGCGGGTTTCGTAAGAACAGTCCAGCACACGTTCTCGTTGATTCCGATAGGGTAGCAATCGCGCGAGAGTTAAGTGATGTTTCTGAGCGAATGAGTGCCAACCAGGGAGAGAGGGATTTCACAGCAAAGTGGCTTGATTTCCAGACAAACATGAACAGAAGGTAGTAGAGTCTAAGTAGAGAACAGTTTTGGTAGATAAACAACATGACTTATATACCAACATTTGTGAGCTTCTAGCCATGAAATCATGTACCTCGCACCTGTACACATTTGGTACACGTTTAACTCATTTACTGCCTTTCCAAAATTAAATTTTCTTCTTCTTCTCTTTCACCATTGACTTCTTTATAGAAGTGTTGGGGAAAACGTAGTGTGTACTTGTTCTTCTCTTTCCCCATTGACTTCTTTATAGAAGTGTTGGGGGGAAAACGTAGTCATCTTGTGTGTACTTGTTCTTCTCTTTCCCCATTGACTTCTTTATAGAAGTGTTGGGGGGAACGTAGTGATCTTGTGTGTACTTGTTCTTCTCTTTCCCCATTGACTTCTTTATAGAAGTGTTGGGGGGAAAACGTAGTCATCTTGTGTGTACTTGTTCTTCTCTTTCACCATTTACTTCTTTATAGAAGTGTTGGGGATGAAACGTAGTGATCTTGTTGTACTTGTTCTTCTCTTTCCCCATTGACTTCTTTATAGAAGTGTTGGGGGGAACGTAGTGATCTTGTGTGTACTTGTTCTTCTCTTTCACCATTTACTTCTTTATAGAAGTGTTGGGGGAAAACGTAGTGATCTTGTGTGTACTTGTTCTTCTCTTTCCCCATTGACTTCTTTATAGAAGTGTTGGGGGGAACGTAGTGATCTTGTGTGTACTTGTTCTTCTCTTTCACCATTTACTTCTTTATAGAAGTGTTGGGGATGAAACGTAGTGATCTTGTGTGTACTTGTTCTTCTCTTTCACCATTTACTTCTTTATAGAAGTGTTGGGGATGAAACGTAGTGATCTTGTGTGTACTTGTTCTTCTCTTTCACCATTTACTTCTTTATAGAAGTGTTGGGGATGAAACGTAGTGATCTTGTGTGTACTTGTTCTTCTCTTTCCCCATTGACTTCTTTATAGAAGTGTTGGGGGGAACGTAGTGATCTTGTGTGTACTTGTTTAAAATGACATTTTGTAAGCTGATATTCATTTTCGTAAGGCTGTTCTTGATGCTCCATCTTTTACGTGGTCTACCTCTTGTTTTGTCCTCATTATACTTTTTCTGTGTGGCTTTCTGTGGTAGGCGATACCAGGGCATTCTTATCAGGTGTATATTTGTCAAGTAAATTTTTATGCAAAATTATAAAATACCAAATTTGTTATAAAACTGTTGGGCCTCTTTCTTGCCTTCCGATGTTAGTGGGATTTTAAAAAAAAAAAAGATATTATGTACAGGAGCAGATTATCTAAACTGTTTATGAAGTCGTTGTAGCACAGTGCTGGTTTCAAACACTAAACGGGTTCAAATCTCATTGCGATCGACCTCAGTTCAGCCGGTTGAATATGTTCCTGAGTTATGGGAAAATTAGTTGTGTTCTAGGCTGCTAGGCAAGTAATTTGATTTAATATTTTAAACAAGCTGGACAGTACTAATCGTCTTAGGCGTTAATCCTAACCAGTGTGTCATTTATTTCTTACTGTGTATTTAGCTCTTGGCAATGGCGGATCGTCATTAAGGGCCAGAGGGGCTGGGTCCCACAAAAAAATAATATGTAACTTGTATTTATTATTCAATAAATTAAAATATAACCTAACCCAAAGCCGTGATTTTCCCGAAAAATGTGTGCCTGGTCCCACAAACAAAAACGATCACGAGCCGCCACTGACTCTTGGTGCCCCTAAGTGCTCGTCTCTCACTTCAAACGTACTTGGTTCGTTCCTCGCGTGGATCAATTCATATATTTTCTCAAGAGATCATTGATTTCAATGTAGGTGAGATCCAGTTCCTAGCTCTATCTGAGACGGACGATAAAACGTTAGTCTCATGTTCAAGTTAAGCACGTGTAAAAGAACACTCTGATGTTGACTATTTGATAAGACTAGGCTACACTGTTGCTGTCCTAACATAATTCACTAAATAGATTAAAATAAAAAATTCCTAAAAAAATATTCACTATCTTCCAAATTACATCGCGGTTATGTAGACTTGTTTCTTGTGTACATTTCTGAGTATGATGTTTTGTGCGGTGGAGATTAATCTTCTACTTCTTATTCTTTGCGATCGTTCTTTACAACTAATTTTAATCACTCTTTGTGATATGTTTGATCTTTGCCAAGAACGTGTATACGTTGCACATTGGTTTGGTAGACCCTAAACGCATAGACTTCTACACGTTTAGGACATGTGCATCCGATTTCAGCCAAACCTCCTTAGTCGCCTCTTACGACATACGTGACAGGTAACAGTGGTTCTATTCTTTACACCCCAAATTTGGGCTCCGGTAACCACTCGGGCGTGGAGATTAATATATCTCTTGCCTGTGTTGCCAGTTCGTCAGGTTTGTGTCATATCTTCTTGAGCCGCCACAAGTATGTCAAATTTGTTTTGTATTTCTATGTTGAATTCTAGTGGAATGGCATTTGTATTAAAACGTATAGGGCCAGCTCCTTTATTTGTTGTCTTCAGTCTTAATTTATAATCTGCCACCAGCAGTTCATGGTTGGAGTCACAGTCTGCTCCGGGTAGTGTCTTTACTGATAGAATACCTGTTATCTATCTTCTTTGGACCAAGATGTAATCTATTTGGTTTCTGGTGTTGCCATCTGGTGAAGTCCAGGTGTATAGTCTTCTTGGATGTTGCCTGCTTAGGGTGTTCGTAATGGAGAGATTATTTTCTAGGGAGAGTTCAATAAGTTTTCAATTAGTTCAATTCTGGTCTGTGCATCACATAAATATCCCGACTTGCACGCTTCTGTTCAGCTGGTAATATAAATCAATCGTCTGTTGAACCACAGCCACTTTTAGATAACTAGGCCAGACTACTGACGCGGGGTTCCCTGACCTAGATCAGAAAAGGGGACCGGAAAATATAAATGTTTGATAGAACACTGCAAGTTTTTTTTTAGCAATTTTACTCAATTCTGTGAGTCTATGGTTATTTATTGCTGTAGCGTAGTTGTTAGTGAACTCGCTTCTCAAGGCTGGTGGTCTGGGTTCAGCTCACGCAATGCGCGTGGAATTTTTCCCGACCGCGGCGGCTCTCAGGTCGACCCAGCCTCAACTGGGTACCAGACATGCTCTGGGAAAGTAAAGGCGGCCGGCGTGATGCTGACCACATCACCCATCGTGTGCCGATGGTCAATGAAAATACAGGCCTAACACTGTATTGACCTATATACCACGAGGTATGAAAGGGTTCCTTTACTTTTACTTATGGTTACTTATTGGTGAAAATTTTTCATAATATTGATATCCCTTATTGTTAAACTTAACTTGTTGGATAATTTGACTTCGATTTAGCATTTTGTATTGATTTGAAAATGAATTCGTCTATATACACCAATACTGAAATGCGAGGTCACGTGTTGTAGTTGGGGTCTGATTTCCATAATTCTTACCTGAGTCCGAAGGCCCATAAGTTTATAGTGGGCTCTGGTTGAACCTAATCTTATCTCCTATTACATCATGTAATTTCTTGTGACAAATTTCGGTCTCTTCATAATTTATTCTAATAACACTTTCTGGAGGTGTTGTCACCTCCGTTGTCAATCTGTCAGCTACATATTAATAATGGATGGCTAGGCTCATGAAAGACGAGTCAGAATACTACCAAGACAATGAATGTAACAGAACATTAACTTAAGGAGACTAGATTGGGAGGCAGGAGAACTAGCTATATATCGCAGACTGTTATGAGAACAACGTCCTGCAAAAGACATGCTACATTAAGATTTTTTACTTGAGCGAACTGTTGGTTACTTCTAATCATTTTCCACCATACACTAACGCTTTACTTGAAATGATCAAATATCAATACGTTTCCCATAGCAAATTCAATGTCTGTTAGCGATAAAAGGATCCAGTGGCGTCTCTTGATCATTTTTGTTGGTGGGGCCAGACACATTTTTTCAAGATAAATCATGGTTTTGGGTTGCTATATTTTAATTGTTAAAATAATAAATACGTTATAAATTATTTTTGATGTGGCCCGGCTCCACTGGCCTTTAATGATGAGTCGCCACTGGAAAGGATCCATACCCACTACTCCTTAATCCCTTCCTACATCACTTCTCTTCATAATACTTACATTTACAAATTGTTTGATATTTACAGCTTAAAAACTGAAAGTCACGAGCGGGATAGTTAAAATCACAAAACAAAGTTGCAGAAGAGAGGTCTTGTAGCTGTGAATAAAGTTGTCGGCCGACAGTTTCGTCCCCTGTCCGAGAAGAAACTCGGCGCCGGAGGAGATCCCAAGGGATTGAAAGAATGTGATACGTTCAACGTGAAATCGATGGCTTTCGTTTACTAAGAGGTCTTGGGGTGAATGCCAAAAACAAACCATCACCAACAAGTTTCCGCAATCTCAGTTCCGCGTTTTTCCTGTCTCGAAACATATCGGCTGAAATGTATGGCTGAGTGTCATCAGACATCTTGTTCGGTGATTAGTCTTTTCTTCTCTTATTCTTCTTCAGTGCATCATTTTCTTCTCTTATTCTTCTTCTTTAGTGCATCATTTTCTTTTCTTATTATTCTTCTTCTTTAGTGCATCATTTTCTTCTCTTATTCTTCTTCTTTAGTGCATCATTTTCTTTTCTTATTATTCTTCTTCTTTAGTGCATCATTTTCTTCTCTTATTCTTATTCTTCTTCAGTGCATCATTTTCTTTTCTTATTCTTCTTTAGTGCATCATTTTCTTCTCTTATTCTTCTTCTTCTTTAGTGCATCATTTTCTTCTCTTATTCTTCTTCTTCTTTAGTGCATCATTTTCTTCTCTTATTCTTCTTTAGTGCATCATTTTCTTCTCTTATTCTTCTTTAGTGCATCATTTTCTTTTCTTATTCTTCTTTAGTGCATCATTTTCTTTTCTTATTCTTCTTTAGTGCATCATTTTCTTTTCTTATTATTCTTTAGTGTATCATTTTCTTTTCTTATTCTTCTTTAGTGTATCATTTTCTTTTCTTATTCTTCTTTAGTGCATCATTTTCTTCTCTTATTATTCTTTAGTGCATCATTTTCTTCTCTTATTATTCTTTAGTGCATCATTTTCTTCTCTTATTCTTCTTTAGTGCATCATTTTCTTCTCTTATTCTTCTTCTTCAGTGCATCATTTTCTTTTCTTATTATTCTTTAGTGTATCATTTTCTTCTCTTATTCTTCTTCAGTGCATCATTTTCTTCTCTTATTCTTCTTTAGTGTATCATTTTCTTCTCTTATTCTTCTTTAGTGCATCATTTTCTTCTCTTATTCTTCTTCAGTGCATCATTTTCTTTTCTTATTATTCTTTAGTGTATCATTTTCTTCTCTTATTCTTCTTTAGTGTATCATTTTCTCTCTATTCTTCTTTAGTGTATCATTTTCTTCTCTTATTCTTCTTCTTCAGTGCATCATTTTCTTCTCTTATTCTTCTTTAGTGTATCATTTTCATCTCTTATTCTTCTTTAGTGTATCATTTTCTTCTCTTATTCTTCTTTAGTGTATCATTTTCTTCTCTTATTCTTCTTTAGTGCATCATTTTCTTCTCTTATTCTTCTTTAGTGTATCATTTTCTTCTCTTATTATTCTTTAGTGTATCATTTTCTTCTCTTATTATTCTTTAGTGTATCATTTTCTTCTCTTATTCTTCTTTAGTGCATCATTTTCTTCTCTTATTCTTCTTTAGTGTATCATTTTCTTCTCTTATTATTCTTTAGTGTATCATTTTCTTCTCTTATTCTTCTTCAGTGCATCATTTTCTTCTCTTATTCTTCTTTAGTGTATCATTTTCTTCTCTTATTCTTCTTTAGTGTATCATTTTCTTCTCTTATTCTTCTTTAGTGCATCATTTTCTTCTCTTATTCTTCTTTAGTGCATCATTTTCTTCTCTTATTCTTCTTTAGTGTATCATTTTCTTCTCTTATTCTTCTTTAGTGTATCATTTTCTTTTCTTATTATTCTTTAGTGTATCATTTTCTTCTCTTATTCTTCTTTAGTGCATCATTTTCTTCTCTTATTCTTCTTTAGTGTATCATTTTCTTCTCTTATTCTTCTTTAGTGTATCATTTTCTTTTCTTATTCTTCTTTAGTGTATCATTTTCTTCTCTTATTATTCTTTAGTGTATCATTTTCTTTTCTTATTATTCTTTAGTGTATCATTTTCTTTTCTTATTATTCTTTAGTGTATCATTTTCTTCTCTTATTCTTCTTTAGTGCATCATTTTCTTCTCTTATTCTTCTTCTTCAGTGTATCATTTTCTTCTCTTATTCTTCTTTAGTGTATCATTTTCTTCTCTTATTCTTCTTCAGTGTATCATTTTCTTCTCTTATTCTTCTTTAGTGTATCATTTTCTTCTCTTATTCTTCTTTAGTGTATCATTTTCTTTTCTTATTCTTCTTTAGTGCATCATTTTCTTCTATTATTCTTCTTTAGTGCATCATTTTCTTCTCTTATTCTTCTTTAGTGCATCATTTTCTTCTCTTATTCTTCTTTAGTGTATCATTTTCTTTTCTTATTTTTCTTCAGTGCATCATTTTCTTCTCTTATTCTTCTTTAGTGTATCATTTTCTTCTCTTATTCTTCTTTAGTGTATCATTTTCTTTTCTTATTTTTCTTCAGTGCATCATTTTCTTCTCTTATTCTTCTTCTTCAGTGCATCATTTTCTTCTCTTATTCTTCTTTAGTGTATCATTTTCTTCTCTTATTCTTCTTTAGTGTATCATTGTCTTCTCTTATTCTTCTTTAGTGCATCATTTTCTTCTCTTATTCTTCTTTAATGCATCATTTTCTTCTCTTATTCTTCTTTAGTGCATCATTTTCTTCTCTTATTCTTCTTTAGTGTATCATTTTCTTTTCTTCTCTTATTCTTCTTCGGTTCATCATTTTCTTCTCTTATTCTTCTTCTTCAGTGTATCATTTTCTTCTCTTATTCTTCTTCAGTGTATCATTTTCTTCTCTTATTCTTCTTTAGTGTATCATTTTCTTCTCTTATTCTTCTTTAGTGTATCATTTTCTTCTCTTATTCTTCTTCAGTGCATCATTTTCTTCTCTTATTCTTCTTTAGTGCATCATTTTCTTCTCTTATTCTTCTTTAGTGTATCATTTTCTTTTCTTATTTTTCTTCAGTGCATCATTTTCTTCTCTTATTCTTCTTTAGTGTATCATTTTCTTCTCTTATTCTTCTTTAGTGTATCATTTTCTTCTCTTATTTTTCTTCAGTGCATCATTTTCTTCTCTTATTCTTCTTCTTCAGTGCATCATTTTCTTCTCTTATTCTTCTTTAGTGTATCATTTTCTTCTCTTATTCTTCTTTAGTGTATCATTTTCTTCTCTTATTCTTCTTTAGTGCATCATTTTCTTTTCTTATTCTTCTTTAGTGCATCATTTTCTTCTCTTATTCTTCTTTAGTGCATCATTTTCTTCTCTTATTCTTCTTTAGTGTATCATTTTCTTCTCTTATTCTTCTTTAGTGTATCATTTTCTTCTTTTTTCTTCTTCAGTGCATCATTTTCTTCTCTTATTCTTCTTCTTTAGTGCATCATTTTCTTCTCTTATTCTTCTTTAGTGTATCATTTTCTTCTCTTATTCTTCTTTAGTGTATCATTTTCTTCTCTTATTCTTCTTTAATGCATCATTTTCTTCTCTTATTCTTCTTTAGGTCATCATTTTCTTCTCTTATTCTTCTTTAGTGCATCATTTTCTTCTCTTATTCTTCTTTAGTGTATCATTTTCTTTTCTTATTCTTCTTCGGGTTTATCATTTTCTTCTCTTATTCTTCTTCTTCAGTGTATCATTTTCTTCTCTTATTCTTCTTCAGTGTATCATTTTCTTCTCTTATTCTTCTTTAGTGTATCATTTTCTTCTCTTATTCTTCTTTAGTGTATCATTTTCTTCTCTTATTCTTCTTCAGTGCATCATTTTCTTCTCTTATTCTTCTTTAGTGCATCATTTTCTTCTCTTATTCTTCTTTAGTGTATCATTTTCTTTTCTTATTTTTCTTCAGTGCATCATTTTCTTCTCTTATTCTTCTTTAGTGTATCATTTTCTTCTCTTATTCTTCTTTAGTGTATCATTTTCTTCTCTTATTTTTCTTCAGTGCATCATTTTCTTCTCTTATTCTTCTTCTTCAGTGCATCATTTTCTTCTCTTATTCTTCTTTAGTGTATCATTTTCTTCTCTTATTCTTCTTTAGTGTATCATTTTCTTCTCTTATTCTTCTTTAGTGCATCATTTTCTTCTCTTATTCTTCTTTAATGCATCATTTTCTTCTCTTATTCTTCTTTAGTGCATCATTTTCTTCTCTTATTCTTCTTTAGTGTATCATTTTTCTTCTTATTCTTCTTTAGTGTATCATTTTCTTCTCTTATTCTTCTTCAGTGCATCATTTTCTTCTCTTATTCTTCTTCTTTAGTGCATCATTTTCTTCTCTTATTCTTCTTTAGTGTATCATTTTCTTCTCTTATTCTTCTTTAGTGTATCATTTTCTTCTCTTATTCTTCTTTAATGCATCATTTTCTTCTCTTATTCTTCTTTAGTGCATCATTTTCTTCTCTTATTCTTCTTTAGTGTATCATTTTCTTTTCTTATTCTTCTTTAGTGCATCATTTTCTTCTCTTATTCTTCTTCTTTAGTGCATCATTTTCTTCTCTTATTCTTCTTTAGTGTATCATTTTCTTCTCTTATTCTTCTTTAGTGCATCATTTTCTTCTCTTATTCTTCTTCTTTAGTGCATCATTTTCTTCTCTTATTCTTCTTTAGTGCATCATTTTCTTCTCTTATTCTTCTTCTTCAGTGTATCATTTTCTTCTCTTATTCTTCTTCTTCAGTGTATCATTTTCTTCCTTATTCTATTCTTCAGTGTATCATTTTCTTCTTATTCTTCTTCTGTATATCTTCGGTGCATCAAGTCATTATATATTTTCTGTTATTTCGTCCGATTTTCTCCGTAGATGTTAATCCTTCTTCAATTCTGTGTATATAAAATGTTCCCAGTGTTGTTCTTCATTCCAAATAGAACTTTTCAATACATAAGATCAACAATAAACAATGTGCAGATAGAGCTTCGAAAAACAAATAGACAAACACAGGATTCAAACCACTTACCATCAATTATTTTTTTTTTTTTTTTTTAGAATGGCTCGCTGGTTGTACTCGTTAGGACGTTCGTATTGCTAGGCTAGGCGATGGGTGTCGTAAAAAATGAGGGTAAGTGGTTCGAATCCTGTGTTTATCTATTTGTTTTTCGGAAGCTCTTAATACCTGTACCTGTTTATTTGTTGATCATATTCTTACTTCCTTGCTTCCTCTGGGTTCTTGCAAACAAATCCTTGTTTTTACCCTTCAATCATATATAAACTTGATGGGGGTGAATGTTCTTTATTACAAACATCATTCTTTTTCAATCATGTATACCCAAAAATGACTCCATTAATGTTCTTTATTTCAAACAGAATACGTCTTCAATCACGTACACTGTTACTCGAGTCTATATCTGTCGGTAGGTGCAGACAATCACAAACACTGTTACTCGAGTCTATATCTGTCGGTAGGTGCAGACAATCACATACACTGTTACTCGAGTCTATATTTGTCGGTAGCTAGGTGCAGACAATCACATACACTGTTACTCGAGTCTATATCTGTCGGTAGGTGCAGACAATCACAAACACTGTTACTCGAGTCTATATCTGTCGGTAGGTGCAGACAATCACATACACTGTTACTCGAGTCTATATCTGTCGGTAGGTGCAGACAATCACATACACTGTTACTCGAGTCTATATCCGTCGGTAGCTAGGTGCAGACAATCATGTTTAGCCACAATTTCCTGTACCTGCTAATGTTCATCAGCTCTAACGCTTATATATTTTAACATGCCACAGCGTTAAACTATCTCAGTAGCCCGTCTGCCCAGCGAGTTGGACTACGGGTGACTATCCTTCTGTGTGTGTGTGTTCAATTCCGCGGGATGGCAGAAAAAGTCACAGATTCCCCAGATTTACGGTGTTCGTGGCACCGAACCGAAGGGTTACGATGTCCATGGCACTGAGTCGAAGAGCTGAAAAGCTCAAGTGCTTCTGGATCGGAAAAAACACAAAAAAACTATCTCAGTTATATTTATATGCCCAAGCGTTAAACTATCTCAGTTATCTTATATTTACATGGCACAGTGTTAAACTATCTCAGTTATATTTACATGGCACAGCGTTAAACTATCTCAGTTATATTTACATGGCACAGCGTTAAACTATCTCAGTTATATTTACATGGCACAGCGTTAAACTATCTGTTTTCTTATATTTACAGAGATTGCTTTGATCCCTTGATTCTCAAAATACTAGCCATACTTTCTTATTTATCTATCTATTCTCTAATTCTGTGTTTGCCTGTCAGCGTCAGGTCGAAAAAGGAGACACCTGGAGCAACCCTCCCTATTCGCATTGTCTTTCTTTCACTAATCCAGTCCAGATTTGCCTCACAGCTTCAGGATAAGAAGAGATTTCTAGCACGGGCATTTGTATGCGCTTCATAAACAGTGTCTTTCGTAACCCCTGTTATATCTCAGCTCCACCTTTGTCGTGGCCCGGCGTTTTGCTTTGTTTCCATTGTATAGGAGTAAAATTGCTCATTGAGGCGTACTGTCTGTTGATAATCTGCTTATGTGGCCGAACCATTTCATTTGTTGTTTCTTGATGAAGTTCAGTTACTGATGTCGTACCCACTTTTTTCCTGATGTCATCATTTCTAAGCCGGTTTCTTCTTGCTACACCCAGCATTTTGTGTAGACACTTCATCTGTGTAGACATTTCATCTGTGTAGACATTTCATCTCTGTAGACATTTCATCTGTGTAGACATTTCATCTCTGTAGACATTTCATTTGTGTAGACATTTCATCTGTGTAGACACTTCATCTGTGTAGACATTTCATCTGTGTAGACATTTCATCTGTGTAGACATTTCATCTCTGTAGACACTTCATCTGTGTAGACATTTCATCTGCGTAGACATTTCATCTGTGTAGACATTTCATTTCTGTAGACACTTCATCTGTGTAGACATTTCATCTGTGTAGACACTTCATATGTGTAGACATTTCATCTCTGTAGACACTTCATCTGTGTAGACACTTCATCTCTATCGTGACTAGTTTTTTTTCTGTCATTTAATGTCACGGTCCAGGAATGACAGTGGTAGCACAATGTGGGGAGAAAGATCGTGCCATTTGTCCTATAAAACTCATGCGAAAAAGACAAGACAAAGAAAATATCCTACAGAATATCTTTACCATCTTCAAAATTACATCAGGGACCTCGCCGGTGCTACGGAGTTTATGTACTGTAGCTGAGATCTTCCTGTGTAAGAAAGAGATCGGATCACACATGGTTACTCACCGAAGTGCAATGATGATGGTCCTATCAATCAATCAATCATTAACACCATAGTTTGACAATATTTTCCACAACTTGTTTCTGTTTACACCGTCGAACGTTTTTTCCTGGTCTACAAACGCAGCGTGCAGGTGTTTGTCACATTCGACAGTCTTTTCCACTAACTGCCTGAGGGCGAATATTGCGCCTCTTCTTCTTCTTCTTTATGTTCGTTCTTTACGACCAATTTTAATCACTCTTTTTGATATGTTTGATCTTTGCCAAGAACGTGTATACGTTGCACATTGGTTTGTAGGCCTCTAAACGCATAGACTTCTACACGTTTAGGACACATTCAGCCAAACCTCCTTAGTCGCCTCTTACGACATGCGTGGCAGGTAACAGTGGTTCTATTCTTTACACCCAAAATTTGGGCCCCGATAACCACTCGGGTTAATATTGCGTCTATACAGCTTCTATTCTTCCGGTATTCCATTCGTGAGTCGATACGCTGTGGCTCGATGATATGGCGCAGCCTTTCTTCGAGATTTTTTCTACTTTCTTATTATGTTGTCCTAATTCATCACTGCAGTGTTTTCCTTCAAAGCATACTTGTTAATTTATTATAAGTTGACTATGGGATTCTTAATGTTCTTATTGTGAGAAACGAGAATATCAGAAGCATCGTTGGTACTATACCTTGCATACAGTACATCGAGAAGCAAAGACTCAAGTGGTTCGGCCATCTAATGAGAATGGAACCACATTTACTACCATCACGTGCCTACAATAATCGACACTCAGTGCGCAGAGCACGAGGCAGGTCAAGAACACGATGGATAGATAACATCTCAGAGTCCTGCGGAAGCATGAACTGGCAACGTCAAGCGCAACACACCTGGCACAAGTAGAAAACTAAATCTCACCACGTCGCTTCACGGCAAATGTGGGTAAGATAAGATAAGATAAGGTTATTTTGTTTAATTGTGACATTAAGCACAATTTGCAAACTCCTGAAGTCACTGGATAGATGTAATATAAATTTTAGTGTCCTCATTTGCTTAATTGTGATAATTACTACTTCTAGTATGAGGATGGAGTTTGAGGCCGTTACTGCTGTCCTCGAATGGCCCTCTAGGACACTCCATTTACTGGGGCCGTTGTTGTATCCGACTCTCAATCGATGCTTCACAAGATCCAGAAGGGCAGGTTTCGTTATGAGTGGATGTCGTTTATAGAAGTTTCTAACCTACAGAGGCTTACGTGGATATACTGTCCTGGGCTAGCGGGTGTTTACGGCAATGAGAGAGCAGACAGGCTTGCATCAACAGCATCGATTTTTTTAGAGTTTAAGATGGATAAGGGGGATATGCTTCTGTCTGTTGGATGAGGACACTAAAATCGATGTTGAATCGATCAAGCGATTTAGACAGTTTGGAGTTACCCGTTGTACAAATCGAACTGGATGCCTGAGAGGCAGAGTGAGAGGTGTGTTTAATCAGCGAACCACGGAACCATCAGTATGCATACTCTTCGATATCTGTTGAGGGCGACTGAGCACCTATGGGTCTGCCTGGAGTGTAATGACATCAGTTTAGTAACCAATAACCAATTAATTGTGACAATGTGAACAATGTATCTGTGAACACCCTTCTTTTTTGCACAACCAAACTGGACCCTGTTTGACAGTGATTCAACAAGTGATCATTCTTTTCATTTTTTATTGACATGGATATTCAACTTGTTTAGAAATCTGATATGGTATGTATAACACACACACACAAAACCCACACAGAATAACCTATGAAGCCACTTAAAATTTTATTCTATTGGCAAATAACAGACATGACATAAAAATTATTGAGAAAGTCTTGAGAGAAACGTGTTCCATAAGTATTGTCTAAACAACGTCATGGCGAAAGCAATAATATACTGCAGACAGAAATATCATAGCAACTTCAAGTCGTAGACGTTGATATTTATGATATAAACAGAAATAATGTTGAGAACAAAATTAGAATCATGCACACAAAGCTTTGTTAATTTATAAATGAAATCTCTGTGGGAGTTTTTAGTTTAGTTTAATCGTCGGATTACCATCACTGCACATCGAACAAATTAGTCCATAAGTGCTCCAATCTCCCCCTCAGTATGACCCTCAGCGTGTGGCGACTAACGACACCGGTTCTTTGTTGGTTTACTATTCTTCTGTGGCTACCAGCATAGCATTCTTGTCTAGCTACACCACACTTGACTTGGAGTTCTTGCAGTCTGGTTAGTGTTGTAGATTCACCGCTATTATGTGAGTTACAGCTGTACATCTACTCAATTCCTAAACGTTGATCAGACAATTTTTTGGTAAGTAAAATTTGCCTGATTACATATAGTGATGAGTTGAGGGGGGACTTGGTTAGTAGTCGAACGCTGACGTTAACAAACAAACAATGTGTATAAATGTACATTCCTAAAACTATGTAAGACAGCTATATAATATCAGTGACAGCAACCCTACAATATATAAACAAAGGCACATTTTACAAATATCACCAGCTAATAATAAATTATTAGAAGATCAAGTATAAAATACAATATGTGCAACAAAACTGCACTTTTAAAATAAAATCATAGAACAACAATTTGACTTCTTATATAGAGATTAAACAAATTTGTAGACTCATATTTGACTGTGAAATATATCTATACAATTTTAGGAAATTGCATATCCTTTACAGGACTTTGCGAATCAACTCCAGCTTTTAACGCTGTTTGTGATTTTTCTAGGCATTATTACGTTCAGTAGTTTTCCATCGTCCTTTTGTAAAATTCCACGTGAAACAATTTGCAACCAAACTGTCCGCAGCATGATTCAAACTCAGAACGTCGGGTTAATAGACTGAGTCACTATCCCCTAAGCTACAGACACCACATAAAAACTTAGAAACTTCAAATTTAGTTTGCATTACAAAACCAGAATATTTCAATTGTTAATACCCTTTGAGAATTCATTTAAACACATATACATACATTTCTGTAACAGAACAATATTGTTTAAATGATATATATATATACATTTGATCTTTACAGTCGGTCATTTGGCAAGTGTGTAACTGGGATGACTTTTGAGTTTGCACTTGTTTCTCTTGCCTTCAAGTTCATCCCTAATTTTCATATCCCAGCAGAAATCAAAGACAAAGTGTCCTCAATTTATGTTTCTTGCCTAGCCTGGGCAGCTAATATGGGGAATGTCTCCTGCCCATTTTGCACAAACCTCTCTCACCCATACTGTTTTCATTCAAATTGGTTATTGGTTACTAAACTGATGTCATTGCACTCCGGGCAGACCCATAGGTGCTCAGTCTCCCCAACAGATATTGAAGAGTCTGCATACTGATGGTTCCAGTGGCTCGCTGATTAAACACTCTTCTCTGCACCTCAGGCATCCAGTTCTACTTGTACAACGGGTAACTCCAAACTGCCTAAATCGCTTGATTTCATTCAAAGGAAAGACAAAATTCCACACGCTTAGAATTACGCAGAGTTTGCAAGGGATATCAAAATGTATACTTAACCATTTTTTTTGTATTGAAAATTCGTAATTTAGTTTTGCCTTTGGGTCCCTCCCTCCAGATTTGTGATTAAGGTTTACTCCTCTAGCCTTCTGCATAAGCGTACTGACTCACAAGTCAGTAGGGTTTTTCTATCTGAATTTTACTCTTCTAGCCTTTAAATGCATGCATATCTCTCTGTGTTCTACATTGTCCTGTTCAAAGTTCTCGTACATTATACTTGGATGTCATATTGACAATAATAATTACTTTATTTAAGTTGGTATGAATTATCATTAAGTTTTTATAATAACATGACTTAAGTCTCTGTGGCTAAGTGGTTTAGCCCTTTGCCTTGTGAGTCGAAGGTTGTGGGTCCAAATCCAGACCGTGCCGTTCTGTTTACAAGTGCAATTTTTTTATTAGAGACCCCCAAGGATTGTTGCTGGAGCTACAGAGTGTTCATGCTTTGTGCAATACTCTCGGCAGGTGGCGTGCCATTTCTGCGGAGAGGGACCGAGCTATATGGGGTAAAACCTGGTGCAATAAATTCAATCCTTCGGCTTTAAAACACTTTAATAACATGACCTAACTCAATCTTCAACATAAGAAATATAAAATAATGAACAATTCATATAAATTGTCATTTTTCTTGTAACTTGAGTTAGAAATTATGAAACAACTAATTAATTCTGCAACAGTAATGGTACCAAAAACTGAAACTATTTCAATGTAATGCAAGTAACACATTGATATTTTATCAACAAATTAACAGATTCGTTACAGCTGGACGGAATTACTTTTTTAGTTCCATTCCAAAAATAGCACAGTAACAAATTATTTCAACTATTACATCTAAATATGATTTAAAGTATGACATTTTTATGATAAATGAATGTAATTTAACCAAATAGTTATTGTATTTGTAAATATAATACAGATAGGACACACTTTGCAAAAACCAGAGGGGAATACAATAAGAAGGGCCCTTGCCTGGAACCCACAGACGCAGCGAAAGAAGGGGAGGCCGAGAAATACATAGAGATGAGATTTGGAGGCAGAGATCAACAATATAAAGAAGAGCTGGAGGGAGCTGCAGGAGATAGCTAGAGATAGGAAGACTTGGCATGAGTTGGTTGAGGGCCTATGCCCCAATCCGGTGTAAAAAGGCAAAGAGAGAGAGAGAGAGAGATAAATATAATACAGGGCTGATTACACAGGAAAAAATATAAGCATGCATTAAAAATATACACTAAAATTTGGAGAACAAAAAATCTAACTTACCAAGAATTTTTATGTAGTTTTGATGACTAATTTTCTTATGTAGGCAATCTATTTGTAACTAATTCTTATGTATGTAATCTATTTGTAACTAATTTTCTTATGTAGGTAATCTATTTGTAAATAGATCAACATTAAAAGTAGACTGTGCATGATTCATTAACTGTTCACAAACTAGCTCAAGTGAAGAAATTTCTATTTCAAAATTGGCAAATGCGACGCCTGTATGGTGCGGGGTACGCAAGGGAAGCAACGAATAGTACCACTGCGACCTACAATGCATGTTGTAAGAGGCGACTGATGTAGGCCTTAGGGATGCTACCTTAGTAAATAAAAAGCAGCGCAGAAATCGAGCATAACTGGCACGGCGTACAATCACTTTTAGGCTCAGATCACATACAAATCACACAGAGTGGTGGTTGACAAGTGGTTGATGTGGAGCATTCGAAGAAGAAGTCAAAATATCATATACCACACATCCATGTCACTTGCCCGTCTGCCCAGCATGTTCGTAGCACGTTGGACTACGGGTGACAAGCTCCCTGTGGGCGCAGTTTCTATTCCGCGGGCTGGCAGAAAAGCCCCAGGTTCACCAGATTCACGGTGTTCATGGCACCAAACCGAAGGGTTACGATGTCCACGGCACCGAACCGAAGAGCTGAAAGCTCAAGTGCTTCTGGATCAAAAAAAAAAAATCCATGTCACATAATATATAATCACAGGTAAATCTTTCAAAGGAATGTTACCAACAATAAATGATCGAGTATATAAACATTGTACTGTACATCCATGTTACATAATATATATAAACACATGAGAGTTTTAGATAAAATGTTACCAACAATAAATGACCGAGAATATAAACATTCCCCTGGACTGCAGATAAGCTATGAAAAACAAATATAATGAAGACACCTATGGCAAATAATGCAGATATCACACTGGAATCTAAAATAATAAAAATAACAGAGCAGTTCACCTATTTAGGTATTCAGTATATATATAGTGTTGGTCGAAACATTGCTGTATTTAGTCATTGTTTTTGTAATTTGTAAAACTGCAGTACTTTGTAATTACGTGTTTTACCTATTTAGGTAGCAATTTTGGTTGCACAGGAAATGTTAAAAAAGAAATTATGATACGAATTGGCAAAAGCAACATCAGCTTTTAAAAGTCTAAATAAAATATGGAACTGCAAGTTATATAATATTAAAATTAAATTATGAATTTTCAATTCAAATGTTGTATCAATCCTAACATATGCCAGCGAGAGTTGGAAAATGACTAAAGATATAGAAAGCAAGTTGAATGAATTTGAAAATAGATGTCTGCGAAAAATAATGAATATAAAATGGAACGAATTCAGAAGAAGTGATGAAATCAGAGACATGTCTGGTCAACCACTAGTAACAACTGTTATAAGAAAGAGAAGATGGAGATATGTTGGGCACACCTTGAGGAGAAATGATCAACGAATATCAAAGCAGGCATTGAAGTGGGAAGCAAAGGGTTCAAGAAAGAGAGGTCGACCTAAAGAGACCCTGAAACGAACTTTGCTGAGAGAGGCAGGAAATATAAGTCTCAGTTTCATGGAGTAGTTTGAGCGAGTTGCCCAGGATAGAGCGGTATGGAGAAATTACTTGCAGGCCCTATGTAACGATAATGGTACGAGATGAATTATTATTATATAAACATTGTACCGTACATCCATGTTAAATAATATATATAAACACAGGAGAACTTTAAAAAGAAATGTTACCTGCAATAAATGACCAAGACCATGAGCATTGTACCAGACATCCATATCATATAATATATCTATAATCACAGTGACCAAGAGCAGGAGCATTGTACCAGACATCCATGTCATATAATATATATATAATCACTGGCAGAACTTTTAAAAGAAATATGGAATAAATGACCAAGTATATGAACATTGTACCAAATATTGTAAGGTTCTGGCCCCATCATCTATTTTATTATAATTCTGCTAGAACCTAGTTGGGGGTGACACCTCTGCTATAGCCTAGTTGGGGGTGACACCTCTGCTACAGCCTAGTTGGGGGTGACACCTCTGCTATAGCCTAGTTGGGGGTGACACCTCTGCTATAGCCTAGTTGGGGGTGACACCTCTGCTACAGCCTAGTTGGGGGTGACACCTCTGCTATAGCCTAGTTGGGGGTGACACCTCTGCTACAGCCTAGTTGGGGTGACACCTTGCTAGAATCTAGTTGGGGTGACACCTCTGCTAGAACATAGTTGGGGGTGACACCTCCCTCCACTTACAACTAATTGTGAAGCCCAGACACTAACTAATGCAAATCAATTCACTCAAGTCACAAGCTTCTACTTCTAGTTCAGTTTTATCAGTATCTTCAGTTTTCACTAGCCTTAACTATTTGCAACCACTCTCAATCCTGCACAGCAGTAAGACATACAAGTTGAGTTGATAAGCAAACTGTCTGTAGTTTATGAGTTATTAGACATTTCTTTACATGGTAGCTTAGAATTAATGGTAAACTTTGCTTTTCTTTACATGGTAGCTTAGAATCAATGGTAAACTTTTCTTTTCTTTATATGGTAGCTTAGAATCAATGGTAAACTTTGCTTTTCTTTACATGGTAGCTTAAAATCAATGGTAAACTTTGCTTTTCTTTACATGGTAGCTTAGAATTAATGGTAAACTTTTCTTTTCTTTACATGGTAGCTTAGAAGTAATGATAAACTTTCCATGGTAGCTTAGAATTAACCTTTGAACCCGCCTCCGATATTACGGTATTATCATTAGTACACGAATACCCGGGGTGCCTACATATCGGGATGAGAACACCTCCTCGTTATTTGTCGGTGTTCAGCAATAACTTGTGTACTAGTGTGACGTCAAACACAGGAAATGCTTCCCTTAAAGGTTTATCTAAATGGCGGTTTGCATCGTGTTTTGAAACATAGTAATTTGATATTTGTTTATTAATTTTTTTTAAATGAAACGACACGCTGAAAATTTCGGAAATGGTCACTCGAAAAGGATAACCACAGAGCAAGTTGTTGAACTTCTTTTAAAATGATTCTGAAGATGAATTAGAATATGATTATTCTGATAACGAAATTGAAAGTGAATCGGATGATCATTTAGAAGAAGAATTATTTGAACCGACTGATGTTCAAATATAACAAACATGTCAGTGACTTTCCAAACATGGATTACAAAGACAGACCAGTCAAGAAAGTGAAGACACAATTTTGGTGTAAATTTTGTCAAAGTTTCCTGTGTCTAAAGGAAGGATCTACATGTTGGTAAGACTGGCATAGTAAGCAGGAATACTGGAGATGATGGGGTAAGTCGATAAAAAATTATAAGACACTTAATTCTGCCAATCTATCATGTATTTCAAACAATTCTGATATGTGTTGTTTTTGCCCAGGAGCCCAGGGAGAGGGTTTTAAGGTATAGTTGGCCAGGGTTCAAAGGGTTAATGGTAATCTCTGCTTTTCTTTACATGGTAGCTTAGAATTAATGGTAAACTTTGCTTTTCTTTACATGGTAGCTTAGAATTAATGGTAAACTTTTCTTTTCTTTACATGGTAGCTTAGAATTAATGATAAACTTTACTTTACATGGTAGCTTAGAATTAATAGTAATCTCTGCTTTTCTTTACATGGTAGCTTAAAATCAATGGTAATCTCTGCTTTTCTTTACATGGTGGCTTAGAATTAATGGTAAACTTTTCTTTTCTTTACATGGTAGCTTAAAATCAATGGTAATCTCTGCTTTATTTTGATTTCTATCAAATAAACCACAGTGATGTGTATACATTATAACTTACACTTGACTTGAAGATGTTTTGAGTAAATACAAAAGTTGAATGAGAACAGAAAGTAGCAACATTTCAAACATCTTTTAGAGGTATTATGGTCTTAGGTTGAGCAAATATTGTCTGTTTTGAAGATGTTGCATAGGCAATTAGTTACTTCAAAACCTGGGGGACTGCCTAGAGTAGTTGATAGTAGCTCGGCCTGCTAGCTGTGAGACGCCTCATAGCTCGGGTTCGAACCTACTGTCCGGCATTTGTTCGAGTCCCCTGGTCTTACTCAGGACGATAACATGAGTACCTCTGAAGTCGGAGAAAATCTGCCTGTATGGCGAGGGAATACTAATTACGAGTACATTGAGCACACGGCTGCCAGTGTAAGTAATTTACAATGTGCACGCTGCTGCCATTGTAAGAAATTGGAAAACAGATTTTCACGCAAAAATCAGTTTCAGAGATGAAACTTCGTCTGAGTTGAAAGCGGATGAAGGAAAAAAAAAAAAGAAAAAAAAGAAAAAAAAGAAAAAGAAAAGAAAGAAAAAAAAGAAAGAAAAAGAAAAAAAGAAAAAAAAGAAAAAAAAAAAAACTTCAAAACCTGCAGCCTTGTAGGTCGGCTGGGAGCAGCCAAAGGCTAACGGAGAGTGAACCCAGTAAACGCTGGTTGAAATCAGACACATCGCTGTAAGACAAGCACTAGAGCTCCAAATAGTACTGAAGATGTGATGTAAAAAAACGGTCTTGGCTCAGGTTGTTTATATATCACAATAAGAATGATAAAAATGGCCAAAAGAACAACGCGAGAGAGAGAGTTACTTCAATATTGTGCTATTTTGAAAGAAAGTCTGTAGCGAATAATTTTGGATCAATATAAAATGGCACACATTTTGTTGCAGTAATTTATAAAAGTAATTAATACCGAATATTGTAAACACATTATTTATACAAAAATTAATTTTTTATACAAAGAAGTAATGACATGCTATTTATAGAACAACAACATTATACTTAATGTTGTTTAAAAAGCAGTGGTGAAAACACGTAAAAGCAAAGTACTGTAGTTTTACAAAATACAAAAACAATGACAATACACAGAAACATTTCTACCAAAAGGGCTTTATCAAGTAAAGGATACAAGTATTACGAATTAAAAAATCAGATATGACTTATGAGAAAATGCAGCAGTATCAATCAGTGATTTCTCATTAACATCACGTGGATGGCTACCACCCCACCAGGATCAATATTGATACCATACAAATGAAACAAAATATATTTGTACAATTATTTTATGCATGTACAAATTGAGATATTTTGTACATTAAAAAAAATGAAGGGCTGGAGAAGACCATCATGGAAGGAGGCATACCGGCAAAGAGAAAAAGGAAACCACGGAGAAGATGGATTCAGGATGTAACTGATGGTTTGAACATGACGGTTGCAGAGACAGGACATCTGGCCTATGAGAGAGAAATTCAGGAGGACTGTTGGGGTGGCAAAGTTCTGCTCAGGACAAGCTATTTGATGATGGTGATGATGACAAATATTACTTGAAATCACGTTTATATCCCACATTTCTCGCACACATATTTTACCATTGAGCATTAAAAAAAAACACAGCCATTTTTCTTGAGCATATCGTTATATGAAGCAAGTCCCAGCTTTAAAACATTATAGACAACCTTAGCAACAGTTTTGAATGGCATTATCAGAAAATAGCTGGTAACACTGAAGATCACTAGTGTGCCATTAAAATTTAACAGAACTTCCATTCTGATTATTACTAATGTATGTTATGTTATGCGATCGACATCATGGCACATTGGACATTCCCATTCGTGCTTTGTCCTCCACTGCAGCAGCCATCTCAAAGTCCATTTGCTCACCATACCCATGAGAAGTTGATTACTATATCTTCTCTCTCTACCACAAAGACGACACTGTCTGGCATGTCAAAACTTAACGCCTAATTGTCAAACTTGTTCCAGCGCTTGAGACTTGCCCATGTCACATAATTGAAAGCGTACTGCATTTATGATTTACTAATATATGTGAGATTTTTACACCATTTTTTATCTTCGACTTAATGTAAACTTTTTTTATAATATAAACAAAACTGACATTGCAGACGAAGATTCAAATATATTGAGCCTGTGTACTTAGTTCTTTACTATATGGCTCAGAAACATGGACAGCCTACTCAAGACACGAGAGGAGAATTAACATCTTTCACCTTTGATGTCTCTGCAAGATTGCACGCAAAAAATGTCAATTGGTTTTGTAGATATGGATTTTGCAATGTCTTTCTTTCTTTCTTTCTCGAATCCTGTATGCCTCACAGCGTCAGGTCAGGAAGAGATTTCTAAAACGGGCCCTAGTATGCGCTTCGTAGATAGTCTCTTTCGTCGCCTCTGTTATCTCTGAGGTCCATCTTTTGCGTGGCGGCCTTTTGCTTTGTACCCATTGTATCGGAGCAGCATTGCTCTTTGGGGTGCACTGTCTGATGGTAATCTGCTTACGTGACCGAACCATTTAATTTGTTGTTTCTTGATGAAGTCTAGTACTGATGTTGTACCCACTTTTTCCTGATGTCTTCATTTCTCAACCGGTCTCTTCTTGTTACACCCAGCATTCTGCGTAGACACTTCATCTCTGTTGTGACTAGTTTTCTTCTATCGTTTGTTGTCAGCGTCCAGGTTTGGCACTGGTAACATAATGTGGGAGAAAGATTGTGTTGAACATTGCTCTTTTTGTGTTCATGGTGACGTGTTTGCATCTTAAAATTGGCGCCATTTGCCCTATCATTTGATTTGCTTTGTTGCATCTGTGTTGAATTTCATTAGTTATTCTTCCATTTGCTGAAAAATGCTCCCCAGGTATGTGAAATCTTTGCTTGATTTAGTAGATGATTATCGATGGAGATGTTGGTAGTGTTTTCCTCTCTGGCGAATGTCATTACTTCTGTTTTGTCGATGTTAATTCTCATGTTGTATTCGTTACATGCTAACTGGAGTCTGTTGATGTGTTGTTGTAGCTGTTCTTCTGTTGTTGATATGATTGCCTGATCGTCTGCAAAAAAAAATTCATTTAAGAGTTCTCCGAGGTTGTTTCCTTCGCTGGTGTTAGCTATTTTACAAATGTGGTCAATGTACGTGATGAATTTTGCAATGTAACCCTTCCAAATAAAAAAAAAAATTCAAACAGTAATATCTCTGCTTATATACAGTTTAGACAAAAATGGAGGTTCATGCTATAATTATGGGTGATATGTACATCATATGCTAGTTTGGCATTCTTTTCACTTCTTGTCGACTTGTGGAACCATATATAGAAACCTGGTGAAATGACGTCAATTCTTTATCTTTAGATCTTCGTTATGCGTTCATAACATCTGCTAGACAAGACTAAGAACCTATGAATATGTCTGAAGTGCTGTAATGCTGATTCAGTTTCAGTTTGAAATATCTTCATTGAACTCCGGACATGTCCATAAGTGCTCCAATCTCCTTCGTAATATCTCCAACAGCGTCCAGCGACTGATCGTACCAGTTTGATTTTGATTGATGAGCCTTCTCACGTACCTATTATGCTGTTCTTTTCTTGCTACTCCAATCTTCAAACCCAGCTCCTGCAATCTAGTAGTTGACATGGATTGGTTTAAATGAAAATCTTCTTTGCTGCAAAACTATATGAGGGCATTCAAAATACCAGCTCTATCCATTGGCTAGCTGTCTGATATGGTGGCAGAGCCAGCCATCCTGTCAGCTCTCTCATTGCCAAAGACACCCATGTGCCCCGGAACGAAGATAAGTGTGATTCTGCAAATTGTTGACGTTTGTAGTGATTCAGTCCATTGCTGCGCACCGAACCAGCCTCCACCTTGCGGATCATACTCAATGAATCCCTCAGAATGCACGAATGAATGTAGTTTTGTGATTCCTGCTGGTTCAATAACCAATAACATTGTATCTTTACATATGATAACGATAATCAAATTTGAATA
Source organism: Arion vulgaris (assembly GCA_020796225.1). Lineage (NCBI taxonomy): Eukaryota > Metazoa > Mollusca > Gastropoda > Stylommatophora > Arionidae > Arion > Arion vulgaris. The sequence goes on from CM036770.1 coordinate 26,759,413, forward strand.
GAATGACAGTTTTATATACAAAGTTATTATGAAATAGATGTCTGCGACAAATAATGAATATAAAATGGAATGAATTCAGGAGAAGTGATGATATCAGAGACATGTCTGGTCAACCACTAGTGACAACTGTTATAAGAAAGAGATGGAGATATGTTGGACACACCTTGAGAAGAAATGATCAACGAATATCAAAGCAGGCATTGAAGTGGGATGCAAAGGGTTCAAGAAAGAGAGGACGACCTAAGTAGACTCTGAAACAAACTTTGCTGAGAGAGGCAAGAAATATCGTTCTCAGTTCCATGAAGGAGATTGAGTGAGTTGCCCAGTATAGAGCGGTATAGAGAAATTGCTTGCAAGCCCTATGTTACATTACAAGAGGAATTATTATTATTTATGAAAACAAAAAAGTTTAGATTTTCTTGAAGTTGTGTAATAAAAGTAGATGAAATATAAACAAACCAAAAAACAAATTTTGACAACAAGAGATAAATGTCATGGCCAGAAAACAATGTTTCAAGAGCTCTGAGAGTGAAAATAATAACTGTAATCATTCATAATCAGTTTGAAGTAAGGAAAAAAGACAAAGCTGAAACCAAGTACATTTCATGAACTAAACTACAGAAAAAAGTGGACGTTTAACAGCTCTCTCAGAATCTGCGTCTGATTCACTTTCTGAAGACACTGATCTCTCAAGTCCATTGTCATAGCATGCATTATGCTTAGGTTGAAACTGGACATGATTCTCAAAGGCATTTTTCACTTGCACAGATGAACTCTCATCACTTGTATCAAGGAAAGTGATGTCGCTTTTATTTTCAAACGCATCACTGGAATCTGTTGAATTACTGTTATTTGTAATTGAAAATGTTTCAACAGAGCAAAGAGATTGTTGTGAGCCTCCACTATCAAGTGGCTTGAAGATACAATCATTCTCCTTAAAGACCTGCTGCTGCTGGTCAATGTCGGACTTCTCACTTCTTCCACTAACATCTCCATTCTCATCATCAGCATTTTCTTCACTGTCAGCAATGTCACCACTGTCTACCATCTCTCTCTGTATGCTGGACGTATCGCTACTACCAGTGGGGTCTATTCGTGAGCAATTAGCTGAGTTCTTGATTATTTTGCAATCCCCATTACTCAAATGCTCAGCACTGACATGCTTTTCTGCAGAGGTGTTTCTTTCTGTTCTCTGGTTCTCTTCAACGCCGGTACCTCTACCACTGTCTGTTGAATCAATTGAAATACTATGCAATATAGTTCTTTCTGGCACATCTGGTGGAACACCACCAAGTTCTGTATCTAAATGGTCCTGGAAGAAATATATAAAAAAAGTGGTTAACTCTTCATGGAATTGGTGAAATATCTTCAATAACAAAAATAACCTTTTGTTTCAAACTAAGTACACACAACTCTGTTACACATATCGATGAATTCATTAACACCAAACAAAAAATATTTTGAATGTAAGCAAACTGTTGTTATTGCCTGACAATGACTCTGGATATTGGACATGTTGGTACACAGTCGCCTTAAGTCCAATATCTGTCGGCGTTGCAATACGTGTGCTTATGTGATACAGATGAGTACTGTATCTTTTCCTTTAGCCCTGTTTGTTATTGAAGATGGGTTTCGCATGTGAGTCCCGTAATCTTATCTATGCCATTATCTGCAAGCGGTGTAACAAGGCTTATATCGGCGAGACAGGCAAGAGGCTCAGTGACCGATTCGCCCAACACTTGCGCGACATACGCCAATGCTCTGTGACCCTGTAGCTACCCATTTCAATGATACTGGTGATTTAGGAGCTCATGATGTCCAGGTCACAGCCATCCGATCATGTTCCTCGGATGATTGCAGTCGATTTGCTCTGGAGAATTGGTTGATTTTGTTGTATGGTACCTTGCGCCACGTGGGCTCAACGTATTACATTCCTATGCTTCTTAGTACTTTCTCTTCTCATGCCTAGTAATCTATATGTGCATATGTTGCATGTATTCAAGCTATATATATTTACTTGATTTTTTATTGTTTCTTTTCTATTTCTAGTTTTTATGTGTGTTTTTGTGTTATATTTATTTCGTTATTCATTTTTATTCCCAGATTTTCATTAGAAACATTTGTGTCCATTTGTAATCGTCCATATGTTAGTCCGTTTGCTTGATAAAGGCCTTGTTGGTCGAAATGTTACTGTATATTGTCATTGATTTTGTAATTTGTAAAACTACAGTACTTTGTTTACGTGTTTCGCCAATCAAATAGTTTTACGGCAGTCTTATCTATAGTGTGATTATGGAACTGAAATATGAACGTAGAATCTAAGTCACTGCCTGAATTATTCGTCCAGCCAATCTCCCTAAAAATTAACCTTTCAGCTTCCTCTGAAAAACAGATCTTCAACAGAAATTTGCCATTAATTTTTGTCCAGTGCCTCCATTTTTCTCAGCCACATCGCATGTCTTTCTTGGTTGTTACTTTCGGACTCTCTGCCATAGCCTTGTAGAAATCTCTTTTGCCAACCATGCCTTTTCAACCATTTAATTCCACCATGGTGATTGCAGGAAGCTGTCTTCTTTCTAGCATTCTGCCACAAAATACATAATGGATTTTCATGATCACTATGACATGTTGTGTACTGAAAAACTGGATTGGACTTGTGTGCCGCAATGTTATGACCTTGTCAAAAAGGGCAACGCAGGAGAGATGATCAATCTCCTGCACCCCGAGAATAGTCCGTAGTGTCAGTAGTGGAGATGAGTGTCAGATCAATGACACCATCTGTGTCCTCAGATCTGGATGCTAATCAAGTTAAGCGTCAGTCATTCAAAATAGACAGGTCAGAGTTTAGTAGAGCATGACTCATAAGCGACACCCTGTCTATTCTCAGTAGCATTGCCCCACCCTTTCGATCAAGTGTTTAAATCACCTGCTATGAGAAACTTTGTGTCCAGAATATGTGAGAGTTCCATGAAAAATATTCTAGTTATCTGCAATATGGAGTTGATCCACATGGGTGTACACATTATAGACTTTCCATACATGATCATGAATTGTTATTTGAATCCCCTGTAATTCCATTCTACTTCTAGTATGAGGATGGAGGTTGAAGCCGTTACTGTTGCCCTCCAATGGCTCTCTAGGACACTTCATTTACTGGGGCAGTTGTTGTATCTGACTCTCAGTCGATGCTTCACAAGATCCAGAAGGGCAGGTTCCGGTATGAGTGGATGTCGTCTATAGAAGTTTCTAACCTCCAGCAGTTTACATGGATATACTGTCCTGGGCATGCGGGTGTTTACGGTAATGAGAGAGCGGACAGGTTTGCATCAACAGCATCAATTAATGGGGAGTTGAAGATGGATAAGGGGGATATTCTTCTGTCTCTTAGTGACTGTCTGCTGGATGAGGACACTAAAATCGATGTTGACTCAATCAAGTGATTTAGGCAGTTTGGAGTTACCCGTTGTACAAGTCGAACTGGATGCCTGAGAGGCAGAGTGAGAGGTGTGTTTAATCAGCGTGCCATGGGAACCATCAGTATGCATACTCTTCGATATCTGTTGGGTGAGACTGAGCACCTATGGGTCTGCCCAGGGTGCAATGACGTCAGATTAGTAACCAATGACCAGGAATTCCATACCCTCCGGCAAGGAATCACATGTATCAAGACAGTTGTAGGATAGACCACACTTCAGAACATCAGTGGAACAGTACTAAAAATGTCAATAACAGAGACAGAAGACTGAACAATAAACATCCTGAATGCTGGTTTAAAGATATCAAAGTAAATATACAAAAGTGACTTTGTTACAGAAACTGCAATGGGAAAAAAAAGGCAGGTGTTGGAAACAAATTCAAGAACACCGAATTGAAAAACTAATATATTGGAAGAGAATTGAGTGGAAGAGCAGTGACTACCAATAAACGCAGGAGGATTTCTCTCTTGCGATCCGGCCTAGACTGATGAACCAACTTTTATCATGAATTTTACCGTGTTTTTAAGGGACTCTGTTCTCCCTACAGCTTCTCAAGCTCTGTGTTTTGGGGCCAGGTTTCTTTTCTTATACCTGCTATCAGTTGACAATCTTGCAGTACGTGCTCTGCCATCATGTCTGCCTTTTTGCAGAGGCACAGGCTAGTTGTGCCAATTTTAAATTTGTTGAACATGTGGGGGAGCTTGTTGTGGCCGATACAGAGGCGGAGTATGGCAACTTAAGGAGGAATTTGATATGGCTCTATTCATTCTTAAATATCGAAGCATGAGGGATAGTTGAATTAATTATTAAGCTCATGACAGCAGCTGGAGTAACACTTGATAAATCTGCTTTATGACAATTTACACACTATTTTCCAGGAAGGGTTAAGACCTGCAGATCACATTACATCTTGAATTATTCAACTGTCCAAAAATTCAAATATTATTCACTGCTGCTAGTTTCTAAATATAAACTAGAATTACATTCTTCAAAAATGATAATAATGATAATTGAAATGAGAATTAACTGATTCACTAACGGGTTTTTCCACCTCGGATGGAATTATTTTTAGCTTCAAAAATATTGCACACATACTTTAGCTAAACTAAAATATTGTTTCTAAATATGATTTAAAGTTTAGCTTATTATATATCAAATTAAAGATAAATGAATGTATTTTCATAAAATATTTATTGTATCTAAAAATATAATGTGTTTATTATGCATGAAAAATATTAGCATGAATAAAAAAAAACTAATTGAAATTGTGAGATCAAAAGTCCAACTTGACAAGGGCCTTGATGAACAATATGTTGTATAAATCAGTCTAACTGCTCTCTTTATATAGGTAATACATTTATGAATACACAAACATTAAGAAAATAGTGACGGAATGTATGGTATGAATGTAACTGTTCACAAACTAGCATCATGAACATTCATAAAAATCACTAGTTTTTTTATGGTCACATGGTATCCTAGAATGTACGGTAAACTCTGTTTCAATTCTACTTCTAGCATAAGCCACTATGTATTCATTATCTTTTATACTTCACTTTTACATAGTTTCCAATTAATATAAAGTTCTAATTGGAATGAAAAGTAATAAAAACGCAACAAAATAGTAAACGTCTTTTGAGTGACGCGTGGTCCATGCGATAAGATATATTGACACTTGAGTGTCACTTGGTACGGAATCAGTTAATACCAAGATTGCGATTGTTCTTGAAGAAAAGAAAATTAGGCACGGAATATTGGGTTTATAATGCAAAAATTCTTATAATTATGGGAACGAAGATCATAAGCATTTGTAAACATAATGAAGACAAGCAAAAAGCAGAGATATCTGGCAAGCAGGAAGTCAATTTGTTACGCTATTTTTGCTAATTATAAATAATGTGGAGAAACTGGTCTTTGCTTTATAAACAATTATTTATGCCTGGTATGTAGTATCCAATCGATAAACTAATAGAGTACATCGACAAATCCAGACAAATTATAATTTTTCTCAGTCACATGTCAAATCCACATCCAATTTACTAGCACAGAATTCTGCTAGTGGAATTTATAGCAAGTTATATGGATAAATTATGCAGTTTTGTATATTTACAGTTGTAATAGCCTACAATAATCGTAGCCTTCAATAATCGACACTCAGGGCAGAGCATTAGATAGGCCAAGAACACGATGGATGGATAGATAACATCTCAGAGTCCCTGCGAAAGCATGGACTGGCAATGTCAAGCGCAACACACCTGGCACAAGATAGAAAACTAACTCTCCCATGACGCTCCCCTGCAAATGTGGTTAAGATAAGATAAGAAGACAGTTGTAATAGTCATTTTGAGATACCGTATGACTTTAATTCTGAGTCATACTGGGTTGGTAGGGTCACAAATGATGAACTTATGGAGAGAACAAGACAGATTCCAGTGACCAAGAGGTTAAAAAAAAGACGCTGGCGCTGGATAGGACATACTTTGCGAAAATCTGAGGGGAATATAAAAAGAAGGGTCCTTTCCTGGAACCCGCCGGGACAGCGATAAAAGGGGAGGCAGAGAAATACATGGAGATGAGATTTGGAGGCAGAGATCAACAATATAAAGAAGAGCTGGAGGGAGCCGCAGAAGATAGCTAGAGATATGAAGACTTGGCATGAGTTGGTTGAGGGCCTATGCTACAATCCGGTTTAAAAAGGCAGAGAGAGAGAGAGAGAGAGAGATACAGGGTTGGATTTTTTTTTTAACTCAACAAATGTTTCTAGCAACTGGATTTCTGTAATAGATTGTTTTACAATTTCTCTCTTCCTCTTGCGATCACCTAAAAGACTGATGTACCAGACCTCTCCATAATTCATTCATGAGGAAATCTGATTCATGCAGCCTTAGCATGGGTGGGTTTCGTCACATCTTCAGCACTATTTGGAGCTCTGGTGTTTATCCTTTGGCAATGTGCCCGGATTCAGCCAGCATTTACTGGGTTCACTCTCCGTTAGCCTTTGGCTGTCCCCGGCTGTCCTGCAAGGCAGCAGGTTGACTTCTACACATTTAGGACATGTGCATTCGATTTCAGCCAAACTGGATTTCTATAATAGATTGTTTTACAATTTCTCTCTCCCTCTTGCAATCACATAAAAGACTGATGTACCAGACCTCTCCATAATTCATTCATGAGGAAATCTGATTCATGCAGCCTTAGCATGGGTGGGTTTCGTCACATCTTCAGCGCTATTTGGAGCTCTGGTGCTTATCCTTCGGCGATATGCCTGTATTCAGTCAGTATTTACTGGGTTCACTCTCCGTTAGCTTTTGACTGTCCCCAGCCGTTCTACAAGGCAGCAGGTTGACTTCTACACATTTAGGGCATGTGCATCCGATTTCAGCCAAACCTCCTTAGTCTGCTCTTACGACATGTGTGGCAGGTAACAGTGGTTCTATTCTTTACACCCCAAATTTGGGCCCGTAACCACTCTGCCGTTTTACAATCTCAGTTTTTATTTCTATATACCCTCACTTTCTACATAGTACCACATGTTTTGTTTTTCAATAGAACCCCTACAATAAGGTCTCTATTATTGCATTCTACAAAAAAGATCTAACTGTATTCCATTCATTTCGATTCCTTATTGCACTTTATAATGTCAAAAAGATTACACTAATGAAGCTGCATAGAAGGAATAACATGGAAATAGAGTGGAAAGCCAACAGAGAACTGCATTTACTGAACATTTCAGTCAACAAACTACTCAAAGATTCATTAAAAAAGAAATTTAAATCCTGGCTGTTGACTGACAATCTTCCCCTGACACCTTCTGGTAAAATTAAGAAAGCACCTGCACCCAATTTGAATGTGTGTTGTACTGGGTAGTTCCTACTATCGGTGGTTAGACTTTCTGATTTGTGAAAAAAAAAATTGGAATCATCACAAGTGTGTAGGTGCTCTGTCCTTGACATGCATCACTTGCTGAAAGGAGGAAGATAATCAACGGAGTCTCATATATACACTAACGTTTACTGTATCCAATTTTTCAATTATGTTTTGTCATATTTGTCAATAAATGATCAACAAATATATCAAAGCAGGCATTGAAGTGGGATGCAAATGGTTCAAGAACGAGAGGACGACCTAAGGAGACCCTGAAACAACTTTGCTGAAAGGCAAGAAATATCAGTCTCAGTTCCATGGAGATTGAGCAAGTTTCCCTGGATAAAGCGGTATTGAGAAATTACTTGCAGGCTCTATGTAACATATAACGGTACGAGAGGAATTATAATTATTATATTTGTCAATGACCATAGGTCTGTCATAGTTCCCCAGATGGCAGCGGAGGAATGGACAGTTAGCCAGATAGTTAGTGTAGTATAATTAGATTATTAATAGTTGAGACTATGTGTTGTACTCTCTATGTAGAAGTGCAACACATAACTACGAAACATGACGCTTTTGTGTAGTAAAATAGTGACGGTTTAGTAACAGTTGCTAAGAACAGTTAGTAAATAGGGAGACAACATAAACATTGGACAGGAGAGGATGTATTCTATGTTTGTGTCCGACCAACATCAACAAATAAATATAAATGGAACTAAACGATAGTTGTTCATTATATTGTGACAGTTTTATATCGTTCACTATATTATAATCAGAAGGCCACCCGTGTAGGAAGCAATATGATGAGGAAAGGAAGTATATGGAAATGATAGATCAAATCACAAGAAGGACGGACTGAATACAAACAACATGGACCAACTGACTTCAAATATTAAGAAACTCTAGCTAACCAGGAAGGACAACATGAAGGGCAAACTGATCACGAACTACGTGAAGGACTGACTAATTACAGTTGAAAGAATTAACCGACTCAAGAATCAACCATGAAATAACCAAACTTGATAACTAGGTAATCGAACGTCGTCTGAACATCACAAAGTTCCTTTCTTCACCGGATTTCCCATACCTCTGTAGGATGACCTCCTCATACAATCCTCCTTTTCAGTATGCCATTAAAAAGGGACCCCTTCAGTATGCTTCAAAAAGGACCCCTTTAACAATATGCCTTTCAAAAAGGGACCCCTTTAACAGGTCCATGCAGAATAATGGTGGTCTGATATCTAAAATTATGACATCCACTGATGTCAAGGCTATTTCTTTGAAGCTGTAAAAGAAAATTACACAACAATATTTAATTGCAGTGGAAGGGTAGTGGATGTACAACAGCAAATGGGAGAAGATATTTCGGATACAAAAACATTACAGACCAGATTTTTACAGCTGGCTTGCAGTTTACCTATTACAAACACAGAAAATATGTCTTGCAGATGCAAACCATTTATTTCTATATTACAACTTATTGAATGTGAAGTTTGCATTATCCTAATCTCTGTCAGAGACTTCAACAACTTAAAGAACAAGGAATGTATTGCTGAATAACTAAGGTCAAGTGGTTTATAAACAGTCTTGTCGAGAGGTCACAAAAATGAAAGAAATACTAAAATCAATTATGTGTATCTTCTTCTTTTTTTTTTTTTCCCGATCCAGAAGCTGAAAGCTCTTCGGCTCGGTGCCATGGACATTGTAACCCTTCGGTTCGATGCCATGAACACCGTGAATCTGGGGAATCTGTGGCTTTTTCTGCCAACCCGTGGAATTGAACCCGCACTCACAGAGGGCTTGTCACCCGCAGTCCAACGCGATACGAACATGCTGGGCAGGCGGGTGTATCTTCTTCTAACACTCCATATCAACCACTTTTGTCAACCACTCTGTGTGATTTGTATGTGATCTGAGCCTAAAAGCGATTGTACATTGTGCCAGTTATGTGCCTACAAGTAGGCCAGCACATCCGATTTCTGCGATGCTTTTATTTACTAGGGTAGCATCCTAGGAATACATCAGTCGCCTCTTACGGCATGCTTTGTAGGTCGTATGGTACTAATCTTTGTTTCCCTTGTAGGCTCCGGCACCATATGGGTGAATTATGTATATAAAAAGACCAAGAAAACACCCCACCAAACAGGGAGAAGACAACAGATGTAACAAACATCCTTCATCAAACTACATACCCGCCCGAGTGGTTACCGGGGCCCAAATTTAGGTTGTAAAGAATAGAACCAGTTACCTGCCACGCATGTCGTAGAGGCGACTAAGGAGGTTTGGCTGAAATCGGATGCATGTGTCCGCTAGGAATGCTAACCCGAAACAAATGTTTGCAGAAAACGGATGCACCAGACCGTAAGGCGCATAACATGGTGCAACAACCCCTCACAATGAGGAATGGGATAACGGATTCTACGGTCACCAATCTGCCTCCGAGATTTAGCCACGCAGTAAGAATGTCAGACCTACCATCACGAGGGTGGCCAAAACTCACTGCAGGAAGAGGTCAGCACAAACGGGAAGCAGAAATCATAGGAATTATATCCTACAGAACTGTCCCCAGTATGCAGACTTGAGAAGAAAGAGGTGGCCCACTTACACTAGCGCCCAAGACAAACTATGGCATGGCTGATAATCTGAGGCAGACGACTGCCTTAATTAGAGAATCCGAAATCCCAACCTAGTGAGAACACAGAAGACAAACTGTATGGCGTGACATAATCTGAGGCAGACGGCTGCCTTAATTAGAGAATTCGAAATCTAAATCTAGTGAGAACGCAGAAGAAGACAGAAGAATAAACTACACAACGTAACCAACAGATAACTCTATCCCATATTTCATATCAAATATCAGAAGAAGTAATACAAAATACAGACTTGTGGATGCAAACAGGACAAAAGCCACTATAGCTGAAGATTCAAGAGAGAAGGCATTGATGAATTGGACACACCCATAACAATTTCACAACATAACTAGATATATATGGATTGAAACCCACATAGGAAGAGGAGAATGAGGAGGCTGAAAAACCTCTGGTGAATAACTAGATGACGCAAACCAGATTTGATGACTTGAGTACAGCTCAAAAAGACTGTTTATAACATAAATCTCACCAGTGTGGTTGCCGGGGCCAAATTTGGGCTGTAAAGAATAGAACCACTGTTACCTGCCACGCATGTCGTAAGAGGCAAGTAACGAGGTTTGGCTGAAATCGGATGCATGTGTCCTAAACGTGAGAAGTCTATGCGTTTAGGGGCCTACCAAACCAATGTGCAACGATAAATGTTCTTGGCAAATATCAAACATATCACAAAGGATTAAAATTGGTCGTAAAGAGAACGCAAAGAAGAAGAACATAAATGTAAAGAAAAGAAAAGTTAAAGTTTATAAGCAAAATAAATGTGAACCTAGGTGGCTCAAGTTAAGCTACTGTCTTGCTGTAGGAAACAGAAACGTTTAGGAAGCCTCTCAACAAAAACATTCAAGAAAAGTGTTAACTGAAAAGTGTACCATTAATCATGACTTTGAATTTGTCAAAGTGTCAGTCTATCAAAGCGTCAGTCTGTCAGTGTCAGTCTGTCAAAGTGTCAGTCTGTCAAAGTGTCAGTCTATCAAAGTGTCAGTCAAAGTGTCAGTCTGTCAAAGTGTCAGTCAGTCAAAGTGTCGGTCTGTCAAAGTGTCGGTCTGTCAAAGTGTCGGTCTGTCAAAGTGTCGGTCTGTCAAAGTGTCAGTCTGTCAAAGTGTCAGTCTGTCAAAGTGTCAGTCTGTCAAAGTGTCAGTCTGTCAAAGTGACAGTCTGTCAAAGTGTCAGTCTGTCAAAGTGTCGGTCTGTCAAAGTGACAGTCTGTCAAAATGTCAGTCTGTCAAAGTGTCGGTCTGTCAAAGTGTCAGTCTGGCAAAGTGTCAGTCTGTCAAAGTGTACCATCAATGGCACAACACAGATTTTACTGGAAATCACTTGCAGCTGACCCATGATGTAGAGACAGCACAGGTCAATGATATTTACATATCTATAGATATATATATGTTTATTGCAACAAAAAAATAAAGTTGCAATCTGTGCAGCACTCACATTTGTTACATCTTTACTTGATTCCTTAGGGAGATTGATATTCCAACTTGTTCCCAGTTTTTCCTCTAATTGTCTCCTTCTTGATTTGCAGCAACATATGAAGTATCTGATAAAACAAAGCCACTTGATGTTAGTTATTGCATCATCAACACACCCATGACCATCTCTGATACATTTCCACCCAACTGTGTATGCACACATCCCCTCATCCGACTCTCTTTCATACACACAACCCAACTAATTCTCATAGATATGATTCTTCACGTTTTCAATTTGTCTGCAGAAAGATCATCCACTGCTACAGATTCTTGTTTTTTAATTTACTGACATTTAACCCTTTAGCTGCTAAGGACGTATATATACGTTTTCCCATTCACTTCTAAAGACGCATTAACACGTCTATTATTATCTCTCCTCTGGGCTAAAGACTTGTTAACACGTTATACATTTCTACCGTCACTGCTATAGGCGTACATTCACGTTTGTGACCTAGAAACAAAGAGTAGCTATTTTTAGCTCAGCCTTCGGAAAGTATGTAGCAGCGAAAGGGTTAAATTAACAGTATCCCTCCCAGTTTTATGTGTATCTTGACATTCTCTGTATCTCTCTCTCTCCTTCTCTCTCTCCCTGACTAGCATTGCTATTATCCTTGTTCACACTGAAATAGATGTTTATTACACTGTTTATTGTGCTATGCAGAGGCAGCTCGTCATTAAGGGCCAGTGGAGCCGGGCCCTGCCAAAAATAATGTGTAACGTGTATTTATTATTTTATAAATTAAAAAATAACAACCCAAATCCATGATTTTTCCAAAATTAAGTATCTGACCCCACCATCAAAAATGGTCATGAGCCGCCACTGGTGCTATGATATCTGCTACTTTCAGCCCCTCGTTTTCAGCACTGTATTTCTTGAACCTGATTTGTCTTCCCCTGTCGATCCCTACTCAATGAGCCAGACTTCAGCTTTGTAAAATGTCATACGGACCTCACTAGAAGATATAGGTCTTGGTCAGCTCTGGTTCCCTAACCCTGATGTATACCACCTCATTCACTGCCTCTTACTATATCCTTTTCGTGTCCCAATTTACACATAAGGCTTCCATAAGAGACCTCCACTGTTGCCGCCATTCTGCTGTCTTTCTATCAACCATCTCCCACGTCAGGCCACACTTCTTCAACTCTCTCTCTCCACCGTTCTTCTCCATGTTTCCTTTGGACATCCAGGCCTTCTCTTCCCATCCGCTGTCCATCTGAGAGCTGTCCGAGCCAGTGCCCTCACTGGCATACGATATACATGTGCAAACCAGCTCCATCTTCGTCTCTTAATGATGGTCTCCAAGGATACACAGTCTGTTCGTTTCAAAAGCTCCTCATTTGTTATGGTATTTGGCTAGAAAATTTGCTGGATTCCTCTTAAACATTTATTCTGAAATGTCTCCAACTTGTGTATTATGTGTTGGGTCATTTTCCAGCATTCACTACTGTATAATAGCACTCCCAATACATTATATATGGCCTTTTTCGTCTTTACAGACAGTCAATTGACAAGTGTTTCACTGTGATAACTTCTGAGTTTTCGCGTGTCTCTCTTGTCTTTCAGCTCATCCTTAAGTCTCTCTTCAAAAGATTTGCACCTTTGTGCAATGTTGTTTGCCATATATCTCGATCATCAGCCAGTTTTTCCCATCTGCTGGGACGGACAAAAAAGTTATTCATTACTTCAAAAGTTATTCATTACTTCTATATATACTGCCTCTTACGTCGCTTATTAACTATTTAGTTTTTCAATCCTAACATGAGGGAAATATCATAAAGTTCAAGGGCAAGTCAGAACAGAATGCACCCACTTTTTTCCGCAGTGAATAATTAAACTTATAAACTTTCTTGGATCCTTTTAAAGCAGATTTAGATGTGAAATTCAGTGATAGAGTTTCTCCATCAACTGTGAAGATGATGCCTATAGTAATCTGTACAGCTAATGAAGTGAAGTAAACAGAACTATTGCAAGAGCAGATGTACTGATGCAAGTTCTTGTGGATGGGATATGCTGGATCCAAGAGCTAGAGGAGAGAAATTTGGAACAATCTAATAGATTTTCATGTAAACTAAGCAATCACAAAAGCTGTCGTTTGTGGCAGTATCTCGAATTCTGTTTTGCCTCGCAGCATCAGGATGAGAAGAGATTTATAGCACAGGTTTTTGTGTGTGCCTCATAAGCAGTGTTTTTTTTGGTCACCTCTGTTATCTCTGCGATCCACCTTTTGCATGGGCGGTCTTTTGCTGTGTATCCACTCTATCTGAGTAACATTGCTCTTTGAGACGCACTGTCGGTAATCTGCTTATGTGGACGAACCATTTAGTTTGTTGTTTCTTGATGAAGTTCAGTACTGATGTTGTACCCACTTTATTCTTGATGTCTTTATTTCTAAACCGGTCTCTTCTTGTTACTCCCTGCATTCTGCGTAGACACTTCTTCTCTGTCGTGAATAGTTTTCTTCCATCATTTAATGTCAGCATGCATATTTGGCACTGCTAGCATAATGTTGGGAGAAAGATTGTGTTGAACAATGCTCTTTTTGTGTTCATGGTGATATGTATGCATTTCAAAATTGGTGCCATTTGTCCTATAATGTGATTTCTTTTATAGTTTTATTTATATCATCATTGTTGTAGTCTCTTCTCTTCTTCTTTGCGTTAGTTCTTTACGACCAATTTTAATCACTCTGTGATATGTTTGATCTTTGCCAAGAACATGTATACGTTGCACATTGGTTTAGTAAGCCCCTAAACGCATATACTTCTACACATTTAGGACACATGCATCCGATTTCAGCCAAACCTTCTTAGTCGTTTCTTACGACATGCGTGGCAGGTAACAGTGGTTCTATTCTTTACACCCCAAATTTCGCCCCAGGAACCACTCGGGCGGGATTGTTGTAGTAAAATAAACTGCATATATTAGTTCTGTGGCTCAAGAAATGTCATAGAAGTGTGTCCAGCAATTCTATAATGTAGAATATAACTTATATCTATCATTCTACTTCATCTATGATTTTCATAACTAAAATTCGCCAGAGTGGTTACCGGGCCCAAATTTGGGGTGTAAAGAATAGAACCACTGTTACCTGCCATGCATGTCGTAAGAGGCGACTAAGGAGGTTTGGCTGAAATCGGATGCATGTGTCCACTAGGGAATGCTAACCTGAAACAAATGCTTACAGAAAACGAATGCACCAGTGGTGCAACTACCCCTCACAATGAGGAATGGGATAATGGATTCTACGGTCGCCAATCTGCCTCCGAGATTTAGCCACGCAGTAAGAATGTCAGACCTACCATCACGAGGGTGGCCAAAACTTACTGCGGGAAGAGGTCGGTACAAACGAGGAAGCAGAAATCATAGGAATTATATCCTACAGAACTGCCCCAAGTATGCAGACTTGAGAAGAAAGAGGTGGCCCACTTACACTAGCATCCAAGACAAACTGTATAGCGTGGCTGATAATCTGAGGCAGAAGGCTGCCTTTATTAGAGAATCTGAAATCCCAATCTAGTGAGAATGCAGAAGACAAACTGTATGGCATGGCTGATAATCTGAGGCAGACGGCTGCCTTTATTAGAGAATCTGAAATCCCAATCTAGTGAGAACGCAGAAGACAAACTGTATGGCGTGGCTGATAATCTGAGGCAGACGGCTGCCTTTATTAGAGAATCTGAAATCCCAATCTAGTGAGAACGCAGAAGACAAACTGTATGGGGGATAATCTGAGGCAGACGGCTGCCTTTATTAGAGAATCTGAAATAACAATCTAGTGAGAATGCAGAAGACAAACTGTACGGCGTGGTTGATAATCTGAGACAGACGGCTGCCTTTATTAGAGAATCTGAAATCCCAATCTAGTGAGAACGTAGAAGAATCATAACTAAAATCTGCACTGCTTTTAACTGTTTTCAATCTTGCTTTCATCATTATGTTTTTTGTTTGCAGAAAGTAAATACAAATAATAACTTACATTAGTACAACTAAGAGAAGAATAAATGATACAACACTCCCAACGATTACAGAAGTCCATGATTCTTCACTTGCTGAAAAAAATTATCATAAAAACCAAAATAAGAAACAGTCAAATCTAGTGAGATTCTAGGTAATAATCTCCGAAGACATACATGGCTAAGTTTCTAAATATCTGAAACATTTATCTGACGGTGACAAGAAATCTGACAAGAAAGCACAGTATGTCTATAATGACAAATTGTGATTAAACCAATACTACAGATGAAATATTTGAGAATAAGTAAAACACATTCTCCATAGCTATTGGCACAGTTTCATTTCCGAATTATTTACAACTGGGTTGGACAGATCGCTGGTCATACATAACCATGTTTGGGTTGTAAAGACAGATCTCTATCAATTTTATTATATCTACACACACATTAAGAAAAACACACTGGAAAACTAGATAGCATCAACACTTAGCAGTCAGTGCTTCCCCTGTGACTATAAAGGAATAATGCTCCTGTCTATACCAGGAAAAATACTGAGCTGAATCATCCTAGAGAGACTCAAGATAGCTACAGATGCAGAACTAAGAGTTAAACAGGCAGGATTTAGGCCAAACAGATCCTGCATGGATCAAATATCAACGCTGCATATTCATAGTGGAGCAGAGCATCGAGTGGAACTCATCCCTCTATATCAACTTTGTTGATTATGAAAAGGCATTTGATAGCCTAGACAGGGAAACACTCTGGAAACTGCTACGACATTATGGCGTCCCCCAGAAGCTAAACAACCTAATAAAGAAAATTTATGAGGAGACAATGGGTAGAGTACTGCATGAAGGAAAACTGACAGAGGTCTTTGAAATAAAAAGACAGGTGTGCCACAAGGCTGCCTTTTATCACCCTTCCTTTTCCTGCTGGCTATTGACTGGATAATGAGATCAACAACAGCCAGGGGAGAAATGGAATACAGTGGACCATGATGAGTCATTTGGAGGATTTCGATTTTGCAGACGATATAGTACTCCTCTCCCACAGCCATCAACAGATGCAAGAGAAAAAACTAAACTGGAAACAATCTCACAACAACTGGGTCTGAACAAAGATAATGAGATTAAATGCTAATTCCAGAGACCCGATCATATTGAGAGAATCACCATTAAAGGAGGTGAACACATTGACATATCTGGGAAGTGTTATCAACATACAAGGTGGCTCAGATGAAGATGTTAGGATTAGAATACAAACGGCTAGATCAGTATTTACCATTCTGAAGAACATATGGAGTTCAAGAATGATCAGGAATAAAACTAAGATAATGATATTAAACTCAAATGTCAAGGCTGTACTTGTATACGGAGCGGAGACATGGAGAACAACTAAGAGGAACGACAAAAAGTTGCAGACATTCATTAAACAGATGCCTGCGCAGGATACTCCATCTGCGATGGTATGACAGGACCACAAACAGGGAACTCTGGGATAGAACAGGACCACAAACAGGGAACTCTGGGATAGAACAGGACAACACCAGTTGGAACATGAGATAAAGAGCAGAAGGTGGCGATGGATAGGACACACACTGAGGAAATCCCTAACAGCATCACAAGACAGGCTCTCCGATGGAACCCCCAGGACAATAGAGGTAGGGGAAGACCCAGGAACATCTGGAGACGGAATGCAAGAAAGTGGGGAGAGAGATCTGGAAAAGATGGCCTTGGATAGGCGGGCTTGGAAGGTCTTGGTTGTCAGCAACTTAACCCCCATTTCAATCAGACGGTTCAATGTCTCTGATTCAGTTTCTACATATGTAGAGTTGAGAGCGTTTATGATGTCCAGCCTATTCATACTTCTCAACCTTGCAATGAACGCTGTTTCAACCAGTCCATCTGCTCTTTCATTTCTCTTCACTTCTGCAGACACAGGTGTGTAAATCCAGAAATTTCTGGAGATGGAACTGCTGAATGCTGTTCATCCATTCAGTGTTAAATATTGCTGCATCAATCCTCCTAAGCGTTCATTGTGCATTTGAGGATCATCTTCATTGTACATCGGACATGTCCATAATTCCTCCGATCTCCTCCCGAGCATGTATTTCAGTGTGTTTAGACTAACAACTCCCATTCTGTGTTGATTGATGTATCTACTGGGATTTCTCTCTTGGTTTTCCCGTCTTGACGTACCTATTGGTATGCACAACTTGTGCAACCGAGATAGAGAATACCCTTAATCTTCAGAGTGTATGTTTTCTCTGAGAGTGTTTATGATGTTGCTTTTGTCCATTGAAGACCCATTCTCAATCGCAGCATTGCCCGCCAGTGCATCTGCTCTCTCATTGCCCTTCACTCCAGCATGACCCGGGACAAAGATAAAGGTAAGTATCTAGTGTAGCCACTCTAGGGATTTTGTCACCAGCATGACCTCCATAGTCATCCTCCTAAGCTTACTAAATGTGTCTATTACTAACATTCTCTGTGTTGCTTTCTGCTCTGTCTGCTACGAGACGGCTGTCTTTCTTGAAGTTATTGAAATGAATGTGCAGTTTTCCTTATGTACTGTCCCTCCTACAATTTAACTACTGAACACACAAGCATCATCAAGTAGCTTGTCCCTTCCGGAACTTGACTCCCATGACAGCAGTCCTAAAAAACTCTCTATTCTATGCAAGTTGACCGGCATCAGGAGCAGTCATTCTCAGATCGTCAATGACATCTTGCAAACACACAAGCTTAAACACATTAAATGGTAATTACACAAACCAGATGAATTTATTACTTAAATACCTTCAGAATAGTCAATTGAAGTAACATGAAACTCAGAACTACAATAACCACCATTCTTGCATATTTGAATGCAAGCAAATTGTATCCCTTCTGGCAGTTGCATCAAATTAGGCTTGAATTTTTCATTGCGAACTGTCTGTATAAAAGGCGATCTAAAAGAATGAATTATATACATAAATTTACTGGAGATATTTATAATATTGTGTCACAATAAAATTTTACAAATCACCGATAATCCAAATTGTTATACTCGTCAAGAGCAGAAAACGAAGGGAAAATATAAATTAAAAC
Source organism: Arion vulgaris (assembly GCA_020796225.1). Lineage (NCBI taxonomy): Eukaryota > Metazoa > Mollusca > Gastropoda > Stylommatophora > Arionidae > Arion > Arion vulgaris. The sequence goes on from CM036770.1 coordinate 26,777,916, forward strand.
AAACCAAAAAATAACATGATGCTAATGCAAGAACACTTCAATATCATATACCCTCACATTGCTAGGTCTTCACTTTTGTAGATGAGATGGTTAGTTTCTTTCTCCCTAATGTTCCTTTCCAAACCACAGAGCCAGGTATCCTACTATTGCTATAGAATCTGCTGCATGCTTCAAATGGAAAGTGATCACAGTTTAACTCAACTGAAATGCCAGTGACTTGAACATTCTGCAATGTCAATTCTCTCTCAATAAAGAATTCACTGCAGTAAAACGAATATCAGATATCAACGGGGAGGGGGTCTTCTTCTTCTTCTTTGCGTTTGTTCTTTACGACCAATTTTAATCACTCTTTGTGATATGTTTCATCTTTGCCAAGAACGGTTCGTATACGTTGCACATTGGTTTGGGACGCCCCTAAGCGCATAGACTTCTACACATTTAGGACATGTGTATCCGATTTCAGCCAAACCTCCTTAGTCGCTTCTTACGACATGCGTGCCAGGTAACAGTGGTTCTATTCTGTACACCCAAATTTGGGCCCTGGTAACTACTCGGGCGAAACAGTTGTAGTAAATTTTTATTCCAGTCCACCTTTATTAATTTAACATAAAGTCATTCATCATTTTCAGCTCAATATGTGGACATAGCTGTTTTTTATTTTAGTTTGAAAGCTGATAAAATCTGCAAAAAGTGCAACAAATAAATTTTTTACAACAAACTTTGACTTCAAATAAGGGCTTAACCTTCAGACATAAAAACTGTTTTTAAAAAAGTTATTTATTTATACAAAATTATGAAACTTTCCTGGATTGTGTAAATATAGATATAGTATGAATAGAAACATGTTTTATGGCTTGTAGATGTATGCGATATATTTAAACTTCTTCTGCGTTCTCACTAGATTAGGATTTCGGATTCTCTAATAAAGGCAGCCGTCTGTCTCAGATTATCAGCCACGCCATACAGTTTATCTTGGACGCTAGTGTAAGTGGGCCACCCTCCCCCCCAAGTGTGCAGACAGGGGGCAGTTCCGTAGGATATCATTCCTACGACTTCTGCTTCCCCGTTTGTGCCGACCTCTTCCTGCGGTAAGTTTTGGCCACCCTTGTGATGGTAGGTCTGACATTCTTACTGCGTGGCTAAATCTCGGAGGCAGATTGGCGACCGTAGAATCCGTTATCCCATTCCTCATTGAAAGGGGTCGTTGCACCATGTTATGCGTCTTACGGCCTGGTGCATCTGTTTTCTGCAAGCATTTGTTTCGGGTTAGCATTCCCTAGCAGACACATGCATCCGATTTCAACAAAACCTCCTTAGTCGCCGCTTACAACATGCATGGCAGGTAACAGTGATTCTATTCTTTACACCCCAAATTTGGGCCCGGTAATCATTCGGCCGATATTTAAACTGAGTGATAAGTGACAATTTTGTTCTCATTTTATTTTTATTTTTGGTTACTTCTCACAAAAAACCATTTTGCATTTCCCTTTTCTTATTCTGAAAAATGTAACCACTGTAGATAAACAAAGCATTGGATTCTAAACATTTTCATATATAGTGCTTGTTCCATAAATATAAAAAAAATAGTTTCATGACAAAACTAGTAACAGCTGTCTGTATAAAAATGTATGATTAAAAATTGGTTGGTAAAAACGTGGTTTTTCTCCTTGTCCGCTAGAGTTAATGTGAAAATTATGAAAATCGTGGCATATCCTTTACAGGACGTAGCCATCAACCACAGTAAACGATTCGTTGATTTTCTAGACACCGCTTATACGTTCAGTAGTTTGTCATTGATTTCTGAACGGTGAGGTCTGTTTTTACCTTTTTGTAAAAATCCCACTGAAACGAATTTGCTTCCAAACTTGCCCACCATGGGGTTTGAACTAGGTACGCTTGGGTTTGTGATCAAGCTAACTACCGTGTAAGCTAAATACGCTCAGAGGTAATGTACATGTCTATTTATGCCTACAGAGGTTGGATCTCATCAATACACTATATTTGGTTTCTTATCTTGTCTCTGACCTTGTTACCTGGACAGTCTAACATAACTATCTCATTTTCTATTTTTTACATTTCATTGGCCTCTTTGTCTCAGGAGACAATAGGTCTTGCATCACGTAGTATGTTCTGCGCTGAATCACAATGTTTCTTGTGGCTGTAATGGCCTATTCTGGAGTGGCCCTCCTTGCCACAGTTGCTGCAGGTAAAACTGGAGACTGGAACTGATACATAGGATGTTCTCTCTGCGCTCTCTGTTGCCTCCACATGTGATGTTGTTTTTCTTCTTTTCTTTTTGAGCCGGCCCTCACTGCCGCTCACCATGCTTGCCTATTTTTGTAATGATGTGTTAATGCAACAACTGTCCATAAAAGAAATAAATACCATAAAATTAGTGATGAAAAAAAAACTTACTGCTATTACAATCTCCATCCGTTGATGAGGATACTTGGAAATAATCAGCCATGAACTGAACTGGTACGTTGGGACTACATTCTTGAGTCCATTTCAGTGTTACCACCTTGTTATATTTCATCTGGGCTACTATTAATTTTGGTTTACCTAAATTAAATAAATAAATAAAACAAGATAAATAAATAAAATAATAGGCAGTAAATAAAACAAGAAGAGACCATATAAGAAATGAGGAAATTAGAAGAACAGTCGGAACAACACCTGCTATTAGATTTATTGAAAAACAGAGACTCAAATGGTTTGGCCACTTGGTCAGAATGAACCCGAATACACCAGTTGCAAGAGTGTACAACCTGAAAATGGAATCATCAAGAGGAAAGGGCAGACCAAGAAAAGATGGGTTGATGGAGTTACAGACATCTTAAAACTCCACAATACCACAGCATATCAAGCGACCGAGCGTGCATTATCTCGAAAACCGATCATCAGTTAAACCTGCTACGCCTAGCGGCAAAAAGCAGAGAAGGACAAAAGAAAGAAAGAAGAAAAGACACATTGCAAAAGATAGATGTAGATTAAATATTGTGAACACATAAAGAGACATGACAATGTCAAGTAGGTAGAGAGCACGTTAGGGAGAAGTAGTGAATGAGTCTTCTTCTTCCAACGTTTCAGACATCGATTTGTACACTTTTAAAATAGTTAGTGGTCAACCGGAGTCCGTGTACATCTCCGTATAGCTTGTCTTGGACTGATATGGTGATTGGCCATGTGTTTTTTGTTTCGTGTATGTTGGACATTCTTGCAGTATGTGTGTCTCTGTCATCTTGCTGGTGCCACATGTACATATGTCAGATGGGCCTATTTTATGCTTGTTAAACAGATGGTACCTAAGTCTATTGTGCCCTGTTCGTAGATGAAAAATGACAACCTGTTCTTCTCTACTTAGTTGGTGGTATGCATCCTCCTTTTCATGCCCTGGGTGATCTCTCAACCATTTGTTCTGTAGGCCATTTTTATCCGTACTTTTGCTTCCTCATATGTCATACTGGTGTCTGTCTGTGGTAGTCTGCTTCCTGCTTTTGCCAATATGTCCACAGTCTCATTGTCAGGTATTCTGCAGTGAGATGGTATCCACTGTATTACCACTCTAGAGAAGATGTTGCATACTTGGTGTAGTGATGTTTGCAGTTCCTTCAAGTTGTTATCGTCTTGATTTTTTAGAGCAGTAATTACTGACAGGGCATCAGTAAGAAATACCAGGTTTTCATTTACTTGTTCCTCTGACACTATGGCTTCTGCCGCCGCTTTTAGGGCCTCTGCCTCTGCTCTGTAATTGCTGAGAACCTTCCTGTCGCGGCCACATGAACCACACCTTTCCATTTTTTCCTTTTGAAAATAATAAAGCATTTTCTGAATATGTTGAATGTTGAGTACCTGCTACCTGCAGAACAGAAAAATGGGCTGGTCTCTCTCGCTCTCTGTGCTAGACTGATGAACCAAATTTTAACATGGATTTTACTGTTGCTTTTAGGCTCCGTCCCTCCGTACAACTTTTCGCGAAGCTCTGTGTTATCGGGTCAAGTTTCTTTTCTCAGGGCTGCTAACAGCTGGCAGTCTTGCAGTATGTGCTCTGCCGTCATGTCCGCCTTTTCACAGTGGCACAGGCTAGTTGTGCCAATTTTAAATTTGGCCCGGAGTCTGTTTTGGCCGGTACGGAGGCAGAATATGGCAACTTGTTTACTACAGGACAGACCATAGTACCCATCACTGCTGTTGTGAGTGGTCTTTCAACCATTTTTTATTGTATTGCCAACTGAAGGTTGTTCTGACATGGGCTGGTCTAGCTGCCTGTTTCTGGTATAATACAATTCTTGACCAGTGTTTAAAATAATTTTGTCCTCAAAGGTAGAAATACAGATTAGTACAAATGGGGCTCTCTAACAGCATCACAAGACAGGCTCTCCGATGGAACCCTCAGAGCAATAGAGGTAGGGAAAGACTCAAGAACACCTGGAGACGGGAATTGGAGACGAAATGCAAGAAAATGTGGAGAGAGTGGAGAGATCTGGATAGGATGGCCTTGGATAGGCGGGCTTGGAAGGCCTTGGTTACGGACCTATGCTTCCTAGGGCGAAGGGTGAAGAAGAAGAAGAAGAAGAAGACAAATGGGGCTAACACAACATGTTATGACTTTTCTTAATGTGTGCTCTGAAGCATAATAAGTGAAATGAAAATAGGTTATGCTCAAAATTTGATATGCTTCAGAGACCATTAGAACATCTATTTAACCCTTTCCACGCGGAGTTATATCCTTAATTTTTAAGAAATTAATTGAAGGAAGGTAAAAAAAAAGACAAAAATTACGATCCCAACTACTCATCAATAAATAAACATATATATATTATTATATACTAAATTGAAGAAAACTGGACAACCTAATAAAATAACAAGGTTGAAAAAGTAGTAGAAGTAAAACAGTAGAAGTAAAACTAGAAAGACTTCTTATAAGGGAAGCAACTCTATGGCACAGTGTGTGGCTAATAACGTGCAACGGACTTCCACCATGGCACAGTGTGTGGCTAAAAGTGTGGAAAGAGTTAAAAAACATGATAATTTAACACAATTAAGTCTTATATAATTTGCTATTGATTTATCCCATCATCTCTGTTATTCCTGCTTATTATATATTTGTGGAATACTAAATTATTTTTAATAGCGTGCAACGGACTTCCACAGTGTGTGGCTTAAAGTGTGGAAAGAGTTAAGTAAATACCTAATGCAGGGGAAGATGTGCTGTGACAAGATAGGAAGTAGATGCTGAGAAGACTGAAGAAGAAAATAGAAATCAATATGAATAAGATGAATTATGATGATAAAATTATGAAGATGATAGAGAAGGCAATGAAAAGAAAGCAGCAAAGAAAATAATACAAATTATTACCTGTACTTTGGATCAGAAAATGTATATTTCTATAATAACCTACACCAGCTAGTATATTAAATGTTCTATAATAACCTACACCAGCTAGCATATTAAATGTTCTATAACCTACACCAGCTAGTATATCAAATGTTCTATAACCTACACCAGCTAGCATATCAAATGTTCTATGATAACCTACACCAGATAGTATATCAAATGTTCTATAATAACCTACACCAGCTAGCATATTAAATGTTCTATAACCTACACCAGCTAGCATATCAAATGTTCTATAACCTACACCAGCTAGCGTATCAAATGTTCTATAACCTACACCAGCTAGTATATTAAATGTTCTATAACCTACACCAGCTAGTATATCAAATGTTCTATAACCTACACCAGCTAGCATATCAAATGTTCTATAACCTACACCAGCTAGCATATTAAATGTTCTATGATAACCTACACCAGCTAGCATATCAAATGTTCTATAATAACCTACACCAGCTAGCATATCAAATGTTCTATAACCTACACCAGCTAGTATATCAAATGTTCTATAATAACCTACACCAGCTAGTATATCAAATGTTCTATAATAACCTACACCAGCTAGCATATCAAATGTTCTATGATAGCCTACGCCAGCTAGCATATCAAATGTTCTATAACCTACACCAGCTAGCATATTAAATGTTCTATGATAACCTACACCAGCTAGCATATCAAATGTTCTATAATAACCTACACCAGATAGCATATTAAATGTTCTATAACCTACACCAGCTAGCATATCAAATGTTCTATGATAATCTACACCAGCTAGTATATCAAATGTTCTATGATAACCTACACCAGCAAGTATATCAAATGAGACAATTAGCGTGTGTGTGTGGAGAAGAGAGAAAGAAGGAGAAAGAGAGAACATCAGATAAGGTTATTTTGGAGCAGGAAGGTAGACACTACAAAAAAACCTACCATTTGTTTTCGTTACATCAAAGTAGCAGTTAGGAAGCATCAATCCAGAATTCCGAACATTATTTTCCATTTTCATAGATATGAATACTTTCGGAGTTGTATTAGGGAATTCGTTTGCATCTCTTCTGGTTCGCGTGATTAAATAGTCTTCGTAATAGTTGTAATAATTGACATCCATATCGGGATCAAGATCATCGACATAGAAATCGTAATCTGGAAATGTTTGGTGTGTATTTGCTGGATATGTCACTGTAACATTGATTGTTTTTGATCTTCGAGGAACGCTATCTAGCTTCTGAAGATCGGTATAGTTTATCGTTCTATAGCTCAATATGTCTTCACGCTGCTCGTCAACTGTTCTCATGTTAATCTCAAACTGCTGGATTTTATCAGCTGAAGTTTTAATGCTGTAGTTGGCTGTTTGTGGATACTCCTAGACAGGATGAGATTACAGCACAAATAATAAGACGTTAAGTGCTTTCATTATAAGTAAAATTAACCTATTCACAATGTTAGCTTCGCCCGAGTGGTGCCAGGGAAGCAAAGAATAGTACCACTGCAACCTACAATACATGTTGTAAGAGACGACTGATGTAGGCCCTAGGGATGCTACCTAGTAAATAAAAAGCAGTGCAGAAATCGGATGTGCTGGCCTACTTATAGGTGGATAACTGGCATAATGTACAATCGCTCTTAGACTCAGATCACATACAAATCACACAGAGTGGTTGACAAGTAGTTGATATGGAGCGTTCGAAGAAGAATGTTAGCCTAATCTACTGTTCATTGTACATTTGAGGATCATTTTCATCGCACATCGGACATGTCCATAATTACTTTGATCTCCTCCCAAGCATGTATCTCAGTGTATTTAGACTAACAACTCCTATTCTGTGTTGGTTGATGTATCTACTGGGGTTTTCTCTCATGGTCCTGCCGCACCTATTGGTATGCATAGCTTGCGCAACTGAGACAGAGAAAACCCTTTATCTTCTTCGTTGAAATCTTCAGAGCGTGTGTTTTCTCTTAGAGCGTTGGTGATGTCGCTTTTTGTCCATAGAGGACCCATTCTTGATCATAGCATTTAGCTTAGTCTAGCTCAGCGTTTCCCAAAGTGAGGTACCGCCCTGTGGCGCTGAAGCCTTCCAGGGGCGATGGTGGGTTCAGAAGGATTTGGGGATGTTTTTTCTTGACTTTTCTTTTGAACAATAATTAAAAATTTGAATTCTGCATTTTAATTCATCTTATGTCCATTTTACATGATCCATGTTTTGCATCAATTTTCTATTTCATGTATATAATCATTTGAAAATTGACCATGTAGGACAGAAATATATATCAATTTTCTATGTAAAAGTGAAAAGAGAGTATGTATATGTATGTGTATATATATATATATATATATATATATATATATATATATATATATATATATATATATATATATATATATATATATATATATATATATATATGGGGGACGTTGGCAAACTGTTATAATAGGGAGGAGCGTTACAAAGTTTATGTCGTGAAAAGTGGGCGGTGAACCGGAAAAGTTTGGGAATCTATGGTCTAGCTAAAGTCTAGCGTCACTCCCTAGTTTCATTAGCTAAAGTACAAAGTTTTTCATAGCAGGTGATTTCAGCGTTCAATTGAAAAAGTGTGGAAACGCTACTGAGAATAGACAAAGTGTCGCTTTGAGTCATGCTCTACTAAACTTTGACCCGTCTATTTTTAATGATGTACCCCCAACTCGATTAGTGTCCAGACATGAGGACTTAGATAGTGTCATAGATTTGGCACTTATCTTCATGACCGAATCTGCTTTTGCTCGATGGAATGTCATTAGGGTGCAGGAAAGTGATCATCCCCCCACCCACCCCTGCATAGTCCTTCTTAAAACTGTCAAAACACGGCACAGAAAGTTCAAACCTGTTCTTCAGTACGCAAAATATAGTGATCACAAAAATGCATTATGTATATTGCGGCAGAATGCCCGAAAGAAGACAGTTAAGACTCCCTTCCCGCAACCATCTTGGCGGAATGAAATGGTTAAAAAAGCATGATTGGCAAAATACGCTGCTACAAAGTCATGGCAGAGTGTCCGAAGAAGAAAAAAACAACCTAAAAATATGTGTGATGTGACTGAAAAGTCTGCTGTTCGACGTAAAACCATTATTGATTTCAAAGAATTGACTAGTGAAGCAAAGAGAGAGTTATCGGAGACTTTCATGACACAAGTCTGTGGTGATGTCTAAATCAATTCTGACAGTTACATCACAAAATAAACAGGAGGACTACCAGCCAGTCTTTTCCTAATTTACGTGACTCATCAGAAGCTGTATTGACAACAGATGCAAAAAAGGGGCAGGGGTTTCTTTAGTATTTTGTGGAACAGATAGAAAAGGGTTATAAGGATGACCGCCATAATATTATGAAAGTTCTTAATGATATTAATAACACTGGAGAGCCTTACACTAATTTAATAAAACAGGAGGATGGTGTAAGTGCACTCAAAGCAAGCTATGACCCTGCTCCAGGAGCTTATGGTGTCTAGTACCATCACATCAAACAGCTTGACGAAACTGTTATTAATGCAGATGTGATGAATTTCAACAACAATATACGGAATACATATACGGAATGCTTTCGCAGGAACTCTGAGATGTTATCTATCCATCATGTTCTTGGCCTGCCTCATGCTCTGCGCCTGAGTATCGATTATTGTAGGCACGGGATGGTAGTAAATGTGGTTCCATTCTCATTAGATGGCCGAACCACTTGATTTTTGGCTTCTCGATGTACTGTATGCATGGTATAGTGCCAACGATGCTTCTCATATTCTCGTTTCTCACTCTATCTCTCCTTGTAACGTTGACAGCTTTTCATAGACATCTCATTTCACATGTTGTAATCTTTCTTTCTTGTGTCTTAATCAGGGGCCATGTTCAGAGAGTTGGAATAAATATGCAGTTTATCAATTTGGATGTTTTAATAGTGGTGACAGTTGGTATGTCACTGCGTTTGCCTTCTGGCATCTAGTCTCGATTTCTCTGTCCATATTTCCATCTGCTGTGAATATACTCCCGAGATGTATTGGTTACTAAACTGGTGTCATTGCACTCCGGGCAAACCCATAGGTGCTCAGTCTCCCCAACAGATATCTAAAAGTATGCATACTGATGGTTCCTGTGGCTCGCAGATTAAACACACTCTCACTCTGCCCTCAGTGTATATGTATAACATTAGTATCTACAGGTCTTCCATACACGTATATCTTCTTCTTCTTCTGAATTCACACTAGATTGGGATTTCGGATTCTCTAATAAAGGCAGCCGTCTGTCTCAGATTATCAGCCACGCCATACAGTTTGTCTTGGACACTAGTGTAAGTGGGCCACCTCTTTCTTCTCAAGTCTGCATACTGGGGCAGTTCTGTAGGATATAATTCTTATGATTTCTGCTTCCCCATTTGTGCGGACCTCTTCCCGCAGTAAGTTTTGGCCACCCTTGTGATGGTAGGTCTGACATTCTTACTGCGTGGCTAAATCTCCGAGGCAGATTGGCGACCGTAGAATCCGTTATCCCATTCCTCATTGTGAGGGTCGTTGCACCATGTTATGCACCTTACGGCCTGGTGCATCCATTTTCTGCAAGCATTTTTTCGGGTTAGCATTCCCTAGCGGACACGTGCATCCATTTCAGCCAAACCTCCTTAGTCGCCTCTTACGACATGCGTGGCAGGTAACAGTGGTTCTATTCTTTACACCCCAAATTTGGGTCCCAGTAACCACAACAGAACTCTATTTGAAATTAGTAGTTAAATACTGAAATGAAAAAACACTGAACAGTTGCACCTTACAAAGTAAGTTATAAAAGTCTACAAAGATTGGTGGTCAACATTCACAGCATCTAAAGCAATGGTTCTCAACCTTCCTAATGCCACGACCCTTTAATACAGTTCCTCATGTTGTGGTGACCCACAACCATAAAATTATTTTCATTGCTACTTCATAACTGTAATTTTGTTACTATTATGAATCGTAATGTAAATATCTGATATGCAGGATGTATTTTCATTATTACAAACTGAACATAATTAAAGCATAGTGATTAATCACAAACACCAGGTACTCATATGTGGGCGTATCTGTATGTGGGTAGAATAGCATGGAGACGAATAGAGGATCGGTGTCTCGGTTCCTAATACCATAGAAAATATGTGTTTCCCGGTGGTCTTAGGTGACCTCTGTGAAAGGGTTGTTCGACCCCCAAAGGGGCCGCGACCCACAGGCTGAGAACCACTCTAAATCAATTTACAAGAAACTATCATTGTAAACCCACATACATTCTTTGACACCGATTTCCTGCAACGAGTCCAACTGCAGTGATGTTTTTATGTTTTTATTGTAGCAAAAAAAAAGAACAACAATAATGATTAACAGATGAGAGTTACCTGACAAATACTCCGTCCCTGTACTATTTGATCTGTATAGTTGAGACACCAATGAATGGACAGTTGGGCATCTCTTTTCAAATTAGTTATGTTGACATATACTAGTGCTTTGTCTCCATCGAATTCAACTATTATGTACGGCACTGATGTACCTGAAACAAAGAAACACTACTTTATAAAACTATCTCTAGCTCTCTGTTACAAAGCGTATGGGCTTGAGCAGGAGTACTCAACTGTACGCATGCATGCACCATGACACCAGGCAAATGTTTTTTTTATATGCCTTATGTTTTTGTCATGTATTTAAGCTCGATTTCCGGTCGCCAACATGTCGGGTGTGAAAATTCCTAACGGATAAACTGTGCGCGATTTCTTGTGATTGCGGTGTGATTTACGCGGTTTCTGGCTACTATAAGCGGATAAAACGTTTTGATTAGTGTCCGTGTATGTATGGTCAGAGCAAACGCCTGACCGTACATTGTGGCCCTGAGCGTGCCGGCGCCGTATCGGAGAATAGCGTAACCTATTATCGATAGGTAGCGCACCGCGTGGCGATGGACTAAGTGTGAGTCCAACCTGCTGCCTTGTAGGTTAATAAATTAAGGCTAAAGGTGGGCAGCCTGACAGAAACGCCGCAGAAGACGGGTGCACAATGTGCAGCGCAATTCGTTTTACGACGACATCGACTAGTAGTAGTAGTAGTGTCATGTATTTGCAATTTATAGTAACAACTGTTATAAGAAAGAGAAGATGGAGATAGGTTGGACACTCCTTGAGAAGAAATGATCAAGAAATATCGAAGCAAGCATTGAAGTGGAATGTAGAGGGTTCAAGAAAGAGAGGACGACCTAAGGAGACCCTGAAACATACTTTGCTGAGAGAGGCAAAAAATATCGGTCTCAGTTCCATGGAAGAGATTGCACGAGTTGCCCAGGATTGAGCGGTATGGAGAAATTGCAGGCTCTATGTAATGTATAACAGTACGAGAGGAATTATTATTATTTGCAATTTATGAATTCTCAAGTCAGCATGTCAACTGTGTCGCCGTAGTGTTATTGTTTACCCTTGCCGGTGCTACAGAGTTTGTGTCCTGCCGCTGAGATCTTCCTGTGTAAGAAAGATCGGAGCACACATGGTTACTCACCGAAGTGCAATGATGATGATCTATCAACCAGTGTTTGACAGATCGAGTTCATAGTTCATAAGTACGGTTCCAACTTCACTGCAACGGGTCACCCCATAATTGCTCCGTTCCTGTGCCAATGAAAATCACACGAAATGCTAACAAATGTGAAATGTTTCCTGTGTGAACTAATTCCAGAATGAAACAGCCGCGTGCCGCCACAAAAAAAACCGGCACCGCATAAAATGCATATGGCCGTCGCTAATGTAGCAACACAAAACTGTTCATCACTTGAATTGCAATTCTTGTCGAAGGAACATCAATCACGGCAAAATCCAGCTTTCTGCACTCGCAATATAACTGCATACGGCAGATTGAGCTTGTTCGTCATAACCGCTGTCCGCCATTTTCGGAATGCACACAACAAACGCACGGTTGACACAGCAAAAGCATTCCATGTAACAGTCATAGCTCACAGCGCTGCTCAAGCACAGTTACCACAAGTTAGTTACCACACAGTCTTATCTCTATATCCTCTTTGTGTCCTGATTGACACATAAGACTTCCACAAGAGACTTCCACTGTTGCCGTTCTGCTGCCTTTCTACCAACCGTCTCCCACATCAGGCCACACTCCTTCAACTCTCTCTCCACCATAAAGTAATGGGTTGTTAGCCCATTGCCTAACCCCCAACCTGGAGGACCAGGGGACCACATTTCATCAGCCCTCTATCCTTCAACATTTCTGACAAGGGTGTCCCTACTAGGAGCAAAACTCCTATCAGCATAGCTTTCCGGATCATGGAGGTATGCAAGCCAAAGTCTTATATTGTTTCTTATTTGTATTACAACATTTGTTAACAATAGTTTCAATCATTTCTTCTTCTTCTGCGTTCTCACTAGATTGGGATTTCAAATTCTCTAATAAAGGCAGCTGTCTGCCTCAGATTATCAGCCACGCCATACAGTTTATCATCTGCATTCTCACTAGATTGGTATTTCTGATCTCTAATAAAGGCAGCCGTCTGTTTCAGATTACCAGCCACGCCACACAGTTTGTCTTCTGCGTACTCACTAGATTGGGATTTCGGATTCTCTAATAAAGGCAGCTGTCTGTTTCAGATTACCAGCCACGCCATACAGTTTGTCTTCTGCGTACTCACTAGATTGGGATTTCGAATTCTCTAATAAAGGCAGCCGTCTGTTTCAGATTACCAGCCACGCCATACAGTTTGTCTTCTGTGTTCTCACTAGATTGGGATTTCGGATTCTCTAATAAAGGCAGATGTCTGCCTCAGATTATCAGCCACGCCATACAGTTTGTCTTGGACGCTAGTGTAAGTGGGCCACCTCTTTCTTCTCAAGTCTGCATACTGGGGCAGTTATGTAGGATATAATTCCTATGATTTCTGTTTCCCGGTTGTGTCGACCTCTTCCCGCAGTAAGTTTTGGCCACCCTTGTGATGGTAGGTCTGACATTCTCACTGCGTGGCTAAATCTCCAAGGCAGATTGGCGGCCGTAGAATCCGTTTTCCCATTCCTCAGTGTGAGGGGTCATTGCACCATGTTATGCGCCTTACGGCCTGATGCATCCGTTTTCTGCAAGCATGTTTCAGGTTAGCATTCCCTAGCGGACACATGCATACGATTTCAGTCAAACCTCCTTAGTCGCCTCTTACGGCATGCATGGCAGGCAACAGTGGTTCTATTCTTTACATCCCAATTTGGGCCACTTGTTAACAACTCTGTGTGATTTGTATGTGATCTGAACCTAAGAGCGATTGTACATTGTGCAAGTTATGTGCCTACAAGAACATCCGATTTCTGCTACGCTTTTTATTTACTAAGGTAGCTTCCCTAGGTCCTACATCAGTCTCCTTTTACGACATGCCTTGTAGGTGCTATTCTTTGCTTGCCTTGCTGGCCCCGGCACCACACAGGCAAATATTAACCTAATTATGAAGCTGCTGACCAATGAATTAATTACTGAAGTAGTGTCAAAGTACTCCGGGTAGTGATACATACTCAGTCTTCCCCAAAAGATGTTGAATGATACGCATGCTGATGGTTCCCATAATTCGCTGGTTAAACACACTACTCATTCTGCTTCTGGGGATTCCATTTCTTCTTATACAATGTGTGATTCCAATCAAGATGTACAGTAACAGCATCAATCTCAATGCCCCTCATTCAATAGGTGGTTGCAGAAATCAAAGGAGGTTCCCCACTATCCCTCTTAAACTCCCTGGCTACCAGTGCTGTTTTTTTTTCTTTTTTTCTTTCGTCCGCTTTCAACTCAGACGAAGTTTCATCTCTGAAACTGATTTTTGCGTGAAAATCCTTTTTTTCCCAATTTCTTACAATGGCAGCAGCGTGCACATTGTAAATTACTTTACACTGGCAGCCGTGTGCTCAATGTACTCGTAATTAGTATTCCCTCGCCATACAGGCAGATTTTCTCCGACTTCACAGGTACTCACGTTATCATCCTGAGTAAGACCAGGGGACTCGAACAAATGCCGGACAGTAAGTTCGAACCCGAGCTATGAGGCGTCTCACAGCTAGCAGGCCGAGCTACTATAAACTACTCTAGGCAGTCCCCCACCAGTGCTGTATAAGAAAGCCTATCTGCTCTCATATTGATGTGAACATCTGTATGTCCAGAATAGAAGATCCACATAAGCCCCTGGAGGTTAGAAGCCTTGATAGACGACATCCGCTTAGACTGTAACCTGTAGTTCTGAACCTTCCAGAGAATCGATTGAAAGTTAAGACACAATAATAGCTCCAGTAAATGAAGTCTCAGAGAGCTAATGGAGGACAGCACTGAACCTTCCAGAGAATCGATTGAAAGTTAAGACACAATAATAGCTCCAGTAAATGAAGTCTCAGAGAGCTAATGGAGGACAGCAACATTATCATCCAAGAGGTACTCATTGAGTACAAAAACGCTTCAAAGACACTCTTAAAGTGTCTCTGAAATGCTTCGATATAGACAACATGTGCTGGGAATCCCTTACGCAAGATCGCCAAATGTGACGCTGTAACAACACAAGAAGAACCCGCATAGCTGAACATCATCGTGTTGTTGAGGCACAAAGAAAACGAGCTGAGCGAAAAGACAGAAAACATAACAGGCACATGTCTAACCTTAATCATGTATGCCCCACTGCAGTAGGGGATTGTGTTTTAGGATTGGACTCTACGGTCACCTCTGCACACAACAGAAAGGTGCAGCAGTACAAGTCTGAGACTGGAGTGACTTAATTAGTTAATCATTGATTTGTATACTGTTTATTGATTTGAAATAACAATTATGTAGATGTCTCACTAGTTCAATATTCACACTTTATATCATCGTAAAAAAGCTATGAATACAGGAAAGGTGACAGTTCCTGTAACTAGCCCTAGATGGGTTGAGATCGCTCGGGTCTTTAACGGAACAACCTCACCCAGTCAGCGCAAAGTAACAAATGCTCTTTGGCGTAGATACAAGCCCAAATTTACGGCTCTAAAAGATCATTAAAGAGTGTTTATCTTACTATGCGTATGGAACGACCTCACCAAAGACAGGAAAGTCGATAGAGAAGTCATTCAGTCTGCCTTCACTAAACTAACTCTGTCCGAGAAAGAGCTAAAAAGGACATTAGGTTTCCTATAACAATCACTCTTGAAGGATCTAAGCTTCAAGTACCTATGAAGTCAGTGAGGCTGTCCATATGGTTGAGGGATGCCTGTAAAAGGGCAATATAATATAGGTCTCACGCAAATATCAGTCAGAAGCGCAATACCAGGCATCTTGACTTTCCGCCTGAATTAACAGCGTGCGCACGAGAGAAGAAGAAGAAGAAGATATCACAACTATGTCAATAAAAATTATTATCAATAGTTTTATTTTACACAAGAAAAAATTACTATACTTGATTTTGGTGGAACCTCAACCAGGGTGTAATTTTGGGATCGTCCAATCACATTCTGTGACCATATGTGTACAATAAGAGGCCCAAGTGGTAAACTCTTGTCTATGACTACAGCATATGTTTCTTGAGTGGTTATGTTGTCTCTGAAACCATTTTCTGATGTGACTTCTACGTAGTAAGATAAATTACTTCCACCTTTAGCATCGTGTGGCAAAGGCTGAAAAATATTTTAAATCGCATAACTAGAAACACTAATTTAATTTTTTTTAATGAAAAACTAACAATTTGTTTGGATATCAAAAGAGTTGAATATGACCCTGTAAAACAACAAATTATTCTCCAGCTAAATATGACCCTGTAAAACAACAAATTATTTTCAAATTGAATATGACCCTGTAAAACAACAAATTATTCTCCAGCTGAATATGACCCTGTAAAACAACAAATTATTCTTCAGCTGAATATGACCCTGTAAAACAACAAATTATTCTCAAATTGAATATGACCCTGTAAAACAACAAATTATTATCAAGGTAGAAAATAATCATTCTGCTGCCCTCTACAATGTATGTTGCACATTGTACCAGAATTCTAGCTTACCAGAATCTCTTAAAGCTAGCAGCACCTTTGGCAGACTACATAGAAATGTCTGGCACAGATGTGGTATTGGCCAAGCCACAAAACTGAAGGTATATCGAGCTGTCGTGCTCCCAGTCCTTCTTCACGCATGAAAAACTTGGACTGTATATCAGAGACACGCAAGGAAGCTAAACCACTTTCACACAGTCTGCCTTAGGAAAATAATGAACATCAAATGGCAGGATATGATCCCAGATACAGAGGTCCTAAAAGAGCTGCTCTTCCCAGCATCTACACAATCTTGATGCAGTCCCAGACAAGATGGGCAGGACATGTGGCTCGAATGCCAGATTGCAGAATACCCAAACGACTCTTTTATGGTGAGCTGCAAAGTGGTAAACGCTCACAGGGGGCCAGAAAAAGCGATTCAAAGATACACTCAAGAACTCGACTAAATCTTTTGGCATAGATGTCAACAACTGGGAGAATGCTGCTCAAGACAGATCAGCCTGGCGCACACTTCTTCGACACGGTTTCTCGGCCTGCGAGGCAGATAGAACAGCACGGATAGAACAGCAAAGATGTCAAAACAGAAAAGCAGTAAAACTTCCCACAACTGCAAGTATACCTTGCCCACACTGTACATGAACATTTCAAGCCCGTATCGGGCTCACTAGTCATCTACGCACACACAGACAAATATAGCGCAACTACATTCCCTTGGATGCAAAATTGTGTGGTCATCATCACCCGTGATGGACGAGCATCATGTTGCACAAAGCTAAATCTACAGTCATTGACCAGGTTTCTCTCTCTCATGATCACCGACCAGATCAATGTACCAGACCTCCCCATAAATTCTATTCATGTGGAAATCTGATTCATGCATCCTTAGCATTGGTGTGTTTTACGTCGCATCTTCAGCACCATTTGGAGCTCTGGTGCTTATCCTTCAGTGATGTGTCCGGTTTCAGCCAGCGTTTACTCGGTTCACTCTCCATTCTGTAGCCATCTAGTGTTTTCTATGGTGTGGGGTAGCTAGCCCCACGTCCAACCTCCTTAGTCGCCTCTTACAACATGCATGGCAGGTAATAGTGGTTCTATTCTTTACATCCCAATTTGGGCCCCGGTAACCACTCAGGCGATTGACCAGGTTTGACAACCTACGCTAGTGTATACCAGTCAGTCCTATGGTCAGTGTTAACCCTTTTTTTTTTCCCGATCCAGAAGCACTTGAGCTTTCAGCTCTTCGGCTCGGTGCCATGGACGTCGTGACCCTTCGGTTCGGTGCCACGAACACCGTAAATCTGGGAATCTGTGGCTTTTCTGCCAGCCCACGGAATTGAACCCGTACACACAGAGGGCTAGTCACCCACAGTCCAAAGCGCTACAAACACGCTGGGCATGCGGGCAGTGTTAACCCCTAGAACATGTGATCCCAATATTTCAGGATTGAATGTAAATGTTGCATGTCCAGATATCCTGAAATATCGATCTGAAATTTTATCATTATTTTTCGGTGATCTAAAAAAAATGATGTGCAAATGTGATGTAAAACACAACCCAAGTGTTCTACATGGTTTAGCAAGAAAGAGGACGCTGTTGTGTGATTGTTTTGCGCTGATAAAGTAATTAGTTAAGTATTTTCATGTGCGGAAAATTTTTGAAATGGTCACTCTAAAAGTACAACAACAAAGCAAGCTGTTAAACTTGTATTGAATGAATCTGAAGATGAATTAGACTTGTGATTATTATGATCATATAGAAAGTTCCCTGCCAAATACAACTCACATATCTTGGAAGCATTATCAGAAACGGAGGCACTGGATCTGACATTAAAAGCAGACTGAGTAAGACAGGCGTTCATGACCCTTCAGACAGCCTTGAAATCTGCCTAATATAGCATTAGAACCAAGACTAATATATACAGCAGCTGCGTGTTATCAATTTTACTATACAGATCGGAATGCTGGAAAATGACAGAGCAAGATATGTCCAAACTCTCCACCTTTCATATAGCTTGTCTGCGAAAAATCTTACATGTATTCTGGCCAAATACTATCTCTAACCAAGAACTTCTCGAAGGATGTCAACAAGAGAATATGAGCACCATCATCCGAAGACGGCGTTGGAGATGGATCGGGCATGTGATGCGCATGGGGACTGGCTCTGATACAAAAACTGCACTGAGATGGACTCCAGAAGGTAAACGAAAACGTGAAACACCCAAGACAACCTGGAGGAGAACGATAGAGCAAGAACTGAAAGAAATGAATCATAGCTGGAACACAATACAGAGGAAGTCCATGAATAGAGCAAGAACTGAAAGAAATGAATCATAGCTGGAACACAATACAGAGGAAGGCTATGAATATAGAAGAATGGTGGGCGTTTGTTGCTGCCCTAAACGACAAGGGTGTAACAGGCTAAAGAGAGATAGAAAGTTAGGGAGACGATCATTTACGTGACGAAGAATTATTGTCATCGACTGATATTCATGCCATATATGTTCAATCTGGAGAACAAGCTACATTAAACAGGAGTATTCGCAGTCGTGCACAAATAATATATCAAGCAAATTAAAAATAATTTAGTATTCCACAAATATATAATAAGCAGGAATAACAGAGATGATGGGATAAGTCAATAGCAAATTATATAAGACTTAATTGTGTTAAATTATCATGTTTTTTAACTCTTTCCACACTTTTAGCCACACACTGTGCCACGGTGGAAGTCCGTTGAACGCAATTAGCCGCACACTGCGCCATAGAGTTGCTGCCCTTATAAGAAGTCTTTCTAGTTTTACTTCTACTATTTTACTTATACTACTTTTCAACATTGTTATTCTATTGGGTTGTCCAGTTTTCTTCAATTTAGTATATAATAATATATATATATGTTTATTTATTGACGAGTAGTTATGATTTTTCTTTTACCTCCCTTGAATTAACTGTTTACAAATTGAGGAAATAACTCAGTGTAGAAAGAGTTAATATAACTCAAATATGTGCTGTTTTAGTTCAGGAGCTCAGGGAAGGGGTTTTAAGGTACAGGTGGCCAAGGTTCAAAGGGTTAAGAGTTTGGATATTAGTTTCTAAATTTGTACAGTAATTTAAATACAGACACATACTTTATAAATAAACTTACCTTCCATAAAATAATAAGCACAGACATCAAGGTACTACTGACATTAATCTTATCCAGCCTGCTAAAACTAAACTTGTCTACCAGAGGTGGGTAATTAGGGGCTGCAATGAACAGAAAGAACACAAAATTAAAACTAGGATAACATTATTATGATAATAAAAAGCTAATTGCATATCCTTTACAGGACTTTGCGAATCAAACCAAGCTTTTTAACGCTGTTTGTGATTTTTCTAGGTATTATTATGTTCAGTAGTTTGCCATTGTTTTCTGAACGGGTGGTGCTATCGCCCTTTTGTAAAAATCCACGCAAACAATTTGCAACCAAACTGTCCGCAGCATGATTCGAACTCAGAACGTCGGGGTTAATAGACCGAGTCACAATCCCCTAAGCCACAGATGCCACCTATTATGATAATACACACAAAATATAAGTATTTCTCAGGCATGGGAAAGTGTTGTGCATAATGTCAGCTATTGTCAGAGTTTTCTTGTAAGTTTAAATCTGCACAGCTAAAGTATTATGACAATAATATCAAGATAATAACGGCTGCAGATGGTTTGAGATACAAACAGAGTTTGAGTGTTCCCATGATAAGTATTTTGATTTAAACATTTTACAGCAATAGCAAACTCAAACCCCCCATGAGGCCATTATCTTGTAATGGTGGGGGGATGGGGCGGCTTGTGTACGTCAATGACCCGGAGAGCTATGCCGGCAGGGTTACCCAAGCCAGAAAGGTCAAAGGAGAGAGATCAGACTAAATGTGGCCTCCTGGTCCTCCAGATTGGGGGTTGTGCAATGGGCTAACTACCCATCCATTTAAAAAAATAACGCAGTTACAGAAACCAAAAACAAATTGTTCAAAACTAACTCGAGTCTCGGAAGGATTAATGCTCCATGCCGGAGACAACCAAACCCGCAAAGAAGCGGATGTGCTGACGACCCTTTTTCGGCCACAAACAACAAAAATAGAGGATCCCAAGTAGATCCTTGGAGACCATTAAAAAAAACAGCCAGAGACTGAGAAGAGTGGCGAACAACTGCTGAGGTATAAGCTACACGAGAAGTGGAGAAGAATAAATCAAGTCAAGCAAACTAAAAGATATATTTCAATTTTCTGCAATGCATGGTTGTCAGTGAGACAGAATAGGATTAGAAAATTCCCCATCCGTTCTTCTTCTTCTTCTTCTAACCAGGGCTGCGAGTTTTCACTCTTGGGCAGCCAATGCCAGTTTGTAGAATCTGCATGTGTTCTGTAATTGTGGAAGACTAGTGTAAAGTGTATTATGAACAGATGGGTGTGGTGGAAGGAGTTCTTGTCTAGCTTTATGAAGTCCGGGGCATTAAAGATATGCTGTACTGTCTCACATGAATGACTGCACTTTCTACAGTGTGGTAGGTGTATTCTGTGTAGATGGTAATTCAGTTCCCCATCTGTTCAACATGGCAAATAATGTTCATTGTTCATATGTACAGTTCCAACTTCACTGCAACGGGTCACCCCATAATTTCTCCGTTCCTGTGCCAACGAAAATTAAACGAAATGCTAACAACTGTCTCCTGTGTGAACTAATTCCAGAATGAAACAGCAGTACCGCCACAAAAAGCAAACCTGCACCGCATAAATGCATATGGCCGTCACTAAAATGTCAACACAAAACTGTTCATCACTTGAATTGCAATTCATGTCGAAGGAACATCAATCACGACAAAATCCAGCATTTTGCACACACACTATCACTGCATATGGCAGATTGAGTCGGTTCATCATAACCGCCGTCCGTCATTTTCTGAATACCCACAACAAACGCACGGTTGACACAGCAAAACAATGAGGTCATGATTTGACATGACACTTGAAACAACATATATAACACTATTAACATTTTGTGAACCACAGCTAGAAGTTATCAAACATAACTATTCCAGATCTGCTAGTATTTCATCTGCACTGATCTCTCCATCAACCAATGTCTAAGTGAATCAGTGAACAGACCTCATGTTATTTTTACTGTTCCATGCATTCTATGATGTCCTCTATAACTGCATTAGCATTTCTCATAAACAGATTATTCTTCTTCTTCTTTTGTCGTCACACTGCTACCAGGTTGTTGCCCAGTGTTGTGGTTTTCTGTTTTATCTTGTCGTCACACTGCTACCAGGTTGTTGCCCAGTGTTGTGGCTTTCTGTTTTATCTTGTCGTCACACTGCTACCAGGTTGTTGCCTAGTGTTGTGGCTTTCTGTTTTATCTTGTCGTCACACAATTACTGGGTTGTTGCCTAGTGTTGTGGTTTGCTGTTTTTATCTTGTGCTGCTCTAGTGGCTTGGGTGATAGTTATTTTTGCATTTTAAAAATTCTGCTACGCCATCTAACCATCTTTTTTCATGGTCTTCCTTTCACCTTCTTTCCTGTTGGAGAAAACATGGTATACAGTGGAGTTTGGTTGCATTCTTATTAAGTGGCCAAACCACTTCATTCTTTGTTTCTCAATGTATTTCAAGCATGGTTCTGTCCCAACTTTCTTTCTTATGCTGATGTTGGTGATTGTCTTTTCTGGTGTTGTTGGTAACTTTTCGTAGGTATCGCATTTCACATCATTCTTATGATTAATAACATTCTTATGATTAGTAGCTAAACACGTAAACACAAAGTATTACAGTTTTACAAAATACATAAACAGTGACGATAAACAGCAACGTTTCGACCAAAAGGCCTTTATCAAGCAAATAATACAACAAGAATGACGAATTTCGAGGAACACTTTCGAGGAATACTTTGTGTTTACGTGTTTAGCTATTTTCCAAGTTTTACTGCAGTCTCCACCTTTTTTATGATTAGTAACATTCTTATGATTAGTAACATTCTTATGATTAGTAACAGATGATTATCATTCTCAATTCTGTAAAATATCAGATGTATCACATTTAAAAATGTGTTCTTGTGTTTTCTTCTTCTGCATTCTCATTAGATTGGGATTTCGGATTCTCTAATAAAGGCCGCCGTCTGCCTCAGATTATCAGCCACGCCATACAGTTTGTCTTGGGCGCTAGTGTAAGTGGGCCACTTCTTTCTTCTCAAGTCTGCATACTGGGGGCAGTTCTGTAGGACCCATCATCTAATGCGCTACGAACACGCTGGGCAGGCGGGCCATATATATATAATAACTGCTCTCATAAGATTAATTTTTCTATTTCTCAAATAAGCTACAGAATCATGACAGAGAGCCTAAAAGAAACAATAGAGAAATGTGCGTGAGGTAAATGAGAAATCTGCAATCTGAAACATAGCCACTAATGGTTTCAAAGAATCATTCAGCGAAGCATTTTTTCAGCAAACGGAAGAATAACTAATGAAATTCAACACAGATGCAACAAAGCAAATCAAATGATAGCGCAAATGGCGCCAATTTTAAGATGCAAACATGTCACCATGAACACAAAAAGAGCAATATTCAACACAATCTTTCTCCCCACATTATGTTACCAGTGCCAAACCTGGACGCTGACAACAAACGATAGAAGAAAACTAGTCACAACAGAGATGAAGTGTTTACGCAGAATGCTGGGTGTAACAAGAAGAGACCGGTTCAGAAATGAAGACATCAGGAAAAAGTGGGTACAACATCAGTACTAGACTTCATCAAGAAACAACAAATTAAATGGTTCGCCACGTAAGCAGATTACCATCAGACAGTGCACCTCAAAGAGCAATGCTGCTCCGATACAATGGGTACAAAGCAAAAAGGTAGACCCATTTGCAAAAGATGGACCTCAGAGATAACAGAGGCGACGAAAGAGACTATTTACAAAGCGCATACTAGGCCCGTTTTAGAAATCTCTTCCTGACCTGACGCTCTGAGGCAAACAGGATTCGAGAAAGAAGAAGAAGATTCAGCGAAGCCAAGGGAGAGGTATATGAGACATTTATAACCCAAGTCAGTGACAGTACTACAGCAAATCATGCAGATACAGAAGAGAATGAATAGTACTATTCCTTTTCTTTCTTCCAGCCATTTTCTAATTTACACAATTCGTCAGACGCCTTATTAACAACAGACAAAAAAGGGGAAGATTGTCAAGATTGTCTATCAAAATAACATAACTGCCATCGCTTAATTCAGCCACAGCGTGTTTTTTTTTTCAATTCATTATTGAATGTGTTCGCCCGAGTGGTTACCGGGGCCCAAATTGGGGTGTAAAGAGTAGAACCAATGTTACCTGCCACGCATGTCGTAAGAGGCGACTAAGGAGGTTGGTCATGGGACTAGCTACCCCACACCATAAAAAACAGTAGATGGCTACAGAGCGGAGAACGAACCGAGTAAACGCTGGATGAAACCGGACACATCGCCGAAGGATAAGCACCAGAGCTCCAAATGGTGCTGAAGATGTGATGTAAAACACACCAATGCTAAGGCTGTATGAATCAGATTTCCACATGAATAGAATTTATGGGGAGATCTAGTACATCGGTCTGAGCGTTGATCGCTAAAAAGAGAGAATGTGTTAACATTGTTCAACTTTCCAAGCTAGTTACAAAACTGTGTTATATTTGTTACCAGGAAAAAACATGTTGAGATTATTAATAATATGGCAAATAACAATTTAGGAGAAATTCAAGTGGTTTTTTGTTTTAAAATATATTGCATATTTTTTGTTCCGTTCAAAAAGTTCAAGATCACAAACTAGCAACATTGTTCATTTTAGAATCATCTTCATCACACATCGGACATGTTTAGACTAACAACTCCCATTCTGTGTTGACCGATGTATCTACTGGATTTTCTCTGTGGTTTCCCATCTTGCCGCATCTATCGGTATGCGCAACCGAGATAGAGAATACCCTTAAACTTCATCGTTGAAATCTTCAGAGCGTATGTTTTCTCTAATAGCGTTGACAATCTCGCTTCTGTCCATAGAAGACTCATTTTCAATCATAGCATTGCCCGCCAGTGCGTCAGTCAAAACCAGCAACAAACGTTCTATAATGTAGCTCATGACATGAACAATAGAAGACAAGAAGAAAGAGTGTAGAAACTGCTTATTACCTATTTGGCTTGTTATAAAATCTAGCTTGCTTTTTAAGCTTTCTCCTCCACCTCCACTAGTAGAAACTATCGCAGCATAGTTTGTGAAGGCAATCAAATTTGGTAGATATACCCTCATACACATGAAGAACTGGGTATTTTTACTTACTTTTGAAGGTAATGTTGCCTGTGAGGACAGAAGCAAATACAGTATTTTGTTACTAATAATACCACAAGAACACAATATAAATGATACTTGTAAAGTAAACAAGCAATGTCACCACATCTCTCTCTCGCGTGCGCGATCCCCGCCTAGACTGATGAACCAAATTTTATCATGAATTTTACTGTTGCTTTTAGGGCCTCTGTCCCTCCGTACAGCTTTTCGCGAAGCTCTGTGTTATCGGGCCAAGTTTCTTTTCTCGGGGCTGCTAACAGTTGGCAGTCTTGCAATATGTGCTCTGCCGTCAGGTCCGCCTTTTCACAATGGCAAAGGCTAGTTGTGTCAATTTTGAATTTGTTAAACATTCACCACATCTGAACTACCCTCTCTCTCTTTCTGTTGATTGATTGATTGATACAACCATCATTATTGCACTTTGGTGAGTAACCATGTGTGCTCCGATCTCATTCTTACACAGGAAGATCTCAGCTGTAGTGCATGAACTCCGTAGCACCAGCGAGGCTTCTCAATGTAATTTTGAAGACGGAGAAGACATTTTTGTAGGAAATCTATTTCAAATCTTTTCTAATGAACTTTGTCCAGGCAGCGGCTTTCCAGTCTGCTCTTTTCAATTTTGAACTGCCGAGGGTTCTTTTACATGCTCAAATTGAACACAGGACCTACGTTTTATGGTCCGTCTCCGATAGGACTAGGAACTAAATTTCACCTACACTGAGATTAGGGATCTCAGGAAAAATATCCAGATGGCTCCACATAGGAGCGAACCTGATACCTTTGGTATGAGAGGCTAGCACATAATCTCTATGCCACAGAGACACCCTCTTTCTAACTTGCTCTACTAATGAGGTTACTCAGGGCGCAGAGCACGAGGCAGGCCAAGAACACGATGGATAGATAATATCTCAGAGTCCCTGTGAAAGCATGCACTGACAACGTCAAGCGCAACACGTCTGGCACAAGATAGAAAACTAACTCTCCCCACGATGCTTCACGGCAAATGTGGTTTAAAGGCTTTTAAAGCCGAAGGATTGACTTCATTGCACGGGTTTTACCCCATATGGCTCGGTCCCTCTCCGCAGAAATGGCACATCACCTGCTGAGTATTGCACAAAGCACGAACTCCGTAGCTCCAGCAACAATCCTAGGGTCTCTGGAAAAAACTGCACTCGTGAACAGAACGGTGCGATCCAGATTCGAACCCACGACCTTCGACTCACAAGGCAAATGGCTTAACCACTCAGCCACAGTTACATGTTCATTTTTTTTATGTGCAAATTCTTTTCTTTTATTTCTTATCTATTTTGTTGTTGGATGTCAGTAGGCTACTTGTTATCTTCTTGATGATATATTGCAGTGTGCTGTATTTCTTATCTATTTTGTTGTTGGATGTCAGTAGGCTACTTGTTACCTTTTTGATGATATATTGCAGTGTTGTATTTTTTTCAAATATAAAGTGTCATGCAATTATTCAATTTTTTAGCCTTTTATTGTTTAGAAATATTACATTTTCTAGAAGTTGAGCAATATAATTTCCTGTGTGTTACCGGGGCCCACAAGGAGAGCAAAGAGAGATTTGGAGGCAGAGATCAACAATATAAAGAAGAGCTGGAGGGAGGTGCAGAGATAGGAAGACTTGGCATGAGTTGGTTGAGGGCCTATTCCCAATCTGGGTTAAAAGGCAGAGAGAGAGAGATAGAGAGAGAGAACAAGTTGTCAGAGCAAGATTCAGAGCAAAACACAATCAACCCTGCAGACACGTGTATACAAAATTCAAGATTGGCAATTCAGCCATGTGTACATGTGTACAGGCACATCAGACTGTAGAGCACATACTTCAAGACTGTTCTGAATACGATATACTGAGGCAAACTTTCTGCTCTAGAGAAACAACACTGGCAAGAAAACTACATGGACCACTTTATAAGTTACAAAAGACTAAATGGGGGTCTCTGTGGTTAAGTGGTTAAGCCCTTTGCCTTGTGAATCAATGGTCATGGGTTCCAATCCGGACCACATCGTTCTGTTCATGAGTGCAGTTTTTTCCAGAGACCCCTAGACTGTTGCTGGAGCTATGGAGTTTGTGCTTTGTGCAATACTCTCGGCAGGTGGTGTGCCATTTCTGCGGAGAGGACCAAGCCATATAGGGTAAACGCCCGCCTGCCCAGCGTGTTCGTAGCGCGTTGGACTGCGGGTGACTAGCCCTCTGTGAGTGCGGGTTAAATTCTGCGGGCTGGCAGAAAAGCCACAGGTTCCCCAGATTCACGGTGTTCGTGGCACCGAACAGAAGGGTTGCGATGTCCATGGCACCGAGCCGAAAAGCGGAATGCTCAAGTACTTCTGGATCGGGAGAACAAAAATGGGGTAAAACCTGGTGCAATGAAGTCAATCCTTTTACCATTTACAAGACTAAAGATTATACACGAGACAATATTTAATATACAGACAATATTTAATATACAGACAATATTTAATATACAGACAATATTTCAAGTGAAAAAAAGGAAGGAAGGATGTACCAAAGAATGTATATGGCTCTTACAATTGTGGTTTATGTAAAAAAATTGTTTGACATGAAAAGATTTTTAGCCACATGAAATATTCTCTGAAGATGCCTTTCATGACAAGTTTTGAGGCATGCAATATTGCTTTTCATTTGTCCCAAATAAATCCCACACCTGGATGTTCACATTAGTAAATTTCATAATTATCTGACAGTGAATTACATTTAAAATCTCTGTAGCTCCCTGCTCTCGGATGACCTGTAAGTGGTACTGTAGAGGAACTCCTTGTTGAGACATAAATGCATAGAGTCTAAGTGTTTTATCACTCATGCAAAACTGTATAGAGACATTATGTGGACCGACATCCTTGACACTCAAACGCTTGACTGGTCCTGGCTGAACTGTAAGATATAAAAAAGAACATGTAAACAACTAATAAGTGCCTGGTTCAAACTCAGCGGTGGGCAAGTTTGGAAGCAAATTTGTTTCCGTGGGATTTTTACAAAAGGTAAAATTAGACCTCACCGTTCAGAAAGCAATGGCAAACTACTGAACGTATAAGTGGTGCCTAGAAAATCAACAACTTGTTTACTGTGATTGATGGCTATGTCCTGTAAAGGATATGCCATGATTTTCATTTCAAACTATTACTATTCTTCAAATTACTTGTCTTTAAGTATTGTTATTAAGCTCCCTGTGAGCGCGGGTTAAATTCCGCAGGCTGGCAGAAAAGCCACATGTTCACCAGATTCACGGTGTTCGTGGCACCAAACCGAAGGGTTACGATGTCCACGGCCTAGAGCCGAAGAGCTGAAAACTCAAGTGCTTCTGGATCGGTATAAAAATGAAAAAGTAATGTTATTTGCTGTAGACTTTGCTTTTATGACTAACACAATGTACAGGTAATCCATCGTCTGTGTGGTGCGGCTCGAAGAGAAACAAAGAATAGTACCACTGCAACCTACAATGCATGTTGTGAGAGGCGACTGATGTAGGCCCTAGGAATGCTACCCTAGTAAATAAAAGCAGCGCAGAAATCGGATGTTTTGGTCAACTAGTAGGTGCATAACTGGCACAATGTACAATTGCTCTTAGGCTCAGATCACATAAAATCACACAGAGTGGTTGACAAGTGGATATATCAGAGGATATGACTGGTTACACCAGGGTTGTCAGTACACTTGCACACTGCTGTAGAGAATGGGCCCCACGTGTCATCAATGCAGAGATTCTTGCACTCGAGGATCAGCACTCCCATCCAGGTGATATCATTATCTACACCGATGGCTCTGTCAGACGCGAACCAGATCATCGTAGGCTTATTCAGCACAATGAAACGGTAGCACACTTCATGAGGATTCCGGCGCTTTTGAGACAATGACATCACGCATGACTATGGAGATCACCACTGCCTCCAGGGCTCTGTCATGAGTGGCTGAGCAACAGGTAACCCAGACAGTTATCATATCAGACTATGAATATGCTTCAAATGATTGAATCTGGAAGTCTGCATGTGGAATGGGTGGACATCATTTGGAGATCACATCTCAAGAAAATGACTTGACTGTACACACCCGGACATGCCGAAGTGCAGGGCAACGAGCGTGCTGACTTTCTTACAAACGGTGCCCCGACTCAAGCAGGCGGAAGTATGTACAGAGCCGATATCATCAATGCGATATGCTCTCAATTATGTGACATGGGCAAGTCTCAGACACTGGAACAAGTTCGATAATTAGGCGTTAAGTTTGGACATGCCAGACAGTGTCGTCTTCGTGGTAGAGAGAGAAGATTAGTAATCAACTTCTCATGGGTACGGTAAACAAATGGACTTTGGGATGGCTGCTGCAGTGAAGGACAGAGCATGCATGGGAATGCCCAATGTGCCATGACGTTGATCGCAAAACATAACATAGTAATTTTCATTTGAATATTTCAAATAATTCTTTGTAACTCGACTGAATTAGAGAAACAGTAACTGAGACATAAGTGCGAAACATCAGAACAGAATATCAGGTAGTTTTACAAAATGTATCTAAATTAAATTGACATTTTGAACAGAAGACCTTCTGCAAGCAAACAATACAAGATACAAATAATACACAGAGGAAGGAACCCAGAGGAAAGTAAACAAAAGAAGAAACATAATGTGCACAGGAGGCACACAAAGGTAAGTACCCAGAAAGAGATCTCAGGAAAAATATCCAGATGGCCCCACATGGGAAGTACACAGAAAGAGACATATAGAGGAAGTATATAGGTTGTACGCAGAAAAATGTCCACAGGAGGAGGTATACAGAGTAAATTACACAGAAGACATAGAGGAAAGCACACAGAAGGAAGTGTACACAAGGAGTACACAGAGGAGGGTACACAAGAAAGTACACAAATGGAAATAAAAAAGGGTTGTACACCAAGGTTGGTACAGAGAAGAAAGTACATAGAAAAGTACTAAAAGGTAAGTACACCAAAGGAAGATGCACACACAAAAAGAGACACACAGGAAGAAAACACTGTTCTGTATACTCACTGACAGTTCCCATAGAGTAATTCCTACTGGAATTTGACGACTGAACTGATCTGCTTGCAATCACTGTAATAGTGGCAATATTGGTTGCAATTGGATTCTTATCTGAGGTATTAGTGTACTTGCAAGTGCAGATTGGGTCACCAGGTTTACACATCACAGAAGTACTATTGCAGAGAGTAGTAATACCATTCTTTCTGAAAATAAACCAACAGTTGACCTATATTTAAAACTATGTATCATCATCAACATCTCAGAGAAAACATACGCTCTGAAGATTTTGACGATGAAGATAAAGGGTATTCTCTATCTCGGTTGCGCAAGTTGTGCACACCGATAGGTGCGGCAAGATGGGAAAACCACCAGAGAAAACCCAGTAGATACATCAATCAACACAGAATGGTGCAGGGTAACGAGCGTGCTGACTTTCATGCAAACAATGCCCCGACTCAAACGGGCAGAAGTATGGACAGAGCCGATATCATCAATGCGGTACGCTCTCAATTAAGTGACATGGGCAAGTCTCAGACACTGGAACGAGTTCGAGAATTAGGTGTTGAGTTTGGACATGCCAGATAGTGTCGTCTTCGTGGTAGAGAGAGAAGATATAGTAATCAACTTCTCATGGGTACGGTGAGCAAATGGACTTTGGGATGGCTGCTGCAGCGGAGGACAGAACATGCATGGGAATGCCCAATGAGCCATGACGTCGATCGCATAACATAACATAACGCAGAACAGGAGTTGTTAGCCTGAGATACACACTAAGATACAAGCTTGGGAGGAGATCAGAGCAATTATGGACATGTCTTCGATGTGCGATGAAGATGATCTTCATATGAACAATAAAACTATGTAAAGGTAAGACACCACCGAAAGCTCACCACGTGTGAAATTAAATGCTTGAGGAAGGCAGTGGGGTCACCAGGAAAGATAGACTACGAAATGAGGACATCAGAAGCAGAGTGGGCATAACTTCATGCACCGAATACATCGAAAGACAACAAATGCAGTGGTTTGGACATTTAATGAGAACGGAATACAACCAACGACCAATAACAGCATACAATAAAAGAGATCGGGTACTAGAGCTAAGGGAAGACCAAGAAAAAGATGGATAGACAATATCAAGACCACACTACATAAACACGGATATAACACAACAAGGGCGTCTCATCTGGCCCTAGAATGCAAATTAAAGCTCTTCTTGTGTGTAGACCTACATGCAGTGATAGTTGATCTAAGGTAAGCAAACTGTTTGACAACATGCAGTTCATAGCAACATCTGCTAATGTGTCGAGACTGTGACTTAGACTATCATGTTTGTCTGGTTTAAACTGATGGTGGGTCCAAATGTTCATAGACTAACGCAAACCTTTTCAAGAGGGTCTAAAGTTTGACGTGTGTGTGAGTGACCACAGAAGCACAGATGACTCTTGGTGGGAATTTGGGGCATGTTGGGTTTTCTCTCTCTCTCTCTCTTTCTCTCTCTCTCTCTCTCTCTCTCGATCACTGCCCAGACCGATGTACCAAACCTCCCATAAATTCTATACATGTAGAAATCTGATTCATGCAGCCTTAGAATTGGTGTGTTTTGCTTCCCATCTTCAGCACCATTTGAAGCTCTGGTGCTTATCCTTCGGCGATGGGTCCGGTTTCAGCCAGCGTTTACTCGGTTCGCTTTTCATTCTGTAGCCATCTAGTATTTTTACGGTGTGGGTAGCTAGCCCCACGTCAAACCTCCTTCTCCTTAGTCGCCTCTTATGACATGCGTGGCAGGTAACAGTGGTTCTATTCTTTACAGCCCTAATTTGGGCCCCAGGAAACACTTGGGCAGGGCTCATGGGTTCGATATTTCTGCACCTAACAGGGAGGGAGGGGGTCATGTTTCTTGAGTGTTTCTGTAGGGGGCCAGCACCCATAATCTATAGTTTTACCCCATGGGACTGGTTATTTAATGTCAGTTATTTATCATTCATCAGAGCTGTGTTTGTAAAGCAAAGAGTATCATGAGAAGATACATTTGACTTGCTTGTAGGCATTTCTCATTATTTAATAACATCTATACCGCGTATGTAGCTTAAGCTGTAGTGAGCTCGATCACAACCCAGCGTACCTGGTTCAAACTCCTGGGGGAAGTTTGGAAACAAATTAGTTCCTTGGATTTTTACAACGATAAAAATAGACCTCACCTTTCAGAAAGCAATGGTAAACTACTGAGCGTATAAGTGGTGTCTAGAAAATTGACAACTCGTTGACTGTTGTTAATGGCTAAGTCTGGTAAAGGATATGCCATGATTTTAATACAGCAACGCTTACTCTTTCACTAAACATATGTTTCTATTTACAATCTTTTGTAACTACACACAGATGGAGATATCTCTCGATCACCACCCAGACCAATGTACCAGATCTCCTCATAAATTCTATTCATGTGGAAATCTGATTCATGCAGCCTTAGCATTGGTGTGTTTTACATCACATCTTCAGCACCATTTGGAGCTCTGGTGCTTATCCTTCGGCAATGTGTCCGGTTTCAGCCAGTATTTGCTCAGTTCGCCCTCCGTTCTGTATTTTTAACGGTGTGGGGTAGCTATCCCAGCTCCAACCTCCTGAGTCGCCTCTTAAGACATGCATGGCAGGTAACGGTGGTTCTATTCTTTACTTCCCAATTTGAGCTCCGGTAACCACTCGGGCGTATAGATGGAGATATAAGAAGAGAGTGATGGCAGATTAGAACATGACTCTTCCTCTTCTTCTTCTTTGCGTCGTCTTTACGACCAATTTTACTCACTCTTTGTGATATGTTTGATCTTTGCCAAGAACGTGTATACGTTGCACATTGGTTTGGTAGGCCCTAAACGCATAAGACTTCTACACATTTAGGACACATGCATCCGATTTCATCCAAACCTCCTAAGTCACCTCTTACGACATGCGTGGCAGGTAACAGTGGTTCTATTATTTACACCCAAATTTGGGCCCCGGTA
Organism: Arion vulgaris; assembly: GCA_020796225.1. Taxonomy (NCBI): domain Eukaryota; kingdom Metazoa; phylum Mollusca; class Gastropoda; order Stylommatophora; family Arionidae; genus Arion; species Arion vulgaris. The sequence goes on from CM036770.1 coordinate 26,810,695, forward strand.
ACCACTCAGGCGAGAACATGACTTATTAACAAGATAACTTACACAGTCATGGTGACATTATATGAATCAATATATTTTGTCCTTGGAACACCTCTATTAAATACCACTGTCAGGTTATTGTTCTGGGTGCAGGAAAAGGAAATGATGACTGGTACTATTGGTTTTTCTGAAATATAAACACTGATTGTTATAATTGAATATTATTACATCAATTTAAAATGGTAATTTTGATAATGTGAACAGTTTTGAATATCTCGGTTCACTGCTAACAACAGATGGAAAAGGGATGAAGAAAATTAAAAGATGAACAAATATGGCTTTACAAAATAATTCATCATCATCAAGGTGCATATCCTTTATAGGACGTTGCTTTCTTTGCAGCGCATCTTAAATTCACTCTGTCTCTAGCCAGTTCACCTACTTCGTCGATGGTCATATTAATGGTTTCTTTAATATCTTGTAGCCATCTTCTTCTTGGTCTGCCTCTGCGTCCTGGGACCCAGCCTCAAATATTGTTCTTTCCAGGCCATCATGACGCTTGATGTGACCAAAGTATGTAATTTTTCTGTATAGTATGTTGTTTATCAGCCAATTCTCTTTAACATTTAGTTCTTTCAGGACATCAGTATTCTTTCTTTTTCTGTCCATGGTATTCGTAGGATCTTTCTGTATCCAAAAAAATTAAACAACTAACAACAGTATGGAATGGAACCAATATGAAAACAAAAGATCAGAATACTAAGAGCATGCATATTCCCAGTGGCAACATATGGGTGTGAAGCATGGACATTTAATAAAGCAGTGGAAAAACATATATGTGTTTTAAAATATAAATGTTACAGAAGAGTCGTTCGTATATCATGGACAGAGAAGAGAAAAAATAGATCTATCCGGAAAGAACTCACTATCAAAGAAAACTGGCTGAAGCTACAAATAAGAATGAGAAAATTTAAGTATTTTGGACACATAATGAGACACGAAGGGCTGGAAAAAACCATCATGGAAGGAGGCATCCTGACAAAGAGGAGAAGAGGAAGACCATGGAGAAGATGGATTCAGGATGTAACTGATGGTTTGAGCATGACCGCCGTAGAGGACCTTCATCTGGTCTATGAGAGGACTGTTAAGGTGACAAAGTTCTGCTCAGGACAAGCTATTTGATGATGATGAACTTTGATTAGAGATCTCAAGAAGATTGGCAATAGCAGTCAGGAAGTTAATCAGTGCTGTATCATTGGCCTCTTTGTCTCAGGAGACAATAGGTTTCGTGTCAAGCAGTATGTTCTGTGCTGCATCACGTTTCTTGTGGTTGTAATGGCCTATTCTGGAGTGGCACTCCTTGCCACAGTTGCTGCAGGTAAAACTGGAGACTGGAACTGATACACAGGATGTTCCTCCTGCTCTCTGCGCTCTTTTTTAGCCTCGACATGTGATGGTGTTTTTCTTTTGAGCCGCCTTCACTGCCGCTCGCCATGCTTGCCTGTCTTTGGCCAGCCGCTCCCAGTGTTCTTTGTCTATGCCGCATGAAGTTAGATCACACTTGCAGGTGTCATTGAAGGCTAATAATGGGCGCCCATGGTGTGTAGTACCAGTTGCGAGTTGACCATATAGAATATTTATAATGCAAAATGAATTGCACATATGTCAAAAAATAAACTACACAGCCTTGTGACAATATGAAAGTAAATAAATGAGAACCCAAAAGATGGATGACTGCATATGAAATTATTTATCCTCTTCACTATGCATTAAAATAATAATAATTCCTCTCATACCGTTACATAGGGCCTGCAAGTAATTTCTCCATACCGCTCTATCCTAGGCAACTCGCTCAATCTCCTCCATGGAACTGAGACCGATATTTCCTGCCTCTCTCAGCAAAGTTCGTTTCAGGGTCTCCTTAGGTCGACTCTCTTTCTTGAACCCTTTGCATCCCACTTCAATGGCTGCTTTGATATTCGTTGATCATTTCTCCTCAAGGTGTGCCCAACATATCTCCATCTTCTCTTTCTTATAACAGTTGTCACTAGTGGTTGACCAGACATGTCTCTGATTTCATCACTTCTCCTGAATTCATTCCATTTTATATTCATTATTTTACGCAGACATCTTTTTTCAAATGCATTCAAATTGCTTTCTATATCTTTAGTCATTTTCCAACTCTCGCTGGCATATGTTAAGATTGATACAACATTTGAATTGAAAATTCGTAATTTAGTTTTAATACTATAGAACTTGCAGTTCCATATTTTATTTAGACTTTTAAAAGCTGATGTTGCTTTGCCAATTCGTATCATAATTTCTTTTTAACATTTCCTGTGCAATCAAAATTGCTATCTAAATAGGTGAACTTCATTATGCATTACAGATGATGACATTTCTTATGACAAAATGCAATAAAAGCATCATTTCATCACTGCTCAATATATACTTGTTGGGGAGATGAAGATGGATAAGGGGATGTTCCCCGGTCTCTTCACGACTGTCTGTTGGATGAGGACACTAAAATAGATGTTGAATCGATCAAGCGATTTTGGCAGTTTGGAGTTACCCGTTGTACAAGTAGAACTGGATGCCTGAGGGGCAGAGTGAGAGCTGTGTTTAATCAGCGAGCCACAGGAACAATCAGTATGCATACTCTTCGATATCTGTTGGGGAGACTGAGCACCTATGGGTCTTCCCGGAGTGAAATGACGTTAGTTTAGTAACCAATAACCAATCAATATATACTTACCAATTATGTACAATGTTTTCTTGGCATAGACCACTGTATTCATTTTGCACTCGTACATTCCTTCATCCACAGAAGATGCATTTTTTACTTCAAACATCACGAAGCATGCACTTTGTCTGTGAACCCTTTCAGAAATGCAGGATTCAGAACACAAGCTTCTATTTTGAGGGAGCAATGTGAGAGTATCTTTGAAAGTAGTGATGTTGCAAACATCTTCTAGAAGTTCACAGCAAACTTTAAAATCTGTATGCTCAGAAAAATGGAGGATTCCACTTCTGTTATTACTTGAACATGGAAATAAATCTGAAAAGTTAAATTATGGAAATAACATTTTTTAGTACTCAAATTCATATTTGTCCAACACAATAAATTCATTAAAAAGAACAACAGATTAAATAGTTTGGACACCCGACAAGAATGCCTTGGTATCGCCTACCACAGAGAGCCAAACAGAAAAAAATATAATGAGTACAAAGCAAGAGGAAGGTCACGCAAAAGATGGAGTGATGGCATCAAGAACACCTTACGAAAATGAATATCAGCTTACAAAGTGCCTTAAAACAAGCACACACAAGATCACTATGCCCCCAACACTTCTACAAAGAAGTAAATGGTGGAAGAGAAGAAGTTCAGAAAATGTAAAGGACAAAAGTTAAGAAAGTCAACTAGTGGAAGCAAAAATCAGATCTTGATCTGCAATCTTCAGAGTAGAATAATCAGACAAACGACATAAAACATATTATGAATAGAAAGAGAGACTGAAGTAAGGACAAAGGAGACATAAAACATTATGAATAGAAATAGAGACTGAAGTAAGGACAAAGGAGACACAAGAAGAACTAGAACAGATTCCAGGAAACAATATGGTTGTAGCAAAAAATAACTACATGTGAAATGCGTTGCCTGCGAAAAGTTACCAACAACACAAGAAAAGACAGAATCACTAACATCAGCATAAGAAAGAAAGTTGGCACAAAACCGTGCTTGAACTACATTTTTTTTTTTTTTTTCCGATCCAGAAACACTTGAGCTTTTCAGCTCTTCGTCTCGGTGCCATGGACATCATAACCCTTCGGTTTGGTGCCACGAACACCATAAATCTGGGGAATCTGTGGCTTTTTCTGCCATCCCGCGAATTGAACCCGCACACACAGAGGGATAGTCACCCGTAGTCCAACGCGCACGAACACGCTGGGCAGACGTGCCTTGAATTACATAGAGAAACAAAGAATGAAGTGGTTTGGCCACTTAATAAGAATGCATCCAAACTCCACAGTATACAGAGTCTTCTACAACAGAACATCGGGAAAGAAGGCAAGAGGAAGACCACGGAAAAGATGGTTAGATGGAGTAGCAGAATCCTGTGAAAGAACAAAGATAACAATCACACAAGCCACCAGAACAGCGCAAGACAAAAACAGAAAACCAGGACACTGGGCAACAACCTGGTAGCAGTGTGACGACACTGGGCAACAACCCGGTAGCAGTGTGACGACAGAAGAAGAAAGAAGAACAATAATTGTAGATAATTGTTTACGCCCTTACTTAATAATTACTGATTAATATAAATAACATTGCTGCGCTTCCGACCAATCATTGTTCATTTAAGGATCATCTTCATCGCATATCAGACATGTCCATAATCCATAATCTCCATCAGGCTTGTTACCCTGCACTTCAGCATGTCCAGGTGTGTACAGCCAAGTCATTTTCTTGAGATGTGATCTCTGAATGATGTCCACCCATTCCACACGCATACTTCCAGATTCAATCCTTTGAAGCATACTCATCGAGTCTGATATGATATTCATATGGGTAACCTGTTGCTCAGACACCCATGACAGAGCCCTGGAGGCAGCAGTGATCTCCATAGTCATGCTCAATGTTGTTGTCTCGAAAGCGCAGCAGACCTCATGAAGTTTGCTACAGTTTCGTTGCGCTTAATAAGCCCACGCTGATCTGGTTCGGTGTCTGACAGAGCCATCGGTGTAAATAATTATATCACCTGGATGGGAGTGCTGATCTACAGGGAGGTAGGTAGGAAGCAGAGTAGAAGAATAGATGCTCAAATTATGATACACTTCATATGTACCTACTTGCTAACAAGCTTGACGAGACCCCAAGAGTGCTCATCAAAAGAAGGAAAACAAGCAGCATCCTAGGCGTTCAAGTCACAGCGGCTGTCTTTAACCATCAACAAACTTTCTTCTCTTGGCAAATGCTTTGTCTCTGCTTCTTTCAGCTCATTTTCTTGTCACATTGATAGAGTTATCTTAATTTGAGATACAAATATCACTATGTCAGAGTTGAACAAATAAACTAACAGTGATAGAGTTATCTTAATTTGATATACAAATGTCACTATGTCAGAGTTGAACAAATAAGCTAACAGTGATAGAGTTATCTTAATTTGATAAACAAATATCACTATGTCAGAGTTGAACAAATAAACTAGCAGTGATAGAGTTATCTTAATTTGATAAACAAATATCACTATGTCAGAGTTGAACAAATAAACTAGCAGTGAGAGAGTTATCTTAATTTGATATACAAATATCACTATGTCAGAGTTGAACAAATAAACTAACAGTGATAGAGTTATCTTACTTTGATATACAAATATCACTATGTCAGAGTTGAACAAATAAACTAACATTGATAGGGCTATCTTAATTTTATATACAAATATCACTATGACAGAGTTGAACAAATAAACTAATAGTGATAGAGTTATCTTACTTTGATATACAAATATCACTATGACAGAGTTGAACAAATAAACTAACAGTGCTAGAGTTATCTTACTTTGATATACAAATATCACTATGTCAGAGTTGAACAAATAAACTAACATTGATAGAGTTATCTTAATTTGATATACAAATATCGTTATCACAATTTAGTCTATTGAGTTATTAAACTACATTCTAACAAGTGCTAAAAAGAGAATAGGAATGGCCACGGATAATTTCAATAGTATGAGAAAGTTACTCATGATGTAGTATGATCGATGTGGAGACAGCACCTGACGATGATAACAAGTGCTTAACAATTATATATGAAATGCTTTATTTGGCATTGACTTCCGTCAGCATCTCCTCATATATTTTGGCTAGATTTATTTCTGCTAGACAAAATGCAGTTTCATTCACAGTTCCAAGATTATTCAATTCATTAGAAAGATTATAAATAAAATTCCTACACAATATTTTTACCATTTTCCAAATTACATCCGGGACCCTTGCCGGTACTATGAAGCTCATGCATTGCCGCTGAGATCTTCCTGTGTAAGAAAGAGATCAAAGCACACATGGTTACTCACCAAAGTGCAATGATGATGGTCCTATCAATCAATCAATCATTAACTTGGTAAGCAAGTTATAATTTGTGTTTCTTTTGCTTTCATATTCTCCTTCTTCGAACACTCCATATCGACCACTTGTTAACAACTCTGTGTGATTTGTATGTGATCTGAGCCCAAGAGCGATTGTACATTGTGCCAGTTATGTGTCTACAAGTAGGCCAGCACATCTGATTTCTGCGATGCTTTTATTTACTAGGGTAGCTTCCCTAGGTCTTACATCAGTCGCCTCTTATGACATGCCTTGTAGGTTACAGTAGTACTACTTCTTCTTCTGTGATCAACTTTTGCTATGCGACTACTCCGGTATGTGTCATAAACAGGGCGGTGCGCTTGAGGTCTTCACCGGTTCCCCATAGTTTGTCTTGTAGTGTTGTTTCTGTTGGCCAGATCTCCAATCTCTCACTACTCAGACTAGGGCAGTCTTGCAGGATGTGCTCTGGGGACTGCTTTGGTGCTCCATAGGTGCAGGCTGCCGAATCCCTGAGACCCATTCTGTGGGGGTGTGCTCTGAGAAAAGTAGTACTATTCTTTGCTTCCGCTATGGCCCCGAAACCACAAAGGCATTACTTTCATATTGCACGTTCCCTAGAAATATAACTTTCATCTACCTACTTTTTAGAAAGAGACCTTCTTCCTACATTCTATCCCTATCATAACAACTGTTTTCTTTATGGACATGTAGATATTAAGGGTGTACAATAAGTACTCAATAATAATAATTTCTCTCGACGTTAAACGTTACATAGGGCCTGCAAGTAATTTCTGCATACCGCTCTATCCTGGGCAACTCGCTCAATCTCCTCCATGAAACTGAGACCGATATTTCTTGCCTCTCGCAGCAAAGTTCATTTCAGGCTCTCCCTAGGTAGTCCTCTCTTTCTTGAACCCTTTGCATCCCACTTCAATGCCTGCTTTGATATTCGTTAATCATTTCTCCGTAAGGTGTGTCCAATATATCTCCATCTTCTCTTTCTTATAACAGTTGTCACTTTTTAACAGTTGTCACTTAAGTATTATGTTTGTTGTTTATATACTGCCATAAAAAGAAGACAAGCAGAGAGATATACCCACCACATTCATTGTTTTTCTATTTTGTTCTATTTGTGGTAAAAATTAACGCAATTTTTTTATGTTGTACTTTTGAAGTTCATTTGAGGATCATCTTCATCGCACATGTCCATAATTGCACTAATCTCCTCCCAAGAAGTTATCTTAGTGCGTTTAGGCTAACAACTCCCGTTCTGTGTTGATTGATGTATATACTTTTAAAGTATAAATTTGTACTAAAATAACAATATTCTTCTTCTTCAGCGATCTCTGGTCATGCGTTTAATTTACTGTGGACCACAAACTGGGCAGTCAGCTTCAGGATTAGTTTTCAGGTTGACTGGGTGTGGTCACATGTTGCTTCTCAGCTCACCCAGGAGAGGACAGTCTTGCAGGATATCAAAACCCTGCACTAGATTTTGTGTTCAGTTATAATGAAATTATTTTTCAATTTGTCAGCGTTAACAAGGATTTATTTTAAAAAGTTGCTAATTATTGAATTGGTTTGGTTTTTTGTTGTCGATAGCCTTGGCAATGACCTAATTACAGATTTATGCAACAATACTTGATACACATACCCAAACAGTTGTTGACATGATCTTTCATAACTTTGTCCGTCCGACGAACCTAGTAAACAGGAAGATAAATACAACAATAAATTTAGTCATATAAATAAGATTACATCTCAGGGGGATAAAAGAGGGAATTTTAAGTAAAAGTGACATTGAATCTTCTTCTTTTGTCATCCCACTGCTACCGGGTTGTTGCCAGGTGTTGTCGTTTTCTGTTTTTGTCTTGCGCTGTTCTGGCGGCTTATGTGATTGTTATTTTTGCTCTTTCACAGGATTCTGCTACGCCATCTAACCATCTTTTCCATGGTCTTCCTCTTGCCTTCTTTCCCGATGTTCTGTTGTAGAAGACTCTGTATACTGTGGAGTTTGGATGCATTCTTATTAAGTGGCCAAACCACTTCATTCTTTGTTTCTCAATGTAATTCAAGCAAGGTTCTGTGTCAACTTTATTTCTTATGCTGATGTTTGTTAATCTGTCTTTTCTGGTGTTGTTGGTAACTTTTCGCAGGCAACGCATTTCACATGTAGTTATTTTTGTGACTGCGCTTTGCTCATTGTCCATGTTTGGCTCTGGTAGCACAAAGTAGGTATAAAAATGCTGTTGATCATCTGTTGCTTAGCTGCCTGTGAAACTTTTGGGTGCCTTAATACTAAGGTTCCATTTAATACTAAGTCCAAAATGGCAGATTGTGGTATGAGTGGATGTTGTCTATTGAAGTTTCTAACCTCCAGATGCTTACGTGGATTTACCGTGATGGGCATGCAGGTGTTTGTAGCTATGGGAGAGTGAGCATACCTGCATAAATAGCATTGATTGTCTGGGACTTGAAGATGGATAAGGAGATATTCTTCGGTCTCTTCACAACTGTCTGTTGGATAAAGACACTAAAATGGATGTTCAACCAATCAGTGACGTAAGGAGTTTGGAATTATCCATTGTACAAGTAGAACTGGATGCCTGAGGGAGTGTGTTTAACCAGTCAGCTACAGGAACCATAAATATGCATATCCTTCAACGTCCGTTGGGGGGAGACCAAGTACATATGGGTCTGCACGAAGTTTAGTGACATCAGTTCAGTAACCAATGACATTTAATACTAGAAACAAACTCAACTGGTAATAACTAGTTTAATATTTATATACATAACAAGTTTCCCAAAATATTTGAAAATTTTCAAGTGTGTTTTTAAGTTATGTTATGTTATGCGATCGACGTCACGGCACATTGGGCATTCCCATGCATGCTCTGTCCTCCGCTGCAGCAGCCATCCTAAAGTCCATTTGCTCACCGTACCCATGAGAAGTTGATTACTATATCTTCTCTCTTTACCATGAAGGCGACACTGTCTGGCATGTCCACACTTAACGCCTAATTCTCAAACTCGTTCCAGTGTCTGAGATGTGCCCATGTCACATAATTGAGAGCGTACCACATTGATGATATCGGCTCTGTCCATACTTCTGCCCGTTTGAGTCGGGCATTGTTTGCAAGAAAGTATGCACGCTCGTTATCCTGCACGTTAAGTGCTGCATTTTTAAGTGTTTGACTTAGATTTTTGCTGCCATGTTTAATTGAGTCCAGCCATTAAAGAACATCAAGAAGGTCACATGAAGTATTAATATTTTCAAACCAGAGGTAATTATATATGCATCATACCGCAATTATCAAAGTACAAAGATTGGCTATGCAGTGGGTCAACAATTCTGACTTCAACTTTTTCAGAATATACAGCTAGCAGCTGACATGAAAAACATCAAGGGGATGTATCTCTCTCTCGTGATCACCGCCCAGACCGATGTACCAGACTTCCCATAAATTCTATTCATGTGGAAATCTGATTAATGCAGCCTTAGCATTGGTGTGTTTTACGTCATATCTTCATTTGGAGCTCTGGTGCTTATCCTTCGGCGATGTGTCCAGTTTCAGCCAGTGTTTAATCGGTTCGCTCTCCGTTCTTTAGCCATCTAGTGTTTTTTACGGTGTGGGGTAGCTAGCCCCATGCCCAACCTCCTTAGTCGTCTCTTACGACATGCGTGGCAGGTAACAGTGGTTCTATTCTTTACACCCCAATTTCTGCCCCGGTAACCATTCGGTGCAAAGGGTTAGTATGATGGCATTGAGAAAGTCCTGAGCCCTCAAGAAAGGCTAAAGCACTATTAAAGCCTGATTCATTCAACATCATGCAGTAGAAAAAGATGCGCAGTTGAAAAGGTTGGCGGGCATTACTCCAAATTGTACTCTACAGAAACACAGTTGCAGACACTGCTCTTAATTCAATAGACCGCCCGAGTGGTTACAGGGGCCCAAATTTGGGGTGTAAAGAATATAACTACTGTTACCTGTCATGCATGTTGTAAGAGGCGACTAAGGAGGTTTGGCTGAAATTGGATGCACGTATCCACTAGGGAATGCTAACCCGAAACAAATGCTTGCAGAAACGGATGCACCAGGCCGTAAGGTGCATGACATGGTGCAACGACCCCTCATAATGAGGAATGGGATAACGAATTCTACGGTCACCAACCTGCCTCTGAGATTTAGACACACAGTAAGAATGTCAGACCTACCAAAATGAGGGTGGCCAAAACTTACTGCGGGAAGAGATCGGCACAAATGGGGAAGTAGAAATCATAGGAATTATATCCTACCGAACTGCCCCCAGTATGCAGAAGAAAAAGGTGGCCAACTTACACTAGCATCCTAGACACACTGTATGGCGTGGCTGATAATCTGAGGCAGACTGTTGCCTTTATTAGAGAATCCGAAATTCTAATCTAGTGAGAACGCAGAAGACTAACTGTATGGCGTGGCTGATAATCTGAGGCAGACTGCTGCCTTTATTAGAGAATCCTAAATTCCAATCTAGTGAGAATGCAGAAGAAGAAGAATTCAATAGACTACAAGAGACTACATGTGATGGAAGAACTTGAAGAAAAATCATCTGTAGAGAAGCTGAGATAGGTTATAAGTGAAATAATAATATAATAATTCCTCTCGTACCGTATACGTTACATAGGGCCTGCAAGTAATTTCTCCATACCGCTCTATCTTGGGCAACTCGCTCAATCTCCTCCATGGAACTGAGACCGATATTTCCTGCCTCTCTCAGCAAAGTTCGTTTCAGGGTCTCTCTAGGTCGACCTCTCTTTCTTGAACCCTTTGCATCCCACTTCAATGCCTGCTTTGATATTCGTTGATCATTTCTCCTCAAGGTGTGCCCAACATATCTCCATCTTCTCTTTCTTATAACAGTTGTCACTAGTGGTTGACCAGACATGTCTCTGATTTCATCAATTCTTCTGAATTCGTTCCATTTTTTATTCATTATTTTTCGCAGACATCTATTTTCAAATGCATTCAACTTGCTTTCTATATCTTTAGTCATTTTCCAACTCTCGCTGGCATATGTTAGAATTGATTCAACATTTGAATTGAAAATTCGTAATTTAGTTTTAATACTATATAACTTGCAGTTCCATATTTTATTTAGACTTTTAAAAGCTGATGTTGCTTTGTCAATTCGTATCATAATTTCTTTTTTAAGTGAAATGCCAGTATGAATATCTCCAGAAAAATACTGTCCCCACAGAAGTTATCAAACATGGAGTCAACATTCTGTTACATCCCCTGCACAATCTCCTTTGCTAGGACTGGGATAAAGAGTCTGTACCTCAAGATATGAGGGAAGCAAAAGTTGTTACTCTATACAAGAATAAAGGTGATGGGGGAGATGGCAACAATGACAGGGAAGTAATTTCTCATTAAAGGGTTATAAAGCCGAAGGATTGACTTCATTGCACCGGGTTTTACCCCATATGGCTCGGTCCCTCTCCGCAGAAATGGCACGCCACCTGCCGAGAGTATTGCACAAAGCACGAACTCTGTAGCTCCAGCAACAATCATAGGGGTCTCTGGAAAAAACTCGTGAACAGAAGGCCGCGGTCCGGATTCGAACCCACGACCCGCAAGGCAAAGGGCTTAACCACTCAGCCACAGAGACCTCTTCTCATTACAGTGGGGAAACCATCTGCATGTGTCATCCTGAACAGAATGAAAAAGCTGGCAGATAAAGTGTACCTTGAGTCACTGTGTGAGTTCCGTGAAATAAAAAGTTAAATTTAGACATGGTCTTCTCCCTGAAGCAGATACAACAAAAATGCAGGAAACAACACAAGCCACTATTTTTCACGTTGACCTCAGCCAAGTTTATGACCTTATCAACAGATTCAGGATACTGGAAAAGGTTGGCTGTCCACCAAAATTGTTGAGTTTGATCCAGTGCTTTCATCAGGATATAAAAGGCACAGTGCAACTTAATGGTATGACATCGGAAAACTGCAATATCAACAGTGGAGTCAAGCAAAGGATGTGTCCTCACTTCATCACTGTTCTGAGTTTTCTTTTCTGCCGCGCTAAATCCTTCCTTTAATCATCTATAGAAGATGTCTACCTTTACATGAAGTCAAATAGGAGATTGTTTAATCTAGCTTGATTGAAAACAGAAAGCAAAATAAGGAAAAACTTGATTGAAAACAGAAAGCAAAATAAGGAAAAGCTTGATTGAAAACAGAAAGCAAAATAAGGAAAGTGGTAATCAGATAGATGTTGCTGTTTTAGTCACATACACGGAATCTGAACGTAAAGATCATTATAAACAAATCTGTGAAGACTTCCAAGAATTTAAAGATTTTGTTCTCATAATCAGCATTAACAAAACCAATGTGATGGTCAACAGTGCATGGGCTAAGCTGCAAATTGGAGGTCAAATCTGACAAATTATATTGACTTGGCCATCACTGAAGGTCTTTAACTAGATATGGAACTGCACATGAGGATTGCTATGGCCGTAACAACATTTGCCACAGAAAGTATGCAAAAATAGCACGCTACCAAAACTACTGTGTACAGATCCTGCGTGCTGAGCACACTACTTTATGCCATGGAATCGTGACTCCAGCGCGTTGCAAAGAAAAGGATTAATGCATTCCCCATGCACTGCATGATATTTGTACTTGGGATCTCTTGGAGTTTCGGAGTAACAAATAATGAGGTGTTGGAGTATGCTGGAATTCCTAGCATAGTTATCCTTATTCGCAACCACCAACTAAGATAGCTGGATCAGCTGACCAGGATGGATGACAGATGAATCCCCAAGGATATTCTATATGGAGAATTGGCTTGTGACAAAATAGCTGTGAGCCTTTATTCATTACAAATCATATGCAAGCGTGACTGGAAGGTGTCTGACAGGAAGACTGGGAAGAGCTCACCAGGGACAGGGAAGTTGGTTCTGTCAGTGAGTGAGTGTGGACTAAATATACTAACATTATAAAGGTCACAATGTGAACAATTGAAACATATTCAGAGTGTCTATATGTGTCTTCTTTTTCTTTTCTTTCTTTTGTCCTTCTCTGCTTTTTTGCCACTAGGCGTAGCAGGTTTAACTGATGATCGGTTTCGAGATAATGCCGCTCGTTGCATATGGTGTGGTATTGTGGAGTTTTAAGATGTCTGTAACTCCATCAACCCATCTTTTCTTGGTCTGCCCTTTCCTCTTGATAATTCCATTTTCATTTATATGTGTGTAACATCAGATAATAAACTCCCTTTGCACAAGAACATTGCAGACGTCTAAGGAGATGAGAATACGACATGAGATGCAACGCATGGTCCAGGTGGAGAAGATGGTTGGGCAGGTAACTACAGGTAACCAGAGTTGAGACTATATTGAAGGAAAAGGACTGGATCAACATGGTTAAGAGAATGATGCGCTACCAACAGGACATCATCACACTGTGTAGGAAACAGAGAGAGTGCAATAGAAATGCAGACCTCAAAATTTAACAGTTGATAAATGATAATGCTGAAGATGATGATTCTGTTGTATACACTGATGATTCTGTCAGGCATGGAGCAAATGCAGGATTGGACTTCTCTGCTAGGGTGAGAGCCTACATGACAAGACTCTCTAGTAAGAGAATCAAAGTAGCCCTGAGGTGACTATCTGAAATCCCATTCATTAGGGGGATCATCGCATCAGACTTTTAGTCAATGATTCAGAAGATACAGGGTGTTCAACTTAAAAGCAGCCCGTGAATGGAGCTAATCTGGCATATATGTATGGAAATGGGAAGGTTCAGTTATGACGTAGTATAGGTCAAGGTTGTGTGACGGTGTGTAATTGTAGTGCGGGAAGGGCGATGAACAAATGTGACGTAGGGCGAGCTAGTCAGAACCGGTTTAAATAATAAATAAACACAACTCAATGTGTACCTGTCAACTTTCGAATTGTCAATGGGGCTGCAATTATCTTAAACACCCCGTACAAGGCTGAAGGCTGTGGCTAGCATGGAGAACGATCTCAGTCTTTCATAAACTTATGGATCTACTGTCTCGGTCACTATTGGGTTAATGGAAATGGATGAACTGACACTGAGGGCACCTGTGAAGAGAACATTGAGTACGGACAGGGAACATGGTGAAATCAATAAAAGATAGCTGAAGAAGAACACCACAATATCTGAATTAGCGGATAAGAATGAATGTGTTTGGAATCAAGTGTGGAAGGGGAGTGTGGACAGTTTAGACACATGAGTAACAAACCTGTCGCAATAAATAATCAACTGACATACACTTTGTCATCTACACAGGGCGAATGAGTAACTATGAGTCAGTCAATAACGCAACGTTATTGATTCTTAAACACTGAATACTGAGTGAAACACTAAAATGATACTTTCCAAATATTACAAATGTATATTACAAATGTATATTACAAATGTATATTACAAATGTATATTACAAATGTGTATTACAAATGTGTATTACAAATGTATATTACAAATGTATATTACAAATGTATATTACAAATGTATATTACAAATGTGTATTACAAATGTGTATTACAAATGTGTATTACAAATGTATATTACAAATGTATATTACAAATGTATATTACAAATGTGTATTACAAATGTCTATTACAAATGTGTATTACAAATGTATATTACAAATGTATATTACAAATGTATATTACAAATGTATATTACAAATGTGTATTACAAATGTATATTACAAATGTATATTACAAATGTGTATTACAAATGTGTATTACAAATGTGTGTTACAAATGTGTATTACAAATGTATATTACAAATGTGTATTACAAATGTATATTACAAATGTATATTACAAATGTGTATTACAAATGTGTATTACAAATGTGTATTACAAATGTGTATTACAAATGTATATTACAAATGTATATTACAAATGTGTATTACAAATGTGTATTACAAATGTGTATTACAAATGTGTATTACAAATGTCTATTACAAATGTATATTACAAATGTGTATTACAAATGTATATTACAAATGTGTATTACAAATGTATATTACAAATGTATATTACAAATGTATATTACAAATGTATATTACAAATGTATATTACAAATGTATATTACAAATGTGTATTACAAATGTGTATTACAAATGTGTATTACAAATGTGTATTACAAATGTATATTACAAATGTATATTACAAATGTGTATTACAAATGTGTATTACAAATGTGTATTACAAATGTGTATTACAAATGTGTATTACAAATGTGTATTACAAATGTCTATTACAAATGTATATTACAAATGTGTATTACAAATGTATATTACAAATGTATATTACAAATGTATATTACAAATGTATATTACAAATGTATATTACAAATGTGTATTACAAATGTATATTACAAATGTATATTACAAATGTATATTACAAATGTCTATTACAAATGTGTATTACAAATGTCTATTACAAATGTGTATTACAAATGTCTATTACAAATGTATATTACAAATGTCTATTACAAATGTGTATTACAAATGTGTATTACAAATGTATATTACAAATGTATATTACAAATGTATATTACAAATGTGTATTACAAATGTGTATTACAAATGTATATTACAAATGTATATTACAAATGTGTATTACAAATGTGTATTACAAATGTGTATTACAAATGTATATTACAAATGTGTATTACAAATGTATATTACAAATGTATATTACAAATGTGTATTACAAATGTATATTACAAATGTGTATTACAAATGTATATTACAAATGTATATTACAAATGTATATTACAAATGTATATTACAAATGTATATTACAAATGTATATTACAAATGTATATTACAAATGTGTATTACAAATGTGTATTACAAATGTGTATTACAAATGTATATTACAAATGTATATTACAAATGTGTATTACAAATGTGTATTACAAATGTATATTACAAATGTATATTACAAATGTATATTACAAATGTGTATTACAAATGTATATTACAAATGTATATTACAAATGTGTATTACAAATGTGTATTACAAATGTATATTACAAATGTATATTACAAATGTATATTACAAATGCATATTCATCATCAAGGTGCGTATCCTTTATATGATGTTGCTCTCTTTGCAGCACATCTGAAATTCACTCTGTCTCTTGCCAGTTCACCCACTTCGTCAATGGTCATGTTCATGGTTTCTTTAATATCTTGTAGCCATCTTCTTCTTGGTCTGCCTCTGCGTCCTGGGATTCTGCCTTCTAGTATTGTTCTTTCCAGGCCATCGTGACGCTTGATGTGACCAAAGTATGTCATTTTTTCTGTATAGTATGTTGTTTATCAGCCAATTCTCTTTAACATTTAGTTCTTCAGGACATCAGTGTTCTTTCTTTTTCTGTCCATGGTATTCGTAGGATCTTTCTGTAGCATTTAGTTTAGAAGGACTGGATTTTCGTTCTTAATTTCTGTTTAATAGTCCATGATTCACAACCATAAGTAGCAACTGGGAAAATGCATGCTCTCAATATTTTTAATTTTAGTATTTTGCAGGTGCTTTGCCACATGTTCTTCATTGTGTTTAACTTCTTGATTGCTATTGCTAATCTTCTTG
Organism: Arion vulgaris; assembly: GCA_020796225.1. Lineage (NCBI taxonomy): Eukaryota > Metazoa > Mollusca > Gastropoda > Stylommatophora > Arionidae > Arion > Arion vulgaris. Next base: position 26,827,386 of record CM036770.1, read on the forward strand.
AGATCTCTTTGGAGCAGTCACCGTTATTGTTAATTATTGAGCCCAGATATTCGTAGCTCTCTACACATTGGAGTTCTTCATTGTTTACTTGGATGTTAGGTGAGCCTTTTGCTTTGTCAGTTGACATGATTTTTGTTTTTGTGTATTCAAATATAGATGTTGGTCTTCACTATGTTTCTTGGTCGTCATGATTAGGTTTTCCAAACCTTTTTGCTGGTGGATAATAATACTGTATCGTCTGCGTATCTAAGCTCTGGTATGCATTTACCGCCTATAGTGAGAGGGTCGTAATTCACATAGTTGGCATAGTCTTTTACATTCCTCATGATGTTCTCTGCATATATGTTGAATAAGTATGGTGACAAAATACATCCCTGTTGTACCCCCTTTTGGATCTCGAACCATTCAGCTATTTCACAAATGCATATTACAAATTATAGTAGAATTGATTTTTCTTCTTTAGTATCAGTGATGTCTTTTATTCGTTACAATTAACAAAAAATGTTAATGTTAAAACTCTTGCTCTGAAAGTTTAAACACTGTTCTATTACTTGGACAGCCTCTCCACTTAACTTGAAGTACTTGAGAGGTTCATTGACTCCAGTTCTTTGCAGATACTATCTTGCTGAGCTGCAATCTAATCTATCTATATCCTCTTTGTCTCCCATTTGATTCATAAGGCTTCCACAAGAGGTTTCCACTGCTGCCGTTTGCCAAATTTTTTTTAATTGTTTGCAACATCAGGTCACAATCTTTCAATTATCTTTTCACAGTTAGTCTCTGTGTTCCCTTTGTATAAATAATAATAATAATTCCTCTCGTACCGTTATACGTTACATAGGGCCTGCAAGTAATTTCTCCATACCGCTCTATCCTGGGCAACTCGCTCAATCTCCTCCATGGAACTGAGACCGATATTTTCTGCCTCTCTCAGCAAAGTTCGTTTCAGGGTCTCCTTAGGAAGACCTCTCTTTCTTGAACCCTTTGCATCCCACTTCAATGCCTCCTTTGATATTCGTTGATCTTCTTCTTCTTCTTCTGCGTTCGTTCTTCACGGCCAATTTGATCATTCTTATTGTGATGTATAATTGGTCCACTGGCAAGAATGGAGTGATCTCGCGGGACGATTGTGCGCCAATGGTGACTAGGCCCGCCCTTCCGTTTTCAGCCAGCTTTTGATTTACTAGGGTGAACTTTCCTAGGGTACGATCCTTTCTGCCGACTATGTCGGCTCGGATCTACGCCTTACGATCAACTTTGCCGTATATTTGGGCTTTGTGATCTACGCCAGGACAGTGAGTTACGCTGTTTTGCCCGTTCTGACTGAGAAATATTTCTCGGGGCTTGACAGCTTGTCCTCGGACGGCGTCTTACTCGTATAAAACACCGTGTAAAGTATCGGCCTTCACCAATGTTCGGACCCGGACTTCCTGTCTGATCCGTACATTGTCGGCCTTGCTTTACCATACATTTTGGAGTTTGATCCGGAGAAGGAACATTCTCAGCCTTTTCTAGACACGCATTGGTACGTGGCAATTTGCAATTAACCTCGAAAGCACCGGCATGGGGCCGAGTACAAACAATGTAGAGGGTAGTTTCAGTCGGCGCTATCAACGCAACTGAGGATTTTGCGCTCCCACCATCACCCGCTCCAGTTATTCCGGGGATGTTAGTTACGACTGCAATTGAACCTTGCCCGGTTGCCCCAAGGCTGGCAGTTCCTTTAGGTATCACCAACCTCAGTTCTTCCGGGGCGTTAATTTTTATCGCACAGTACCTTGCACGGTTTCCCAGGGCGGGTAGTTTCGTTATGCACTAAAACGCAACTTGTTATTTTGCGCTCGGCAAACCTTGCCCAGTACATGTATCTGCACCAGGCCACCGATGCGGGGTCAGCTGCAATCTTCTCTCGTACCTACACGAGGTAGACTTTTGTTGTTACGGTCTTGTCTTATTTATTCTTACGGACGGGCTGGCAAAGTTTGTCCCCTCCTCAGGGCATCGAGCTTCACCCTACGTGGGCACACGTTTGGTCACTTAATGCACCTCTCATCCATGCCAGAGACATTTCGTTGCTGTTTCTTTACGTTCAGGAGCTTGTGCAATATATTGTTGGTCATCAGTCAGGAGATTTGTGCATTTTGTTAGTATGGATCTGTATTGCATTTCCGTACTTGCACTGCTACCACTACCAGTAGTTCTCCCGATCCCTGCCCCTCTTAGCCAGACCGGAACCAGAGTCTGTTTCCAGGGTCACCGGCGCCCCTCACTAACCCTGGCTCATGTTACCACCATAACCTCATGAGCCTTTGACCCCATTCGTTCATCATTTCTCCTCAAGGTGTGCCCAACATATCTCCATCTTCTCTTTCTTATAACAGTTGTCACTAGTGGTTGACCAGACTTGTCTCTGATTTCATCACTTCTCCTGAATTCGTTCCATTTTATATTCATTATTTTTCGCAGACATCTATTTTCAAATGCATTCAACTAGCTTTCTATATCTTTAGTCATTTTCCAACTCTCGCTGGCATATGTTAGGATTGATACAACATTTGAATTGAAAATTCGTAATTTAGTTTTAATACTATATAACTTGCAGTTCCATATTTTATTTAGACTTTTAAAAGCTGATGTTGCTTTGCTAATTCGTATCATAATTTCTTTTTAACATTTCCTGTGCAATCAAAATTGCTACCCAAATAGGTGAACTGCTCTGTTATTTTTATCATTTTAGATTCTAGTGTGATATCTGCATTACTTGCCATAGGTGTCTTCATTATATTTGTTTTTCATAGCTTATCTGCAGTCAACTTTTGATGCTATAGATGACAAGTTGTCTGTTTTTCTTTGCATATCTTGGTTGTTTCTACTTAACAAGGCAATATCATCTGCAAAATCCAAATCTTCTAGTTGACTATCTTCTACCCAATCGATGCCAGTTTCGCCCCTGCAACATTTTCGCATCACCCAGTCAATGGCCACTCCAAACAATAGCGGAGATAGAATACAGCCTTGCTTTACTCCGGTTTCAACCATAAACCAGTCGCTGTGTCCACCATCAGTGCGAACTGCACACTGTGAATCATCATAGAGGCTCTTTATAATGTTTATTATTTTGTCTGGTATTCCATAGCATCTCAGAATATTCCACAGAGAGATTCTGTGTAGACTATCAAAGGCTTTTTAAAATCGATGAAATTTAGTATGAGTGGTTGTTGCTTCTCAATATGTTCCTCCAAAATTAGTCGTAGGGTAATTATTTGGTCTAAGCAGCTTCTCCCAGGTCTAAAACCAGCTTGTTCTTCTCTCAGGGTTGTGTCCACTGCTCCTTTGATTCTATTAAGAATGATTTTGCAGAAAGTCTTGGTCATTTCTGATAATAGGGTGATCCCTCTCCAGTTGTTGCAATCTTTGAGATCACCTTTTTGGGGATCTTAACAATTATTCCCTTCTTCCATTGATCTGGGACAGTTTCTTCTTCCCATACTTTATTAAATAGTTCTTGCACCTGGCTAATAGTTGTATCATCAGCCGCTTTGAGCATTTCTGCAGTAATTATTTGTTTAGCTTCAAAAATATTGTACATATACTTTAACTAAACTAAAATATTGTTTCTAAATGTTATTTAAAGTTGAACTTTTTATATATCAAATATCAAATTAAAGATAAATGAATGTACTTTCACAAAATATTATTGTATCTGAAAATATAATGTTTTGTTGACTATGCATGAACAAATATTAGCATGAATTAAAAAATACTAGTTGAAATTGTGAGAACAAAAATCCAACTTGCCCAGGGTCTTGATGAACAATATGTTGCATAAATCAGTTTAACTGCTCTCTTTATATAGGTAATACATTTATGAATACACAAACATTAAGAAAATAGTGAAAGAATGTATGGTTTATTAACTGTTCACAAACTAGCATCATGGCCATTCATATAAATCTCTAGTTTTTTATCATCACATAGTATCCTAGAATTAATGTTAAACTCTGTTTCAATTCTACTTCTAGCATAAGCCACAACAATATGTATTCGTTATCTTTATACTTCACTTTTACGTAGTTTCCGGTTAATATAAAGCTCTAATCGGACGAAAGTAATAAAACGCAACAAAATAGTAAACGTCTTTTGAGTGACACTTGAGTGTAGCTTGTCAGGAATCAGTTAAAATCAGTCAAGAGAAGACAAAATAATGCGAAGCAACAACATACAAACAAGACACACTATTGATGGAGGGAAGGGTATAGAAGATATTGGTGAATTTGTATACCTTTGAAGCAAGATCAGCAAATCAGGAGGTACAGATGAGGACATTAATGCAAGGATTAGGAAAGCCTGACAAGCCTTTGATATCCTACAAACAGTGTAGAAATCCACTGCCATCTCCATGAAAACAAAGCTCAGGATATTCAGCTCAAGTGTGAAATCTGTTTTGCTGCATGGCTCGGAAACGTGGCGACTCACCAAGTCAAATACAAATAAGATTCAGACCTTTGTCAACGAATGTCTTCGGCGGATTCTCAGACTGAGATGGTATGACAGAGTTGCAAACACAGACCTGTGGATAAGAATCGGACAGGAACTCATGATGACCAGGTTAAGAGGAGAAAATGGCGATGGGTAGGGCATACTCTACAGAAGACACAGTCAGGTGTCACTAGACAAGCACTTGAGTGGAACCCGCAAGGAAAATGAAAAAGGACGCCTAAACAAACCTGGAGATGAAATCTTCTTGAGGAACTGAAGAGTGCTCAACTATACTGGGAGACCATAAAGAAAACAGCCAGACACTGGGAAAAGTGGCGAACAACTGTAGATGCCCTATGCTCCACGAGGAGCGGAGAGGAATAAGTAAGTATGATTCTTTGCTGCTTCTGTTATTTTTATGCTCCGTCTTTTTTTTTTATTGTGTTGTTTATTGAATTCTTTAAATACATGGAAAAATAGTGCTCTTGACTGATGCATTGTCTGCTATCTCAGCACTGAAATCTGAAAGGAACACAGAACTAAGTGATCTAAGATCAACCTTAGCCCAGTTATCCCATGAATCTGAGAGGGTAGTAATCCAGTGGATGCCCTCACACTGCAAGATCAAGGGAATGAAGATGCTGACAGACTGGCTAAAGAAGGAGCAGGAATGCCCCAAGATGACAACCTGGTTAGCTATGAAGAAGCAAAACCATCGCCAAAGGGCACTACAAAGGAAAATGAGATAAAGAACACCCAAAACACAACAAGAATGATGGATATTACCAACTGTCCAGAAGGGACCAGACAGCTATACTTCGCCTCCGGACGGGTCACAACAGAATGAGACACCACCTGTACACTAAATTCAAGATAGGCACCACGACCTGTGCCCCTGTAGCTTGGCAAGTATGATACCAGAACATATCCTACAGAACTGCCCCCAGTATGCAGACCTGAGAAGAAAGAGGTTTCCCACTTACACCAGCGTCTAAGATGAACTGTATGGCGTGGCTGATAATCTGAGGCAGACGGCTGCCTTTATTAGAGAATCTGAAATCCCGGTCTAGTGAGAATGCAGAAGAAGAATTCTTCTGCTTTTCTTACTTTTTTTCCAAGCTCTTCCCTTTTCTTTACTAATATTTAACTTTTCCATTAACAGCAATGGGGTGGCAAAGTTCTGCTCAGGACAAAGCTATTTGATGATGATGATTAACAGCAAAATACTTAACAATTTCTTTATTTCAAAGCAGTCAAGATGAATTAAAAGCACTTAGAGATAAAACATAAGCAAAGGGAACAAACAACTTCAATAGTAAGTGTGTTACTCATAATCTGTTTACCAGTGATGCTTTTAATTAACATAATAAAAAAGTAAAATGATAAGATGTCTCAGATATGACAAGAATAAATATAACAAAACATGGAGAATACATTACATAAATAATCTTAAAGCAGGGAAAGCATGTATGACTATGTGGTTCAAGCTCTTGACTCTCAATTGAAACATAGCTTTGATTATGCTAGCAGAGATACTTCACCCAATTTTATTGTGTGTGTATATATATATATATATATATATATATATATATATATATATATATATATATATATATATATAGATATAGATATAGATATATATATATATATATATATATATATATATAGATATAGATATATATATATCTTCTTCTTCTGCATCCTCACTAGATTGGGATTTCAGATTCTCTAATAAAGGCAGCCGTCTGCCTCAGATTATCAGCCACGTCATACAGTTTGTCTTGGACGCTAGTGTAAGTGGACCACCTCTTTCTTCTCACGTCTGCATACTGGGGACAGTTCTGTAGGATATAATTCCTATGATTTCTGTTTCCCCATTGTGCCGACCTCTTCCGCAGTAAGTTTTGGCCACCCTCGTGATGGTAGGTCTGACATTCTTACTGCGTGGCTAAATCTCCGAGGCAGATTGGCAACCGTAGAATATGTTATCCCATTCCTCATTGTGAGGGGTCGTTGCAATATGTTATGCGCCTTACGGCCTGGTACATCCGATTTCAGCCAAACCTCCTTAGTCACCTCTTACGACATGTGTGGCAGATAACAGTGGTTCTATGCTTTCATCATCAAATAGCTTGTCCTGAGCAGAACTTTGCCACCCCAACAGTCCTCCAGAATTTCTCTCTCTCATAGGCCAGATGTCCTGCTTCTGCAGCAGTCATGTTCAAACCATCAGTTACATCCTGAATCCATCTCGCCCGAGTGGTTACCACGGCCAAAATTTAGGTGTAAAGAATAGAACCACTGTTGCCTGCCATGCATGTCGCAAGAGACGACTAAGGAGGTTGAATGTGACGCTAGCTACCCCACATCGTAAAAAACACTAGATGACTACAGAACAGAGAGCGAACCGAGAAAACGCTAGCTGAAACCGGACATATCGACGAAGGATAAGCACCAGAGCTCCAAATGGTGCTGAAGATGTGACATAACATACACCAATGCAAAGGCTGCATGAATCAGATTTCCATATGAATAGAATTTATGGGAGATGTGGTACAATGGTCTGGGTGGTGATCGTGAGAGAGAGAATCCATCTTCTCTGTGGTCTTCCTCTTCTTCTTTTTGCCGGTATGCCTCCTTCCATGATGGTCTTTTCCAGCCCCTCATATCTATTTATATGTCCAAAATATCTCAATTTTCTCTTTCTTATTTGTAGCATCAGCCAGTTTTCTTTGATTTTGAGTTCTTTCTGGATAGATCTATTTGTTTTCTTCTCTGTCCAAGATATACTAAGGACTCTTCTGTAACACTTATATTCAAAAGCACATATATGTTTTTCCACTGCTCTATTAAATGTCCATGCTTCACACCCATACGTTGCCACTGAGAATATGCATGCTCTTAGTATTCTGATCTTTGTTTTCTTATCAGTTCCGTTCCATACTGTTTTGAGTTGTTTAATTTTTTGTAAAGCCATGTTTGTTCTTTTAATTTCCTTCATCCCATTTCCATCTGTTGTTAGCAGTGAACCAAGATATTTAAAACTTCACATTTTCTACTTTCTCTCCGTTGATAAAAATATCATGTCATGTTCGTTTTATCTGTTATCATTATTCATATTATCAACAGTGGAGAATGTTATGTTGATTTTATAATGAAGGATGATGTAGTAAATGCACTCAAAGCCAGCCAAAGCACTTCTTCCATGCCTAATGGTGTCCAGTATCAAACTGTTGCACTACAGAAAGGAACATGGACATAAGAGCTAGCATGCATATGCCTAGGACTGCCCTCTATCATATGATATTCAACGTCTATACAGCAAATGTAGCCAAAGTTTAACTAACAAGGTGCTGCACATTGAATTTTGCTGATGACATCCTATTATATAGAACTGAATTGGATAGACAAGAAATGATCCAAGACATTTAAGGAATGTTACTTACCAGCTCTTAAGATGAGCACACATAGTTTTTTTATCAAGAACCCCAGAGGAAGCAACGGAAGTAACGAATATGATCAACAAATAAACAGGGTACAGGTATTAAGAGCTTCGAAAAAACAAATAGACAAACACGGGACTCGAACCACTTACCCTAGTCCTTACGACACCAATCACCTAGCTTAGCAATACGAGCGATTTTACAAACACAACCAATGATTGCTCTTAATACCTGTCCCCTGTTTATTTGTTGGTTACCACCTCTTACAGGTGTAGGGAATTTCACTCTCAGATCACTTCAGATAAAACATGCATGTTGTGGTGCTCTTTGAATAGTTTAGTTCTATAAACAAGGCTGACCTACCTAGTCACTTATTGATTGGCAGGCTATCAAGTTTTGTGACTGGCAGCAATGTCTTGGAATAACATTTGATTCTAGTCGAGAAATGTTATGTTATACGATCGACGTCACGGCACATTGGGCATTCCCATGCATGCTCTGTCCTCCGCTGCAGCAGCCATCCTAAAGTCCATTTGCTCACCGTACCTATGAGAAGTTGATTACTATATCTTCTCTCTCTACCATGAAGACGACACTATCTGGCATGTCCACACTTAACGCCTAATTCTCGAACTTGTTCCAGTGTCTGAGACGTGCCCATGTCATATAATTGAGAGCGTACCGCATTGATATCGGCTCTGTCCATACAGTCGAGAAATGCAAAACACAGAGAACACTTGCACAACTTTCAGTATGATAGGATGGGACACTGTTAACAAGATTAGGTGCATGTAATGAGGACTCCTTGCTATAGACGGGGGGAACTTGACAGCCTCAATGATGGAAGGAAAAGGTCAATGAAGCCTGGTGGAGAAAAAGACAAGTGGTTAAATTGTGGCAGGAGGCCACTAGCACACAAACTGAATACACCAAGGTCCTGAAAAGGTCATAAATGAGAAAACTATGTACTTTAAGACATGTGCAAATCTGGCTAAAATCACCACATGAGACGAATTTGGCAGTCATCTGTGCGATGAAAAATCGCTGACAACATGCTGGAGACTTCACCAGCATATCTGTGCAGTGTTGCAGTGTTGGATGAAGATTTGTGTGTCTCTACTGAGGACATCAGGCAACACTTAAAATGTCTAACAACACAGCTCCAAGTAAAATTCAATGAAGATAATTCAAAATATCTCTCTCTCTCGATCGTTCTTTTTGGCCACAGTGATATATAAACAGCCTTTGCCAAGAACGTTTTTTACGTCACATCTTCAGTACCATTTGGAGCTCTGGTGCTTGTCCTTCGGTGACGTGTCCGATTTCAACCAGTGTTTACTAGGTTCGCTCTCCGTTAGCCTTTGACTTTCCCAGCGAACTGCAAGGAAGCAGGTTGCAATTTTCTTTTAGGGTGGTGACCCTTAGATGACCTACCCTCCCGGGTTGTTGATCGTCATCTGCCCACGTTACCAGTCTTTACTTGGACTACTGGGTTTGCCTGCCGTCTAGTTTTGTGTACGGTTTACTCTGCTAGCCTTTGATTGTCCCCAATCAAACTACAAGGCAGTAGTAGTTCCTCAGTAGAAACACACACTGGATTCAAACCTCTGCTGGGCTTTCCAGTTTTTCTGCCCAATTGGGTGGTCTGCCTACGCTTGCCACACCCCTTAATCGCTGTGCGCATCTGCCCCACCGGTGGGCCCATTCGTGCATCGTTCGCATGCGTGTTCGCTCTGCCCCAGAGCCTGCCCACCATGTCTATTAGTTCTCACCATGCACACATTCACCATGCCTCTAGATTGTCTGGACACGGAGCACAACTCGGGCCCCCACCTCAGGGTTCTGAGTTTCGTCCTATTTGGGCCCGGGTGCAACTCAACTCTGGCCCGGAGGTGGGCGCCCAAGTTTCACCCCACGCGGGCCCACGTCTCTTCTCTGGATGCACCCCTCATTCCTTTACGATTATCCGTTCAGCTTTTCCCATCGGCTGGGATAGATGTGCATTAATAGTCACTCTGGGATTCTGCTCGTCTGTGTTGCGGGCGGATCTCATCCAACGTGACTACGTCTGCATCACCACCTATACCAGAGTAGCTCTCCCTCAATCCCTCAACCCGCTTAGCCTGACAGGAACCATTGTCCATTTCCAGGGTCACTATGTGGAGGTGGGGTAGGATCTTGATTAGTGCCAGCTCACTAATCCTGGCGTGGCATTGTCCCTTTGTGCCTTTGATCCTAACTCAAACGAAATGCTGGATCACAGTCTATTTTTCAAACATCTTGTTCAACAAATGATACAACATTGCAAGCACAGTCTCACAGCTCTTAAAGTTAGGTCTCCTTCCGCCTACCCTTGGAGGATACCGTCCAAATAGAGAGACATGGCGTAACACAGCAGTTTTCACCAACGCTGTCTACAAAGGTTTTCACTTAAGCATTGAGATATATGCTGCTGCAATTGACTTTGAAGATGCATATAATAAGAGTGTGTTTGCATTTTTTTAATGGTACAGTTGACAGAACTCAATATCAGCCCATTCCTCCTCAATTGGATCTTTGTGACTTCTTCCAGCAAAAGGTATTGTTTAAATGTGGCAGCTGGGCGTCATCACCAACAACAATACACCCTGGTTTACCCCAAGAGTCAGGGGGACTGCCTAGAGTAGTTGATAGTAGCTCGGCCTGCTAGCTGTGAGACGCCTCATAGCTCGGGTTCGAACCTACTGTCCGGCATTTGTTGAGTCCCCTGGTCTTACTCAGGACGATAACGTGAGTACCTCTGAAGTCGGAGAAAATCTGCCTTTATGGCGAGGGAATACTAATTACAAGTACATTGAGCACACGGCTGCCAGTGTAAAGTAAATTACAATGTGCACGCTGCTGCCATTGTAAGAAATTGGAAAAACAGATTTTCACGCAAAAATCAGTTTCAGAGATGAAATTTCGTCTGAGTTGAAAGCGGACGAAAAAAAAAAAAAAACCAAGAGTCACCATTATATCCGATGTTCACCGCCAGTGGCGTGCGGCCCTCTGGACTAGTAGGACTAGTTTGTTCCCCAAGCGTGAAGACATTACAGTTATTCTAATTTGAATTAAATTTCCATTTAATTAAATTTCATCTAATTAAAAGCATAAAATAAAAATGCTGATTAAACAGCATTAATATTTCTCAAAATTTGCATCGCACTACTGCAACAATATTTCCTGCTAATTGAGATACCAAAGACTCCATTAGACATCAGTAGAGCTTGTTTTTGTTTGTTACCAAAGAGGGTCATGGTTTAATCGGCTCTTTCCGATACAGGACTAGCTGACGCTACAATAGTCCTGCGTGATGGTCTGTGTATATATATTATAAATGCTAACCCTTGGCGTTCTGTTGCATACAAATTTATTTGCCGTTTTATCTTCTGAGGGTAATTCTTTCGTTATTAATCATATTTAATTGTTCCAATTAATGAAAGGGATCTGGGGAAGTGTTGAAGTGTTCGATTGTTAGCATAGTTTAACAGTGCTTCAATGTATGAAATATAGAAACCGAATTGTTGAAGTGTTCGATTGTTAGCATAGTTTGACAGTGTTTCAATATATGAAATACAGAAACGGAATTGGTTTTGAAATCTAGTCCCTCACTACAGAGCATAGAGTATACATACATGTGATGTGATAAAAGTAGGTCAACGAGATATTGCATGCAGTGTCGTTGGCCTGTCACGCTGTTGTATTCGCGAATGATTAGATTATTCACATCATCATCTGGAGGTCTCAGTTTTGAAGAAATGCATCAAGCAAAAATGAAAGGTAGACAAAGCACAAACATTTCGGTTAGAACAGAAGTGAAAGACTATATGCGCCATTTCACGACGGACTATTACATTGGTACAAAATGGTTAACTGAATGCAAATCAAGAAGCCAGTGGTGCATTTCGTATGACAACAAGCAGCATGACAATGGAGGTACTGGCGGTGACTAATGCTTTACGTTGGCTGGAGTCACAAAACTACACTCATGCGTGCATTCTGAGTGATTCATTGAGTATGATCCGCAAGGTAGAGGCTAGTTCGGTACGCAGGAATTGGACTGAATCACTTCAAGCATTAACAATTTGCAGAAAATCACACTTATCTTCGTTCCATGGCACATGGGTGTCGTTGGCAATGAGAGGGCAGACAGGCTGGCTCTGGGCCAGCCAATGAATAGATCTGACATTTTGAACACCCTCATAGAGTGTGGCCACAAAGAAGATTTTCATTTAAACCAATCCACATCAACTACTAGATTGCAGGAGATGGGTTTGAAGATTGGAGTAGCAAGAAAAGAACAGCATAACAGGTATATGAGTAAGCTCATCAATCAAAATGGAACTGGTACGGTCAGTCGCTGGACGCTGTTGGAGGTATTGCGAAGTAGACCAGAGCACCTATGGACATGTTCGGAGTGCAATGAAGATATTCTAAACTGAAACTGAAATCAAGAAGCAGATTGTATCAATTGTTGGCCTTGTGCGCTGTTAGAAACAGATCAGGTAGTTTGGAGTAATAATGTTTTTGTGATATCAATAATTTTCACATGTCAATATGCGACACGAAAAGATTTATTATCCGCAATAACTACATTACAAACGCAATAACTACATTACAAACGCAATAACTACATTACAAACGCAATAACTACATTACAAACTTTCGAAGAAACTATAATATAGTTGCAGTGCTTCTTTTCTTGTGTTGTCACACTGTTACCGGGTAGTTTCCCAGTGTCATGGTTTTCTGTTTCTCTATTAAGTGAACATAAAAGTTTTGATGCTTTAAAACATAACTCATTGGTGGATTCAAACCAGGAACTAATGAGGTGATTAATTGATGTGTGCTGTGCTTTGGCTAAACAAGAGTTATCATTCACAATGAAAGGCAAGATTCCCTTAACCGGGGAAACTACAATGAACAAATGCATCGCCCGTGTGGTGCGGGATCCGCAGGAAGCAACAAAATAGTACCACTGCGACCTAAAGGCAGTTCATAAGAGGCGACTGATGTAGGACCTAGGAAGGCTACGATAGTAAATAAAAAGCATCGCAGAAGTCATATGTGGTGGCTACTTGTAGGCGCATAGCAGGTACAACGTTCAATCGCTCTTAGGCTCAGCTCACATACAAATCACACAGAGTGGTTAACAAGTAGTCATTGCGGAGAGTTTGAAGAAGAGCACACGCATATATTATATGTGGGGTCTCTGTGGCTAAGCCCTTGCCTTGCGAGACGAAGGTCGTGTGTTCGAATCCAGACAGTGCTGTTCTGTTCATGAGTGCATTTATTTTCCATAGAAACCTAGCATTGTTGCAGACTACGAAGTTCATGCTTTGTGCAATGCTCTCGTAGGAGACGTGTCATTTCCATAGAAGAATCGAGCCATATGGGGTAAAACCTGGTGCAATGGAGTCAATCCTTTGGCTGAAAAACTTTTACGTACTTCATAAATATGATAGTAAGTTGGAGTTTTATCTTCAGAGTATGGATGGGGGGTTGGGTTAAAGGAACCTCTAACACAATTCAAAACTACATCATTGAATGTGTTGATGATGTGATGATGTCATTCTGTATGAGGTTAAGTCGGAGCTTAATAATGCATTTTTTGTCTAGCAATAATGTTAGATGAAACTATAGACATTGCAAAGCTCTCTCGAAAGAGTAATCTGTGACAGGTAAAAGTATCCTTGCTAAATTGCCTTGTTTCCTATTTCCCTAATTTTCCCTACCTTAACAGACTACTGATAGGTATTAACAAGAGATTTCCTTGATATGTACTCAGGTAAGTACTTAACAAAGACATGTGATATATCAGTGCAGAGTGAGACAGTAAATTGGGCACATCTCAAACGTGTAGACATACTACTGGACATGAAACATATTCAAACCCACCTGCCCAGAGTGTTCGTAACGCCTTGAACTACGGGTGACTAGCCCTCTGTGAGTGCGGGTTCAATTCGCGGCTGATAGAAAAGCTACAGGTTCCCCAGACTTACGGTGTTCGTGGCACCAAACCGAAGGGTTACAAGGTACATGGCACCGAGCTGAAAGCTCAAGTGTTTCTGGATCGAAGTTAAAAAAAAAAAAAAAAATTAAAAGTTTGGGGACATACTACATACAAAATAATTGAGCATTTACACATTTGTGAAACATTATTACTTTAGTCATTATCATCAAGGAAGTACAAAATAATGGCACCTAATGTACACAAATGACAAAGTGTGTTGATCAGTCTGACTCTTATACCTAAATGTTAATAATAGCATTATGTTTCAGTTTGTAACAACAACGAAAGAAACAAGCAATTAACAAGTTAGTAACAACGGTAGTAACATCATCATCAGGTGCCGTCTCCACATCGAAGGTTGGCTGCAATGAATCTCAGCATCCTCTGTCTTTCGCCTTGGTGTTGCACACTGCCAGACTGTAACCTGTCCATTTCTTAAAGTTTCCCTCCCACTTATCTCTCGGTCTTTCTATTGCTCTTTCCCCTTCAACTTTCCCCTCTAGTAAATATTTTATCATGGTGTCATGTTATGTGCCCAAAATACTTGTCTGAATTTTATTTCTCTTAATAATTGTTTTTTCATGCCTATTTTTCCTAAAACTTCTTTATTTGTCTGTTTTTCTGTCCATGAAACTCTGCTTATTCTTCTATATATCCACATCTCAAATGCATCAATTCTGTCTTCTAACTGCTTTTTCATTGTCCATGTTTCTGAGCCATACATTAATATAGGATATATATAGCATAGTATGTATATAGGTAGTAACATAGTAGATTGTAGTAATTTAGTAAAAGTAAAACTTCACTGCAAACTCAAACTTATAATTATTGTTATCAGTTTGAGTTTGCAGTAAGATTTACTTTAATTACTATAATTATCATAACAACAGTGTGAGATTATTGATTATATTATTGTTAACACTAACATTATTTTTAATAATAATAATAACATAAAATACACATCTATAACTATATAATAATATTATAGCTACTTACTAGTCTTAGTCTAAGTCTACTCTACTGACTGACGTGGCTGTACTAGTAATAGTTTAATAGTATATATAAGACTAGGATCATATGTATCTTACTTAAGTATCTATGATTGAATGGTCGTCGTAAACATATATGTACTCACTCACTGTAATCATGTACCAACCAATCAATATTCAATGTATGTTGTTTAACACATAAAAAGATGCATATTTTAATCAAACCACTATTTATAATTACTTACCAAAACGAAAATATATCATATCCATGTGACATTATCACGATGATGACGATGAATTAAGTGATCAGGGCATGGGTGTATATACAGTTGAGTATACTAGGACTAGTCCGACTAGTGTACTGTATAGGTATAAGTATAACGGGCTAATGAGCCTTTGTCACACAGAAAGTAATTGATGATTGCTGAAGTGACGACGACTGTGCTCACATGTTACTACTTACTACATGTGTAGTATGTATATTAGTTTATAAGTTATTTGTAAATATTGTGGGAAGATCCAAAAGTAAAGCTGCCAATCGAGACAATCCAAATTTTAAGTACTTGTACAACACTGTCTAGTCACTTAAATTAATTATTAATAAATAAGTCAGCAGTCTAGGTCCGTGTGACTCACTGCTGATGTTAGACAGTACATATTTGAAACGTAAACGTTGTTTTCATTAAAACAAAAGTCTCTTACATTAATGATATCTGAATAATGGCAATGTTTAAATAAAAACAAAGAAATTACTTTCACTTTACAAATTCAATCACTTCCGCGAATGTCACAAATGAAATCCTGGTTTCTATGTATTGAATTAGTGACGTGCGTTTCGATTACTTCTATATACTGTTTATAAAATATACTCGTTATTTAGTACTCGTTACTTAATCGTTGCTTAGTCACTTGACTATTTGTGTAGGCAATGAGAGTGCCGATGTCTTAGCAAAGGAGAGCAGTGCCAAAGAGCAAAGTTACCAACCCCTGTCTTTTCAGGAGGTTAAACTCTCATACAGAGAAAATCTGCAGTAGACTGGAAGACAAACACTGGATATGATTATGGAAAAGACTTCCTCAACGACCTAAGCAGAACTGACCAGGTCATTATATTTCGACTACGTACCGGACACTGCAGAGTCAACAAACACTTATATAGACTAGGAATAAGTCAAACAGCTCTCTTCCAGTGTCAGCAGGGGAAACCGACACCTGAGCATGTCCTGCAAGACTGTTCTTTCCTGGGTAAGCTTAGAAGCAATATGTGGCCACACCCAGTCGATCTGAAAATTAAGGTTTTGGGGAAACCTGAAAGACCTGAAGCTGACTGCCCAGTTTGTGATCCACAGTAAATATAAGTGCATGACCAGAGATCGCTGAAGAAGAAGATCCTCTTTTCCACATGTGCCGTGAAGCGGCGTGGGGGTTTCAGTTTTTATCCTGTGCCAGGTGTGTTGCATCTGTAGTTGATAGTCTTTGATGTAGTGGGTTGACCGTGCTGCAGACACTGTTCGGCTGGTATGCGTGCTGACAAGTATCGACCATGAGGAAAAATTGATACCGGTGCCTTCAATATACGGTAACACATTTTCAACAGCACTATTTTTGTCATAGGTTGCAGAGAGAGGAATCCAGTTGCATTGGCCGCATATGTCAATGAAATCGTTACTGAGAACAGCAATGACCGTGACGTTGTGATTTACACAAATGGATTGGTAGTTCGCCACGAAGAGTCGATATGGACCTTCTCTGCAAGTTCACACTGCAGAAAGATAAAGGAAACCAGTGGTACATTAAGTATGACAACCAGTAGCATGACAATGGAAGTACTGGCGGGGGACTAAGGCACCACTCTGGCTTTAGTCACACAAATACACTTGTGCGTGCATTCTGAGTGATTCATTGAGAGGACGATCGGAAAGGTGAAGGCTGGTTCGATTCGCAGGCAGTGGACTGAATTTCTACAAGCGTCAACAATTTGCACAATTACACTAATTTTCGTTCTCGGGCACATGGGTATCGATAATATGAGAGAGCAAACAGGCTGGCTGGCTCTGCCACCATATCAGGAGGTCAGCCAATGAATAGAGCTGACATTCTGAGCTCCCCTCATAGAGTGTAGCTGCAAATATCATTTTCATTTAAACCAATCACACCAACTGCTAGATTACAGGAGTTTGATTGAAGATTAGAGTGGCCAGAAAAGAACAGCACAACAACTATATAAGTAGGCTTAGGGTTGCCGGATGTTTCAGTCGAGAAACCGGGACATTTTTGCAATAAGTCCGTTTTTTCGGGGCATTTCTTGCCAGCCGGTTTTTCCCGGGGCATTCATTATTTTGTATAAAATAATTCACGCTAAAACTATATTCAAGAACATAGATTCCCAAACGTTTTCTGCCCACTTTACACAACATAAACTTTGCAACGTGCCCACCGCCCACTTTACACAACATAAACTTTGTAACGCCCCCTCCACCGCCCACTTTGCACAACATAAACTTTGTAACGCCCCTCCACATTATAACAGTTTGCCAAACGACCCCCTCCCACCCCAAATATACATGCTCTAATTTCTCTTTGACATAGAAAATTGACATATATTTCTGTCATACATGGTCAATTTTCAAATGATTATATAAATGAAATAGAAAATTGATGAAAAAATGGATCGTGTAAGATGGACATAATAATAATAATTCCTCTCGTACCGTTATACGTTACATAGGGCCTGCAAGTAATTTCTCCATATCGCTATATCCTGGGCAACTCGCTCAATCTCCTCCATGGAACTGAGACCGATATTTCCTGCCTAAGAGATGGACATAAGATGAATTAAAATACAGAATTCAAATTTTAAATGATTATTCAATCGCAAAGTCACAAAAAAGCCAAATGCTTCTGAACCCACTATCGCCCCACCCCCGCGAAAGGCGTCAGCGCCAACGGGGTGGGGGGCCTACTGAGGAACCCATGGTCTAGAGTCTAGCAACATCAACGTTTGTAAAGGTGAACAGTTTCTTAAAGTTGGCTATCCACTTCTCTTTTTCTTCTTCTTCTTCAAACGCTCCATATCGACCACTTGTTAACCACTCTGTGTGATTTGTATGTGATCTGACCCTAAGAGCGATTGTACGTTGTGCCAGTTATGCACCTACAAGTAGGCTAGCACATCCGATTTCAGCGCTGCTTTTTATTTACTAGGGTAGCATCCATATGGCCTACATCAGTCGCCTCTTACGACACGCATTGTAGGTTGCAGTGGTACTATTCTTTGCTTCCCTTGTGGGGCCCTGACACCAGACGAGTGTCCACTTTTCTAAATAAGATGTACCTGTTTCTTCTTCTTTGCGTTCGTTCTTTACGACCAATTTGAATCACTCTTTGTGATATGTTTGATCTTTGCCAAGAACCTGTATACGTCACACATTGGTTTGGTAGGCCTCTAGTACCTGTTTCATAAAATACATCCACTTCAGCATACAATTTATGAATATCAGTAGCTGATACTTCTTCTTCTTTTTCGAACGTTCAGTATCGACCACTTGTCAACCACTCTGTGTGATTTGTATGTAATCTGACCCTAATAGCGATTGTACGTTGTGCCAAGTATTCACCTACAAGTAGGTCAGCACATCCGATTTCTGCGCTGCTTTTTATTTACTAGGGTAGCATCCCTAGGGCCTACATCAGTCGCCTCTTACGACATGCATTGTAGGTAGCAGTGGTACTATTCTTTGCTTCCCTTGAGGGCCCCGACACAACATGGGCGAATACATTTTCTTCTATTTGTTGCATGATAGATGTCTTTTTTAGGGGAATTCTTCAACGATCTCTGGTCATGCGCTTAATTTACTGTGGACCACAAACTGGGCAGTCAGCTTTAGGTCTGTCAGGTTTCCTTCTTCAGTGATCTCTGGTCATGTGCTTAGTTTACTGTGGACCACAAACTGGGCAGTCAGCTTTAGGTCTGTCAGGTTTCCTTCTTCAGTGATCTCTGGTCATGTGCTTAGGTTACTGTGGACCACAAACCGGGCAGTCAGCTTCAGGTCTGTCAGGTTTCCTTCTTCAGTGATCTCTGGTCATGCGCTTAATTTACTGTGGACCACAAACTGGGCAGTCAGCTTCAGGTCTGTCAGGTTTCCTTCTTCAGTGATCTCTGGTCATGCGCTTAATTTACTGTGGACCACAAACTGGGCAGTCAGCTTCAGGTCTGTCAGGTTTCCTTCTTCAGTGATCTCTGGTCATGCGCTTAATTTACTGTGGACCACAAACTGGGCAGTCAGCTTCAGGTCTGTCAGGTTTCCTTCTTCAGTGATCTCTGGTCATGCGCTTAATTTACTGTGGACCACAAACTGGGCAGTCAGCTTCAGGTCTGTCAGGTTTCCTTCTTCAGCGATCTCTGGTCATGCGTTTAATTTACTGTGGACCACAAACTGGGCGGTCAGCTTCAGGTCTGTCAGGTTTCCTTCTTCAGTGATCTCTGGTCATGCGTTTAATTTACTGTGGACCACAAACT
This sequence comes from Arion vulgaris, assembly GCA_020796225.1. NCBI lineage: Eukaryota > Metazoa > Mollusca > Gastropoda > Stylommatophora > Arionidae > Arion > Arion vulgaris. The sequence continues at coordinate 26,846,850 of CM036770.1, forward strand.
GGGCAGTCAGCTTCAGGTCTGTCAGGTTTCCTTCTTCAGTGATCTCTGGTCATGCGCTTAATTTACTGTGGACCACAAACTAGGCAGTCAGCTTCAGGTCTGTCAGGTTTCCCCAAAGCTTAGTTTTCAGGTCGACTGGGTGTGGCCACATGTTGCTTCTCAGCTCACACAGGAGAGGACAGTCTTGCAGGATATGCTCTGGTGTCTGTTCCGCCAGCTGACACTGGCAGAGAGCTGTTTGACTTATTCCTAGTCTATGTAAGTGTTTGTTGAGTCTGCAGTGTCCTGTGCGTAGTCGAAATATAATGACCTGGTTTGTTCTGCTTAGGTCTTTGAGGAGTCTTTTCCATAATCATATCCAGTGTTTGTCTTCCAGTCTACTGTAGATTTTCTCTGTATGAGTTTCTTCTTTACGCCGATCTAACACGCTTCAAGCATCTTTCAAAACTGCAGCTATTTCTATAATACTGTTATCTGCCTTTTCTAACTTAAGTATTTGTCTTTCAAACACGTTCATCTGACTGTGGACATACTAAAGATAGGGTGTGCTTATATTAATTTTGAAATAAGGTTAACAAAACGCAGAGCCAACTATAAGCTTATGGGCCTTCGGACTCAGGTAAAATTATGGGAAATCAGACCACAACTATACCACATGACCTCGCATTCCAGTATTGGTGTATATAGACAAATTCATTTTAAAATCAACACAAAATGCTAAATCAAAGTTATATTATGCAACAAGTTAAGTTTAACAATAAGAAATATCAATATTATGAATATTTTTACCAATAAATAACCATAGACTCACAGAATTGAGTAAAATTTCAAAAAAACTTGCAGTGTTTTATCAAACATCTAGTGAAACATGTACAAACAAAGTACTATAGTTTTACAAAATACAGAAACAGTGACGATAAACAGCAACGTTTCGACCAACAAGGCCTTTATCAAGCAAACGAACAAACAGGAGTGACAAATTAAAATGAAACACAAATGGACGACCAAATACAAACGTATCCAAGGAAAATCTGGAATAAAAACGAATAACGAAATAAATGTAACACAAAAAACACACATAAAAACTAGAAATAGAACGGAAAAGAAACAATGAAACATCTAGTAAATATATAACTTGAATACATGCAACATATACCCATATCGATTACAAAGCATGGGAAGAGAAAGTACTAAGAAGCATAAGAATGTAATACATGCAACATATACCCATATAGATTACAAAGCATGGGAAGAGAAAGTACTAAGAAGCATAAGAATGTAATACGTTGAGACCGCGTGGTCCCGGATAAGGTGCTTGCTTCTGCTATGCGGCGCGTACAGCAAATTTCTCGCCAGGAGGCTCTCTCTAACCAGCATAGAACTTCCAATTCTGACAGGGTGAAACTTGTCTTAACTTTCCACCCTCATAGTTCCCTTGTGAAGAAAGTCTTATTCCGTCATCTCTCCATTCTTCAGTCTGATCCTGATACACGTTCAATCTTCCAACACTATCCTTTGGTGGCGTACAGACGGGACAGAAGCCTTAAGGATATGTTGGTTCACAGTCGCCTCAAGCCTAATATCCAGAGTCATTTTGGCACCATCCAGTGTGGCCGTCGGCGCTGCAACACTTGTGCTTATGTAATACAGACCCGCACGGTGTCTTTTCCAAAGCCACGTTCGTTGTTGAAGACAGTTTCACGTGCGAGTCCCGTAATATTATCTATGCCATTATCTGCAAGCGGTGCAACAAGGCCTATATTGGGGAAACCGGCAGGAGACTCAGTGACCGATTCGCCCAACACTTGCGCGATATACGCCAATGCTCTGTGACCCCTGTAGCTACCCATTTCAATGATACTGGCCATTCAGGATTTATTCCAGATTTTCCTTGGATACGTTTGTATTTGGTCGTCCATTTGTGTTTCATTTTAATTTGTCACTCCTGTTTGTTCGTTTGCTTGATAAAGGCCTTGTTCGTCGAAACGTTGCTGTTTATCGTCACTGTTTCTGTATTTTGTAAAATTATAGTACTTTGTTTGTACATGTTTCACTATTTACCAAGTTTTACTGCAGTCTTCCCCTATTTCGATATCAAACATCTATATTTTCCAGCCCCCTTTTCTGATCTAGGTCAGGGAATCCCCAGTCAGTTGTCTGGCCTAGTTATCTAGAGTTGGTTGTGACAAAACTATAGGTACTTTTTTCAGAGGAAGAAAGATTTCAGTGCGTCATACAATTTTAGAACTCTCTCACTCTCTCTCTTTCTCTCTCTCTCTCTACTGCAGCTGACAATGATAACCACCTTCATTTTGTATGTGACAATAACACATAATACTCTATCTTCACGAATTTATACAATTATTTTCAAAATAAAATGTACAGTTCCGAATTAATCACAGCGACAATGCTAACAAAAATAATGTGACATTGTTTTGTGTGTGCGTGGACATTTCAAGTTTTAAATTAAAACAGCTCTCCCATCTGAAAATCAAGAAACAGCTCGATTTATTTTAAACTTTCATTTGACAAGTTGACCGGGACAAATGGGCGTCCAGAAAGCAGTTTTTGGGACACCACATTTTTCGTTAAAAACCAGGACTATCCCGGAAAACAGGGACGTCTGGCAACCCTAAGTAGGCTCATCAATCAACATCGAACTGGCACGGTTAGTCGCTGGACGCTGTTTGAGATATTGCGAGTAAGATCAGAGCACATACGAACTTGTCTTGTTCAAAGTGCAATCAAGATATATATGTACTTGTCCAAAGTGCAATCAAGATATATATGTACTTGTCCAAATTGCAATCAAGATATATATGTACTTGTCCAAAGTGCAATCAAGATATTTCAAACTGAAACACTGATTTTGCTTAGACAATTCGTAGCATAATTTCTTTGCTGGTATTTTACGAGCAATCAAACTTGCTATCCAAGTAGCTGCACTGCTGTTATTTTTATCATTTTGGATTCCAGCGCGTTAGCTGCATTACTTACCATAGGCGTCTCCAATGTAGTTGTCTTATCGTAGCGTATCTCTCTAGTCGATCTTTTCACTCTAGAGATAAGTTGTCCGGGTTTTTTTTCAGACCGTTAATAACAAAAGTACCTGTTTCAAACACCGCGGTGGGCAGTTTGGAAACAGATTTGTTCGGTTTACAAATGGTAAAATGAACCCCCACCGTCCAGAAAGCAATAGCAAACTACTGAACGTATAAGTGATGCCTAGAAAATCGACGACTCGTTTGTTGGGGTTAATGGCAAAGTCCTGTAGAGGATATGCTACGATTTTCATTTTTCAATCTGTCTGCATGATATGGCAGAAATATATGTATATGGCCTTTTTCGTCTTACAGACGGTCAATTGCAAGTGTTTTACTGTGACAACTTCTGAGTTTTCGCTTTTCTCTCTTGTCGTTCAGCTCATACATAAATCTCTTCTCAAAAGACTCTGCGCCCTTTCGTAAGTTGGCTTTCCACACAACTCTGTCATCAGCTAGTTTTCCCATGTGCTGGGACCTATATAAAGTTTTCCTCTTCCCCTCCGAATGTTCACAGAACAAAATTTGTTTTGGTATGCGACAAGTTTCCATTCTTCTCACATGTCCCAACCATCTCAGTCGTCTACTGAGGAGCTGCCCATGGTGGAAGACAGATTTGCACGTTGCAGTACTTCAGAGTTGGTTATCTTGTCGTACCACCTGATGTTCATAATCTTGCGTAGACATCGAAGGTGAAAAATGTTAAGTCTCCTCTCGTGTCTTGAGTAGGCTGTCCATCTTTCTGAGCCATATAGTTTGTTCCTTTCGTGCCAAAGGGGCACATAGGGCAGAGGTTTTAGATCTCCATGTGATACGGTTCTTTGCTAGCAGCTGCAGATCTTGTATGGTTTTACATCCCAATAGTTTACTTTCTTGTTGGATGGTTCTTCGAAGAGTGATCTTTGGTCTTCCACGTTTTCTTTTCCCAACTGGTGACCACATAAGGACTTGTCGATTTAGTCTCTTTTCGTCTGATCTAAGCACATGACCTAAATATTTCCACCGTCGTTTCCTTATAATATTTGATATGGGTTGTTGGTGTGTTCTACCTCTCACTGTGTTGTTAGAAACGAAATCACTCCATTTGACTTTTAATAATTTTCGTAGACATTTATTCTCAAAGCTGTCCAGTTTCTTATCAATTTTCTTTGTTGATTTCCAACTTTCACAACCGTAGGTCAGTACAGGAATCACACATGACCTAAATAATTTAACTTTTGTGCATATACTAAGGTCTTGAGATTGCCAGATATTCGTTAATTTAGTGAAGGCACTAGCTGCTATAGCAATACGAGAGTTTATTTCTTTCATCGTGTCTCCGTTGTTTGACACTTTACTACCCAAATATGTAAAATGTTCAACTTTCTCCAGTGTTTGAGCCATATAGCAAAGAACTAATTGCACAGGCTCGATATATTTGAATCTTCGTCTGCAATGTCAGTTTTGTATTGTCCCATGTTCGCTTTGATAGTTTGCCGAATGTAGTAGCCGCACTCCCTATACGAGCGTTCATTTCTTCATCAAGAGAGAGGCTGGCAGTGACCATGGACCCAAGATAGCAGAATTTTGAACTGGTGTTAGATGGTTGCCATTTATCAATCATTTTTCAATCTGTCAGCATGATATGGCAAAGATATAATTTAAACGATAACATCAAGAAATAAAAGGGAGGCAGCCTGTTAGAGTATACTATCACGACATATGAAGCAGAATTTTCTGAAAACCAGTGTGCCAACCTACTACGAGGAGACGGTGCAAACTCAGGCCTAGTTAGTCATAAGGTAACGAATGCTTTCCCCATCTAATTTGTACTTTCGGATCCAGCCATAGTGGGTATTCGATAGCGAATACCCATATTCAGTTTCAGAAAGTAAAATATTTGAGTGGAATATAAGAGACACAAATCAAACACAAATATTGTCTATATATGAAACAAATATAATAAAAGATTAATGTGCAATTTATTCAACAACAGTTTTTAATCCCATAATAATATTATAATTGATTGCATAATTCTTGTATCCTTAACTCCGCTCATTGGATTAATGTGCGTAGTTCTATTTAGAGCTCTAATTCGTCCCTCGATCGGATCAATATTGTCCACAAACAAACTTAATTTTTTTTTTTAAATCGTGGCATATCCTTTACAGAACTTTGCCGTCAACGTCTCGTCGATTCTCTAGTCACCACTTTTACGTTCAGTAGTTTGCCATTGATTTCTGAAAGTGTGAGTATTTTTACCGTTCGTATAAATCCACACTTAACATTTGCTTTTCCGGTCCAAACAGTCTTGACTTTTAAAAAAAAAACTCCTTGTTGTCTGACAAGACACTCAGGGTCGTGTCGCGCTATAATACGTAGAGGCGGCCGCATCAGGCGAGCGTACGAGGGGCGGCATAAACAGCAAAATCAAATATACAATTGAAGGTTATTTTAAAGAAAAATATTTAAGGGGCGGCATTTCGAAGACTTGCATCATACTGAGAAAATATACCGCATGGTCCTGTAGACACTACATCACAACCTTGGAGATCACGAGATGATGTCATACCACCGTCTACCAACTAGCTTGGCTGTGCATGTTCAATTGTTTATTTGTGTCAGTATGTCTAGACTTTCATGTGTTCTTGAATATTCCATCACGTAACTGTCTACTAGGCTTCCTGCATACTGGCCACCCCTTAGAAATTCTTCCAGACTTTTGCTTCCGGTGACTATGGCTTCATGCGCGGTGCCTTCATAAATAATGAAGGCCGCGCTTCATGTTAGTTAAATAGAAACATCTATTAATAGTAATTTTGCAACTATTAAAAAATGGGGTCGGTGGTGACTCATCCTCTATCCTCTTGATCAACAATTAAATCAAAAGACTTGGAGCACGGCCAACCAATTATGTCATTCACATCTGAACCCAGTCCTGTTTCAAATGTATGCAAGAGTGGTTCAACCCTTTGCCTTGTGAGTCGAAGGTCGTGGGTTCGAATCCGGACCGCACCGTTCTGTTCACGAGTGCAGTTTTTTCCAGAGACCCTAGGATTGTTGCCGGAGCTACGGAGTTCGTGCTTTGTGCAATACTTTCGGCAGGTGGCGGGCCATTTCTGCGGAGAGGGACCGAGCGATATGGGGTAAAACCCGGTACAATGAAGTCAATCCTTCGGCTTTAAAACTCTTTTTACACTTGAAGAAAAAAGAAAATAAACCTTTAGTTGATCAAGTCTCAGTTCGGTTTTAGTACGACAATGATATACTTTGCTCAATATACGGTAGTAAAGCGAAAGAGTGTTAAATGCTGGAAGTAAAGCGTGTTACTGTGTGGGAGCGGAATGGTAAGCGTATCCATCATCAAGGTAAAAGGAACCCTTTCATACCTCGTGGTATATAGGTAAATACTGTGTTAGGCCTGTATTATTCATTGACCGTCGGCACACGATGGGTGATGTGGTCAGCATCACGCCGGCCGTCTTTACTTTCCCAGAGCATGTCTGATACCCAGTTGAGGCTGGGTCGACCTGCGAGCCGTCGTGGTCGGGAAAAATTCCACGCGCATTGCGGGAGCTGAACCCAGACCACCAGCCTTGAGAAGCGAGTTCACTAACAACTACGCTACAGCGGCTCTCCTGACATTCTTACTGCGTGGCTAAATCTCCGAGGCAGTGATCGCTAGAGAGAGAGAGAGAGAGAGAGAGAGAACCACTCGGTTCACATATTTGTCTTCTTTGTTTCTGTACATCCTCTACAATTATACACAATGGCGAAACACATAATAACAAAGTACTGTCATCATCAAGGTGTGTATCCTTTATAGGACGTTGCTCTCTTTGCAACACATCTGATATTCACTCTGTCTCTATCTAGTTCACCCACTTCGTCGATGGTCATATTCATGGTTTCTTTAATATCTTGTAGCCATCTTCTCCTTTGTCTGCCTTTGCGTCCTGGGACCCTGCCCTCTAATATTGTTCTTTCCAAGCCATCGTGACGTTTGATGTGTCCAAAGTATGTAATTTTTCTGTATAGTATGTTGTTTATCAGCCAGTTCTCTTTAACATTCAGTTATTTCAGGACATCAGTGTTCTTTCTTGTTTATGTCCATGGTATTCGTGGTATCGTTCTGTAACATTTGTTTTGAAGGACTGGATTTTCGTTCTTGTTGTTTGTGTAATTGTCCATGATTCACAACCATAAGTCGCCACTGGAAAAATGCTTGTTCTCGGTATTTTTAATTTTAATATTTTGCTGATGCTTTGCCACATGTTCTTTGCGTAGTGTTTAACTTCTTGATTGCTATTGCCAATCTTCTTGAGATCTATTTGGAGCAGTCGCCGTTATTGTTGATTATTGAGCCCAGATATTCGTAGCTCTCTACACTTTGAAGTTCTTCATTGTTTATTTGGATGTTAGGTGAGCCTTTTGCTTTGTCAGTTGCAGCACAAAGCTGAAAGTTTACCGAGCCATAGTGCTAACCACACTGTTGTACGCCAGCGAGACATGAACAGTGTATACAGCAGACATGCAAGAAAACTAAACCACTTCCACACAAACTGTCTATGCAGACTACTAAAAAATAAACAGGCAGGACACAATTCCAGATACCGAAGTCCTAATAAGAGCAAAGATCCCAAGCGTCAACACCATGTCAAAGAAGGCCCAAGTGAGATGGGTCACGTTGCTCGAATACCTGATAAACGCATCCCAAAACAGTTGATGTATGGCGAGCTTGAAAGGGGCAGACGTTCAACTGGTGAGCAGAAAAATAAGCTTTAAAGACACTCTTACAGTGTCTCTGAAATGCTTCGATATAGACAACACATGCTGTGAATCCCTGGCGCAAGATCGCCAAATGTGGCTCTGTAACAACATAACAGTTGTATCGGACACAAAGCAGAAGTCAGCGAAATAAATTATGAGAAAACAGTAGATGAAAACAAAATTTATAATACAATCAACGGTATATTTTCTCAGTATGATGCAAGTTTTCGAAATACCGACCCTTAAATGTTTTTTCTTTAAAATAATCTTCAATTGTGATTTTGATTTCGCTGCTTATGCCGCCCCCTTTACGGTGCCGCCTGATGCGGCCGCCTCTCTGTATCATAATAGCCATCCATCGCAAGCGATGATGACAACAGTCTCAGACTTGTGCTGCGTCACCTCTCTGGTGTGTGCGGAAATGACTGTAGTGTCCAATCATAGAACACAATGCCCTACCACAGGTGAGGCATACATGATCAAGGTTAGACATGTGCATTTTGTGTGTTCTGTCTTTTTGTGAAGGTCGTTTTCTTTGTGCCTCAACGACACGATGATTCTCAGCTGTGGGGGTTTCTCTTGTGTTTTTACAGCGCCACATTTGGCGATCTTGAGCAAGGGATTCACAGCATGTGGTGTATATATCGAAGCATTTCAGAGACACTTTAAGAGTGTCATTGAAGCGTTTTTTGTGTCCACCAGCAGAACGTCTGCCACCTTTAAGTTCGCCATACATCAACTGTTTGGGGATGCGTTTATCAAGCATCCGAGCAACGTGACAGGCCCATCTTACTTTGGCCTTCTGCAACAGGGTGTTGACGCTTGGGATCTTTGCTCTTGTGAGGACTTCGCTGTCTGGAATTTTGTCCTGCCAGTTTATTTTTAGTATTCTGCGTAGACAGCTTGTCTGGGGGTAGTTTAGTTTTCTTGCGTGTCTGCTATACAGTGTCCATGTCTCGCTTGCGTACAGCAGCGTTAGCACTATGGCCTGGTACACTTTCAGCTTTGTGGCTACGCTTATCCCCTTCCGCTCCCACGTAGTGACACGTAGCCTTCCGAACGCAGCACTGGCTTTGTATATCCTCTTGTTGACCTCAGAGTCTATGTTTGCCGATCTGGATAGGAGGCTGCCAAGATAGGCAAAGTCATCCGCTGATAGGAGACGCTGGTAATTAACGTTGATGACTGGATCGTAGTACTGCTCTCTATGGGCGGGCTGGAACATGACCTCTATTTTTTGGTGTTAATGGTGATGCCAAAATTATCACAGGCCACTGAGAACTTGTCCATGTAAGTCTGCATTTCCTCCTCAGAGTTGGTAGCGAGGACGCAGTCATCAGCAAACAACAGGTTTGAAATAGTTGATTCTTTTACCTTGGTGAAGAATTTTAACCTCCGAAGATTTAACAGATTACCGTCTGTCCTGTTTTTACCCCATGTTCGTCGCCTTCCCAAAAGACATCATTGAGACTGTCTGAAATCGGAAGCACGTGTCCTAAACGTGTAGAAGTCTATGTGTTTAGGGGCCTACCAAACCAATGTGCAACGTATCCACGTTCTTGGCAAAAATCAAACATATCACAAAGATTGATTAAATTTGGTCGTAAAGAACGAACGCAAAGAAGAAGACATACATGAGCATGACAGCAAACATCATGCTGAAGAGTGTTGGGACCAGCACACAGTCCTGTTTGACGCCGTTGGTGACACGGAATGCCTCCGATAGCTCCCCTTCATTAAGTACACGCACCGTCATGCCCTCGTGAAACTGTTTTACGATCTTAATTAATTTCACTGGGCATCCAAATTTTCCCATCATCTTCCATCTACCCTCTCTGTTGACCGTGTTAAAAACCTTTGCGAGATCGTCAAAGACCATGTAGAGGTTACGGTGCTGCTCTTGGCATTTCTCCTATAGTTGGCGAGCAGCAAATATCATGTTTGCTGTTCCATGACATGCTCTGAAGCCACATTGGATCTTAGTGAGTAAGTCCTCTTCCAGGTGATCGATTAAGCGATTGAGGAGGCCTCTGGCCAGTATCTTGCCAGTAATTGATCTTCTTTTTCTTCTTTGCGTTCGTTCTTTACGACCAATTTTAATCACTCTTTGTGATATGTTTGATCATTGCCAAGAACGTGTATACGTTGCACATTGGTTTTTAGGCCCCTAAACGCATAGACTTCTGCACGTTTAGGACATGTGCATCCGATTTCAGACAAACCTCCTTAGTCGCCTCTTACGACATGCTTGGCAGGTAACAGTGGTTCTATTCTTTACACCCCAAATGTGGAGGAGGAGATTCCCTGTGATTATCGTAGGCCTGACGGTTTCATTTGCGCTTGTACAGGTGGACAATAGTGGCATCCCTTAGTTCCTGTGGTACACGTTCGTTGCTCCAAATGGACGGAAAGAGATCTGTCAACTTCAGCATCAGCATGGGTCCTTCTTTGTATACTTTGGTCGGTATTGAGGGCGCTCCCGGTGCCTTGCCGCCGGACATCTGACTTATTGCCTCCTTGGCCTCTTCTAAGGTAGGTGGAACAGCAAGCTTTGTATTGATTGGGACCTGGGGTATGCGCTCTATGGCTTCATCACATATGGTAGATGGATGGTTGAGGACAGAACGGAAGTGATCTATCCAGCGGTTTAGTATCTGAGGCTTGTCAGTAACCTTGTTCCATCTGCATCGAGTATAGGGGTTGGGTGAGAATGTTGAGGGCCATAAATAGTTTTCAGGGCATCATAGAAGCTCTTAGAATCATGTCTGTCTGCATACCTCTGGATTTCATAAGATTTTTTGCCCAGCCAGGCGTCTTGCATTTTCCTAATTTTCCATTGAGCCATTCTCCGAGCATCTGTGAAGGCTGTTTATTTGGCTGACGATGATGGGTTATTTTGTTGGGCTCTGTATGCATCATGTTTCGCGAGGAGAATAGATTTCATTTCTTCGTCATTTTCGTCGAACTGGTCGTGCTCTTGAGTACAGTGTCATATGAGCTCAGAGGTAGATAAGTACACGGTGTCTCAGGGTAGTCCAGTCCTTGTCCCCGTTGGTCTTGCCAAACTGAAGGTCCTTCAACTTGTCGTCCAGATCCATTGCTAAGCATTCGGTGACAGCAGAGCTTTTCAATTTGGAGACTGCCAGATTTTTTGTTGGTTTGCGACCCTGGTGCCGTTTTCTAGGCTTGATTCGGAGGTTCAGCTTTGACACGATCAATCTATGATCGGCCCAACACTCTGCTCCGCGCATAGCTAGCCTTTGTGACTCTGACGTCCCGTCTGTCACTTTTTCTTGTGATGACGTAGTCGATGAGATGCCATTGTTTGGAACGGGGATGCATCCATGACGTTTTGTTTCGAGTGGGTAGACGGAACAAGGAGTTTGTGATTGTTAGGTCGTGGGCTGCACATAGTCTGAGTAATAGAAGACCATTACTATTGCACTTGCTCACGCCGTGTACTCATAGTACTCCTTTTTTTATAACTAGCACTTAGGTGAGAGACCGGTTAGAGCAACAATAACTCCATAGGTGAAATCTTTTCGAAGCTTACGTTTAGTCCGATTTATTAGTTGAATTTGTTTGTATTTTCTTTTCTTTGAATGTGTTGATATGAGTAGGCCAGTAGTGTGATGCCATCTGTGTATACTGAGTCTTCCAGTATAGATACCGTTGTCCATCGCATACTTTTAAGAAAATCTTCGTCTCTCACCATCATGGCACTGACAAATGTCAACATCCGTACCGATAGTACTAATGAAAGATGTTTGTAATCAATGATCCCATACACCTGCCAGCATGCACATTATGCTGATGACATATTTTAATTTATTTAACGATTGTGTTATGTAGACTTGTTTGTTGTGAAGTTTTTACCTGACGAATTTGTAATTTTGATTTGCATGAGACCAAAAATATCAAACTTCTCTCCTCCGACCCCTTAACTGAAAATATGATATAACCAAAGTGAAAAGTGTTTGTAACAAACCTACGATCATTAGTCACTCAATGTAGGATTACATTTATATTCGCAAATTTCTAAAGCGATTAAAACACACTATTACTGTGTTCAGTTCTTGCGTAAACAGAACTAAGGCTTCGCTGCACTTATTTTATTACGGATTGTCAGTAATTCACTGCGTTATTAGGAAACCGGAAAAAAGACATAACAGCTACAAAACGCTGTCCAATGATAGGATCAGCAATATTTGTAGCAGCCTTATCACCTCATATTCGCTGGTAAGTTGTACATGGTTGTCTTTTATGTATACCTGTAAATAGAAAGAAGGTCGGGAATCTGCATGGTATTATTGATGTAACTCAGTAATTGCGACACAAGCCAAACCTCTTCGCTATCGTCTAAATAAATTATTAATAATAGTAATAGAGCGGATATTCAATTTCATAAGTGAAATATGATTTATCATGGATAGAATAGACTACTGACTACAGTACATATATAACAGATATTAACTTAGTAGACCATCAGTGAGTAGTAATGTATTATAATAGTCATCATCATCAGGCGCCGGCTGGCGTAGGCGATCATGGATCTCCACAAATCTCTGTCGTTGGTGTTTGCTATCAACTCAGATGTTGACGATCTGCCATGAAGTCAGGCTACCAAAAATTTTCTCTCTCTGTCTCTATCCTCGATTTTACCGGTTGTCACAATCGTGACAATGTGTTCTAAACCTCCCCTCCTCATGATGCCTCATCACATGCCCGAAAAATGATGACTGCCTCTTTCTTATATTGATGATAAGCCTTGTCTGTGTCTTGATCTCATTCAATACCTCAACATTAACAGTCATTTTAACGCCAACGGTACATGGGATTCTCATCATTCTTCTGTAAAACCACATTTCTGTGACCCTCAGAGATTTTTCGATCTGTGTTCTTTGTCCATGACTCGCATCTGTATGTCACTATTGGTTCTATATAGCACTGAATAACTCGCATTCTGATCGGGATTGACAAGGACTTGTTGCAGATAATGCTTTTCATTTTCAGGAATGATGTTTCGCTTGTCCTATTCTGCTCTTTATTTCTGATCAGCATCTGCCATCTGATGTTACCAGGACTCCGATGGAATTAAAATTGCTGCACTTGTCTTAGATCAGTCCCATTTACTGTGATGACAAAATCTGCTTTTTTTTATATGATCGTATAACTTCTGTCTTCTGTATTATAGTAGTTTTTTTTTGTTTAGTGATACTACCCTCAGATGACCTCCTGCTGGTTTTTGTCAAGCTTCATCTGCCCAGGTTTTGTATATAGTTTTCCATCATTCTATGTGGCCAGTCATCCTGAACTCTTTAAATATAGTCTGCCTAATTGGGAGAGTTATAAACCTGAAGATGTCCATCTCTCTATGACACTAAAGCTCCGTTAGAATTTCAGTTTCCAGTCTGCATTACACGGAGGTAGGGTTGACTTCTAAGGACATGGTTCTTCAGCATGCAACAAATATTTCATTTTTTTCACCTGCTGTAAAAAAGCTGTCTTATCCTGGCAAACTAGACATGCCCTTGCCTTGCAGACCAAACAATATTATAGTATTCAATAACAGAATATGTACAGTATTACTTGTTTACTTCATGAACAAGGAAGATAGTACGGTGAAATGTATAATATAATTAGAACCTTTACCATAGTATTCTTAAATACACTTTTTTAAAAGCAAATTTCTCTTTCTTAAAACAGGAATGGATGACAGTTGAATGTAAACCTGTCAGTGCTTTATGTCCAGTATGTTGCAGTAGGTTCCTGCGTTCAAGAGAAGGGGAAAAAATATGCACTACAAGGTGTCTTCACACTATCATAGATTGAAAAGTAAGTTAGCCAGAGAGTTGAAATTAGTGATTAGTGAGGATTATCATCATTGCGCTCCGGACAGGTCCATAAGTGCCCAAACTTCCTTCTCAATGTTTCCATCAGCGTAAGGTGACTTCACTCCTGTTCTATGTTGATTGTTCAAGTGTCTTACTCTGAACAAAGCGTTCATGTCTGGCAGCTCCCGGTTTCACTCGTCTCCTTCAGTCTGATTAGAGATGTGAATTCATATGTGTCTGTAAAAAAATCTATTCAGTCTGCCTCTTTTATGGCATTGATGATGTCTGACCTGTCCATTGTCATCCTTTCTTGATCATTGCTGTGTTAGCTAGTCGATTAATCTGCTCTTTGCTGTCCACACCCTCTTGACCCAGTATGAAAACAAGGTTATATGGATAATTTGGGATGTGCTCTGTGTGTTGAACCTTTCATGTCATATGTAGCAGGGCAGGGTTTTCTTTAGCATGTTCATTAAGTCAATCAGTACACAAGCTAACATAACACCTTGGGGACTGCCATTGCTTCTATTGTGAGGCTATTTGTTGTCACATCGAAAGCACCACTTGCCTCCTTGACAGCTCTGCCTCTTGAGCTTGATGTGAAGGCCCACACACTTTGCTTGCCACAAATCACTGAACCATCTCTGCACACCACATCATCATCTCTTGTGCTTTCATCTATTTGTGATTAGACATCTGGATAGCCCATAACAGGAAGTAGTTCTCTGCTACTCTTGTCAAGTGTGATGGGGACTGAAAAGGGGATGATGGCATCCACAAGTATTACTAACTCTTATTCAAAATTGATATTTGTAGGACTACAGATGGCATCATCAGTACAACCTGTCCATGATTTACTTCTTTCAGTCTGTTTCCTTTAGATGTTGGTAGTACACCGTGGAGTGGGTGTCGAATGTCAGCACTTATCCTGGATAGTTTGACTGCTATGAGTGGAAAAGTCCAGGAGGTATCTCATGGTTGGACAAGATGTGTCTTGTACACCTCAGAATAATCTGCATTGCTTCGTTTTCTATTCTTACCATTCTGTTAGTTTGTGTGGTGCTGATTGTCAGGATGCCTAGAACATATTCAATGATAGAAGCACCAGCCCCTAGTATAATATAAGTAGCCATTGTTCAAAGTTTGCAGCTGCCATAGCTTCTATTGCTGACAAACCTTTTCTGGATTTATTTATAATATGGTCTGTGTGTTTCTGAATGCTAGGCTGTGGTCAAATCTCACACCCAGATATTTCATGGAGCTGGTACTTTTAATGGTTCATCCAGAGTTCCACAGTTGGCATAAATGTGTTGACAATTTGATTGTGCAGTACCCTCACCCGAGTGGTTACCGGGCCCAAATTTGGGGTGTAAAGAATAGAACCATTGCTACCTGCCACGCATGTCATACGAGGCGACTAAGGAGGTTTGGCTGAAATCGGATGCACATGTCCTAAACGTGTAAGTCTATGCGTTTAGGGGCCTACAAACCAATGTGCAACGTATACATGTTCTTGGCAAAGATCAAACATATCACAAAGAGTGATTAAAATTGGTCGTAAGAACGCAAAGAAGAAGAAGGAGAGATTGTGCAGTGAAAACTACGGTAGTTTTAGATGGATTGACAGTTGCACCAGAGATCTAACACTCAAATAATATCCCAAACCAATTCTTTTTGTAGCGCTTGAATGATACCTGCTCTTGTCTTTTTCCTGTATGTACACTATGTTATCTGTATATTGAAAAACATGAAAATCGGGGCATATCCTTTACAGGACTTAGCCATCAACCACAGTAAGCGAGTCGTTGATTTCCTAGGCACCACTTGTACTTTCAGTAGTTTGCCATTGCCTGCTGAACGGTGAGGTCTATTTTTACCGTTTGTAACAATCCACGGAAATGAATTTGCTTCAAACTTGCACTCCGTGGGGTTTGAACCAGTACACTTGGGTTTGTGATTGAGCTCATTAACGTTTGAGGTGCTAAAACCCAAAAAATGCAAATATTTGAGAAATTCACAGATAACAAGTTTGTAGCAATATTTCCATTCTGGCAGCAACCTGTGGCTCTTTCAGGGCATCTAGTAAATGAAACAAGAGAGATGCTGGTGAGAAGGTGAAGTTGACTGTATATATGTGCCATGAGAGTCATAAGCAGTGACTGCAGTCTACAACGACGGTTCCCAATATTTGAAGTGATGTAATCGAGGAAGCTTGTCTTACAATTTCAGAAACCAGGTGATATATTGTGACCACCAGCTGCCAGATCCTGCAGACTTGAATGGAACTGCCTCAGTTGATGATTTGATATATCTCCCGAATGGGAGTACACTGGCTACTGTGATAAGCATGGGAAGTCAACAACAAGCTAAATGAACCAAATATATGTTCCTGGAGTAAAATATTCATAGAGTCTATAAAGAACTCATGACTAGCATATAGCCAGATCCAAAGAGAAACATCTGATGGAATTGTGTGACATTCAATCCGATCAACCTCTACACTTCAAGATAGAAGATGGTTGATTTTATGTAAGTCTAGTATGACATTTGGTGGCATCTGTCGCTTAGGGGATAGTGACTCAGTCTATTAACCCCGACATTCTGAGTTCGAATCACGCTGCGGACAGTTTGGTTGCAAATTGTTTCGCATGGATTTTACCAATGGACGTTGACACTCCCATTCAGAAAGCAATGGCAAACTACTGAACGTAATAATGCCTCGAAAAATCACAAACAGCGTTAAAAAGCTGGAGTTGATTTGCAAAGTTCTGTAAAGGATATGCAATTAACTTAGTCTAACATTGAATCTATTTAACACAGTGTTCTTGCATTACAAGTTCAATATTTTATTTATTCCACAGATTAAATACTATCTAACAATGTCTAACGCAGAAGGATCAACTTGTAGCACACCTCAGCGAAGTTGCTCAGGGGATGAGTCTGATTCAGATTACGAAAATGAAAACATAAGACCTAGAGGTTAGTACAAAATTCATGGTAAAATTATGTCATCTGTAATACCCACATAATAACAATAGTTCCTCTCGTACCTATATGTTACATAGGGCCTGCAAGTAATTTCTCCACACCGCTCTATCCTGGTCTACTCGCTCAATCTCCTCCATGGAACTGAGACCGATATTTCTTGCCTCTTTCAGCAAAGTTCGTTTCAGGGTCTCCTTAAGTCGCTCTCTCTTTCTTTAACCATTTGCATCCCACTTCAATGCCTGCATTGATATTCGTTGATCATTTCTTCTCAAGGTGTGTCCAATATATCTCTATCTTCTCCTTCTTATAACAGTTGTTACTAGTGGTTGACCAGACATGTCTCTGATTTCCTCACTTCTGAATTTGTTCCATTTTATGTTCATTATTTTTGCTGACGTCTGTTATCAAATGCATTCAACTTGCTTTCTATATCTTTAGTCATTTTCCAACTCTCTAGCATATGTTAGGATTGATACAACATTTGAATTGAAAATTCGTAATTTAGTTTTAATACAATATAACTTGCAGTTCCATATTTTATTTACACTTTTAAAAGCTGATGTTGCTTTGCTAATTTGTATCATAATACCCACATACATATCATGATCACACATACAAATGTCCAACCAGTCAAGCTCTTCCAACCAGTCAGATTATCATTGTCACAAAATCCTGCATGACCTAGACAATAACTTAACATAAAACACTGAAAGAATGAGGCCCCAAAAGAGTCTTGACATGATAATTTCTCTCCTTGTGTGCTGCTTTGTATAATCAATACAGGGATGTGTTTTATGCATATCTTGTGCCACGTATGTGAAACTGTTAAATGTTGTTTATCTTCTTTGCAGGTCTTACTGGCCTTCAGAATCTTGGCAATACATGTTACCTCAATTCAGCCCTTCAGAGTCTCTCTAACTGGTAAGACTGACAAGTTTTAAATCTTCATTTATTTGCATTGAGAACATACATATATCATACTGTTCTGAGTGAGCTGTTAGAATGAGTATGTTATGGATCAACTCATTTTCTGTTTTTTTCTACCCTTTTCGTTACTACCACATTTGTTCATATATTAAGATAATAAAAGAGACATTTAAAAAAAGTACCATTAGTAAACGAATATGACGTAATGAATAACAACCCTGCCCGAGTGATTACCGGGGTCAAAATTTGGAGTGTAAAGAATAGAACCGCTGTTACCTGCCACGCATGTCGTAAGAGGTGACTAAGGAGGCCTGGCTGAAATCGGATGCATGTGTCCGCTAGGGAATGCTAACTCAAAACAAATGCTTGCAGAAAACGGATGGACCAGGCCACAAGGTGCATAACATGCTGCAACGACCCCTCACAATGTGGAATGGGATAACAGATTCTACGGTCGCCAATCTGCCGTGGATATTTAGCCACGCAGTAAGAATGTCAGACATTCTGAGGGTGGCCAAAACTTACTGCGGGAAGAGGTCGGCACAAACGGGAAGCAGAAATCATAGGAATTATATCCTACAGAACTGCCCCCAGTATGCAGACTTGAGAAGAAAAAGGTGGCCCACTTACACTAGCATCTAAGACAAACTGTATGGCGTGGCTGATAATCTGAGGCAGATTGCTGCCTTTAATAGAGAATCCGAAAACCCAATCTAGTGAGAACGCAGAAGAAAGAAAAAGAAGAAGAATAACAACCCTCTCTTTGTGTAGCACATTCTTTGCAGAATGTCTTTCTAATTACAGTCTGTCTTATAGGGTGTCAGGGCCCGCATGCTCAGCGTGTTCGTAGCACGTTGGACTACTGGTGACTAGTCCTCTGTAAGTGCGGGTTCAACTGCCCGGACTGGTAGAAAAGCTACAGGTTCCCCAGATTTACGGTGTTCGTGGCACCAAGCCGAAGGGTTACAATGTCCATGACACCGAGCCGAAGAGCTTTCAGCTCAAGTGATTCTGGATCAGAAAAAAAAATAAATAAAAAATAGGGTGTCAGGATCTTTAACAAGTTCTTCCACTTCCTTGATAGATTGTCATATTCAAGGTTTCTTTAACTTCTTGTCTTTATCATCTCCTGCCTCATATTCCAGGAACCATGCCCTCCATTATCGCTCTTATCTAAACCATAGTGGTGTTTAATCTGATCCAAATATTTCAGTTTCCGAGTAATGATTTTGTTTATGAGCAACTGTTCTTTGATATTCAGGTCTTGTACCATGTCTATATTTTTTCTCCATTATCCAGGGAGTACTAAGAAGTTTTCTGTAACACTTTGTTTCAAAAGACTAGATTTACTTCTTTAATATTTGTATTGTGGTCAATGATTTACATTCATGTGTTGCCACAGAAAAAATGCATATCCTCAGGTTTATTTTTGTTTCCTTGCTTGTGCTATGCCATAGGTTCTTCATACTAAGTACCGTCTGAATTGCCATGACTCGTCTGCTGATTTCTTTTGTACAAATTAAAATTAGGAAGCGATTTAGAATACAACGAAAAGTTGATGAATTTGGCCAAAAGGTACACATGTCACAGTTTAGATTAACAACTGTAAACTGACATCACAATTTTCTTATGATCTTTTGCTCAAATCACATACAAATAACAAATAGTTATTCACAGCATAACAGATATATGAGTAGGTTCATCAATCAAAATCTAACTGGTACGGTCAGTCGCTGGATGCTGTTGGAGATATTGCGAAGGAGATTGGAGCACCTATGGACATGTCCAGAGTGCAATGAAGATATTGCAAACTGAAACTGAAGAGTTATTCATAAGTTGTTATTCTAGAACCAAAACAGAAAAGAAAGAAAAAGTAACTATACTATTAGACTTGAATCACATACAGATAACAAACCCAACTGAAAATGTCTAACAAAATAAGAGAGAATGGTGGCCAGTAAGATCATATGCTATTTGAAAACTACATAATCTTTATAATAATCTTGGAGCTATTGATTTATTAATTTTCTTATGCTCTTTTGCTCAAATCACATACAAATAACAAAGTTATTAATACGTGGTTATTCTAGAGCAAGCACAGAAAAGAAAGAAAAAGTAACTATACTCTTAGACTTGAATCACACACAGATAACAAACCCAACTGAAAATGTCTGTTATAAAATAAGAGAGAATGGTGGCCAGTATGATCATATGCCATTTGAAAACTACATAATCTTAATAATAATCTTGGAGCTATGGCTATTTTGAAAGAATAAAAAGGATTATTGCGGTTTTATTTTTGTATTTTCAGTCCCCCTCTGACAAGATACTTCTTAGATTGTGCTCGGCTTATTAGACCAGAGAAGCCACCAATGCTGGCTCGTAGTTATCTCAAGTTGATTACTGAACTCTGGCACAAAAAAAGGTTTGTTTCTTTACCCAAATAAATTGCCTTAATATCTGAGTCATATAAGTAATTTTATCATGGAGTATTATTGAATACTATATATTTAGTCAAAGGAAAAAAAATACATCCAAAAGAAACATGGAGAAGAACGGTAGAAAGAGAGTTGAAAAATTGGCCTGATGTGGGAACAAATTAATAGGAAGTACAAAAAATGGCAACAATGAAAATCTTTTTTTTTTTTTTTGGAAGCCTTATGCGCCAAGGTGGCATAGGGGATAGTGACTCGGTCTATTAACCCCGATGTTCTGAGTCCGAATCACGCTGCAGACAGTTTGGTTGCAAATTGTTCTGTGTGGATTTTTAAAAAGGACGATGGCACCACCCGTTCAGAAAGCAATGGCAAACTACTGAACGTAATAATGCCTATAAAAATCACAGACAGGGTTAACAAGCTAGGGTTGATTCGCAAAGTCTTGTAAGGGATGCGTAATTAACTTTTTATGCGTCAAACAGGACATGAAGAGGATATAGATATTGAAACAACAATAGATGCATATTCAGTTTTTCATAGAAATCTTATCTTTTGAGTGTTGACATGGATCAAGATCGCATTCTAGTTCAGTCTTCTACTTCGTTGCCGCTGTGACCAGGGCGTTAGCCATGACTCCTGGTATGACACTTCTGACTGATTTTTTGCAGGAAAGACTGCTTTACTATTTGACTGGTGTCCCTTGCCAGCAGGCGGGCCTTCACCAACTTCAGAGGTATTCTAGTTCAGTCAAATTTCATTCTATTCAACTTTGAAAATAATGGTGCAGGACTTGTCATAAATATCAAACCCTTAAGTAATAGCTTTACAGAGTGCAACAACCAAAAAATAAGATAGACTAAATTGATGTTTCGACCATGAGGCTTTTGTTCAAGCAAAGAACACAAGTTAAAAACTAAATAAACAGATAGCAAAATCGGTGAGGCTTTGAGAATCCCATGAACTGCTAAAATGACTAACATTGATGCTCACAGAAAAAGCTCACTATCTACTTAGGAAAGAGGCAATGATCATGTTTTGGACATGTCATGCAAAAATTATTAGATATTTGGTGGTCTGTAAATTCAATGAAAGACAAGATAGCGGCCAACAGGGAAAATTCAGGACATTCTAACTTCATGACTTGCAAAGATGTCAATGTCTGAACTGTTGGTCAATAATCAGGACAGATGTTGTAGAGATATATAAGCTTGCTGGCGTAGCTCATGAGTGATGTCGAGCACAAAGTTGTTTTTCATCTGCATTTTTTGTTGTTGTCAAATTACCCTGATTGGTCTGATTGTGTGCGACAATTGTAAATGTATTTAGCATAAGCAATAACCAATAGCTTATAAAATAATCCACTGATGACACACACAAAAAAGCTAGCCTATTCCGTAATAAAATGTACTAGATTTCCAAACCATATATATTCTTTATTGTTCTTCTGCATTCTCACTAGATTGGGATTTTGGGTTCTCTAATAAAGGCAGCCGTCTGCCTCAGATTATCAGCCAATCCATGCAGTTTGTCTTGGATGCTAGTGTAAGTGGGCCACCTCTTTCTTCTCAAGTCTGCATACTGGGGGCAGTTCTGTAGGATATAATTCCTATGATTTCTGCCGACCTCTTGCCGTAGTAAGTTTTGGTCATCCTCGTAATGGTAGGTCCGACATTCTTACTCCGTGGCTAAATCTCCGAGGCAGATTGGCGACCGTAGAATCTGTTATCTCATTGTGAGGGGTCATTGCACCATGTTATGCACCTTACGGCCTGGGGCATCCGTTTTCTGCAAGCATTTGTTTCGGGTTAGCATTCCCTAGCGGACACGTGCATCTGATTTCAGCCAAACCTCCTTAGTCGTCTCCTACGATATGCGTGGCAGGTAACAGTGGTTCTATTCTTTACACCCCAAATTTGGGCCCGGTAACCGCTCGGGCGATATTCTTTATTCAGATTTCATTTCTCACTCCGGTAATAACATCCATCTTCAACTGCATTTGAGCAGCAAGCATAAAACTCTTCACTAAAAGCATTCATCAACGCTTACTTTTTTCTAAATTCCTGTGTGTAACATAAAGATTATGTGTCCCAAAGTGAAAAGTATGCTCCTTGTCTGAAATGGTCTTAACGCAACAGGCTCAAGCTTTTTGGTTCAGATCATGTATAAGTTGAAGAGTGGTTGCTGTAGAACAAGTATAAGCAGGTGCTCATACAAACAGGTGGTGCCCAGTAAGGAGACTGTCACAGGCTAGGAAAGCAAACCTGAATATTACGTGCTTTTAAAACTCTGATATGCCAAGCTGAAAAGTGCAAAATGTTGCAGTTGTTTAGCTATTGCTGTAAACTACCAGCACAACGTATTTTTTTCTTTTTGGCCAAAACCAAACCATGTAAAAACCACATATCGATAGCAAAAAACGGCTAACAAGTGCAGAAGAAAAAAAATAGGACTTCTGAGTATGAGAAACCATTCACAGAAAAAGAAGCTTCCCTGCTCAGTCATGCTCCACCCATCTAATAATATGGCTATCTAGCTCGCTGAGTTCAAGGGGAACGAAGTCATCTACTAGAAAGTAATCTGGCTGCTTCACCACCAAATACTATGGCCTATTAATGTAAGGTCTCAACAGTTCACACTCCTGCTGCATCATATGTTCTGAAATCAGTGGTGGCTCTTCATTAAGCCATTGGCCATATTAAGCTATATTAAGCCATATCGCCAGTGGGGCCGGGCCCCACCAATAATAATGAGTAGCGTGTATTTGTTATTTTAGAAATTATTTGTACATAATTATTATTTTTTAATTTGATACTAATTAGCTTTCAAAGTTGATATATAACACTAAAATATCACATAGTCTAAATTGAACATCTTTCCTCTCTAATTTTTTGTCTGGCCCCACCAATAAAAATGATCATGAGCCTCCACTGTCTGACATTATTGTTACTGTTATTCTGAATATTAGTGGTGTATCTCTCTCTTTAGCCTGTTACGCCCTGGCGTTTAGGGCAGCAACAAACGTACACCATTCTTCCCTGTTCATGGCCTTCCTCTGTATTGTGTTCCAGCTATGATTCATTTCCTTCAGCTCTTGCTCTATCGTTCTCCTCCAGGTTGTCTTGGGTCTTCCACGCTTTGCCTACCCTCTGGAGTCCATCTCAGTGCAGTTTTCGTGTCGGAGCCAGTCTCCATGCGCATCACATGTCCAATCCATCTCCAGCATCGTCTTCGGATGATAGTGCCCATATTCTCTTGTTGGCATCGTGCAAGCAATTCTTGATTCGAGATAGTAGTCGGCCAGTACACGCGTAAGATTTTTCGCAGACAAGTTGTATGAAAGGCGGAGAGTCTGGACATATCCTGTTCTGTCATTCTCCAGCATTCCGATCCGTACAGCAAAGTTGACAGCACACAGCTGTTATAGATACTAGTCTTGGTTCTGATGCTGTATTGGGCAGATTTCAAGGCGGTCTGAAGGGTCATGAATGCACTGCGTGCTTTACTCAGTCTGTTTTTAATGTCAGATCCAGCGCCTCCTTCATTGCTAATAACACTTCCAAGGTATGTGAAAGCGGTTGTATCTCGGAGGGTTTTACCTTCTAGTTTGACTGGTGCTGGGGTTGCTATGTTCAGAGTCATTACTTCAGTTTTCTTCTGATTTATTTTCAGCCCAACCATCTCACTATATTGGTTAAGGCGGCAGGTCTTTTCCTGGATATCTCTATGTGTATGAGATAGGAGTGCGATGTCATCTGCAAAATCTAGGTCTTCCAGAGTGGTTGTGAGCGTCCATCTAATACCTCTTGCCTTATCTTCCGTTGTTTTACGAATCACCCAATCTATGACAGTGTTGAATAATAGGGCTGACATAACACATCCTTGTAGTGGTGGTGTATTGAATGGGTCTTTTATTATTTTTCATAGACCCAGCTATGTTGTACCCAGTGGGGTTGTCACTGGAATCAAGGCTGTTCACCCAATGTTCAGGGGATACACACAGCAGGTATTTAGAGCTATTTATTTTGCATCCATATGTCATTTGAATAAAACTTTATATACAGCATATAAAGCGACCAAAACAACTATTAAAGCCATACTGAGATCAAAGTTGGGATGGTCACCCTAGAACGGAGGTTAGACATGGCCATTCAGCACCGAAGCTTCCTGAGTTTGCTTTCATTCTAGCATATTCCTATGGAATTTCATGCAAAAATTTGTTATACGCGGTAATGAGAGAGCGGACAGGCTTGCATCAACAGCATCGATTGTTGGGGAGTTGAAGATGGATAAGGGGATATTCTTCGGTCTCTTCGAGACTCTCTGTTGGATGAGGACACTAAAATCGATGTTGAATCGATCAAGCGATTTAAGCAGTTTGGAATTACCCTTTGTTCAAGTCGAACTGGATGCCTGAGAGGCAGAGTGAGAGGTGTGTTTAATCAGCGAGCCACAGGAACCATCAGTATGCATACTCTTCGATATCTGTTGGGGAGACTGAGCACCTATGGGTTTGCCCGGAGTGCAATGACGTCAGTTTAGTAACCAATAACCAACCTATACAGTGAAAACATCATGCGACATAGAAGAAAAGGCAGAAATAACAGTTGGCGGACAAATCATGAACAATCTAAGGTATGCTGATGACACAATTCTCATGGCTACAAATGAACAAGATCTGCAGGACCTGATAGACATATTAGTGAGAGAAGGTTTAGAACATTTGGTAACAACAGGTAAAATTCAGGGAAGGAGAGATCGCCGAAGACAGAGGGAGAAGATGCTGGATGGCCTGACATTATGGTTTGACACACGATCGATGTCAGAACTGATTACATGCACCAAGCAGAGAGAGTTGGGGAGAGACATGATCGCCTACGCCGGCAGGCATGATACTTGATTGATTGATTGAATAAGTTAATCAGAAGGACTCGATTATGAATGGAGGATACACGGAACATAGTAATATTTAAAGGCAGAAAATCAAAGCCATATTAAAAAAAGGACTGGTTTAAAGGCGAAACCCTGTCACCAGTCTTTTTTAACATACACTTGCAACAAATAATACGGAAGGTACAGGAAAATGGTGTTGTAGATGAAATAAGAATATTTCATTATGCGGATGACATAAATATAGAAGAAGGTAATGAAATTGAAAACTTTCAAATACTTAACCCTTTCGCTGTTACATACTTTCCGAAGGCCGAGCTAAAAATAGCTACTTTTTGTTTCTAGGTCACAAACGTGAATGTACCCTCACAGCAGTGACAGTAGCAATGTATAACGTGTTCACACGTCTTTAGCCCACAGAGGAGAGATAATAACAGACATGTTAATGCGTCTTTAGAAGTGAAAGGGAAAAACGTATATATACGTCCTTAGCAGCTTTAAGAATGTCATTTCGGTCCATTGCAGCTCCTTCTGATATTGTAGCCATGCAAGTCAATCTATCAGCTCCTTCATTACCCCTAACTCTTGCGGTGCTTCAAATGAAATATAAATGTGATTTCTCTGTACCACTACCTACACCCAGTTTCATCCCACCATTTCTGTTTCGACTTTAC
This sequence comes from Arion vulgaris, assembly GCA_020796225.1. Taxonomy (NCBI): domain Eukaryota; kingdom Metazoa; phylum Mollusca; class Gastropoda; order Stylommatophora; family Arionidae; genus Arion; species Arion vulgaris. The sequence continues at coordinate 26,872,388 of CM036770.1, forward strand.
GAATACTACTCATGGAGGCACTGGGTATGAAAATACAAGAGTAGGTAAAACATGCTAACCACATCACCGCCTATTTAACCCTTACGCACCTCCATTGTGAAACGACTTGTGGTTGTCGAGTAAGCCCCACTGGCCTCTCTTATTGTTTTCATTATTATTATTTTAATAGTAATACGATTGTTTAGTATGTAATTTATGATTAGAGACCCTAGGATTGTTGCGGAGCTAGTTTCATCCCACCATTTCTGTTTCGACTTTACGAATGCTACTCACGGAGGCACTGGGTATGAAAATACGAGAGCAGGTAAAACATGCTAACCACATCACCGCCTATTTAACCGTACGCACCTCCATTGTGAAACGACTTGTGGTTGTCGAGTAAGCCCCACTGGCCTCTCTTATTGTTTTCATTATTATTATTTTAATAGTAATACGATTGTTTAGTATGTAATTTATGATTAGAGACCCCTAGGATTGTTGCCGGAGCTACGGAGTGCGTGCTTTGGGCAATACTCTTGGCAGGTGGCGTGCCATTTCTGCAGAGAGGAACCGAGCCATATGGGGTAAAACCCGATGCAATGAAGTCAATCCTTCGGCTTTAAAACCCTTTATTTTTTAATAATTATTCTTTATGCTTATGGCGTGGTGCATCCGTTTTCTGCAAGCATTTGTTTCGGGTTAGCATTCCTAGCGGACACGTGCATCCGATTTCATCCAAACCTCCTTAGTCACGACATGCGTGGCAGGTAACAGTGGTTCTATTCTTTACACCCCAAATTTGGGCCCGGTAACCACTCAGGCGGTACACAATGATTAAGGAGATAACTGGCTGGAGATCGAGAGTCAGGTGGGCTGTGATAAGAGAAATATTCTGCAAAGACAAACTATAAAAAGAGAATGATGGATTTTGTTATTACTGATTTAAAATAAAATTGTATGGAATAATATAATGTTTATTATAGAATACAGTAATAAAGTAATGTACATAGAATATTTAGTTTACTCTTCATTCTCTCTTGCGTGATCACCACCCAGACCAATGTACCAGATCTCCCCATAAATTCTATTCATGTGGAAATCTGATTCATGCCGCCTTAGCATTGGTGTGTTTTACGTCACATCCTCCGCACCATTTGGAGCTCTGGTACTTATCCTTCAGCGATGTGTCCGGTTTCAGCCAGCGTTTACTCAGTTCGCTCTCCGTTCTATAGCCATCTGGTGTTTTTACAGTGTGGGTAGCTACCCCACGACCAACCTCCTTAGTCGCTTTTACGACTTGCGTGGCAGGTAACAGTAGTTCTATTCTTTACACCCCACTTTGGACCCCGGCAACCACTCGGCGGACTTTTCATTCAATTTCCTTTTCATCCATTTATTTTAATTAGTATGTTCACAGTTTACATAAGAATGATGGTAGCTACTTCTCTAATTGTCTTTTCGACTATTTTAGGATGCCCAGGAATTTCTGCGATGCTTGATGGATCAGCTGCATGAGGAACTGAAGACTCCATTCTCAGATGAAAGTGATAATGAAGACGAAGATGTTGGAGGTGAAAATGATGATGACTCAAATAATGCAATCAATGCAGAAGATGTTTCAGCAGATCAAAAGGTTTGCTTTCCCTCCCGTACTTTGTGTTTATGCCGACTTCACTCTTATTTTTTCTTTTCCTTCCAGTTTTATGTCTGTCCCATTCTGTCCATTGTCTCTATCTATTCTTTGCTTTGACTTATTTATAATTTATGTTGTTGTATTCCTTGTTATAGTTATATGTTACTAGGGTGGGCCAGCAATTTCTTCATACCACTTTCTCATTGACAGCTTGTTTAATCTCTTCTAATTGACTCTAATATTTCTTGCCTCTCTCATTACAATTTTAAGTTATCTTTTGGAGCCAAGTAATATGCAACTCATGTTGCTGACTTCCTACCAGAGGTGTGCTGCTACCATAATTTTTAGAGCTGTGACACAGTATGATGAATCATTTATTCAGCATGATGTTTGTGCATACCAAGATTGTGCAGCCTGTCACATCGCTCAATAGCTGCCCATCAAAAGTGTGTGGTTAAGTAGAGATCTGCAGTAGAGATGAATACCAGATCGATGACACCATCTGTATCCTCAGGTCTGGATGCTAACTTGTGCGACCACCATTAAAAATAGCCAGATTGGAGCGAACCAGGCTCAATGAGAACCTGACTTGAAGCGGTGCCCTATTTTCAGTAGCTTTGACTCACTCTTTCGATCAAGCGTTAAAATCACCTTCAGTAAGAAACTTTTTCCACCAGAAAATTCAAGTCATTCAAGAAAAACAGTTATCTGCAATTCAGAGTTGGTCCATCATCATCATCAAATAGCTTGTCCTGAGCAGAACTTTGCCACCCCAACAGTCCTCCAAAATTTCTCTCTCTCATAGGCCAGATGTCCTGCCACAGCAGCCGTCATGTTCAAACCATCAGTTACATCCTGAATCGTCTCTCCTCTTCTTCTCTTTGCCGGTATGCCTCCTTCCATGATGGTCTTCTCCAGCCCTTCATGCCTTTTAATATGTCCAAAATATCTCCGGCAGGGTCACTTGGAAGCCATGGGAGCAGGTGGAGGATGAGTGAGGGAGCAGCCAACAGAGTGTCAATGGTTATGGTCTCAAAACTCGCGACGGTAGACAGATGATCTCTGTAATAGAGACAATGGTTACGGTCATGGACCAGTACGGTCACTGCCAGGAAGGTAGACAGATGATCTCTGTAATAGGGACAATGGTTACGGTCATGGACCAGTATGGTCACTGCCAGGAAGGTAGACAGATGATCTCTGTAATAGGGACAATGGTTACGGTCATGGACCAGTATGGTCACTGCCAGGAAGGTAGACAGATGATCTCTGTAATAGGGACAATGGTTACGGTCATGGACCAGTATGGTCACTGCCAGGAAGGTAGACAGATGATCTCTGTAATAGGGACAATGGTTACGGTCATGGACCAGTATGGTCACTGCCAGGAAGGAAAGCAATGGCAGACTACCTTCCAAAACAATGCCTAGAAAACCCCAACAATAGTATGGAATACAACATAATATGGAATACAACAAGAATTGGTCCACATGAGCATAATTATAGATTTGAAATACACTTTATAGATTATTAATGTAATACACAAAACCAGTCTGTAATTTATTGATTATCTGTCCATTCAAATCCCACTCATAGGTTTGTGGTCTGTGTACCCAGAGTAAGCAAAACTCTTGATTGTTTATAATTGACTCATGCGCTTTCTCAGATTCCTCAATGTGTAAACAGACGGCCATCATTTGATTCTCTGAGCAGTCATTCAGAACTGGATTATGAAACCTGTGATTCTGGCTTGAGCAGTGAGAGAAGTTCCAACGGTGGACGAGATAATGGTTCTAGTGATGAAAACAACACTGATGGAACTGAAACATCAAAGCTGCGACAGTCAGATAGGACCAGAAAGTCTAGTAATCCTAGCTCAGCAGTCTCTGAGAGCACTGATTCGGTAAAGTCTAATTGAAGTCTTGTGCTTTTGTGTGTATAATTGATATAGGGGGAGACTGCAGTAAAACTATGAAAAATGGCGAAACACGTAATAACAAGATTTAAAAAAAAAAGTAGGAAAGGAACCCTTTCATACCTCGTGGTATATAGGGCAATACAGTGATAGGCCTGTATCGTTCATTGACTGTCGGCACACGATGGGTGATGTGGTCAGCATCATGCCGGCCGCTTTTACTTTCCCAGAGAATGTCTGGTACCCAGTTGAGACTGGGTTGACCTGAGAGCCGTCGGTCAGGAAAATTCCACGCCCACTGCGGAGTTGAACCCGACCACCAGCCTTGAGAAGCGAGTTCACAAACAACTACGCTACCGTGGCTCTCAATAACAAAGTACTGTAGTTTTACAAAAACAATGACAATACACAGCAACGTTTCACAAAGGCTTTATCAAGCAACGATACAATAGGAGTGGCAAATTTCACAGCACACTACATATGCCTGTTGGAATATATCTCTGTCGTAGTCTATGTGTAGTGTGTTGAAAAATTCATCACCCCTGTTGTATCATTTGCTTGATAAAAGGCTTTTTGGTCGAAACGTTGTTGGGTATCGTCATTGTTTTTGTATTTTGTAAAACTTCAGTATTTTGTTATTATGTGTTTCGCCATTGTGTATAATTGTAGAGGATGTACAGAAATAAAGACAAATATGTGAACCGAGTGGTTCAATGGGTAACTCCAAACTTCTTAAATCGCTGCATTGATTAAACATCTTTGCTAGTGTCGTCATCCAACAGGCAGTCGTGAAGAGACGGAAGAAAATCAAGTTTTTGTTTAATTGCTACTTTTGTCAGAGTCATTAATGTATAAGTTTAGAAGTGAATGAAGAAGGTGATTGGAAAATGAACACTATGATATGCATATTTATAAATTCATTTTATTGTGCTGTTAAGTTCTTTTTTAATGTATGAAAAATCTCACACCTGCTAGTAATGATTAACACCGTTCTATGTGAACATGAAATATACATTTAAATTGGTTATTGGTTACTAAACTGATGTGATTGCACTCTGGGCAGACCCATAGGTGCACAGTCTCCCCCAACAGATATCGAAGAGTATGCATACTGATGGTTTCCGTGACTCGCTGATTAAACACACCTCTCACTCTGCCTCTCAGACATCCAGTTTGGGATCGCGAGAGAGAGAGACATCCAGTTCACTTGTACAACGGGTAACTCCAAACTGCCTAAATCGCTTGATCGATTCAACATCGATTTTGGTGTCCTCATCCAACAGACTGTCGCGAAGAGACCGAAGAATATCCCCATTATCCATCTTCAACTCCCCAACAATTTATATACATTTAGATAAATATTTATTTAAATATATACATTTAAATAAAAATACCAAGTCATATAATGCCAGAGAAATTTATACAAGAATTAATTATCACCTCCAGAAAGTTTCACACACCATAGCATCACAAATAGACATATATTGTATGTTATACGATTGACATCATGGCACATTGGGCATTCCCATTCGTGCTCTGTCCTTCGCCGCTGCAGCAGCCATCGCAAAGTCTATTTGCTCACCGTACCCATGAGAAGCTGATTAGTATATCTTCTCTCTCTCTACCACGAAGACGACACTGTCTGGCATGTCCAAACTTAATGCCTAATTCTCGAACATGTTTCAGTGTGTGAGACTCGCTCATGTCACATAAATGAAAGCGTACCGCATTGATGATACATATATTGTGTATGTATATATATATATATATACATATACATATAGAACCTCAGTGGGAAAAGGACACAACCACATACAGAAATAGATGATACTTGCAGTTCAATGTTCTGTTAAGAACCAGGACTAAGTTAAGTCAGTACAGTTTTTTTAGTTTCATTTTGAGATGTTTCTTACAAACAGGTTGCAAATACAAAAGAGATGAAAGAAACAGCCAACTTGCTTGAGAAAAAGAATGAGTCAGAAACTCAAAGTAGGCGGCCCCAGCGAAGTAAAGCAGTCATGGAAGGTGGGGATTCTAGAGAACAGGGCAATTCTGCGTCCTGTATAGTAGTACCTGTCAAGGAATCAGAAGGGCAGACATCAGTGATTCAACCTCTGGTTACATCAATGCCCCTTCCAACGTTACAGCAGTCAACAATGCCTATGTCACCTGCTAACAAGTCAATAAACCAACGTAAGGCTTCTTTTCATTTAATAATACTCATGTTTACAGTAGTACTAATTACAGTAGTACTAGTAATACTACTTATATTAAAATGAACAGTGTTAAATATAGCAAATTTGTTTTCTTGTTAATGCAGTCTATCAATCTATACTCGTCTTATACCAATGAGACATGGACAGTGTATAGCATACACACAAGTGTCTTCGCAGACTGCTCAAAATAAAATGGCATTACAAGATTTCAGATACCATAGTACTTTTTCTTCTTTGCGTTGTTTTTACAACCAGTTTTAATCACTCTTTGTGATATGTTTGATCTTTGCCAAGAACATGTATACGATGCTTATTGGTTTGTTAGGCCCCTAAACTCATAGACTTCTACACGTTTAGGACATGTGCATCCGATTTCAGCCAAACCTCCTTAGTCGCCTCTTGTGACATGCGTGGCAGGTAATGGCAGTTCTATTCTTCACAACCCAAATTTTGGCCCCGGTAACCACTCGGGCAAATTGTGTACCTGAATGAGTGGAAGATTTGAGATCACTACCAGATTTACTGTTTAAGTTTTTTTTATAATTTATTAATTTATGAATACATTTGTCGATTTATTTTACAATTAATATTTATTTTCTGTTTTGTGAACTTCAGGTAAAGTGAAGAACACTAGATACGACAGCATAATCTCTCAAACTTTTGATGGAAAAATTCTAAGTTCTGTGAGATGTCTTAATTGTGAAACAGTAAGTTCAAAAGGACTGTTGTCATGTTCTTGTGTATGTTTCTAAGTGTAAAATCAGCCAGATTAACGTATACAATTTCTGCAGAATATGTCCATAAGAGTAAAGAAGTTAAAACAGCAGTACGGTCGGATACACACTCATAAATGAAAAGGCTATCACTAGAAGCAGAAGAATCAGCTAACAGACATGATATAAAGACATTGTACAACATCTTGAAATTTGAAATACCTGGTTATGCATTGATTGAAATGCATAAATACAGTTAGGACTAATCTTACAATGAAATGTTGCCCGCCTGCCCAGCCTGTTGGTAGCGTGTTGGACTATGGGTGACAAGCCCTCTGTGAGTGTGGGTTCAATTCCGTGGGCTGGCATAAAAGACACAGGTTCTCCAGATTTATGGTGTTCGTGGCACCGAACCGAAGGGTTACGATGTCCATGGCACCGAGCTGAAAAGCTCAAGTGCTTCTGGATCGGGAAAAAAAAACAACGAAATATTGCTTGGCACGCTTTGTAGCTTATGGGTGCTTCTAAAAAGACTTTATTGTTTTCTCTTATGGTCCATGATATGTTAATGTGATCAAACTTTTGCAGTTTCTGTGATATAAAGGGTTTTAAAGCCGAAGGATTGACTTCATTGCACCGGGTTTTACCCCATATGGCTCAGTCCCTCTCCGCAGAAATGGCACACCACCTGCCATGAGTATTGCACAAAGCACGAACTCTGTAGCTCCAGCAACAATCCTAGGAGTCTCTGGAAAAACTGCACTCGTGAATAGAATGACGCGGTCCGGATTCGAACCCGCGATCTTCGACTTAGAAGGCAAAGGTCTTAACCACTTAGCCACAGAGGCCCCCAGTTTCTGTGATAAGTTTCTGTGATATATTACTTATTTACTGATATTCCGGTATGGTTAGGTCTCCTAGGATGTCTATACGTTTTTTTTTTATTCAGGGCATTCTAATTTTTCAGTGACACTTTCTTTCTAAAGGTTCCATTTTATTCTTTAATGCATTTGTCTACGATTCACCATATTTTGACACAGGATATTTTCTTCTGCATTCTCACTAGATTGGGATTTGGATTCTCTAATAAAGGCAGCCGTCTGCCTCAGATTGGGGGCAGTTCTGTAGGATATAATTCTCTGATTTCTGCTTCCCCGTTTGTGCCTACCTTTTCCCGCAGTACGTTTTAGCCACCCTCGTGATGGTAGGTCTGACATTCTTACTGCGTGGCTAAATCTCCGAGGCAGATTGGCGACTGTAGAATCCATTATCCCATTCCTCATTGTGAGGGTCGTTGCACCATGTTATGCACCTTACGGCCTGGTGCATCCATTTTCTGCAGGCATTTATTTCGGTTAGCATTCCCTAGCGGACACATGCATCCGATTTCAGTCGACCCTCCTTAGTCGCCTCTTACGACATGCGTGGCAGGTAACAGTGGTTCTATTCTTTACACCCCAAATTTGGGCCCGGTAACCACTCGGGCGTGACACTGGATATTGAAATCAGACTGCAAGAATAAAAGTTGTACACTTGTGTGACATTCTGTGTTCAATATCTGCACTCCAGTATAGAAGAGAAGCAACTGAGTAAGCAAGAAGAATAATGCCTAGCTTGTCATAGGTATGTTTACAATTTCAATTCTGCAATGTCTGGTAATAGACTAGATGCATCCAAAAAGAGATCAGGTACTAGAGCTAAGGGAAGACCAAGAAAAAGATGGATAGACAATATCAAGACCACACTACATAAACACAGATACAACACAAGGGTGACTCATCTAGCCCTAGAATGCAAAGAAAGCTCCCATCCCTACGCTTAGCGGCAAGAGTGGACAGCCAACTCCATCTTGCACCTGGGAATAGACAATAGAGACAATAGACTTTAGGCATCCAAGTACAGTACTAGAATATAGTGATAGCTTAACATGTTTTTTATTTATATCTGCAGGTTTCAACAACCAAAGAGACGTTCCAAGACTTGAGCCTTCCTATCCCAAGTAAGGATCATCTTCACATGCTTCACTCAGGACACCCTCTTGCAGGAGGAGTCAACCCACCCAAAGGAGGCACATGTGGGGAGGTGCATCAAGGCTGGTTGGCTTGGATGTTTTCGTGGATGAAGAGGTAATTTAGGGCAGTTTGACACATTCTGTACATCCACAGTGATTCTATACAAGACTTGATCTGGGAATAAGAATAGCTTTTTACCAGCATAGTAATTATTTTGATTTTGTCGGAAGCAACATTTGTGTTTTAATAATTGATAACACAACTCGAAAAGCTTGATTACTGGGACAGTTTCAGTTTGGAATATCTTCATTGCACTCCAGACATGTCCATGGGTGCTTTGATCTCCAATAGCTTCCAGCGACTAACCGTACCAGTTCGATGTTGATTGATTAGCCTACTCATACGCCTCTAGTGCTGTTCTTTTCTGGTCACCCCAATCTTCAATCCAAGTTCTTGCAATCTAGCAGTTGACTTGCTTTGGTTTAGATGAATGTCCTTTTTTGCGGCCACTTTCTATCTGGGCGTTCAAAATATCAGTTCTATCCATTGGATGACACACACACACACCCCTCCCCTTCTATATGGTTGCAGAGCCAACCATCATGTCTGCTCTCTCATTGCCATCGGCACTGATATGCCCCAGAACGAAGATGTATGTAATTCTGTGAATTGTTGACGCGTGTAGTCAAGTCTCGTTAACGGCTGTTATTGGTTACTGTACTAACGTCATTGTCCACAGACAGACCCATAGGTGCTCAGTCTCCCCCAACAGATCTAGAAGATTATACATAATGATGGTTCCTGTGGCTCGCTGGTTAAACACTACCCTCACCCTACCCCTCAGGCATACAGTTCTCCTTCTACAACGTGTAACTCTAAACTGCTTAAATCGCTGGATCAATTCAACATCTATTTTAGTATCTTCATCCAACAGGCGGTCGCGAAGAGACCAAAGAACATCCCCTTTATCTATCTTCAACTACCCAACAATCGGTGCTGTTGGTGCAAGCCTGCCACTCTCATTGCAACAAACACCCGCATTCCCAGGACAGTAGTTCCATGTAATCCTCTGGAGGTTAGAAACTTCAATAGACGACAGCCATTCATGAACAACAGATGCTGATACCTGCCCTTTTGGATCTTGTGAAACATCGACTGAAGCCAAAATGCAACAATACTGCCCTAGTAAACGACGCCCGGAGAGCCAATTGAGGGCAGATAACCAAGCCAAACATTTCACACTGGTATCTTGACCTTATTTTATGCACATAAGTTAACAACAGCGATTATATACATATACTAATTTCAAATGTTTATCCACAGTTGGTTTATTGGACCCACAATTACACTTCAAGATTGTCTCTCTGCCTTCTTCTCGGCTGATGAACTCAAGGGAGATAACATGTACAGTTGTGACAAGTGTAAAAAGTAAGTTCATGTGTAACATTTGTCAGTGACAGCTACTTTTCAAAATTTCAGTTTGCAAAATGCAGGGGCTGGGCATCTGTTGTATTTATGTAAAGAAACTTGTAAAAGGCACATATACTTATATAGTAAGAGATACAGAAAAATGAATCACATGCTTGAATCTCGACATGAGCATTTGTCCTCTACTGTTGTTATAAGTAAATACATCTATTCATTGGTAATGGTAATTTTTAGCAGTTTGAGTAGTTATTTGTGTTGCTGTTTATGTTTCAGGATGTATGTAAACACGATAATAAGACTCTTAACTTATACCTTCAGGTCTTGATATTCTTCTTCTTCTGCAACGCCCATATCGACTCACTTATTAAACCACTCTTTGTGGTTTGTATGTGATCTGAGTCTAAGAGTGATTGTGCTGGCCAGTTATGCGCCATGGGTGCCTAGACCAGCACATTCGATTTCTTGCCAACTTTTTATTTACTAGGTTAGCATTCCCAAAACTGTGGGACAGATGGTTTGTCACTTGGACGTCATATTACTAGAGTAAGATGATCAGCGTCCAAAAGTATCGCCTTTGTCAATGTTTAAGGCTATGAGGAAACAAAGTGTGATGCGGAAGCTGGCTGAACTACCTGGGAGCTGATATTCGAATCCTGAGTCAGGTGTACACTGGTGCAGTTAGACCGACTCTGGAATATGCATCATCGACATGGATATCAGCAGCCCATTCAAACAAATCGATACTGGAAAACACAAAACAGGTGTCTGCGTACTATTTTGGGAGCCATGAAATCTACACCAATTGTAGAAATGGAAAAGGCAGCCAACATCCAGCCCTTGGAAGACAGAAGAAGGAGAAAAGTGATTCTACAGACTGAAAGGATCAAAAGAATGCCTCACCATCCACTGCATGAAAAAATGGCGGCTAGAACAAAGAACAGACTAAAGCGAACAAGTCTAAACCACAAAGCAAAAGAAATAGGAAAGTCATACTTGGAACTACTAAATCATAATTCCATACCTGAAGAATTGCTTTTTGATCACTGGGAACCAGACTCAGTACCACTAAACTACTCAACCTCCATCCCTAAATTATTAAGCAAAGATGCCGAGCCTAATCTAGTGAAAAAGCAATTACAATGGAACATCTCCATTACATGTTTCCAGAAGACAGCTGGATAAGAATTTACACAGATGGATCGGCAATGGAGGCAACCATGAATGGTGGAGCAGGAGGTACATTAGGCACCCAGATGCTACCACTGTGTCTCTAGCGGTCCCTACTGGAAGAATATGTTCCAACTACAAAGCAGAACTCATAGCCCTTCTGATGGCAGCACAGCACATGAATAAGCTGCAAGCAGCTGCAAGCAAGATGGTATTTTTTACAGACTCATTGTCAGCTATACAAGCCCTGGAGGCTAAATCCACTGACAGCACAGTACAAAAACTACAAAGAGAACTTGCTCAGCTTTCAGAAAAGGCAGAAATTCACTTGCAGTGGATTCCATTTCACTGTGGCATTGCAGGCAATGAGAGTGCTGATGTCTTAGCTAAGGAGGGCAGTGCCAAAGAGCAAATTTACTAACCCTTGTCTTTTCAAGAGGTCAAAACCCTCATACAGAGAAAATCTGCAGTAGACTGGAAGACAAACACTGGATATGATTATGGAAAAGACTCCTCAAAGACCTAAGCAGAACAGACCAGGTCATTATATTTCGACTACGCACCGGACACTGCAGACTCAACAAACACTTATACAGACTAGGAATAAGTCAAACAGCTCTCTGCCAGTGTCAGCAGGCAGAACAGACACCAGAGCATATCTTGCAAGACTGTCCTCTTCTGTGTGAGCTGAGAAGCAACATGTGGCCACACCCAGTCGACCTGAAAACTAAGCTTGGGGAAACCTGACAGACCTGAAGCTGTCTGCCCAGTTTGTGGTCCACAGTAAATTAGCGCATGACCAGAGATCGCTGAAGAAGAAGAAGAAGTCAATGTTTGGGTTTTTACCAGTCAACCCTCTGCATTATCGGCATTACTTTTCTATCCATGTTGAGTATTCCTGAATAGGAGTATCTCAGCCGCTTCGGTCACGTGTCGGCAATTTGCAATGTCTACTCTGCATTTTCTCTGCCATAGGGAAGTCTTGATATGACTTTGCTTCTCATTGCACCAAATCGTTGTATGTCAAGAGTCTAGTTTAAAATTAGCTTTCACTGAAGATAAAACAATGTAAATCATAACAGGTGGAGATATCCAGCAATGGAAATGGGACATGTACACATAATACATTAAATGACTGTTCAGATATCTTAAGTGGATTCAGACTGCCACTGGATCATCACTGAATTGCCACTGAGCTCATGAGAACATGCTGTGCTTGAGTATATATGCTAATTAAAATGTATAAATATTAATCTTTTAATATTATTATTTGTTTAAAATCATGTTTATAAAGTTGAAAATGAAGAAGACCGCATTCAGCTAAATTCCAATCTGTGAATAAAGTAGCAAGAAAAAGTGAGTTAAAAGTAGTTTAACATAAGATGACATTTTGGGATAAGTTCTTTATCAAGAAATGAAAACAGGATATGAAGTGTTAGGGTTGTTCACCCTTGTCCTGTTGTTAACTTCCACTAATTACCTTTGTCCTGATAATCTCTATATGAATTCTTTTGACACCACAAACTTTTGGTCACTGGCTAACTGGGACACTGTATAACTGGGAGACAGTTTGGTGCTTGGCACTGTTAACCTTCTGACAAAAGTATCTGAAATCAGTATACATATGCTCTTCTAGTGATTGAGAGATGCTTTTTGTTTTACCTTTGGTGGTTAATGAATTAATAAATTTCTCAGTACATGGTTGTTAAATGTTTAGAATATGATCAGTTATTCAATATTCATATTGTACTATAGACCATATTATATATACATATACGTATATTTAACATTCATATAATGTACCATTTGAACTTTCTCCTAGACTACGCAATGGCTTGAAGTATTCCAAAGTTCTTGAACTGCCAGAGGTAAATTTTTGCTTTTTTCATAATTTTTAAATTTCTATTAACTTTTAGTAATAATAAAAAAGAAAAACTTAGTTTGGTTGACTTCTTTATTTTCTTTGTTCTCTCTTCTCTCATGTTTAGTATTTTGTCTTGTCAAAACCAGCAACATACATCAACCAGGTGCATCCACTGGGGACTATAAATGGGATAATCTTCAGACATAAAGTGTCAGCTACAATCTAAGCCAAATGTGTACTATACAAATCGCCTGAGTGGTTACCGGAGCCCAAATTTGGGGTGTAGAGAATAGAACCACTGTTACCTACCACGCATGTCGTAAGAGGCGACTAAGGAGGTTTGGCTGAAATCGGATGCCTGTGTCCTAAATGTGTAGAAGTCTATGTGTTTAGGGGCCTACCAAACCAATGTGCAACGTATACACGTCTTGGCAAAGATCAAACATATCACAAAGAGTGATTAAAATTAGTCGAAAAGAATGAACGCAAAGAAGAAGACTAAACAAATGTCACATACAAAAATGCGCTACTTTCCAAGAAGTATGTGGTGACACTGATGTTCCTAATGACGTGACCTTATGTCCATTGATGAGGAACATCAATTTAACAAGAGCTTCTATAAACTCTAGCTACATGGAAGAAAACTATGACAAACAAAACCACCCACAGCATTGCAAGGTGGTCAAGGACTGCTGTTTTTACAGTGTAGGGTTGCTTCCTGCCCCATGACCAACCGTCTCCTCTTAGTTGCCTTCTACAATGTTTATTGTGAGGAGCCATTGGTTCTATTCTTTGCTACCAAAAAACCACACTGGGTTAGTTTAGAGCAAAATGAAAATTTCAGTAGTCATTGTCACTGGCTAGGGAGGTAAACCTAAATATCACACACACATATATCGGACGTGCTTCACCTACAAACTAGACAGAAAAAAAAACTGCTGGCACAGTTATGTTATGCGATCGACGTCATGGCACATTGGGCATTCCCATGCATGCTCTGTCCTCCGCTGCAGCAGCCATCCCAAAGTCCATTTGCTCACAGTACCCATGAGAAGTTGATTACTATATCTTCTCTCTCTACCAAGAAGACAACACTGTCTGGCATGTCCAAATTTAACGCCTAATTCTCGAACTCGTTCCAGTGTCTGAGACTTGCCCATGTCACATAAATGAGAGCGACCGCATTGATGATATCGGCTCTGTCCATACTTCTGCCCGTTTGAGTCGGGCATTGTTTGCAAGAAAGTCAGCACACTCGTTACCCTGCACTTCAGCATGTCCAGATGTGTAGGTGATACGGTGTATATGCTTTCTGGTGCACATCACACATAGATCACAGATAGTGATTAGCTAGTGGTTGTTGTAGATCGAAGAGGAAGAGATGTTTATTCTTCATGGTCAGAAGTTTTCATAGGTATTAAATATGCAGCAGTCTTAAATTTATATAAATCATATGTTGTTTGTTAAGTCACTTGTTTATTTTGCCGCCCGAGTGGTTACCGGGCCCAAATTTGGGGTGTAAAGAATAGAACCACTGTTACCTGCCACGCATGTCGTAAGAGGCGACTAAGGAGGTTTGGCTGAAATCGGATGCATGTGTCCGCTAGGGAATGCTAACCCGAAACAAATGCTTGCAGAAAACGGATGCACCAGGCCGTAAGGTGCATAACATGGTGCAACGACCCTCACAATGAGGAATGGGATAATGGATTCTACGGTCGCCAATCTGCATCAGAGATTTAGCCACGCATTAAGAATGTCAGACCTACCATCACGAGGGTGGCCAAAATATACTGCGGGAAGGGATCAGCACAAACAGGGAAGCAGAAATCGTAGGAATTATATTCTACAGAACTGCCCCCAGTATGCAGACGAGGAGAAAGAGGTGGCCCACTTACACCAGCGTCCAAGACAAACTGTATGGCTTGGCTGATAATCTGAGGCAGACGGCTGCCTTTATTAGAGAATCCGAAATTCCAATCTAGTGAGGAAGCAGACGAAGAAGTTTATTTTGCTAGATGGGGAGTCATGGTTTATCCTTACAGACTCGGCCGTATCAACTGGGCACATGAACAATATGAAAAGTAAAAGCGATCGGTGTTATGTTGATCGCCCCGCCCATATTGTGCTAGTGGTCAATAAATTTGCCGGCACGACACTGTGTTCCCCATTTTACTGTGTATGAAAACAACCAGGCACCAATAACAGCATACAATAAAAAGGGATCAGGTACTAGAGCCAAAGGAAGACCAAGAAATAGATGGATAGACAAAATCAAGACCATACTAAATAAACATGGATATAACACAAGGGTGACTCATCTGGCCCAAGTACGCAAATTAAAACTCCCACCCCTATGTTTAACGGCAAGAGTGGACAACCAATTCCATCATCCACCTGGGGTAGACAATAGATAGAAAACATAATCTTCACTTTACTGTGACTTGATAATCATTTGCACATTTTTCCTGTTATAGATACTCTCTATTCATCTGAAGAGATTCAGACATGAGTTTTATTCTTCAAAAATCAGCACATACATCTCCTTCCCATTGGAGGGATTAGATATGGAACCTTATCTACACAAAGGTAAGTACTTCCATGTAAAGTATTGATCAGTGTTGTATGATAAAATAGACATTGCCTACCTGTAGTTGACATTACCTGGGGAGCATTTTTTCAGCAAACGGAAGAATAACTAATGAAATTCAACACAGATGCAGCAAAGCAAAGCAATTTTAAAATGCAAACATGTCACCATGAATGCAAAAAGAGCAATGTTCAACACAATCTTTCTCCCCAGATTATGCTACCAGTGTCAAACCTGGACACTGACAACAAATGATAGAAGAAAACTAGTCACGACAGAGATGAAGTGTCTATGCAGAATGCTGGGTGAAACAAGAAGAGATCAGTTGAGAAATGAAGACAGGAAAAAGTGGGTACAACATCAGTACTAGACTTCATCAATAAACAACAAATTAAATGGTTTGGCCATGTAAGCAGATTACCAACAGACAGTGCACCTCAAAGAGCAATGCTGCTCCGATACAATGGGTACAAAGCAAAAGGCCGACCACGCAAAAGATGGACATCAGAGATAACAGAGACACTCTACGAAGCGCACACAAGGACCCGTTTTAGTAATCTCTTCCTGACCTTACGCTGTGAGACAAACAGGATTGAAGAAAAGAAGAAGAAGAAAGAAGACACATGGTATATGCTGTACTGTGGTCTGCTTTATATTTCAGATATATGAATGACATCAACTAAATTCTCCATCTGAGAAGCTGCAATATATGCTGTACTGTGGTCTGCTTTATATTTCAGATATATGAATGACATCAACTAAATTCTCCATCTGAGAAGCTGCAATATATGCTGTACTGTGGTCTGCTTTATATTTAAGATATATGAATGACATCAACTAAATTCTCCATCTGAGAAGCTGCAATATATGCTGGTCACCTATTAAAGAGGAGAAATAACGAGAACATAGAGTAATAGAAAATGTCATACCCACACCCAAACACTTCATAAATGTTGAAGCAGAAACGGAAGTTATAACAGATGTAACCAAAATGTTCATAAAATGCAACAACACTCAAACTATTAGATAATCTTCCTCAGTGGTGCAAAATCATTGTTACATGCTTGTTAAGGACCCAAAAACAGTCTCATAAACAAATTTACATCCTCTTTACTGCAGCTCAGCATTACTAAATAAATAGTTCTACAATGGTTTTCAAATAGTTCTTCCGTTGTCACATAATGAGACATAAAAATACCCCCTGACAAGGGAAGGTGGATCACTTAAACAGATTAAAAATTACATCTCATAAAAAAAACTATGATAAGAGTAGAATTTGAGAAAGTGGATGCAGATGCACCCAACTATAGACCTCAAAGACCCCTACCACCAAATGTCACGCAAAGAATAAATGATTATACCCAGACTTCAAACATGATTCAACATATTGAGAAGTCATATATACAGAAAACTTAATTGAGTCACTACAGAGTTGTTAGTTTAACCAATGTCATACGCACAGGTTGGCTAAACTAAAATATTATTTCTAAATATGATTTAAATTAATGACTTGTGCTTAATTAATGACTTGTGCAAAACTAATGACAAATTGATGTACTTTGACAACATTTTAACTACATTAACAAATATACATGTAATAGTGTTAGCTGTGCAGAAAAAATATCATCATCAGGTGCCGTGCCGGCTGGCATAGGCGATCATGGATCACCACAAATCTCTGTCTTTGGTTTTTGCTATCATCTCAGATGTTAATGCTCTACCGTGTCATGAAGTCAGGCTATCAAACATTTTCTCTCTCTGTTTGTCTCGGCTGCCCTCGATTTTACCGGTTGACACAATGCATTCTAAACCTCACCTCCTCATCACATACCCAAAAAGGATGATTGCCTCTTTCTAATATTATATCCATGTATTAAAAATAACAATTGAAATTGTAGAACAAAAATCCAATTTACCATGGACTTTCTCATGAACAGTAGGTTGGATAACCAGCCCAACTGTTTTCTTATGTAGGTAATCCATTTGTAAATAAATAAACTTTCAGAATACAGATGTACAATTTATTAACTGTTCACAAACTAGCAACATGACCATTAGTAAAGAAATTTCAGTTCAAAATTGCCAAGTTCATGATTTCCCATATTCTATGTGCATGTCTCATAATATAGTAAGTAAAAAAGTAAAGGAACCCATTCATACCTCGTGGTATATAGGGCAATACAGTGTTAGGCCTGTATTTTCATTGACAGTCGGCACACGATGGGTGATGTGGTCAGCATCACACCTGCCGCGTTTACTTTCCCAGAGCATGTCTGGGTCGACCTGAGAGCCGTCGCGGTCGGGAAAAATTCCATGCGCATTGCGGAGCTGAACCCAGACCACCAGCCATGAGAAGCGAGTTCACTAACAACTACGCTACAGCGGCTCTCCATGTCTCATAATATGGAAATACATAATCACAGGCAGAGAAGTTTTTCCAGGAATAAATTACTGAAGTATATGAGCATTGTACCAAACATTGTTGTGATTCTGATGTTAGAAAACACCACGGTAATTGGTTACTAAACTGACCATTGCATTTTGGGCAGACCCATAGGTGCTCAGTCTCCCCCAACAGATATCGAAGAGTATGCATACTGATGGTTCCTGTGACTCGCTGATTAAACACACCTCTCACTCTGCCCCTCAAGCATCCAGTTCTACTTGTACAGCGGGTAACTCCAAACTGCCTAAATCGCTTGATCGATTCAACATCTATTTTAGTGTCCTCATCCAACAGAGAGTCGCGAAGAGACCGATAAACATCCCCTTTATCCATCTTCAACTCCCCAACAATTGATGTTGTTGATGCAAGCCTGTCCGCTCTCTCATTACCATAAACACCTGCATGCGCACAACAGTATATCCACGTAAGCCTCTGGAGGTTAGAAACTTCTATAGACGACATCCACTCATACCGAAACCTGCCCTTCTGGATCTTGTGAAGCATCGACTGAGAGTCAGATACAACAATGCCCCAGTAAATGAAGTCCCAGAGATCCAATGGAGGGCAGCAAAATGGATTGTTAGAAAACACCACGGTAATATGTGTCCATTATCATTTATACTTGACTTAAATTCATTTTCAGAAATATAGAAGTCAAACTGAGAAACAGCGACACTTAAAACATCTTGTTTAAAAGTAGTTGTAGTCTTAGGTTGAACCAATGTCACCTTTTGTAGTCAATCAATTGAAACTGTGAGACATACTTTTGGGATGAGCCTCAAAAACTGCAGAACACATCTTCACGCATGCTGGCTCTACAGGGAACTCTGGGGAAAAAATATGACGAATGATAAGCGTTTACTCATTACCGCAGACCAGAGACGTACACGACACAAGAATATACCTTTTATTAATGACCAAGTATTATTAGTGGAATGACACAGGCAGAAACGAGATTTCAACGATTGAGCTCAGTGTGCGGCGACCACACTGAAAGGAAAGGATAAATCTAGACTGATGAGACAGACAAGATACCATAAAGTCATCATTACCTTTGAAAGGAACAACAGAGATTTGGATACTAGGAAAGCTGACAGTTTAATTAGTGAACCGATAGCCATTAGTGCAGAAGATGATGTATCTATCTGTGCAGTGTGGTTAGATGTTTTGTTGAAGTTTTCTACTAGCGTGCAAGGAAAGGTTATTGCAGAATGGGCTGATGCATACAGGACAATATGGGTTTGACTGTAGTACTATGAGTTCTGTTTAGTAACCAATGACTTGAATGCAGAACTACTACTGCCTTGTTTGATTGGGGACAATCAAAGTCTAGCAGAGCAAACCGTACACAAAATTGGACGGCAGGCAAACCAAATAGTCCAAAAAATGACTGATAACCTGGGCAGATGACGCTCAACAACCCAGGAGGGAATGTTGTCTAAGGGTAGCTACCCTAAAAGAAAATAGCAATCTGCTGCCTTGCAGGTCGACTGGGGACAGCCAAAGGCTGACAGAGCGGACCCAGAAAACGCTGGCTAAAACCGGACACATCGCCGAAGGATAAGCACAAGAGCTCCAAATGGCGCTGAATGATGTGACGTACAAACCACACCAATGCTAAGGCTGCATGAATCAGATTTTCACATGAATGAGATTTATGGGAAAATCTGGTACACCACTCTAATCAATGATCGCGAAGAAG
This sequence comes from Arion vulgaris, assembly GCA_020796225.1. Taxonomy (NCBI): domain Eukaryota; kingdom Metazoa; phylum Mollusca; class Gastropoda; order Stylommatophora; family Arionidae; genus Arion; species Arion vulgaris. Next base: position 26,892,053 of record CM036770.1, read on the forward strand.
AAGAATACAGAACAAGAAGAATACATAGGCTATATTTCTGTTTGCTGTCAACTCTGTGTTCATGTTGATGCCACTGTATGTTACTTGATATTTATTTCATGTAGTTTATTCTACCCTCAGCTTGTAAGAACGAAGTCACTTTATATGACCTGATCGCTATAATTTGCCACCATGGAACAGCAGGGGGTAAGTGAGATAGTACCATAATGTGTTAGTTGATTGTATTAAGTTTGATTAGATCAGGCATTAGGTTTGGGGTAATTTGTTTTTACTACCCACCTTAAAGTAAACGCATGTAAATGTATTTTGCATCATGTCACCTTATGCTTAAGACAAGCATAATTGCTGTAGTGAAAAAAAATGTATTATTTTAAGCAGTTTTTTTCTACATGAATGTTTTATTTTAGTGTTCTTGGTAAATATTATTTAATAAAGTAGTGGAAAAACATATATGTGCTTTTGAATATGTGTTACAGAAGAGTCCTTCGTTTATCTTGGACAGAGAAGAGAACAAATAGATCTATCCAGAAAGAACTCAAAATCAAAGAATACTGGCTGATGCTACAAATAAAAAAGAGAAAATTGAGATATTTTGGACATATAAAAAACATGAAGGGCTGGAGAAGACCATCATGGAAGGAGGCATACCGGCAAAGAGAAGAAGAAGAAGACCAAGTAGAAGATGGATTCAGGATGTAACTGATGGTTTGAACATGACGGCTGCAGAGGCAGGACACCTGGCCTATGAGAGAGAGAAATTTCGGAGGACTGTTGGGGTGGCAAAGTTCTGCTCAGGACAAGCTATTTGATGTTGTTGGTAAAGAATATGGATTTGGTTGGAAAATAGAAACTAATCTCAAACCCCCCCCCACCCCCAAACCCATTGTTCTTCAGTAATAAGAACATTATTGTTGTCAAATTTTCTTTCTCACCTTTATTGTCCAGCACCTCTTTGGAGGTCTTATCTTAACCACATTTGCCGTGAAGCGCCATGGGGAGAGTTAGTTTTATATCTTGTGCCAGGTGTGTTGCGCTTGACGTTGTCAGTCCATGCTTTCGCAGAGACTCTGAGATGTTATCTATCCATCGTGTTCTTGGCCTGCCTCGTGCTCTGCCCTAAGTATCGATTATTATAGGCACGTGGTGGTAGTAAATGTGGTTCCATTCTCATTAGATGGTCGAACCACTTGATTCTTTGCTTCTCAATGTACTGTATGCATGGTATAGTACCAACGATGCTTCTGATATTCTTTGGAGGTATTTTTTTTTTAAAAAGTGTTGCTACATCATCAAAATACTAACTGTAAATCAACTTTCTGTGAACATAAAACACTAAATCAAACCTGTGGTCTATGTGTCACATATGGTATGTTTTAGTAATTAAACCACTGCGTGTTGCTGGGGCCCACAGGGGGAGCAAAGAATACTAACACTGCGTCCTACAAGGTATTAGTAAATAAAAAGCGTAGCAGAAATCAGATGTGCTTGTAGACGCATAACTGGCACAACATACAATCGCACTTAGGCTCGATCACATACGAATCACAAAGAGTGGTTAACAAGTGGTCGATAGGGAACATTTAAAAAGAAGTAATTAAACTACACAAAATTCAGAGAAAAAGAGGTTTGTGATAATGTTCAATTTGAATCATTATTTCCACAAAAAATGTAGTTTAAAGGCAAGAAATTCCACGTTAGTAAATTGTAAACAAACTTAGCTCTGAGCTTATATCACATTTCAAACCGACTCCCTCCTGGTACCGTTTAAATTGCACTGTGAACTGATGTAGTTCATATAAACCTGTCTAAGTCCTGTTAACCAATTCTATTACTTTTGTCTTCTATGCTATAAAGTGCAATTGTCCAGTGTCTTATCTCCTTGACCTATACCTCTTTTCCCATTAATTTTACCTGTTCACATCAACTATTTTTGTTCTCTCATTCTTTGGCTCTAAAACTAGTATTCTCTCCCTAATCTACTTGATAATCTTTAGTTTTTTGTTGTTAGGCTTCACTTAGCATCTCCTTAATTTTTCTCTATAATTTATCATATACTTAAACATTGCTCATGATGACTTTCATTTGTCCAAAGGTGGTCACTACACAGCATATTGTCTGAATCACTTGAATGAGCAATGGTATGAGTTTGATGATCAGTACGTTACTGAAGTGGACATTAGTCAAGTACAGAACTGTGAGGCATATGTTCTATTTTACAGGTGAGAGTAACTAGTAACCAACATAGTCCACAATTCTTTTTCTTTATTGTAAGAAGGTGAATATCTCTCTAGCTCGTGATCACCGCCCAGACCGATGTACCAGACTTCCCCATAAATTCTAGTCATGTGGAAATCTGATTTATGCAGCCTTAGCATTGGTGTGTTTTACATCACATCTTCAGCACCTCTGGTGCTTATCCTTCGGCAATGTGTCCGGTTTTAGCCAGCGTTTACTCAGTTCGCTCTCCGTTCTATAGCCATCTAGTGTTTTTATGGTGTGGGTAGCTAGCCCACGCCCAACCTCCTAATCGCCTCTTACGACATGCATGGCAGGTAACAGTGGTTTTATTCTTTAACCCCAATTTGGGCCCTGGTAACCACTCAGGTGAGGTGGTTATAATCCTGTAGTGTTTTGACAACATAGATTAATTCAGCTCTAAGAGCTCCAGTTTTTTTGCTGGATCAATTCGATTATACTCTTTCAATAATAAAATAAAATGGAACCATTTACCACAATCAGTATTAAAGATTTTTGAAAAAGCCAGACATCTAAACTTCCAGAAAATCTTAGAGTTTGATGGAAGACAATATCACATAGAACATGGAGACCACAATTTTACTAGAGCTGGGTTAAAATGCAGACAACAGATAGGTGGCATTCTGTCTAGATGACCACTATAAGGTAGAAAAGAAGTGACTAACCAAGAAAGTAGCTAATAATATGAGAACTGTAGAAGAACAAAATTGATAATCAGAATATAGAGCATGCAAACCTTTTTTATGTAGGGTATGACCACCCGAGTGGTTACCGGGGCCCAAATTGGGGTGTAAAGAATAGAAACAGTGTCCTGCCACTCATGTCGTAAGAGCCGACTAAGGAGGTTTGGATGAAATCGGATGCATGTGTCCTAAACGTGTAGAAGTCTATGTGTTTAGGGGCCTACCAAACCAAGGTGCAACGTGTACATATTCTTGGCAAAGATCAAACATATCACAAAGAGTTATTAAAATTGGTCGTAAAGAACAAACGCAAAGAAGAAGAAGAAGAGTAGGATATGACATGTTTTTAGTTTTCATCATAATAATAGCTCTAAATGTCCATAGGACGATTCAATTCATACTGGCCAGAGAACAATAACCACGTTTCCCCTCACATAGAACTACTACTGCCTTGTTGTTCTGTTGGGAACAGTCACAGACTAGTGGAGCAAACCGTATACAAAACTGGACGGCAGGCAAACCAAGTAGTCCAAAAAAGACTGATAACCTGGGCAGATGATGGAGGGAAGGTTGTCTAAGGGTAGCTACCCTAAATGAAATAGCAACCCGCTGCCTTGCAGGTTGGCTGACAGAGAGCGAACCCAGTAAACGCTGGCTAAAACCGGACACATCGCCGAAGGATAAGCACCAGAGCTCCAAATGGCGCTAAAAATGTGATGAAACACACCCATGCTAAGGCTGCATAAATCAGATTTCCACATGAATATAATATATGAGGAAATCTGGTACATCAGTCTAAGCGGTGATCGTGAGAGAAGAATTCATACTGGAATGAAACATTCATTGTATAACTGGTGGTCTCAATGGCATGGAGGAATCCCTTCAATCTCCTCCATGGAACTGAGACCGATATTTCTTGCCTCTCTTAGCAAAGTTCGTTTCAGTGTCTCCTTAGGTCATCCTCTCTTTCTTGAACCCTTTGCATCCCATTTAAAGGTCTACTTTGATATTCGTTGATCATTTCTCCTCAAGGTGTGTCCAACATATCTCCATCTTCTCTTATAAAAGTTGTTACTAGTTGTCGACCAGACATGCCTCTGATTTCATCACTTCTCCTGAATTCGTTCCATTTTATATTCATTATTTTTCGCAGACATCTATTTTCACATGCATTCAACTTGCTTTATATATCTTTAATCATTTTCCAACTCTCGCTGGCATATGTTAAAAGAACCCTTAGTAGTTGAAAATTGATAAGAGTATGGTGGAAAGCCACTGCCCTTGCAAAATATGAGTAACTGACGATTCTAGAGCTAGCTAAATTTGACCAAGCTCTCACCATTGTGAAATGAAAGCATTTATGAGTTAAAAACTAATTGTCATTGTGCTGATCTCATGGTCTCGTGTACCAGAGATGATGCCCCGACTCAAGTGGACAGAAGCATGGACAGAGCTGATATCATCAATGCGGTACGCTCTCAATTGTGTGACATGGGCGGGTCTCAGACACTGGAACGAGTTCGAGAATTAGGCGTTAAGTTTGGACATGCCAGACAGTGTCGTCTTCGTGGTAGAGAGAGAAGATATAGTAATCAACTTCTCATGGGTACTGTGAGCAAATGGACTTTGGGATGGCTGTTGCAACAGAGGACAGAGCACTAATGGGAATGCCCAATGTGCCATGATGTCGATCGCATAACATAACATAACCAGAGATGATATGAGATCTTATAGAGATCTGCATAGTTGATCTGACCTTTGCTACAGAAATGAACCACAGGTGCTTTATCATAAACAGGATAGAAACTGTCAAAGACTAGGGAAAGCAACCCAGAACAAAAGGAAAGCAAATATTTGATGTTTTGAGTTGAAAAATGCAGATACCTCCCTCTTCTTCTCTTCCACCATTTACTTCTTTATAGAAGTGTTGGGGGTGAAAAGTAGTGATCTTGTGTGTGCTTGTTTTAAGGCGCTTTGTAAGCTGATATTCATGTTCATAAAACTGTTCTTGATGCCGTCACTCAATCTTTTGCGTGGTCTTCTTGCTTTGTACTCATTATACTTTCCGTGTGGCTCTCTGTGGTAGGCGATACCAGGGCATTCTTGTCAGGTGTCCAAACCATTTAATCTGTTGTTCTATTATGAATTGCATGACTGTGCAGATACCTCCACCCAGCTGTAAATTGCAGTTAAAAAAAAAGATATTTTGGGATCCCATTGCTATAATTGCAGAAAACTTTTTCACTAGAACAAACAAGAAGAAAAAGGAGGGGCATCCAAGCATGGGTTTTTTTTCAATTCAGAAGCATTTGAGCTTTCAGCTCTTCGGCTCGGTGCCATAGACATCGTAACCCTTCGGTTCGGTGCCACAAACACCATGAATCTGGGGAACCTGTGGCGTTTCTGCCAGCCCGCGAAATTGAACCCGCACACACAGGGAGCTAGTCACCCGCAATCCAACGCGCTATGAACACGCTGGGCAGGCGGCGAGTATGGGGGTTAGATGGTGACCTTCAGCACCAAAGTTTATTATGAGTTCATGTTCACTTCTAGGCAAACAGTAGATATAGAAAAATTGAAGCGGTTCGTGACCTCAGGATAGGGTAGGTTATGCACCTAGACTTATTGAAGATCAGTGCAAACTGTACATATTACAGATTCTTTAAAAACCTAAATAAGACTTAATGGGTGTCACTTCTTATTCTTCACTTTTCAACTCCCAACTGAGCACAGGTCTTCAACAAAATTCTTCCAGCTCTTTGTCTCTCTTGCCATCCCTTCCAATTCTTACCATGTTTTACCTATCTTTTCATATCAGCCTCCGGGGGACTGCCTAGAGTAGTTGATAGTAGCTCGGCCTGCTAGCTGTAAGACGCCTCATAGCTCGGGTTCGAACCTACTGTCCGGCATTTGTTCGAGTCCCTGGTCTTACTCAGGACGATAACGTGAGTACCTCTGAAGTCGGAGAAAATCTGCCTGTATGGCGAGGAATACTAATTACGAGTACATTGAGCACACAGCTGCCAGTGTAAAATAATTTACAATGTGCACGCTGCCGCCATTGTAAGAAATTGGAAAACGGATTTTCACGCAAAAATCAGTTTCAGAGATGAAACTTCGTCTGAGTTGAAAGCGGACGAAAAGAAAAAAATAGCCCCCAGCTTTCTTCTCCAGGTCTTTCTAGGCCTTCCCTACTCCTCTTTCTTTTTCCCTTTGGGTTGCAAACTTAATTGACGTCACATCTAGCATAATGAAACAACTGGGAGAGCAAACTAATATAACAACAAACATACAGGATGAAATCAGATGTACTGCACAGGAAGGCACAGATATTACAGCTCCACTGTAAACTCATGCTCCAATTGTTAACATCACACAAGAATCATAAAGAGGAATCTGTAAAGTTGGTAACCCTTTCGCTGCTACATACTTTCTGAAGGCTGAGCTAAAAATAGCGACTTTGTTTCTAGGTCACAAACATGAATGTACGCCTATAGCAGTGACAGTAGCAATGTATAAACGTGTTAACTCGTCTTTAGCCCACAGAGGAGAGATAATAACAGACGTGTTTATGCGTCTTTAGAAGTGAATGGGGAAAACGTATATATACAACCTTAGCAGCTAAAGGGTTAAACTAAAAGCGAATGAAAAAGTAGAAAAAGTAATAATTGTTTTCTTTTTGTTGTTGTTTGAGTAGTCGTAATTCTGTGTTTTGTGCAAATTATCACTGGGTTATCAGTTATATGAGGACTATCATCATAGCACTCGAACATGTCCATAGGTGCTCCGATCTCTGCCTCAGCAAATCCAGCAGCGTCCAGCGACCCAACACGCCAGTTCGATGTTGATTAATCAATCTCTTTGCATATTTAGTATGTCGTTCTTTTCGGGCTGCACCAATATTGGCACCCATCTCTTTCAATCTGGTCAGCGAGTGGGATTCACAGCCCTGAAACTCCTCTGTTCGGAAAGACTCTCTCAATGCGTGAAGAATGTCATTTCGATCCATGACAGCTCCCTCTGATATTGTAGCCAAGCCAGCCAATCTATCAGCTCGTTCATTACCCCTAACTACTGCGTGCCCAGGGACAAAATGGTGATTTCTCTGATCATTGTCTGTACCAGTACCTCCACCCAGTTGCATCTCACCATTCCTGAGTCAACTTTACGAATCATGCTCATGGAGTCACTGAGTATGAAACACGAGAGTAGTTGTGAGATGCCAACCAGTTCATCTTAGTATCTCTGGGTACTAAGATGTGTTATCTGACCACTATTAATGTTACCATAACAGCTGTTCTTTATTTTCAATACAGAAAAAGTAATAGGAAGGTAGAGAGCTTGCGACAAAGAATGATAGAAGTAGAGAGAAATGAGGTAAGATTATTTTTAAATGTTCTGTTACTTAGTATCAACAGATTGAGATATCATTTTGAGATGACTAATATCATCTCTAAATCAGAGACATGTCTGGTCAACCACTAGTGACAATTGTTATAAGAAATAGAAGATGGAGATATGTTGGACACACCTTGAGGAGAAATGATCAACAAATATCAAAGCAGGCATTGAAATGGGATGCAAAGGGCTCAAGAAAGAGAGGACGACCTAAGGAGACCCTGAAACGAACTTTGCTGAGAAAGGCAAGAAATATCGGTCTCAGTTCCATGGATGAGATTGAGCGAGTTGCTCAGGATAGAGCGGTATGGAGAAATTACTTGCAGGCCGTATACGTACGAGAGGAATTATTGTTTTCTTTCTCTTGCCATGAATGTACATTTTAACAGACTGCTATTTGTTCATCTCTTTGATGTTTTCTTTCCACCTCTAACTTTGCCTTCAACTTTTCCTTCTAGTATGGTTTTTTAATCGAGTAATATGTCTATTTAAATATTCAAAATGAAATTATAATATAGACGTACACAATGGCGGCTCGTGTTCATTTTTGTTGGTGGGGTCAGACAAATTTTTTTGTAAAAATTATAATTTTGGGTTTAAGTTATATTTTAGTTTACAAAATAATAAATACACGTTATGCATTGTTTTGATGGGGCCTGGCCCTTAATGATGAGCCGCCACTGGACGTACACATTTGTTTTGGCTACCAATTTTTCCAGCACTACATTATTATCAACAAAGAGTGAAGTGGTTTGGCCACTTAATAAGAATGTGTCCAAACTCCACAGTATACAGAGTCTTCTACAACAGACATCAGGAAAGAAGGCGAGAGGAAGGCCATGAAAAAGATAGTTAGATGGCATAGCATAATCCTGTCAAAGAGCCAAAAATAACAATCATCCAAGCCACCAGAACAGCGCAAGACAAAAATAGAAAACCACAACACTGGGCAACAATCCGGTAGCAGTGTGACGACAAAAGAAGAACATTATTATCAAATAGAAGTGAAAATATGCTAAAAATTACAACAAAAATATTTATCTTATATATGATTCAGAGCACATCAAGATTTCTAGTATAATCCATCTTGATAATCTAATTGAGTGTTTCAATTAAACAGGTTTCATTTGTATTTAAAAAGTTAATTGCATATCCTTTACAGGACTTTGCGGCCCGCGTGCCCAGCGTGTTCGTAGCGCGTTGGACTGTGGGTGACTAGCCCTCTGTGTGTACGGGTTCAATTCCGTGGGCAGGCAGAAAAGCCACAGATTCCCCAGATTCACGGTGTTTGTGGCACTGAACCGAAGGGTTACGATGTCCATGGCACCGAGCAGAAGAGCTGAAAAAGCTCAAGTGCTTCTGGATCGGGGGGAAAAAAAAAAACAAAAAAACAGGACTTTGCGAACCAACCCCAGCTTTTTAACACTGTTTTTGATTTTTCTAGGCATTATTACATTCAGTAGTTTGCCATTGCTTTCTGAACATGTGGTGCCAATGTCCTTTTGTAAAAATCCACGCGAAACAATTTGCAACCAAACTGTCCGTAGCGTGATTCGAACTCAGAACGTCAAGTTTAATGGACTGAGTCACTATCCCCTAAGCCACAGATGCCAATTGTATTTACATTGGACTAAACCATAATCTTTAGTTAGAAAAACAAACTACAACAATACAATATTGCAAGAAACAAATCATATATAGGTATAATGACTTACTTCTTAGGCTCTTGATTCTAGTATTCAATTTTACAGTAAACGTGGATTTTTCCTTCCGTAACGGCTTTCTTGTTGACCCAGACTAAATTGGGTACCAGCCCGCATGCCCATCGTGTTCGTAGCGCGTTGGACCTACGGGTGACTAGTCCTCTGTAAGTGCGGGTTCAACTTCACGGACTGGCAGAAAAGCTACAGGTTCCCCAGATTTATGGTGTTCGTGGCACCGACCCAAAGGGTTATGATGTCCATGACACCGAGCCAAGAGCTTTCAGCTCAAGTGCTTCTGGATCGGGAAAAAAAATAAAAATAATTGGGTACCAGAGAAATACTGGGAAATAAAGAAGGCCAGCGCGACTTTGACCCCCATCTTTTTTTCTGTCTGGATGTAACTAATGGTTTGAGCATGACGGCTGCTGAGGCGGGACATCTGACCTATGAGAGAGAGATATTCCTTCTTCTTCTTCTTCCAACGTTTTCAGACATCGATTTGTATACTTTTAAAGTAGTTAGTGGTCAACCGAGTCCATGTACATCTCCGTATAGCTTGTCTTGGACTGATATGGGGATTGGCCATGTGTTTTTCTCTGTTCCATGTACGTTGGACATTCTTGCAGTATGTGTGTCTCTGTCATCTTGCTGGTGCCACATGTACATATGTCAGATGGGCCTATTTTATATTTGTTAAACAGATGGTACCTCAGCCTATTGTGCCCTGTTCGTAGACGAAAAATGACAACCTGTTCCTCTCTACTTAGTTGGTGGTAAGCATCGTCCTTTTCATGCCCTGGGTGATCTCTCAGCCATTTGTTCTTGTAGGCCATTTTTATCCGTACTTTGCTTCCTCATATGTCATACTGGTGTCTGTCTGTGGTAGCCTGCTTTTGCCAATATGTCTGCAGTCTCATTTCCAGGTATTCCGCAGTGAGATGGTATCCACTGTATTACCACTCTAGAAAAATGTTGCATACTTGGTGTAGTGATGCTTGCAGTTCCTTCAAGTTGTTATCATCTTCATTTTTTAGAGCAGTAATTACTGACAGGGCATCAGTAAGAAATACCAGGTTTTCATTTACATGTTCCTCTGACACTATGGCTTCTGCTGCCGCTTTAGGGCCTCTGCCTCTGCTCTGTAATTGCTGGAGAACCTTCCTGTCGCTAATTTTAGCTTCCTGAGTTTCATGTCACTGAGCACTATGAGGGCTCCTCCTCCTCCATTTTCAGTTGCATTTGCTGCAGACCCATCTGTGTATACATGGGTCCACCTGCTGTTAGGAAAGTGTTCCTTTAGGTACTCGGTGGCCAGAAGTTTTCTTTCTTCACTTGTTTGTTGGTTTTTCCTACTATCCCTGTGATGTTCTCATTCAGCTCTGGGAATTTTGTATCTTTCCATATCTGTCTTGTGTTGGTGTATTTTAGTGGTTTGGGGGTAACTTCAGCACATGATGGTTGTTTGCTCATCATCATCATCTTGGTTGTCGCTGCAAAGTTGGTTCGTTTTAGTCTGCCCTTCCTAGCCCATTCATTCTGTGGTACATTGGGTGATCTTCTAGTCTCTTGAACTTTTCTGCTTGTTTTGTGCTCTGCTGTCTCTTATATCCTCCATTGGTTGTAGGCGGTGGTCTTCCATTTCCTGTATTGGAGTAGATCTCATTCCCTGTAATAATTCTCTTAGCTTGGTTCTGAACACGGTTGATTTTATTGAAGTTGGATTGGGCTACAGTTGCCCATGCAGAGATTCCATAGTCCAGTGTCGGGCAAACATATCCCATATAAAGCTTCTTTAAAACACTGTTATCTGCCCCCAGGTTGTGCCAGCTAGTTTTTTCATGATTGCCATCCTGGATTTTGCTCGGGTTTTGTTTTTTTCAGTCTGAGCATGCCATGTCATGCGCTGGTCGAAGGTGATTCCAAGGTATGTGGGGTTTTTCTCTGGGAGCAATATATGGTTATTTAGTAGGAGCTTTGGACTTTGGGGCTTTGTTGATAGGAAGAAAATCGTATATGTCGTTTTCTTTTCATTGGCTTTGATCAGCCATGTATTGAACCATTGGTCTAGGGATGTGAGGGCCTGTTGTATTCTGCTTGTTGCAGCGGTAATGCGCTCCTCTGAGGTCCACAGGGCCAGGTCATCCGCATACAGGGCGTGGTGGATCCTTCTGGGTATGTTCTCGGTTATGTCATTGATGTATATGAGGAACAGTGTTGGCGACAGTACTCCACCCTGAGGAACTCCTTGTTCTAGTGTTGTTTTCCTGCTGGTGAACTCTTGCACTTGCACTTTAGCAGTTCTTTTTCTAGATACTGTGATATCCATTTGTACATTCGTCCTGCTACTAGGTTTCTGCGCAACTTCACTTTTAGGCCAGCCTTCCACACTTTATCAAAAGCCTTCTCCAGATCTACCCATACTGCTAGCGTTTGTTTTCCTTCTTGAAAAGCATCCTCTATCTCCTGGGCGATGTATGTCACTTGATCTTCTGTAGATCTGTGTTTTTGGAAGCCTGCTTGTTGGGGGAGTAGCAAGCCCTTTTCTTCCAAATGCCACATTAGTCTGGTGTTGATCATGCGCTCTAGCAATTTCCTACGCAGCTCAGTAGGCTAATTGGTCTATAACCGCTAGGGTCTGTGGGATCCTTCCCGTCTTTTTATCGGTGTCAGTATAGCTTCCTTCCATTCTTTGGGTATAACGCCACTTTTCCAGCTACAGTTAAATATTTCTAGTAGCTTCTTTTTCGCTTGTCGTCCCATTTCTATTATCATTTCATTAGTTATCCCATCATTGCCTGGTGATTTTCTTTTCTTTAGAGAGCGTAATGCTTTTTCTAATTCATGTATTGTGAATTTAGTTGTCATGTGCTCCTCCGGGGACCTTGAATGAGGTCGTGGGCCATTAGTTCTTCTTTATGGTTTCCTCCTTTCTTCAGGAACATCTATATGATTTACTTGTGTAAAGTGCTCACTAAGGATATTGGCAGCTTGTTTCCGCTTAGCTGTTCATCATTCTGTTTGATGGTGATTGTGTGCTTGTATTTATTTTCTTGGTTTAGTGCCCTGGCTAGTTTCAACAACTTATTTCCATCTCTGTCTAGGTTAAGGCTTTGTGTTTTTCTATCCAGCTGTTTCTATCATTTTCGTTTAGTGTTCGTTTGTATCTTGTCGAGGTGGCTTTAAGTTTAATGTTTGCTTCTGTTGTTCTTTCTATTTCTGCAATGTCTCTTGCTTTCGTTAGTTCTACTTCTAGTTGTTCTAATTCGTCCGTCCAGAATGGGCTGTAGTTTGGTCTCGCACCTCGAGGGATGGACTCAGTGGCTGCTTTTGGAGGGCTTTGTAAAGTCTGAAACCCCAGCTTTTAGCATACTCTTGCGTATGTTTAGGGGTCCACAGTATAGGTCTGTCAGGAGTGCAAATTTCCCTTAGTCTGCTCGTTTGTAGTTCCATCTTGGTAGCAGCTTTGGTTGCTGTGGGGAGTATGCATCATTTACGGCCAGCTTTACCGGTCTGTGATCACTTCCTGCGAGTTGGTCCAGCACCATTCTGTCAATTTTGTGGTGGATGTCACCTGTGCTAAAGTCTGGTGTGGAGGTGGTTTTCCAGGTTCTGGAGTAGTAACTAGGTTTATCCTCAGCATTGTTGATTAAGTGTAGGTTGCTGTCTATCTCCCAGTCCTCCACCTCCCAGTCCTCCACCTCATCACCTCTGTTATTTGTATCCTGGTAGCCCCACCGCTTGGAGTGACTATTAAAGTCTCCTACTACTATGCAGTTTGTTGGTATTATGTTCATGTTCTCCAGTACTAAGTCTTTGTTTGGAGGGCAGTAGATGTTATAGATCCGGGTGCTCCCAATTGGGGTTGTTGCATCTATCCCTACAATTTCTGACTGTCTACTAGCACATACTGTTATTTCTTGACATGCAATCTCATTTCGGGCGAGGATCAGGACTCCACCTTTGCGTCCTTCCCTGTCTAATCGGAAGGTCTGATATCCTCTAATGGAAAATCTGTGGCTAGAGTTTAGGTTCGTCTCTTGTATGCATGCTATGTCTATCTGCTCCTGTTGTAGATATTTTGTTAATGGGACCTTCTTCTTTAGTACTCCTGCATTCCACTGCATAATGTTGAATGTTCTATGATTTGCTTCACTAGTGATTGTCCCTGCTAACTGTCCCTGGCTCGGCGGCGTGGATCGATCACTCCTGCCGTCTGTCGAGACTCCGGTTGACCACTACTCTTTTTTGTATACTAGTCGATGTCATCGTAAAACGAATTGCACTGCACATTGTGCACCCGTCTTCTGCTGCGTTTCTGTCAGGCTGCCCACCTTTAGCCTTAATTTATTAACCTACAAGGCAGCAGGTTGGACTCGCACTTAGTCCATCGTCACGCGGTGCGCTACCTATCGATAATAGGTTACGCTATTCTCCGATACGGCGCCGGCACGCTCAGGGCCACAATGTACGGTCAGGCGTTTGCTCTGACCATACATACACAAACACGGACACTAATCAACACGTTTTATCCGCTTATAGTAGCCAGAAACCGCGTAAATCACACCGCAATCCCAAGAAATCGCGCACAGTTTATCCGTTAGGAATTTTCACACCCGACATCGAGAGATATTCCAAAGGGATGTTAAGATGGCAAAGTTCTGCTAAGGGAAAAGCTATTTGATGATGACAAGCAAAGGCAAAAATATAAAAACAAAGCAATATAGTTTTACAAAGTACAAAAACAAGATACAGCTACATTTTGACACAAAGGCCTTTATCAAGCAAAAGATACAAAAGAAGCAAAGAAATTCAGACTTTCTATGCACAAGACATCATATATAGTCAGATGATAATTCTCTAATGTCCCTAAAATAACAAATATGTGACTAAAATTGAAAAACAAAATAAATGTGAAAAACTAGAAATGGAAAAAAGATAAAACAGTAATAAAATATATACGTAGCACGTACACATATATTATGGAGTTAAGAAGCATAGGCATGCAGTGTGTTGAGTCCATGAGGTTGCAAGATACCATTTAAAGATATAAAATGATTTTAAAGAGCAAATCGACTCCAATCATCAGAGGAACTTGATCGGAAGACTATGACCTGGATATCACAGCTTCCAAATGGTCAGTTTCATTGTAATGAGTGGCTACAGGGGTAATAGAGCATTTGCATATACCACATACATGTTAACCGAAACGGTCACTAAACTTGCCAGTTTCGCCTAGATAAGCCTTATCACAACGTTTGCTTGAGATAATGCTAATGGTAGGAACATGTCCTCAGAATGAGAAAAAAAAGACAACCCAAGACATGCATTTCTATGGACACCACAGGAACAGCAGAAAAAAGGAGACCTAAGGGCACACATGAAGGTGAACTTTTGAAGCAGATTTCAATGTCATGCATGTGACTAGGTTTGAAGAAGAATGGCACAAGATTGAATTGAGTGGAATTTTTGAGCCTCTGCCTTAGGTGCCCTTAGGCACATCAAGTACTGATGATGAAATCACTCAGACAATAGTCAGGAGATAGATGTAGCAAGAATTAATTATATAACGAAAAATGTCACTCTCACAGATAATCTACCCTGGCACATCAAGTTTCTTTATTTTAAAAATATTGTATACAATTAGAAAATAAATAACGATGATATAATAATAACATTGTTCATGATCAATGTCAAGTTTGTCTTACATTGTCAAAACATTCCTGATTTATTTCATTGTCTTGCAGCCAAGCATTCTGAGATTTTATTTAAGCAAACAGTGGGAGAGTAGATTTCACACATTTGCAGAACCAGGACCTATAACCAACAAGGATTTCCTATGCAAACATGGAGGTACAAGATTGTTTATCATTTTGCTATTTCTGGTTGTTTTTTTTTTAAGCAGAGGCAGCTTACTTGCATTCTATCTATCCAGACCCATAGGTGCTCAGTATCTTTCATCTAGTCACTAGCGTTATGTATGCTGATAATCCCTATAGATCAATTTTATTTGCAAGACCACACTCTAACCACCTACTCTCCTTCTTTGCGTTCGTTCTATACAACCAATTTTAATCACTCTTTGTGATATGTTTGATCTTTGCCAAGAACATGTATACGTTGCACATTGGTTTGGTAGCCCCTTAAACGCATAGACTTCTACATGTTTAGGACACATGCATCCTATTTCAACCAAACCTCCTAGTCGTTTTAGAAAATGCGTGGCAAGTAACATGGTCTATTCTTTACACTCAAATTTGGGCCCGGTAACCACCGAGCATCTCTAACCACCTGTATATCAAATACTCTATAGAAATAAATGTGTCCTCTAGATGTTTGATTTAGCATTGTGTTCAAGTGATGAAAAT
The DNA here is from genome assembly GCA_020796225.1 of Arion vulgaris. Classification (NCBI taxonomy): domain Eukaryota; kingdom Metazoa; phylum Mollusca; class Gastropoda; order Stylommatophora; family Arionidae; genus Arion; species Arion vulgaris. The sequence goes on from CM036770.1 coordinate 26,907,458, forward strand.
ATGTATTTGATAACCTATAATTGTTGTCCATGTTTAAAATCTCCTTTAAGCTTTCAATTATTTGTTACTGATCCACCCATGTGTTGCCAGGGCTCTCAAAGGGAGCAAAGAATAGTAACATTCTGACATACAAGGCATGTCATACGAGGCGACTGATGTAGGGCCTAGGGAAGCTACCCTAGTAAATAAAAAGCGTCACAGAAATTGGATGTGATGACATTCTTGTAAGCGCATAACTTGCACTATGTACAATCGCTATTAGGCTCAGATCACATATAAATCACAAAGAGTGATCGATATTGAGCATTGGAAGAAGAATTGACTGATCTAGTAAGTATTGAGAATATTACATACTCTACTTAGTTTGGTTAATAAATGTGTAAATTGAACTATTAATGGAAACATATAAATGAAACACAGGATGGCTATAGTGTATTATTCTGGTGATTATTCTTCTTCTTTTGTCGTCACACTGCTACCGGGTTGTTGCCCAGTGTCGTGGTTTTCTGTTTTTGTCTTGCGCTGTTCTGGTGGCTTGTGTGATTGTTATCTTTCACAGGATTCTGCCACGCCATCTAACCATCTTTTCCGTGGTCTTCCTCTTGCCTTCTTTCCTGATGTTCTGTTGTAGAAGACTCTGTATACTGTGGAGTTTGGATGCATTCTTATTAAGTGGCCAAACCACTTCATTCTTTGTTTATATATGTAATTCAAGCACGGTTTTGTGCCAACTTTCTTTCTTATGCTGATGTTGGTGTTCTGTCTTTTCTTGTTTTGTTGGTAACTTTTCGAGGCAGCGCATTTCACATGTAGTTATTTTTTGTGACTGCGCTTTGCTCAATGTCCATGTTTGGCTCTGGTAACACAAAGTAGGTATAAAATGCTGTTGATCATCTGTTGCTTAGCTGCCTTTGTTTAGAATTTAATTTGCAATGAGGTACTGCCTTTTATATACAATTGAGAGGCAATAGCTAGTGTAGGATTAGTGAGACATCTTTAGCTTTGTGTAACTCAACTTCATGAAATAAATTACATTATGTAGTTAAATTTGTTTGCTCACTCGAATAAATCTATATTAGCTCAAACTTATTGGGAACATATAAATAAGGTATTAAGATTTGTTTAAAAAATTTCAGAAAGTGAACAATTGAATTCTGATTGGGACATTTGAGATTGATGTTTTTTATTAAAATCTCTTTAATATACAAATGATTGTACAAATACGGAATCATTTGATCTTCTTTTGTCCTTCTCTGCTTTTTTGCCGTTAGGCGTAGCAGGTTTAACTGATGATCGGTTTCGAGATAGTGACGCTCGGTCGCTTGATATGCTGTGGTATGGGGAGTTTTAAGAATCATTTCATTAGCTAATTGCCAGAGTGGTTACCGGGGCCCAAATCTGGGGTATAAAGAATAGAACCACTGTTACCTGCCACACATGTCGTAAGAGGCGACTAATGAGGTTTTGCCTGAAATCGGATGCACATGTCCTAAACGTGTGGAAGTCTAAGCGTTTAGGGGCCTACCAAACCAATGTGCAACATATACACGTTCTTGACAAAGATCAAACATATCACAAAGAGTGATTAAAATTGGTATAAAGAACGAACGCAAAGAAGAAGAAGAAAATTAGCTAATGAAATTCATAAGTTCTGTTAATTTATATCCGTTAGGACTTGACCATCCATAGACAAATTGTTTTTTTTATATTTGCAGGTGTTCCACCAGGCAAAGTCAACCTTATAGATGACCTAGTAGTAGAAACTCATCAGTCAACATGGGAATTGCTGTACAACAGGTTGGAAGTTTGTTGTTTTGTATGTATGAACATGCCATGAGATTATTATTATTTGTGTTTAAAAGACAACATTATTAACAGCTCACACTGTAATCAGATGAAATATGTCTGTTTCTTTTAACACATAAAGTCTCTTATGTGTTAGGACCTGACAAGAAATGCCCTGGTATCGCCTACCACAGAGAGCCACACAGAAAAGTATAATAAGTACAAAGCAAGAGGAAGACCACGCAAAAGATTGAGCGACGGCATCAAGAACAGCCTTATGAAAATGAATAACAGCTTACAAAGTGCCTTAAAACAAGCGCACACAAGATCACTACCTCTCCTTCCCCCCATCCCCCACTTCTATAGAGAAGTAAATGGTGGAAGAGAAGAAGAGGTCTCTTTTAACACATTCTTTATTGTTCATGACTCACACTGCCTTCTGACATTATCAGAGCTCCAATGTATTTTTAATGGATGGTCTTAGCAATGGTGGCGTCTGTGGCCTAGGGGATATTGACTCGGTCTATTAACCCCGATGTTCTGAGTTGAATCGTGTGCGGACAGTTTGGTTACAAATTGTATCGCATGGATTTTACAAAGGACGATGGCACCACCCCTTCAGAATGCAGTGGCAAACTACTGAACGTGATAATGTCTAGAAAATCACAAACAGCGTTAAAAGCTGGGGTTGATTCGCAAAGTCCTGAATAAAGAATAATGCAATGAACTTAACTTAGCAATGATGGCACATTCTAGTGGCCCTAGTGTTTTGCTTGAATTGGAAGCTCTCATTAACATCATAAGCAAACATGCCAGCATTGTTCCACGTCCCTTTCATTGGCCAATAGCTACCCAAAGTGTCAGGGAGGATGTGTTCTGTCTCTATGGGACACATTACCTTTCTGGCCACTATCTTCTCTAGTAATTTGCCATATACATTTTGCAAGGTGAATATGCGGTAGCTGTTGAGCAGGTTAGGATCCTCCCCATGCTTATGGAACAATTGTAAATAGCTATGGAACCAATCCTCAGGTACCATAGCATTCCATATACTGTTGTTGAAATCCATCCCAACTGCATTAATAACAGTCTCGTCGGGCTGTTTGATGTGATGATACTTCTTTACACCATCAGGCCCTGGAGCAGCGCTGTGGCTAGCTTTGAGTGCATTTACAACATTCTCCTTTGTTATTTCTTCTTCTTCGAACGCTCCATATTGACCACTTGTTAACCACTCTTTGTGATTTGTATGTGATCCAAGCCGAAAAACGTTTGTACATTGTGCCAGTTATGCGCCTACAAGTAGGCCAGCACATCCGATTTCTGCGCTCTTTTTATTTACTAGGGTAGCTCCCTAGGTCCTACATCAGTCGCCTCTTAGACATGCCTTGTAGGTCGCAGTGGTACTATTCTTTGCTTCCCTTGTGGGCCCGACACCACACAGGCGAGATTGTAAAACAATGTTTGTATATTTTAAGTTTTGTTAATAGTAGTTTTGTCATGAGATAAAACATTTTATTGCATCTTTCAGATTTGGAGGTGGTCCAGTATGCAACCACTTGTATGTTTGTAAAACCTGTCAAAATGAGCTGGAGAAATTACGGCAACGACAGATCAGTGAAAAAGAAAACTTTATCCAGGTTAGTAAATAAATCTTAACATTTGTTTGTGTTAAATATCTTAAATATATATAACGCTCAGTGGTTACGGGTGCAAAGAATAGAACCAGTTACCTGCCACGCATGTCCTAAGAGGCGACTAAGAGGAGGGCGTGGGGCTAGCTACCCCACTCCGTAAAAACACTAGATGGCTACAGAACGGAGAGCGAACGGAGTAAACGCTGGCTGAAACCGGACACATCGCCAAGGATAAGCACCAGAGCTCCAAATGGTGCTGAAGATGTGACGTAAAACACACCAATACTAAGGCTGCATGAATAGAGTCTATTGGGATGTCTGGTACATCGGCCTTGGCTGTGATTGAGAGAGAGAGAGATATATGTAGTATTGTCTGTATTAAAATGTGTGAGGAGAACTGTTGTATAGAGCAAGTTTTATCATATTGAAGTGAATTGTGGACAATATGTAAAAAGACCAATAGATGCCATAGATATGTGTTACTCAAAATTAGTAGTATTTATCTGTCGCACATAAGTAACGTTTATCTCATGGATATTTGTTTTCTTTCATAATGGTCACTATCTTATAGTGAATTGTCTTATCTCTGATAATGCTCATTAACTCATAAAAGAATGGTCATTCTTCTTTTCTTGAATCCTGTTTCGATCACAGCGTCAGGTCAGGAAGAGATTTCTAAAACGGGCCCTTGTATGCGCTTTGTAGATAGTGTCTTTCGTCGCCTCTGTTATCTCTGAGGTCCATCTTTTGGGTGGCCCGCCTTTTACTTTGTACCCATTGTATCGGAGCAGCATTGCTCTTTGAGGTGCACTGTCTGTTGGTAATCTGCTTACGTGCGAACCATTTAATTTGTTGTTTCTTGATGAAGTACCCACTTTTTTCCTGATGTCTTCATTTCTCAACCGGTCTCTTATTTTTACAACCAGCATTCTACATAGACACTTCATCTCTGTCGTGACTAGTTTTCTTCTATCATTTGTTGTCAGTGACCATGGTCAATGGTCATTGTCCGTCTTATAGTGGATAGTTAAGTCTGCTAATGTATATAATGTCTGCCTGATAGTAATCATTGTCTATGTCTGGTAAAATGATCTAGTACACAATAATAGCTTGATGTATTATGCTGAGTTTTGCTAAGAGTCTTGAACATTATTATTTCAGTTGAATGAAGAGTTCCAAGCAGAGGAACACTCAGCGGCAGTGTTTGCAATAAGTATGGCCTGGTTTAAAGAGTGGAAGCATTTGTAGAGAGAAAACAGACAGTAGGTTTTGTTTGTTTAAGTGGTTTTTCTCTCAGTATAATTATCTGGTCTTGGAAGTAACCATTTACAGTCTAAGAGATTTATGAAAGAAGTTAAACACATGATGATGATTATAGCACAGTAGTGTAGCAGTAGTGGGCTAAATAGTTAACAATAACGGTGAATGCTCCAAAGAGATCTCAAGAAGATTAGCAATCAAGAAGTTAAACACTATGAAGAACATGTGGCAAAGCATCAGCAAAATATTAAAATTAAAAATATTGAGAACATGCAATTTTTCCAGTGGCTACTTATGGTTGTGAATCATGGACCATTACACAAAAACAAGAACGAGAATCCAGTCCTTTGAACAAAATGCTACCGAAAGATCCTACGAATACCATGGACAGAAAGAGAAAGAACACTGATGTCCTGAAAGAACTAAATGTTAAAGAGAATTGGCTGATAAGCAACATACTATACAGAAAAATTAGATACTTTGGTCACATTAAGCATCACGATGGCCTGGAAAGAACAATATTAGAGGGCAGGGTTCCAGGACGCAGAGGCAGACCAAGAAGAAGATACCTACAAGATATTAAAGAAACCATGAACATGACCATCGACAAAGTGGGTGAACTGGCAAGAGACAGAGTGAATTTCAGATGCGCTGCAAAGAGAGTAACATCCTATAAAGGATACGCACCTTGATGATGATGATGATCTCTGACCAACCAACCAAAGGCTTGCAATCACATTACCTGACCTACTTCTTTGTGTAAGAAATCATTCAGGAAGATCGAGAGATAAATGGGAGGGAAACTTTAAGAAATGGACAGGTTACAGTCTGGCAGCGTGCAACACCAAGGCGAAATACAGAGGATGCTGGAGATTTATTGCAGCCAACCTTTGATGTAGAGACGGCACCTGATGATGATGATTGAAGAAAAAAATCCATGCATAAAATTCAACATGCTGCCATGAAAATCCTTTAAATCCATGCATTTTTAATAGAATTGATCCATTTATTTATTTATTCACATTTCAACTTTGTAGTTCATTCTCAGAATTTAAAAAATATATCCCACTATCGCTTTCAAATGCATTTTGTACATCACATGAGAGCTCTCTTTTCCATTTTCTTTGCGGGTTCCACTCAAGTGCTTGTCTAGTGACACTCTGCAGCGTATGCCCAACCCATCGTCATTTTCACTCCTAACCTGGAACCTCATGCGTTCCATTTCTTATCCACAGGTCTGTGTTTGCAACTGTGTCCTGTGTCTGAGAATACGCTGAAGACATCCGTTGACAAAGATCTGAATATTATTTGTATTTAATTTGGTGATTCGCACGTTTCCTAGCCATACAGCAACACAGATTTCACATTTATGCTGAATATCCTGATCTTTGTTTTAGTGGAGATCTGCAGTGGGTTTCCACAATGTGTGCAGGAGAGCAAAGGCTTGTCTGGCTTTCCTAATCCTGACATTGATGTTCTCATATGTACCTCCTAAAATTGTTATTAGATAAGGATCGCCCGAGTGGTTAGTTAATTAGTTTGTTCCTTTCGTGCCAAAGGCGGCACATAGGGCAGAGATTTTAGATCTCCATGTGATGCGGTTCGTTGCTAGCAGTTGGAGATCTTGTATGGTTTTACATCCCAATAGTTTACTTTCTTGTTGGATTGTTCTTGAAGAGTGGTCTTAGGTGTTTCACTTTTTCTTTTCCCAACTGGTGACCCATAAGGATTTGATTTAGTCTCTTTTCGTCTGATCTTAGAGTATGACCTAAATATTCCCACCTTCGTTTCTTTATAATATTTGATACAGGTTGTTGCTGTGTTCTATCGCTCACTGTGTTGTTGAAAGGAATTACTCCATTTTACTTTTAGTAATTTTCAGAGACATTTATTCTCAAAGCTCTCCAGTTTTTTATCAGTTTTGTTTGTTAATTTCCAACTTTCACAACAAAAGTGGTTACGAGGCCCAAATTGGGATGTAAAGAATATAACTACTGTTTCCTGCCACGCATGTCGTAATAGGCGACTAAGGAGGTTGGGCTTGGGGCTAGCTATCCCACACTGTAAAAAACACTAGATGGCTACAGAACTGAGAGCGAACCAAGTAAACGCTGGCTGAAACCGGACACATCGCGGAAGGATAAGCACCAGAGCTCCAAATGGTGCTGAAGATGTGACAAAACACACCAATGCTAAGGCTGCATGAATCAGATTTCTACATAAATAGAATTTATGGGGAAATCTGGTACATCAGTCTGGGAGGTGATCGCGAGAGAGGTAAGGATAAAATACAAATATTAAAAATAAGGGTGAAAAGGTATAACATTTTAACATGTGAGTAGCCCTTCCGAAAATGAATAGATGGTCAGTTGCGCCCGAGTGGTTAACAGGGCCCAAATTTGGGGTGTAAAGATTAGAAGCACTGTTACCTGCCACGCATGTCGTAAGAATGTCAAACGTATCACCAAGAGTGATTAAAATTGGTTGTAAGGAATGAACGCAAAGAAGAAAACCAAGTTTTACTGACGGAATAGATATTGTGTAAGCAATAGGATATTAACATAAGAAAGTAATGTCAACTTGCACAAAAACCAGCTTAATGTGCAAGTGAGTATATATGGTAACCAATGTTTTCCTCGACTTACATTTTTACTCTTCAGTTACTGTTCCTTACAAATATGTTTACAATTTGACATGTCATGCTCACACAAAATGTAGCCGTTGTTGAAATAGTTTAGATTTCATTAGTCTTGTTGTATATTTACAGAATTATAATGAAAACTAATATTATTTATTTTACTTCAGTGATATTATTTAGCGTTTTCTTTTCTCAGTTTGGGACAATATTTAATCCATATAAATTTTTTTTTTAGTACCTCCTGGTCCAATAGAAAACAATCGTATTGCTGTGTACAAGAATGGGCAGCCCACTTTGAGGCAGACTTCTGATTATGGACAGCTGTCAAAGGATATGTGGCTGTTCTTGCACAGGATTTACAGTGGAGGACCTGAGTTGGTAATCAGACAGTCAGCTGGTGCATCTGTGAAACCAATGTCATCATCCCCAACACCCCAACAGAATCAGGCAATGAAAGGATCTGTTTCAGTAACTACATCTTCTTCACTGTCTTCATCACCATCAGCATCTGCGTTGTCTCAGACTTCTTCAAACTCTTCAGCAGTAACATCGCATTCTTTCATGCCGCAGTCATCTATAACATCTTCTGAAATGGCCTCACAGACAACATCATGTATGACTCATCCATCATACTCTGTCTCCTATCCAGTTCCTTCATTTGCATCCTCAGCTTCTAGTGATGCATGTGATATTAGAAATTTAGAATCTGAGGGTGTTAATGATAATCTTCAGTGTCATGCATCAGTTGTTGTGGATCAATTATCAGCCTGTGCAGACATGAAAGATTCTTCAAGTCAAGATGAACCTACAGTTGATCAAGAATCTGCAGACTACATAGGATCAGCGCTTGAGAAATGCCAACTAGAGGAAGGTGAATACAGTCAAAACATTCCTATTTCTAATCAGAAGCTGAATGTACCACAGTTTTCTCAAAGCATATGCACAGATCAGTGCATACAAACAACTCACTCTTCAAACAGTAGCATGGAAGATACTACTCACATTGTTTCACCTTCAAAATCAGTGAAAATGTATTCAGAAGATGGCTCAGCACAGAGCAGACACCCACAACAAAATATTCATAAGTCTCCTAAGAGCAAATCGTTATCCTTTGTATCTGTGCCTGCATTAAGCTTATCAACACCACAGTTACAATCAAATTCCACTTTGGCGAAGATCTGCAGCACATCTCCACCAAGTCAAGGAATATACCGCGAAAGAATTTCATCCCAGGCAAAAATGTCATCCACCAGCTCGATCCCAGGTGAAGGAACCCCATCTCCATCAGATGGAGAAGATTTAAAGACATCAGTTGAAAGTTTGCCTGACAGTGGAGTAGGCACAGATTACAGCTGCAGCAGCAATGACCTGACTTCTATTCCAGGAAACCTGGTCAAACTGGTAGCACCCAATGTTGGGGACAGGCAATCAAATAAAGAAAACTTTGTTTCTTCAGCAGCTGCAAAGGATGACAACTACTCAAACTTTCAGACATCAGTTTTGCCAACTGAAGACACAGATAAAACAGGTTCACAGCAGAAATTGGACTCTAAAGCAGTCTCAAGTCCAGCACCATCCAACTCAAATTATGGAAAAGGAAAGAAAAAGAATAAGAAAGGAAAACACATGGATGTGACAAGGATATAGAGTAGTTGCCTTTTTTTCCTTTTAATGATGTCTTATCAGGACGAACAACTGATATATCATATTTCACAATCTTAGACTGTTTAAGAAATATTTCTTATTTTTTCTTAAAAGTCTTCTTCAGAAGAAGAAGACTGTTTAAGAAATAAAAATGAAATGTGATTATTTTTATCAGAATGCAACCATGTAAATAATACAGTTCTTTCCAAGTCAGCAGTAATCTTTGCTTGTTTGAGCAACACATCACTCTAAAAATGAACATATTTGCTGATGAGAATTTTGAATACAATGGAGAAGAGATCAAAATTTATGTGATGAAGGTACTAATAAGAAAAACATATTGTACAATAGAGAATTTGAGTACATTATCAGTTAAATCTCTAGTCTAAAATGAAAAATCTAAAGCACAAACAGAAAGGACATAAATTTGTATGAAAATCATCAATTAAAATTTAATAGATATTTCTTTTCCCGCTATTGTTAGCACAGATTAGAAGAGATTTTTTTTTGGATCCAGAAGCACTTGAGCTTTTCAGCTCTTTGGCTCGGTGCCTTGGACATCGTAACCCTTCGGTTCGGTGCCACGAACACCGTAAATCTGGGGAATCTGTGGCTTTTTCTGCCATCCCGCGGAATTGAGCCTGCACACACAGAGGGATAGTCACCCATAGTCCAACGCGCTACGAACACGCTGGGCAGACGGGCATTAGAAGAGATAAAGTAGATATGTAGATATCTGTGGCTAAGTGGTTACGCCCTTTGCCTTGTGAGTCGAAGGTCGTGGGTTTGAGTCCGGACCGTGCCATTCTGTTCACGAGTGCAGTTTTTCCAGAGACCCCTAGGATTGATGTTGGAGCTACGGAGTTCGTGCTTTGTGCAATACTCTCGGCAGGTGGCGTGCCATTTCTGCGAGAGGGACCAGAGCCGTATGGGGTAAAACCGGTGCAATGAAGTCAATTCTTCAACTTTTAAAACCTTTTATGTAATTAACAAGGGAGATACATTTTAGAAATAGATTTAAGAATAGCCGCGAGAAGATCAGAGTAGGTGGTGAACTAGAGCATAGGTTAAAAAGCAAGAATCTTGTTTATTAGAGATGAGAGAGAGGAGTCACAAGTAGTCATATGTTACAGCAAAGTTGAAGGTTGGGATATTTTTTTATTTGAGTAAACACTTATTGTTTTGTTGTGTTCTTTTGAGGTTTGTTTCAAGTGATTACATTAAAAATATATTGTAGTATTGGTTTTTTTTTCACGGTATTAGAAAGTTGGAAAGTGTACTTATAGTTTTCGTTACAATAAAACCCCTGCTTAGTGAGAAAGTTGGAAAGTGTTTCTAGTTTTGGTTACAATAAAATCCCTGCTTAGTGAGAAAGATGGAAAGTGTACTTATAGTTTTCGTTACAATAAAACCCCTGCTTAGTGAGAAAGTTGGAAAGTGTTTCTAGTTTTGGTTACAATAAAATCCCTGCTTAGTGAGAAAGATGGAAAGTGTACTTATAGTTTTCGTTACAATAAAACCCCTACTTAGGGAGAAAGTTGGAAAGTATTTATAGTTTTAACTACAATTTTTTTTTTTCGATCCAGGAGCACTTGAGCTTTCAGCTCTTTGGCTCGGTGTCATGGACATCGTAACCCTTCGGTTTGGTGCCATGAACACCGTAAATCTAGAGAACCTGTGTCTTTTCTTCCAGCCCATGGAATTAAACCGCACTCACAGGGGCTTGTCACCGTGCCACAGCGTTATGAACACGCGGGCAGGCGGGTTTTAGCTACAATAAAACCCTGCTTAGTGAGAAAGTTGGAAAGTATACTTATAGTTTTAGCTACAATAAAACCCCTGCTTAGTGTAGAGGTAGGTTCTGATGCTAAAAATGGAGCAATAACAAAATACTTTGCTACATTTTAGCTCTAAGACATCTTCCTCTTATTTTTCACACTTGTGAGCATAAGGTTTAACAATTGTCTTTCAGTTTCCTGGTCTCTGACCGTTTTCTTATGGCTTCCGAAAATAAGCAAGCATCCTTCATTTCCTAAAAAAAAAAAGCGTTGTGTCTGTTTAGGGCATCCCCTTTTCAATTTCCATTGCAGGATCCACTCTAGTTTCTGTATAGTGATACTTGACTGTCTTCCATAAAGTAATAATATCCGTCCATTGCAAGCGATGACGACAACAGTCTCAAACATGTGCTGCTGCTGCACCTCTCTGGTGTGTGCGGAGTGACTGTAGAGTCAAATCCTAGAACACAATCCCCTACCACAGGTGGGGCATATATGATCAAGGTTAGACATGTGCGTGTTGTGTGTTCTGTCTTTTCGTGCAGCTCGTTTTCTCTGTGCCTCAACGGCGCGATGATTCTCAGCTATGCGGGTTCCTCTTTTGTTGTTACAGCACCACATTTGGCGATCTTGAGCAAGGGATTCCCAGCACGTGGTGTCTATATTGAAGCATTTCAGAGACACTTTAAGAGTGTCTTTAAAGTATTTTTCTGTCCACTAGCAGAACGTCTGCCCCCTTCAAGTTCGCCAGATATCAACTGTTTTGGGATGCGTTTATCAGGCATTCGAGCAACGTGACCAGACCATCTTACTTGGGCCTTCTGCAACAGAGTGTTGACGCTTGGGATCTTTGCTCTTGTGAGGACTTTGGAATTTTGTCCTGCCAGTTTATTTTTAGTATTCTGCGTAGACAGCTTGTCTGGAAGTTTTCGTGCGTATCTGCTATACGCTGTCCATGTCTCGCTTGCGTACATCAGCTAAAGGTGTTTCATTAATCCTTAGGGTATGTCTGGTAGACCAACATTTTCTCCTATTGACCTAGGTCATCAAGGATCCTGTTCTTATCCACAGATCTGTGTTTGCCATTCTGTCATAACATCTCAGCTTGAGAATCATCCCCAAAGACATTTGTTGATAAAGGTCTGAATCTTATTTGTATTGCTTATAGTAGATATTTATAACTATATATTTCTATAGGGCGTCTCTGTGGTTAAGCCCTTGCATTCTGAAGGTAGTGATTTCGAATCCGGACTGCGCCATTCTATTCATGATAGCATTTTCTCCTCAGATCTCTTGGATTGTTGCCAGAGCTACGGAGTTTGTGCTTTGTGCAATACTCTTGACAGATATATACCATTTCTGTGGAGAGGTCAGAGCCATTTGGGTAAAACCGGTGCAATGAAGTGAATCCTTCATCTTGAAATCCTTTAGTTATAACTACCCATCATCAAGTAGCTTGTCCCTTCCGGAACATGGCTCCCATGACAGCAGAGTTCTGAAAAAATCTCTGTTCTGTGCAATTTGACTGGCGTCAGCAGCAGTCATTCTCCGAATGTCAATGACATTGTGCTCCCATTGTCTTTTAGGTCTTCCTCTCTTTCTTCTTCCAGGCACCATTCCCTCCAAAATTATTTTCTCTAGGCACTCATGTCGTTTGATGTGTGTCCAAAATATTTAACTTTCATTGTTTTTATGCTCTTTAATAGCCCTCTTTAATATCAAGCTGTTGCAGAACAGAAGCATTTGTTCTTTCTCTGTCCATGATATTCTAAGTACTCTTCTGTAGCATTTGCATTCAAAGACATTAATGATCTTCTCCATCGCTTTGTCAATGTTCCATGCCTCACAACTATATGTTGCCATGGGAAAAACGCAGGCTTTTAAACACTTGATTTTTGTTCTCATGTCAGTTCCTTCCATAGGTTAATTAGTTCTTTTTGTTTTTGCAAAGCAATGCTCAGCCTTCTTTTAATTTCTTTTATAGCTTTCCCGTCACATCTTGACAATGCCCAAGTAGCCTTAGTATTTATGAAATAATGCTTTTTGATATTACAATAGTCAAGTATTTATTGTCTTCAAGACTTTATCTCAAACAGAATTAACGCCCGAGTGGTTACAAGGACCCAAAGTTGGGGTGTAAAGAATAGAACCACTGTTACCTGCCACGCATGTCATAAGAGGAGACTAATGAGGTTTGGCTGAAATCGGATGCACGTGTCCGCTAGAGGATGGTAACCCGAAACAAATGCTTGCAGAAACGCATGCACCAGGCCGTATGGCACATAACATGGAGCAACGACCCCTCACAATGAGGGATGGGATAACGGATTCTACGGTCACCAATCTGCCTTTGAGATTTAGCCACGCAGTAAGAATGTCAGACCTACCATGACGAGGGTGGCCACAACTTACTGAGGGAAGAGGTCGGCACAAACGGAGAAGTAGAAATCATAGGAATTATATCCTACAGAACTGCACCCAGTATGCAGACTTGAGAAGAAAGAGGTGGCCAACTTACACCAGCGTCCAAGACAAACTGTATGGCATTGCTGATAATTTGAGGCAGACGGCTGCTTTTATTAGAGAATCCGAAATCCTAATCTAGTGAAAACGTAGAAGAAGAAGAAGAAACAGAATCAATGAACCACTTTGAAATAGCATAGTGTAGAGAAGGATGATGCCCTTTTATGCGAGTATCTTTTCAATGTAGCTATAAATTCTGTGTCACCCCCAAAGTGGGATAGGTCAACTTTGTAGTGCAAATCTGGATTAGTCTAGTTTCTGGGTTTGTCAGGTTGAATGAAAATGAAAAAAATCTGGATTAGTCTAGTTTCTGGGTTTGTCAGATTGAATGAAAATGAAAAAAATCTGGATTAGTCTAGTTTCTGAGTTTGTCAGGTTGAATGAAAATAATCTGGATTAGTCTAGTTTCTGGGTTTTGTCAGGTTGAATGAAAATCGTGGCATATCCTTTACAGGACGTAGCCATCAACCACAGTAAACGAGTCGTTGATTTTCTAGGCACCACTTATACGTTCAGTAGTTTGCATTACTTTCTGAGCGACAATGAAATACAAAGATAACATTTGTGACATAAGGTTTATAGTGTATATAGAGGCAGGGCCATTGTAGCATTGTATTTAGGTTAAGAGATTCTCCTGGTTATGTTAAAATATCAAATGTGAAAAATGCAGCTAATCACAGGCACAGATGAATACAGTAGCTCGTGTATATTGATATATCAAATTATAAATAATGTTGAATATATCATGAATATTACTTGAATAACCTTATTATTGACCTAGTGAAATCGTATATCTTGATTACTCTGAAATTAATATCTAATGTTGAATCTATATTCTTAATCTTCCTTCCTGTTTCAATCATCTGATGGGAGATTTGGTTATATATCGCGAATATATGTCTAATGATATGACCATCGGCGAAGTGGGTGAACTGGCTAGAGACAGAGTGAATTTCAGATGTGCTGCAAAGAGAGCAAGGTCCTATAAAGATATGCACCTTGATATGTATATATATTCCTCTCGTATAATTATACGTTACATAGGGCATGCATGTAATTTTTCCATGCCGCTCTGTCCTAGGCAACTCGCTCAATCTCTTCCATGGAATTGAGTGATATTTCTTGCCTCTCTCGTCAAAGTTGGTTACAGGGTTTCTCTGGGACCTCTATTTTGTGAACCCATTGCCTCCCACTTCAATGCCTGCTTTGGTATTTTTTGGTCATTCCTTCCCAAGATATGTCCAACATATCTTCTTCTTATAACAGTTGACACTAGTGGTTGACCAGTCATTTTTCTGATTTCATTTCTTCTCCCGAATTCGTCTCATTTTATATTCATTATTTTTCACAGACATCAATTTTGAAATGCATTCAACTTGCTTTCTATATCTTTAGTTATTTCTCAACACTTGCTGGCATATGTTAGGATTGATACAACATTGAAATTGAAAATATTTAATTTTAAAACTAGCAGTTCCATATTTTATTTATACTTTTAAAATCTGATTTTGTTTTGCCAATTCATATCAAATTTATTTTCAACATTTCAGTGCAATCTAAATTGCTACCTAAATAGGTGAACTGCTCTATTTTTTCATCAGTTTAGATGCCTGGGTGATATCTGCATTACTTGCCAAAGGTGTCTTCATTATATTTTTCTTTTCATAGCTTATCTGCAGTCAACTTTTTGATATGTTATCGAGTTGTGTTTTCTTTGCATATCTTGGTTGTTTTACTTAATTAGACAATTTCATCTGCAAAACCCTCCAAATCTTCCAGTTGATTTTTCACAATCAATGCCAGTTTACTCCTGCAACATTTCTCATCACCTTGTCAATGTTAGTTAGTTAGTTTATTCATTTCGCGCCAAAGCTGCACATAGGGCAGAGGTTTTATATCTCCATGTGATGCGGTTCTTTGCTAGCAGTTCGTTGCATGTCAATGGCCACTCCAAAAAATAGTGGAGATAGACTACAGCCTAACTTTCCTCCGGTTTCAAACATAAACCAGTCACTTTGGCCATCATCAATGTGAACTGCACACTGTGGCTCTTTTGATGTTTATTATTTTAACTGGTTATCCATAGCATCTCAGAATATTCCACAGGGAGATTATGTGTAGACTATCAAAAACTTTATTAAAACCGATGAAAGATAAGTGGTTGTTGCTTCTCAATATGTTCCTCCAAGATTAACTGTAGTGTAATTATTTGGTCTAAGCACATTCTCTCAGGTCTAAAACCAGCTTGTTCAGGGTTGTATCCACTGCTCATTTAAGTCTATTGAGAATGATTTAGTAAAATGTCTTGGTCAATACTGATAATAGGGTGATCCCTCTCCAGCTGTTGCAATCTTTGAGTTCACCTTTTTTCGGTGATTATTCCCTTTTCCCATTGTTCTAGGACTGTTTATTTCCGTATTTTATTAAATAGTTCTTCATACTAATTGTTGTATCATCTGCCGATTCTTCTTTCTTTTAGTCATCACACTACGAGTTGTTCACTATGTAAATGGTTTTCTGTTTTTGCTTGTGCTGTTCTGGTGGCTGTGATTGTTATCTTTGCTCTTTACAGGTATTCTCGCCATCTAACCATATTTCCTGGTCTCCTCTTGCCTTCTTTCGATGTTCTGTTGCAAGACTCTGATACTGTGAGTTTGGATGCATTCTTATTAAGTGCCAAACCATTCATTCTTTCTTATCTATTAATTCAGCAGTTTGTGCCAACTTCTTTCTTATCTGCGATTTGAGATGAAAAAGGGAAGGAGGAGTTATTGGGTTGTAGATGAATTATAGTGACTTGTTTAGGACTCCTTTAGTCTGCACTTGAAAACTTCCTACCGAATCCAGGGCAGAAATAACTCTCAACAATGAGAAGTGTTTTGAAATAAAAATCTCATAATCAATCAATTCTAATCAATATTTGTGATTTAAAGTCAATTTACAGTCATCCATGAAGTTGATGTAAAAGATTATACAAGTGAAGAGATTAAAAATGAATGACTATTTATATAAGTTTCACTCAAAATGTCAGTTTTATTGACAGTAAATGTAGATTGAAAGGCCTTACAAGAGTTGATCTACAGTGACAGATATTACATGTTTCCACACCTTCATGATGCAGTACTCATCTTCATTTGAAACATTAACTGCAGGTCCACTTGCTGCAAAAGTTGAGTCAGTTGATGGTTGGCCGAATGATGTATATCAGTCCTGTAATTTCTTGGTGTTGTCTTGCCCTTTAAAGCCTGTATGTTTGTCTGGGCATGAGGGCCCTCATACAATCAAGAACAGAAGTTCAGAGGTTCAACCTTGCACATGTCCATATTGTCCTCATGGAATGAATTTGGAATTAACATTGAGGGACAAATATTTGCTGATACTTTCAAATCTATTTCTTGACACTATATTTGACAAAGCAGGCACATTCAAAAGTTTATCGGTAAACCACAACATTATGTAGTAAGGTATCTGGTGAGTTTGACACATATAGTTTAAATAAAGAAAGATCTTGATGTAATCAGAAGAAACAGGTGTCCATGAAGGATCTGATTTTTCTTGAATTTTCATACGAACAAATGCATTTGTTAGTTCTAAAAAAATATCACGTAAAATTGCGTTTACGTAATCACAAATAGAGAATAATCTGAATCAATGTCAATTGCAGAACCTGTTTCTTCAATAAATTTTTCGATATTGATAATGCTCAGCTGTTGTGGCTATTCTTTCTCAACTTTACTACCTGGGTGGATGAAGGGAAGCAGCGTTGTCTCCATCTATCGATAATCGTAATACATTGTAACTAAGTTTTGTTAACACTAGAACTAACGTCGTATATTTTTCACAAATCTTGAATTAATTGTACATTAATCTGATTTATCCACAATCTCGTCAACAAATTCTCCATCATCTAAATCATAAATCACAAGACGTTATTCCAGAAAATGTAAGGACTTTGAAAAAAATTCTGGATAAGGAACCAATGACATTAGAAACTTGTGATCTTCTAAAATGGCGGCAGCTATTATCCACAATGACATCAGGGCTAAATTTATCATATCTTTTCACACGGAAAGATATTGAAAAAATTCATTTAAAGAAGTACACACGAGTTGGGTGTTTACGGCCGCTATGGGATTGAAAGCGTGGCGGGCGCTTTTGGCCACTATGGGACTGAAAGGGTTAATACCTTCTTTGAGCATATTCAAGTTGATGTCAGAGAGTGATAGAAGAATATCACACTCTTACTATTTTTTAGATTGTTTTGTTTGTGCCGCCTTCTTATATGTTTTATATGGGCTCCCTTTTTGTTCCTTTTCTTTTTTGCTGCTTATCTTGTTTCAATTAATCTTTAGAGAAACGTCATTTTTGTTTGTCCACTCTATTTGTAACAAAATATATGTCACTATTACATTATTCTCAGTTGGTACAAATGGAACATAGGGTCACCACTGTAGTCAATAAGAATAGTCTAAATCAGTGTTTCCTAACATGGGGCCCACCCACACAGGGGCAATTGGATGGTTGGGGGGCAATTTGTCAAATGAACAATTCAATTTTTGATTAAAAATTATGTATATCTTACATAGAAAGCATAAGAATTTTAGAAAGGCTTAGGTGGGGCATGGGACAAAAAGGTTAGGGAAACACTGGTCTAAATGCACATATAGTTTATGCTGTCACAGTTTCACTATCGACTTATTTTACAAGATATGGTTGCTAACCCCATAAAGAGAATGTCGTCATCTTTTACAACTTGCTTGGTAGGTTGCAGTCCTGTCATTCGTGTCTCCTAAATAAAAGCTTTGATACTGATTGTTTGGTAGGACCATCATCATTGCAGTTTGGTCAATAACCATGTGTTCTCTGATCTTATTCTTACACATAAAGATTTCAGAGACAGTTCACAAATTTGTAGCAACCTGCGATAATCCTTGGTGTAATTCTGAGGATGGTGAAAATTTGTAGAAATTATTTTGTTACTAATGATTTTTTGCCCAGGCAGCGACTTTCCAGCATACTCATATCGTTTTTACACTGCCAAGGATTCTTTTATGTTCTCAACTTGAATACAAGACCCATGTTTTATTATACATCTCTGGTAGGACCTCGATCTCGCATGCATTTTTTTTTTTTTAACCGATCCAGAAGCACTTGATCTTTCAGCCCTTCGGCTCGGTGTCATGGACATTGTAACCCTTCGGTTTGTTGCCACGAACACCATAAATCTGGAGAACCTGTGGCTTTTCTGCCAGCTTGCGGAATTGAACCCGCACTCAAGGAACTTGTCACCCGTAGTCCAACGCGCTACGAACACGCTGGGCGGGCAGGCGTCTCTCGCTGCATTAAGACCAATGATCTCTTGAAAAATAGTCTGATGGCTACATGCAGGAAGCAAACTTACTTTTGAAATAAAAAGCAACCGTCATACCTCAACGTTACAATGCTCCCTGCACTAGTACCTTTATTGATTCGTTGTCCCAACTATACTCTCCCCTCCTTACCACCTTCCTCCCTAATTGTCTTGGTTTGAAGCACCAAATAAATGAAAAGAGAAGAAATAAATTATTTTTTAATTCTAAGTAGATACCATATGATGTATATTATCACTTTTTCTTTAGCTGTATGCAGATAAAATTGAAAGGATCATGCTGCTTGCTTGTTGCTAGCACAGATCGACATAAAATTAATTTAGGACACAAAATAACTGGCCTATACCGCATGTGTCAGGCTATACTGTTTCCTTTTAAAACAAATGATGGTTAAAATCTCACTGCGATCGTCTGTTACTCAAAACATTTGCTTTCGTTTAAACTATTTTTGTTTTCTTTTCTTTATAACACTTTCTCTAATTGCTACTTGTTGCGCAGACAGTGATATAAATAAAAGTTGTTTGTAAACATTGCAATATGTCACCATTGCTGTGTTATTTTCTTACAGAATTGAATTCTAAATCCATTTTGCTAGTTTTGTATTTGTTTTTGATTATAATTGTATATCATGTCATTATATATTCATTTGTAAATTTGTACTGGGGCCGCTGTTGTATCTGACTCACAGTCGATGCTTCATAAGTTCAGAAGGGCAGGTTTCGTTATGAGTGGATGTCGTCTATAGAAGTTTCTAACCTCCAGAGGCTTACGTGGATATACTGTCCTGGGCATGCAGGTGTTTACGGTAATGAGAGAGCAGACAGGGAGTTGAAGATGGATAAGGGGGATATTCTTCGGTCTCTTCGTGATTCTCTGTTGTATGAGGACACTAAAATCGATGTTGAATTGATCAAGCAATTTAGGCAGTTTGGAGTTACCTGTTGTTCAAGCCGAACTGGATGCCTGAGAGGCAGAGTTAGAGGTGTGTTTAATCAGCCCGCCACGGGAACCATCAGTATGCATACTCTTCTATATCTGTTGGGGAGACTGAGCACCTATGGGTCTGTCCGAGTGCAATGACGCCAGTTAAGTAACCAATAACCAATTTGTAAATTATCTTTGTTGTATTTCACTATTTATATTTCAAAGTCTTGAAATTGAGTCCATTTTTTTGTTTGTGACAAGAACATTTTATGAAAAAAAGTCACTTTTTAAAACTTTGCTTTATAATCTGTTTTGTTAGTTCATTGTGTATAAGCTCCACTATCCTTTCAAGGTCTTCATGTCAACAGTGTTGTCAAGAAAATCTATACTGATGAACAACAGTAAAGAGGGGGGTCTCTGTCACTGAGTGGTTTAGCCCTTTGCCTTGTGAGTCGAAGGTCGTAGGTTCGAATCCAGACCGCGCCATTCTGTTCACGAGTGCATTTTTTCCAGAGACTCCTAGGATTGTTGCTGGAGCTACGGAGTTTGTGCTTTGTGCAATACTCTCGGCAGGTGGCGTGCCATTTCTGCAGAGAGGGACAGAGCTATGTGGGGTAAAACCCGGTGCAATGAAGTCAATCCTTCGGTTTTAAAACCCTTTAAACAGTATAAAAGCTTAAGAAATTAAGCAATAACATGACGACAGAACAGCATAGCAGTTTACAGTAAATTGAATAATTAAATATTGCATTGTTTACGAATGTACTCTGAAGCAGGTGACAGAGAGTTTTGGACATTTTGAGGATGTGTGTTTGAGCTCTAGTAAAATGTGGATTTTTTCTTATGCACATATAATTAAAGTTAAAAAACCCCTGTGCAGTTGGCCCTCTTGCACTTTATATGAACATGAAAAAGTGGCATATCCTTTACAGGACGTAGTCATCAACCACAGGAAACGAGTCGTTGATTTTCTAGGCACCACTTATACATTCAGTAGTTTGCCATTGCTTTCTGAACGGTAAGGTCTATTTTTACCTTTTGTAAAAATGCCACGGAAACGAATTTGCTTCCAAACTTGCCCACTGTAGGGTTTGAACCAGGTACGCTTGGGTTTGTAAATGAGCTCACTACCACTTTATATACTTTTGCTAAAAGCAATGTCAGAAAACATATTGTCAACTTAAATGACATACTTGATACTGCATATTTTAGGAAATGCTAACCCGAAACAAATGTTTGCAGAAAACAGATGCACCAGGCCGTAAGGCCCATAACATGGTGCAACGACCTCACAATGAGGAATGGGATAACGGATTCTACTGTCGCCGATCTGCCTCAGAGATTTAGCCACGTAAGAATGTTAGACCTACCATCACGAGGGTGGCCAAAAATGAACTGCGGGAGATCAGATGAAAGAGGTGGCCCACTTACACCAGCGTCCAAGACAAACTGTATGCGCGTGGCTGATAATCTGAGGCAGATGGCTGCCTTTATTAGAGAAACTGAAATCCCAATCTAGTGAGAATGCAGAAGAAGAAGAAGAGTTCTGCACATTTAGATTATTCTTGTTTCTAAACATTGGGTTCCTGGATTCTCATGTGGATCCCTGGATTCCCATGTGGATCTTATTCTTGTTTCTAAACATTGGGTCCCTGGATTCCCATGTGGATCTTATTCTTGTTTCTAAACATTGGGTCCCTGGATTCCCATGTAGATCCCTGGATTCCCATGTGGATCTTATTCTAGGTTAATATTTGAATGGTTTTCATATGATATATATGGGGTTTGCAACCTTTTATATGCAAGGTGTTGTTCCTGAATAGTTTGAGGAGTTCAGAGTGTCTGATATACTCTCACATATTGAAAACTTATAAATTACTTAATTTGCATGCACAAGATAATATACGTAATTTTCATGAAATTCTTCGACCGTAGCATGTTATATAATTCAAGTCATATGCCATTTATCCGCACAGAAAATATTCCAGAGGTCACCAGATGTTATATTTGCATTTTCCTTTTTCTGTCATGTAATTTTTTTAATATACAGATTAAAGGTGTTTTGAATATCTGTATTGACAGCAAATTCCTTAACCCTTTGAACCCTGGCCACCTGTACTTTAAAACCCACTCCCTGAGCTCCTGAGCAAAAACAGCCCATATCATAGTTAAATTAATACACAATAATTTAGCACACTTAAGTGCTTTATAATTTATTATTGACTTATCCCATCATCTCCGTTATTCCTGCTTATTATCTATTTGCAGAATACTAAACTTTTAAATTTACTTGATATAATATGTGGGTGCTGCCACGAATACTCCCATATATTTAGATTGGTCTCCAGATTGAACATATATAGCTTGAATATCAATCGATTAAAACTATTCTTCATTGTCTAAGTGATCGTCTATCTCACTTTCTATATCCTTATCAGAATAATCACATTCTAATTCTAATTTATCTTCAGATTCATTCAAAACTTCTTCTTCAGCGATCTCTGGTCATGGGCTTAATTTACTGTGGACCACAAACTGGGCAGTCAGCTTCAGGTCTGTCAGGTTTCCCAAAGCTTAGTTTTCAAGTCGACTGGGTGTGGCCACATGTTGCTTCTCAGCTCACAAGTTCAACAGCTTGCTATGTTGTTATGTTTATAGAGTGACCATTTCTGAAATTTTTAGAGCATCTTTTCATCATGAAAATACACAACTCTTCTTCTTCTTTGTCGTTCTTTACAACCAATTTTAATCACTCTTTGTGATATGTTTGATCTTTGTCAAGAACGTATATACGTTGCACATTGGTTTGGTAGGCCCCTAAACGCATATATTTCTACACGTTTAGGACATGTGCATCCGATTTCAACCAAACCTCCTTAGTCGCCTCTTACGACATGCGTTGTAGGTAACAGTGATTCTATTCTTTACACCCCAAATTTGGGCCCGGTAACCACTTGGGCGAATAAGCAAATAATGACCTTATCAGTACCACAAAAAAAAATTCCACAACAGCTTCCTCAATCTTGCTAAACCATGCAGAACATGTGGGTTGTGTTTGATGTCACATTTGTACACAATTTATTATCGGAAACCAAAAAATAATGATAAAATCGTCTCAGACCGATATTTCGGGAGCTCGGGATATGCAATGTTTACATTCAATCCCGAAATATCGGGTTCTAAGGGTTAATAGTTATGTGCTCTATCATTTGTACAGGATGGGCAAAGATGATCTCCTCGCTTTATTAATAGTATATCTATCTGTTTCCTTTTTATGTCATAGTTGATACATAAGGCATTCACAAGTGATCCGCATTGCTGATGACCTGTTGACTTTCCACCTATGGTGTAAGTTCACCCTCATTTATCTTACTGCTATCCTTCTGGTTTCCTTTGATCAACCCCACTTCTCCTTCCATACACTGTCTATCGGGGGTCTCTGTGGTTAAGTGGTTACTCCCTTTGCCTTGTGAGTCGAAGGTCATGGGTTCGAGTCAGGACCACGCCATTCTGTTCACGAGTGCTGTTTTTTCCAGAGACCCCTAGGATTCGTGCATTGTGCAATACTCTCAGCAGGTGGTGTGCCATTTCTGCGGGAGGACCGAGCCATATGGGGTAAAACCCGGTGCAATAAAGTCAATCCTTCGGTTTTAAAACCCTTTTTAAGTTTTTTTTTTATTTCTTCACATTAGCTTATTGTTTCCTTGTGTTAACTATTAGTTCTTTCTTTTGGGCTGTTTATGGTCATCTTTCTGTATTTTCTTCCACATCAACATAGCAATCATATAAGGTCCTTCCTCCCCTTCATCAACTAGTCAACAATCAGATTTAATCAAATGAATGATAGTGTACATCCTGACCCATCAGTAGTATAAAATTAGATGCAAACAATAATCTACTATCCATATGTACTCATCCTATGTCTGTCTGATAAGAAGTTTAAATAGAAATATATGAGATTCATGTTGAAGTTTTCTCCGTCTGTTATTCAGGTTGTTGACTTGTTGTGGAAGTACTGTATCAAAGATTTAGAATAAACAAAAAAGCATAACATTTTGTAATCAAACACACACAAACACACAAAATAAGAAAGCCACTAATTTTTTTTAAATCAATGTGGCATTCATATTAACATTTGATGAAGAAGTGGTAAATGGTAAAACTACAACTCTGGACAGACCCATAAGATCTCAAGACTTTTTTCATCAGGTAGTAAAAGTTATGCAAAGTTATTTTAGCTTGCTGGTTATCATCATCAAGGTGCGTATCCTTTATAGGACATTGCTCTCTTTGCAGCACATTTGAAATTCACTCGTGTCTCTAGCCAGTTCACCCACTTTGTCGATGGTCATATTCATGGTTTCTTTAATATCTTGTAGCCATCTTCTTCTTGGTCTGCATCTGCGTCCTGGGACTCTGCCCTCTAATATTGTTCTTTCCAGGCCATCGTGACGCTTAACTTGACCAAAGTATCTAATTTTTCTGTATAGTATGTTGTTTATCAGCCAATTCTCTTTAACATTTAGTTCTTTCAGGACATCAGTCTTCTTTCTTTTTTATTTCCATGGTATTCGTAGGATCTTTCAGTAGCATTTAGTTTTGAAGGACTGGATTTTCGTTCTTGCTGCTTATACACACATATTATTTCTGAAATACCTAAGGGAGAGAAGACGTGTAAATTATTCAAGTAATTCTGAATCCTACAACACTATCAAGACTGCAAGAATACCAAGTCAAATGTGGTGTTTCTAGACAAGAGCACTATACTGGTAGCCACAAAAGAACTATACACCAACAAAGAACCAGTGTCATTAGTTGTCACATGCTGAGAGACATACTGAGGAGATAGGAGCACTTATGGACTAATTAGTCTGATATGCAGTGATGATGATCCAATGACTAAACTAAACTAATTATTCTTCCTCTATTGTGCTACACTCTATTCTTGTTATGTATTATTTCAAATTTGTTAAATGTTATTGTTATGTCATATCCAGTAGACTGTTATATGGATTCAGTATGTACCCTTATCTGTAACTAAGATTTATATTTTATAAACACTTTCAAAACCAGTCTGCCAATTGTTTTTTTGCAACAAAATCCTACGAACTAAAAACAATAGATCTATATTGGATGTTTATGTGTCATATTCACTCCTGCTGCAACCATTCTTTGTGAACTTTCTGAAGATGAATTAAGACTCTGTTCTCTCCTCTTCTTCTTTGCGTTCATTCTTTACGACCAATTATAATCACGCTTTGTGATATGTTTGATCTTTGCCAAGAACGTGTATACGTTGCACATTGGTTTGGTAGGCCCTAAACACAGACTTCTACATGTTTAGGATACGTTTAGGACACATGCATCCGATTTCAACCAAACCTCCCTAGTCGCCTCTTACGACATGTGTGACAGGTAACAGTGGTTCTATTCTTTACACCCCAAATTTGGGCCCAGGCAACCACTCAGTCGAAATCTGTTCTGATATCTACTCTAGTTGACAAAATCACAGAAAGTCACTTCATGGCTTCATTAACTGTCTCAGCCATTCTCATTCTGAAAGTTGTTGTCCTGTAAGCTCTGCTAAATCAGTACAGTAATGGATCATGAGTGTCTGTAGCTCAAGCGGAAGTGAGCTCGATCACAAACCCTGAGTACCTTATTCAAACACCACGGTGGGCAAGTTTGGAAGCAAGTTCGTTTCCGTGGGATTTTTACAAAAGGTAAAAATAGACCTCACCTTTCTCTATCGCTATCCCCTACCTCACCATTCAGAAATCAATGGAAAACTACTGAACATATAAGTGGTGCCTAGAAAAATCGACTCGTTTTCTGTGGTTGATGGCTATGTCCTGTAAAGGATATGCCACGATTTTCATTTCTATGGATCAAACAATAGTCTAGCTAGGTAAGCAAGCTGATGTTAATCCTTCTCTAAAGCAATGCAATTCCTAACTGCATTGATATCATATATTAGTTAGTTTGCTTGTTCCTTTCATGCTAAAGGCGGCACATAGGACAGAGGTTTTAGAGGTTTCATTGCTAGCAGTTGGAGATCTCGTATGTTTTTACATCACCAATAGTTTACTTTCTTGTAGGATTATTCTTCATAGTGTATTATACCACAGATACTGTGTTTCCAAAATGAGGGCGGGCAGATGTGAATTGCTATTGCTGCTTCGAAACGGTCTTATTGTTGTGGTGTTTTTCCTAGATTAGGGATTACTACTGTGCTCAAGTAGGATGGACAGTTTAGTACAACTATATAAGTGTATATTTCTATTTGGGATGTACTCTGTGATGTACACTGGTGATTTTACCAGGGGCGACGACTAGGACTGGACGGATCACGGTAGTGAAAATGCTGCCGGCCACCAACCTGTAAACATGGCGTCCGATGCTGTGACTGGCCTAGCAAGCTGACAGCAGGGAAGAAAGTATGCTCAAAGAATAGGAACTGAAGCTGTGAGGCAAACCAGGATTGGAGAAGAGAAGGAAAGACAATTTGCATTGAAAGGCTTGCTCCAGGTGTCTCCCTTTTCGACCAGATGCTGAAAGGCAAAACAGGATTGAGGGTGGATGGATGGATGGATGGATGGATGGATGGATGGATGGATGGATGGAATATACCATAGAATATCCCATAGAATATCCAAAAAGTGCATGACTCAATATCTATAGTTTGATTTGACTCTCAACTAATATTCACTCCGTTCAGATTGCTTCAGCTATATCAGAGAGATGTCAGATCTTAGACAAAACAAATGGGGGACTGCCTAGAGTAGTTGATAGTAGCTCGGCCTGCTAGCTGTGAGACGCCTCATAGCTCGGGTTCGAACCTACTGTCCGGCATTTGTTCGAGTCCCCTGGTCTTACTCAGGACGATAACGTGAGTACCTCTGAAGTCGGAGAAAATCTGCCTGAATGGCGAGGGAATACTAATTACGAGTACATTGAGCACACGGCTGCCAGTGTAAAGTAATTTACAATGTGCACGCTGCTGCCATTGTAAGAAATTGGAAAACGGATTTTCACGCAAAAATCAGTTTCAGAGATGAAACTCGCTGAGTTGAAAGCGACGAAAAAAAAAAAAAAAGACAAAACAAATAACTTATTTATTGTCAAGATACAGAAAGTAATTCTCTCTGCATTTCCCACACCTTTATTGCTCAGTTCAATAGCATTAAGTTGCTCATTACAGTATTTTATTTTTATAACAGTCTGTATTTAAGACTTGTTAGACATTAGAATACTCCACTGCTATATTGATCCAATACTTTTGTATGGCAGTGAATCATGGACAATGAACAAACAATCAATACGATCATTGGAAGCCACAGAGATGTGGTTTTACAGAAGAATGCTGAAAATTCCATGGACAGCAAGAAAACAAATGAGGAGGTTTTAAATCTGGCCTGCACGCAAAGAAACCATATCAAAAGAATAAGAATCCGACAATCAAGATTCTTTGGGCAATTGGTAACAACAGAAGGTTTTGAACAATTGGTAACAACAGGTAAAATTCAGGGAAGGAGAGATCGCGAAGACAGAGGGAGAAGATGCTGGATGGCCTGACATCATGGTTCGACACTGGATCGACATCAGAACTGATTACGTGCACCAAGCAGAGAGAGTTGTGGAGAGACATGATCGCCTATGCCGGCAGGCATGGCACTTAAGATGAAACATTGGTCATAATATTATTATTATTACTTTTATTGCCAATGTATAGTTAACATCAATCTAGTCTTTTAATACATGAAACATGTATCTATATTTTCATTTTGTGATACAATTTGTTAATTTACTTTTATAAATCATCTTTTGTCTCTATTGATATGTTGGACAAACTCTGCGAAGAAATGATCAAGGAATCACAAAGCAGACATTGAATTGGGAGGTAAATGGTTCCAGAAAAAAAGGACGCCCTAGGTAAACCCTGAAACAAACTTTACTGAGAAAGACGAGAAATATCAAACTCACTTCAAACGCACCGTAATTCAGTGGATACCATCATACTGCAATATAAGCGAAAATGAACAAGCTAGCGAAAGAAGGAGGGTAACTACCGCAGACTGATCACAAGATCAGCTATGAGGAGACCAGAACAACCATCGGTTGGCAGTACAAAGAAAAATGGTTGAAAGACACAACACAGCAGCAGGGATGGATATTATGGTCTATCCTGTAACAAACAAGTTGTTATATTCCGCCTCTGTACTGGCCATAACAGACTTCGGACCTACATGTTCAACACATTTAAAATTGGCACAACTAACCTGTGCCACTGCGAAAATACGGACATGACGGCAGAGTACATACTGCAAGACTGCCAGTTGTTAGCAGGTCCGAGAAGCGAAACCTGGCCCGTTAACACAGAGCATCGTGAGAACCTGTACGGAGAGACGGAGTCCCCCAAAAAAACGGAACAATTCATGATAAAATTTGGTTCATCGGTCTTGGCGGGGATCGACAGAGAGAGAGAGAGAGCTCACTTCCATAGAGGAGATTGAACAAGTTGTCTAGGAGAGATTTGTATGAAGAGATTGCTTGCAGGCCGTATGCTACGTATAACGGTACCGAAAGAAATATAATATGTATGTATAATAATAATAATCATCTCCATTACTTCAGAGGTCATTTATTGTTTGTTTCCAATTTGTTTTGTATTATTGTTTTGTTTATTCCTAGTGATTGCCTTCTGGATGGAGCACTGGTGTTAAGTGTTATTATTGTTACTTAATAATGTTCCTTACATAATGTAATATAATGTGATGTAATTTATTACAATTGTTGTACAATATCTGCCCAATTACTGTCCTTAGTGGATCTGTTGCAAAGTGGTCATGCTCTGAAGAGTTCGAGTATCCATGGTCATAGGTTCGATTCTAGATTGCATTGTTTGGTACATTTTTGCGAAGATCCCTAGAATTGTTGTTTGAGTTACAAAGTTCATGCTATTTCATCGGAAATGGATTAAAGCATATGGGGAACTCTCATGCAATGAAGTCAATTCTTCACCGTTAAACTTTTTTAAAACTATCATTAACTCTGTGTGAGCTCACGCCATATAGTGTGCTTTTCTAGTTAATGAGATTATAGAGCAAGTTTTATTTGTATCTGAGAAATCAAAATAGTATTATTCATCTTCTCTTCATTGCTTATTTGGGCCTGGATCTTGGAACGTAGATGCAGGGAAGAGCTGTATGGAGGAACAGAGTCCGTTAAAACCACGGTCAAATTCATGATAAAAGTTGGTTCATCAGTCTAGGATGGGATCGCAAGAGAGAGATGCAGGGAAGAGCTGTATGGAGGAACAGAGTCCCTTAAAACCACGGTAAAATTCATGATAAAAGTTGGTTCATCAGTCTAGGATGGGATCGTGAGAGAGAGATGCAGGGAAGAACTGTATGGAGGAACAGAGTCCCTTAAAACCACGGTAAAATTCATGATAAAAGTTGGTTCATCACTCTAGGATGGGATCGCGAGAGAGAGAGAGAGATGCAGGGAATTTAAAGTGTAAATTCAGCACACAGATCAATGAGTTGGCACTGACTTCTTCTTTGCGTTCGTTCTTTACGACCAATTTGAATCACTCTTTGTGATATGTTTGATCTTTGTCAAGAATGTGTATATGTTGCACATTGGTTTGGTAGGCCCCTAAACGCATAAGACTTCTACATGTTTAGGATACATGCATCTGATTTCACTCAAACCTCCTTAGTCGCCTCTTACGACATGCGTGGCAGGTAACAGTGGTTCTATTCTTTACACCCCAAATTTGGGTCCCGGTAACCACTCGGGCGGGCACTGACTAAGACTCTATTCTTCTCATGATGGCTCTGAAAATAGACTACAACGATGCAGTCTGGCAAAATGAGTAGATATCAAAGGGAGACTTATTAGAGAAGGTACTATTGTAATTGCAGCTTTGCATGGTATGTGATTGAATCACACACCAGACGAAAGACATCTCAGTGTCCATACCTATACAATCCCCCTGTCTAACGTCTAGAGAATGAGTATCAGCATAGTTACTGTGCAATCATGTCATGACACTAGTCCAGGCCAACACACCAGAATCATCTGTTGATGAAATGGAAGTCTCACTGAAAGTATAATTTGTGGGCCATTCAACAACCCCATACTGTAAAATAGCTACAGAAACAGGTAGAAAAACCCAGACTGTCGATGATTCAGATACCGTTTGGCACAAAATTGAATCAAGTTTAAATTGTTAGTCTCTGCCTTATCAGCCTTTGGGCAAGACAAAGACTGATGTTGATGACAAGGACAATTGAAAGTGGCATGTTTTTTTTAATCAATGTAATTTCATTATGTATGTCATTTCTACACAGGAAATACCATTGTAAGCAACCAGTTTTGAACATTTTGATGTATTGAACTAGTTACATTTATAAAACATAAAGTATACATTGAGGGACTCTGTGGCAAAGTGGTCAATTTTGTTTGCTTTACATTATGAAGGTCCAGAGTTGGTTAATTAGTGCATTTTTTCCAGAGATCTCTAAGATTGTTGCTGGAGCTGGAGATTTTGTTCCTTGTGCAATACTTTCAGCAGATGGTATGCCATTTCTGCAGAAAGTTACTCAGCCATATGGGGCAACCCACTGCAATGAAGTCAATGCTTCATGTTTAAACCATTTTTTTTCAAGGATGCATGACAAACTTTGTTACAACTGTCATCTTGAAAACTTTTCTGCAAGAGATTTTCTTGTTATATTAAGAGTTGATCAAATACAAATTTTTTGCATTTATTTCCATTTTTTCTTTCTATAATTTCTACTATTCGTATTGTTCTCTGTAGTCTTGTTTTTATTTCTGTTTTGCTTATGCATTCTTTTTGTATTTTTGTTGTCAGCGTATTCTTCTTCTTCTGCATTCTCACTAGATTGGGATTTCGATTCTCTAATAAAGGCAGTCGTCTGCCTCAGATTATCAGCCACGCCATACAGTTTGTCTTCTGCGTTCTCACTAGATTGGGATTTTGGATTCTCTAATAAAGGCAGCCGTCTGCCTCAGATTATAAGCCACGCCATACAGTTTGTCTTGGACGCTAGTGTAAGTGGGCCACCTTTTTCTTCTCAAGACTGCATACTGGGAGCAGTTCTGCAAGATATAATTCCTATGATTTCTTCATCCCCGTTTGTATCGGCCTCTTCCCGTAGTAAGTTTTAGCCACCCTTGTGATGGTAGGTCTGACATTCTTACTGCATGGCTAAATCTCCGAGACAGATTGGCGACCGTAGAATCTGTTATCCCATTCCTCATTGTGGGGGTCGTTGCACCATGTTATGCGCCTTACGGCCTGGTGCATCCATTTCTGCAAGCATTTGTTTAGGGTTAGCATTCCCTAGCGGCACCTGCATCCGATTTCGACCAAACCTCCTTAGTCGCCTCATACGACATGCGTGGCAGGTAACAGTGGTTCTATTCTTTACACCCCAAATTTGTGCCCGGTAACCACTCGTGTTATCTGCTTATTACATTGCTTATTCTCTTTTTATATATCTGTAGTTATTAGTGTGTTGCATTTTACAACTTTTACATCTGGTAACAAATCCAACATTTAGATTGACAAATACAGCATTTTTCAACTTGGTCTATATTTTGCATTATACGCTTTAAAATAAGTTTCCATACGAATTGATTTTTATTTCTTCAAGATAAAGATCTGTATAGCCAATTTGAGTTATGTAGCTAGAATTATTTTGTTCTTTCATTTTTCAACAGTCTTTCATCATATGTTTAAATAATTCATATCCACATTGTGTGGTTTATGTTCCATGTTGCTTCATGAGAAAGTTATGTTCAAGGATTATTTTCTATAGTCAAAACTGTTAATTGCAACAACACTAGTCATATTACTGACAAAAACAAAACTATTAAATGCAACAACACTAGTCATATTACTGACAAAAACAACACTATTAAATGCAACAATACTAGTCATACTACTGACAAAAACAAAACTGTTAAATGCAACAACACTAGTCATATTACTGACAAAAACAACACTATTAAATGCAACAACACTAGTCATATTACTGACAAAAACAAAACTTAATTGCAACAACACTAGTCATATAACTGACAAAAACAACACTATTAAATGCAACAACACTAGTCATATTACTGACAAAACAAACTATTAAATGCAACAACACTAGTCATATTACTGACAAAAACAACACTATTAAATGCAACAACACTAGTCATATTACTGACAAAAACAACACTATTAAATGCAACAACACTAGTCATATTACTGACAAAAACATCACTATTAAATGCAACAACACTAGTCATATTACTGACAAAAACATCACTATTAAATGCAACAACACTAGTCATATTACTGACAAAAACATCACTATTAAATGCAACAACACTAGTCATATTACTGACAAAAACAAAACTGTTAAATGCAACAACACTAGTCATATTACTGACAAAAACATCACTATTAAATGCAACAACACTAGTCATATTACTGACAAAAACAACACTATTAAATGCAACAACACTAGTCATATTACTGACAAAAACAACACTATTAAATGCAACAACACTAGTCATATTACTGACAGAAACAACACTATTAAATGCAACAGCACTAGTCATATTACTGACAAAAACATCACTATTAATTGCAACAACACTAGTCATATTACTGACAAAAACATCACTATTAAATGCAACAACACTAGTCATATAACTGACAAAAACATCACTATTAAATGCAACAACACTAGTCATATTACTGACAAAAACATCACTATTAAATGCAACAACACTAGTCATATTACTGACAAAAACAAAACTGTTAAATGCAACAACACTAGTCATATTACTGACAAAAACATCACTATTAAATGCAACAACACTAGTCATATTACTGACAAAAACAAAACTGTTAAATGCAACAACACTAGTATTATTACTATCTTCTTCTTTGCGTTCATTCTTTATGACCAATTTTAATCACTCTTTGTGATATGTTTGATCTTTGCCAAGAACGTGTATATGTTGCACATTGGTTTGGTAGGCCCTAAACGCATAGACTTCTACACATTTAGGACATGTACATCCGATTTCAGCCAAACCTCCTTAGTGGCCTCTTACGACATGCGTGGCAGGTAACAGTGGTTCTATTCTTTACACCCCAAATTTGGGCCCTGGTAACCACTCGATGATCTGAGCCTAAGAATGATTGTATGATGTGCCAGCTACAAGTAGGCCAGCACATCCGATTTCTGTGCTGCTTTTCATTTACTAGGTAGCATCCTAGGGCCTACCATCAGTCGCCTCTTACGTCATGCCTTGTAGGTAGCAGTGTTACTATTCTTTGCTTCCTTGTGGGTCCTGACACCACACAGGCGCTATATCATGTTAGGTAGCATGCTGTGATCATATTTTTGTCCTCATTAATAAAATACCGTAGTGTGTATCAGGAATAATATCATTTAATATTATCGCCCCCGAGTGGTTACGGGGCCCACATTTGGGGTGTAAAGAATAGAACCACTGTTACCTGCCATGCATGTCATAAGAGGCGACTAAGGAGGTTTGGCTGAAATCGGATGCATGTGTCCTTAATTGTGTAGAAGTCTATGCGTTTAGGGCTTACCAAACCAATGTGCAACATATACACATTCTTGGCAACGATTAAACATATCACAAAAAGTGATTAAAATTGGTGGTAAAGAACGAACGCAAAGAAGATGATTTGGTATTATTTTTTTCCCCTTTCATTTATCATGTACATGATTGTCATTTGCTTTCTATTTAAATTGTCTTCAATTTTTCAGCTTAAATCTTTAAATTTATTCATTATTAACTTAGTTAATAAGTTATCATTTATATATTTTTCTTTCATTTTTGTGTGTTTTGAATATATTTATCTTTTTTTTTCAAAATGCTTCATGTAGAGTTCACTCAGATTCAATTTGTTTTATTCTGTATTTAATTGTATTCAAACAGTGAAATGTTACATTTTTCCTTTAATGTTTTGAGATGTTTCAGCTTCAGCTATGGAAGTCATGAAAAAAAGTTCACTTAATATAGTCAAACAACGAAACAGTATCAAGAACCATACTATTCCCGGTTTTTTTATTCTGAATATTTATCATATGTTTATTTGACCTAGTTTGAAAATACATTTTTCTCCCTAGATAGAAGATCTAAAGTGTGCTGAATATGTACTTGTTGGAAGAAAGTTTTCAGACACTACCTGGGAGTTACTTTTACTAACCTTACGCAGAAAATAAAAACTTCCTATGCAAAGTTAAACTATACAGAAATTTGTGGTCATGTTATTCCTATTTTTGTTCGTGTATATATGACGATCTTCTTCTTCTTCTTTGTGTTGATTCTTTGCGATCAATTTTAATCACTTTTTGTGATATGTTTGATCGTTGCCAAAAACATGTATACGTTGCATATTGGTTTGGTAGGCCCCTAAACGCATAGACTTCTACACATTTAGGACACGTACATCCAATTTCAGCCAAACTTCCTTAACTCTTTCGACGCACAGTTATTTCCTAAATTTTTAAGCAGTTAATTCAAGGGAAGTAAAAATAAAAATAGTTTTAAAAAAAAAATAAAACGATCCCAACTACTCGTCAATAAATAAACACATATAAATTATTATATATTAAATTGAAGAAAACTGGACAACCCAATAGAATAACAAGGTTGAAAAGTAGTATAAGTAAAACAGTAGAAGTAATACAAGAAAGACTTTTTATATGGGAAGCAACTCTATGGCGCAGTGTGCGGCTTATGGCATGCAACGGACTTCCGCCGTGCGCAGTGCGGGGCTTAAAGCGTGGAAAGAGTTAGTCGCCTTACGACATATGTGGCAGGTAACAGTGATTCTATTCATTACATCCCAAATTTGGTCCCGTTAACCACTCAGCCGATCTATATGGATAATTAGAAATGTAATGCCAGTGGAGCGATTGGGATATTTTTCCCAGAGATCTCTAATCTCAATGTAGATGAGATCGAGTTCCTAGTCCTATCGGAGATGGACGATAAAACGTGGGTCCCGTGTTCAAGTAGAGCATGTAACAGAGCCCTTGACAGTTAAAAATAGATAAGAGTTGTCTGCAGAGTTGCTGCCCAGGCAAAATTCATTAACTCCTTGTGGACCAAGAGCCACACTAAGTGGCGTTTTACTCTATAATGACTTTTGTCTTGGTCCACCAATAGCCACACTAGTGGCGTTTACTCTATAATGACTTTGTCTTGGTCACCAAGAGCCAGACTAAGTGACGTTTTTCTCTATAATAACTTTTGTCCTGGTCACCAAGAGCCACACTAAGTGGCTTTTACTCTATAATAACTTTTGTCCTGGTCCACCAAAGCCAACTAAGTGGCGTTTTACTCTATAATGACTTTGTCCTGGTCCACCAAGAGCCAGACTAAGTGACGTTTTTTCTCTATAATAACTTTTGTCCTGGTCCACCAAGAGCCACACTAAGTGGCTTTTTTACTCTATAATAACTTTTGTCCTGGTCCACCAATAGCCACACTAGTGGCGTTTTTCTCTATAATGACTTTGTCCTGGTCCACCAAGATCCACACTAAGTGGAGTTTTACTCTATAATGACTTTTGTCCTGGTCCACCAAGATCCACACTAAGTGGCGTTTTACTCTATAATGACTTTTGTCCTGGTCACCAAGACCACACTAAGTGCGTTTTTACTCTATAATGACTTTTGTCCTGGTCCACAAGAGCCACACTAAGTGGCGTTTTTCTCTATAATAGACTTTGTCCTGGTCACCAAGAGCCACACTAAGTGGCGTTTTTACTCTATAATGACTTTTGTCCTGGTCCACCAAGAGCCACACTAAGTGGCGTTTTACTCTATAATGACTTTTGTCCTGGTCCACCAAGAGCCACACTAAGTGGCGTTTTACTCTATAATAACTTTTGTCCTGGTCCACCAAGAGCCACACTAAGTGGCGTTTTTACTCTATAATGACTTTTGTCCTGGTCCACCAAGAGCCACACTAAGTGGCTTTTTTACTCTATAATGACTTTTGTCCTGGTCCACCAAGAGCCACACTAAGTGGCGTTTTTACTCTATAATGACTTTTGTCCTGGTCCACCAAGAGCCACACTAAGTGGCGTTTTTACTCTATAATAACTTTTGAACCGGAGCGACTACACCCAGTCAGAAAATTAGCAAAGTAGTAAATGTTCTTTGGCGTAGATCGAAGCCAAAATATACGGCGTTGAAAAGATCATTAAAGAGTGCTCATCAAGGATGCAAAAGGTTGCAGTTCTAGGAAAGCTACCTAGTAAATAAAATGATGGCAATAAATCGGATGTGCTGGCCTAGTCACCATAGACGCATAACTTTACACAACGTATAATCGCTCTTAGTCTCAGATCACATACAAACCACGAAGAGTGGTTTAAAAAGTGGTCGTATTCGCCGAAGAAAAAAAAAGAAGATATATCATCGAGAGTTGGAAAATAACTAAAGATATAGGAAGGAAGTTGAATGTAGTAGAAAATAGATGTGTTGCTACATTAGCGACGGCCATATACATTTTATGCGGTGCCGGTTTCTTTTTGTAGCAGCACGCGACTGTTTCATTCTGGAATTAGTTCACACAGGAAACATTTCACAGTTGTTAGCATTTCGTGTGATTTTCATTGGCACAGGAACGGAGCAATTATGGGGTGACCCGTTGCATGAAGTTGGAACCGTACTTATGAACTATGAAGAAAATAGACGTTTGTGAAAAATAATGAACATAAAATGGAACGAATTCAGGAGAAGTGATGAAATCAGAGAAATGTCAGGTCAACCATTAGTAACAACTATTATAAGAAAGGGAAAATGCAGTTATCTTGGGCATACGTTGAAAAGAAAATATATATCAAAGCAGGCATTGAACTGAGAGGCAACGTGTTCAAGACAGGAAACCCTGACACTAACTTTGCCGAGAGGGCAAAACATAGACTAAATTCCTTAGATGAGATTGAGCGAGTTGCCTAGGACAGAGCGGTATGTAACGTATAATGGTATCCCTCTCTCATATGTATATATCATTATCAGGTGCTGGCCGGCGTATGCGATCATGAATCTCCACAAATCTTTGGTGTTTGCTATCAACTCCGATGTTGACGCTCTACCGTGTCATGAAGTCAGGCTATCCAAAATTTTCTCTCTGTCTTCCTTTGTGTCGTCTACCCTCGATTTTACCGGTTGTCACAATGTGTTCTAAACCTCCCTCCTCATCACATGCCCGAACAATGATGACTGGCTCTTTCTTATATTGATGATAAGCCTTCTCTGTGTCTTGATCTCATTCAATACCTCAACATTAGTTATTTTAGCAGTCCATGGGATTCTTATCATTTTTCGATAATGATTTCATCACCATGATTTCGGAATTACATACGACTATCAAAATTGGCGCCGAGATATTTGAGGTTTGATGCCCTTTCAATATCCTGTCCGTTACACGTGGGTTGATAAATCTGCACTGACCAGATTGAGTTCAACTGCTAATCTTCCCCATCGCGTAGATAACCTATCAAGTTCATGCTAACAGGTTACACTTATCGCATCTCTCTGGTCTCTGCCGGTAGGTCAATATGTTATATGCAATAGTCATATATTGTCCTCAGTCCTATAGTCTGAGCACGAGTGATACATGCGTGTGTGTACATTGAATATAAGAGGCGACAGCGGAGAACTCTGAAGCAATGTCCATGAACAACACCATGAAAGAGGAAGACCATGGAGAAGATGGATTCAGGATGTAACTGATGGTTTGAATATGACGGCTACAGAGGCAGGACATCTGGCCTATGAGAGAGAGAAATTCCGGAGGACCGCTGGGGTGGCAAAGTTCTGCTCAGGACAAGCTATTTGATAATGAACAAAGTGTTGGTAGGAAAATACTTTTTATCATCTGTCTTTTCACTTCCACCTTGATCTTTGGGTGTTGTAGTAATGGTGTCAGCTGGTAGGTCACTGCATTTGATCTTCTGCAAGTGTAAACCTAAAAGTGGACATCTCGCTGGCAGTCTCGCGTGACTACTGACTGATGTGTTGTTGACTATTGACAACATGGCAATGTTAGTCAATAACGTAGTACAGTCAACGTGAACTTTTATTTTTTCATTTAGTAGAATTAGCATATCACAATTAGTTAACACATCGTAGTAGTAGGTTGTTAGAAACTATTAATAACACTTTAAACCATTTTATGATTTGTTAAATTGTTACTATAAGCACAGAAACAGAATGGATACGTCAGCTAGGAAATTTGCTATCATCCTGATTTTATTGATGTGCATTTTGTTTCTTATACAACCTTCGGACTCATCAACGACAGCAACAACGATTACACATGAACAGAAAAGGGAACTAAGGTTTGTTATATTCACTATGACTATATTATATAGTATTATACATAACAAATCGTTTTTTTTTATCATATGCTGCATGCGGGTAACTTTATTTAATTTATTTATAAAGTTTATTTATAATATCATATTAAATAATTAATATAATATGATTAACATTTCATTCATATTTATGATTTAAATTATAACACGTTGATCAAAACTATATATTTGATATAGGGGTCTATAATAACAGTTTAGTACTGAAGTAATCGTCAATCATCAATGATCATTAGACGTCTTTATTAGTGGATTAAGTTCACTGTTCAGCATTAGTCATTAGGGAAAAAAACTTGTATGAAACTAAAACAATCAAAGCAAAATGGAACAAAGCCATGATATTCATTTCAGTCAAAGGCACAAATTAAATGTTGTGAAGGATGGATAGATATAACCAGTTTAGTATTGTTATAATTCCTGATTCTTATTATAGTGATGATGGTAGTATCTTATGATGGTATACTGAACAATTTATTGACAAACACTGTCTCGCAGACTTCATATATATTTATTTGGTGATGTTATTCATGAGTAAACAAAAACACGTCCTCTCCTGTCCAATGTTTATGTCGTTCTCCCTATGTTCACTAACGTTGCTACGCAGTCACTACACAAAGCTACATCAACTAGTTTACCTACGTCAATGTCTCGTTTTAGCGTTGCTATCTGCTAGTGTGCAGAATTGGTGTGCAATACAGTCTGCTAATATATTATATCTACCAAGACTCATCTATCTAAAACTACCTGTCTAGTAGGTTAACCATCACCTGTGATGTGGGAACAGCTGCATCTGATCCTGGCGCCTTCTACAGTATGATGTAGCCAGTGTGTTTTGGATACATACACTCAGCTATAATGCTCAGTGATACTGCATGTGTTGAAGTCGAATGACAAAACATCCAATTATGGAAGTTGAAAGCAGCATAGCCATACACCATAATTTTTATTTTCCCGATCCAGAAGCACTTGAGCTTTCAGCTCTACGGCTCGGGGCCATGGACATTGTAACCCTTCGGTTCGGTGCCACGAAAACACCATAAATCTGGAGAACCTGTGGCTTTTCTGCCAGCTGTAGAATTGAACCGCACTCACAGGGGGCTTGTCACCCATCGTCCAACGCGCTACAAACACGCTGGACAATAGAGATAGCTTATTTAGTTATTATTATACTTCTATTGTGGTTGCACAAACTTGAGATACAATGTTACACACCTAGAACAATTTACATGTGGGGGTTAACAAAAAAGTGTATATTGTGTATATTATAATTCTTCTTTGAACTCTCCATATCAACCACTTGTTAAGCACACTGTGTGTAATCTAAGCCTAAGAGCGATTTTATGTTGTACCAGATATGCGCCTACAAGTAGGGCAGCACATCTGATTTCTGCGACACTTTTTATTTACTAGGGTAGCTTCCTAGGCCCCTACCTGTCACCTCTTGCGATATGCCTTGTAGGTAGCAGTGGTACTATTCTTTGCTTCCCTTTTGGCCCCGGCGCCACATCTCTCTCTCTCTCTTTGCCTATTTACCCTGGGTTGGGGCATAGGCCCTCAACGAACTCATGCCAAGTCTTCCCATCTCTAGCTATCTCCTGCAGCTCCCTCCAGCTTTCTTTATATTGTTGATCTCCGCCTCCAAATCTCGTCTTCAT
Organism: Arion vulgaris; assembly: GCA_020796225.1. Lineage (NCBI taxonomy): Eukaryota > Metazoa > Mollusca > Gastropoda > Stylommatophora > Arionidae > Arion > Arion vulgaris. The sequence goes on from CM036770.1 coordinate 26,947,131, forward strand.
GTATTTCTCTGGCCTCGCCTTCTTTCGCTGTCCCTGCGGGTTCCACGCATGGACCCTTCTTGTTATATTCCCTCCGGTTTTCGCAAAGTGTGTCCTATCCAGCGCCAGTTTCTTTTTTTAACCTGTTCGTTCACTCCGGCACCACATGGCGCGTATATTATAATGAAACCTGCAATTTACAGCAGCCTATGACTATGCATTGAACTTTGACATCTGCAGTAACATGTCTGTGCTTGTGCTAGCACTGTTAAAATCTGACATGATGAAACAAGGCTGTTTTGTTTCAGAGCTAGGCGGTCATGGTCTTAAAATTGCTCATCTTCAAAACTCCTCAATGGGCGTCAAGAGAAATTAAGGTTGTGGTTCAATTTCCGAGTTTGGCAATTGTATTTCTGGGATCCTCAAATACTTGTCTAATGTCTACTTATCTACCATGTTCCAGAGCTTCCCATTGAGTTCTTAGAAGTCTTTATTTACTTGCTGCTAATAATAGACTGAAACGCGAAACGCACGGTTGTGCTTGTCCGACACTAGTAGGGGCTTAACGGCGCACCATTCTAACCGTTCTTGGCAAAGGCTATTTATATATCACAAAAAGAATGATTAAAATGGCAGAGAAGACGAAACAAAAAACTTGCTGCTAATATATATATTGTTTACTTAAAAGTGGCCAGAAGAATATGACACAGGCAGCTGAGCAACAGATGATCAACAGCATTTTAATACCTACTTTGTGTTACCAGAGCCAAACATAGACATTGAGCAAAGTGCAGTCACAAAAATAACTACATGTGAAATGCGTTGCCTGTGAAAAGTTACCAACAACACAAGAAAAGACAGAATCACCAACATCAGCATAAGAAGAAAGTTGGCACAAAACCGTGCTTGAATTACATAGATAAACAAAGAATGAAGTGGTTTGGCCACTTAATAAGAATGCATCCAAACTCCACAGTATACAGAGTCTTCTACAACAGAACATTGGGAAAGAAGGCAAGAGGAAGACCACGGAAAAGATGGTTAGATGGCGTAACAGAATCCTGTGAAAGAGCAAAGATAACAATCAGACAAGTCACCAGAACAGCGCAAGACAAAAACAGAAAACCACGACACTGGGCAACAACCGGTAGCAGTGTGACGACAAAAGAAGAAGAAGAAGAATATGACTTGAAGTTGAACATTTTAGCCCAGAAAGAAAAGTAGTCACTCCTGCAGTTTCTCTCTGCATTGATTTAACAAGTTAAAAAGAAAATTTTACATAATAGTAAATTGGAATAAATTGCTGAGATACTATATACATTTTCTGTGTAATTCTTATGTATTGTTCCCTTTGATGTATATGGGTAAAACTCATTTTATCTGTTTTTTTTTCTTTTGTAGGGCAAAATCTGTAGAGATGTTTTATCATGCCTACAATGCATACATGGTAAGTTTATTAAAATATTGTTGTGCTGTTTATTTAGTTGACTATTTTATTCAAGGAATATACATAATTATATAGGCAGCCTCTTTTGTTCTTTTCTTACTTCTCTTCTTCTGTTTCTATCCTATACTAGGCTGATGATGTTTTGGTAATGCTGTATAAAATTGTTTACTGCTTTGTTTCCTCTGAGTACTTATACATCTTTCTTGATAACAACATCTCTTCACCTTGTTCAGTCCATGGCCATCCTTCTGAAGATACTTTAGGTCTGAGGCTCGCCCGCCTGCCCAGCGTGTTCGTAGCGCATTGGACGATGGGTGACACGCCCCCTGTGACTGCCTTTATTAGAGAATCCGGCTGCCTTTATTAGAGAATCCGAAATCCCAATTTAGTGAGAATGTAGAAGAAGAAGAATTATTGTTTCTAATAACACCATTCAAGATTCATTCTCACTTTAATAATTAATTTAGCATAAAGGTTGTCAGTAAACAATTCATATCACATTCTTGTATCAATGTCTGCATAGGATCATGCTTATCCAGCTGATGAGTTAATGCCCTTATCATGCAAGGGACGCTATCGGGGAACTGAGCCATCAAGGGGTGACATGGATGACACACTTGGCAAGTAAGTGAATAAATGGTAGATCTTAACAAGCATTAGATAGTCCAGTGTCAATGATATGTACACAGGAGCCATCTGAATATTTTTCCAGAGATCTCTGATCTCAGTGTAGGTGAGATTGAGTTCCTAGTCCTATCGGAGACGGATGATAAAACATAGGTCCCGTGTTCAATATAAGCATGAAAAAGAACCCTTGGCAGTTCAAAATCGAGAAGAGCAGGCTGGAAAGTCACTGCCTGGGCAAAATTCAGTAGAAAAGATTAAAAATAAATTTTCTACAAAAAATATCTTCACCATCTTCAAATTACATTAGGGACCCTCGCCTGCTCTACAGAGTTTGTGCACTGAAACTGAGATCTTCCGTGTAAGAAAGAGATGAGAGCAAACATGGTTACTCACCAAAATGCAATAATGATGGATCAATCAATCAAGCATTAGATAAATGAAATATTAATTTTGTAGCTTTTTTTGAACTGTCGTCTGTGGCCTAGGGGTTAGTGACTCGGTCTATTAACCCGACATTCTGAGTTCGAATCACGCTGCGGACAGTTTGGTTGCAAATTGTTTGCGTGGATTTTAAACAAAAGGACGATGGCACCACCCATTCAGAAAGCAATGGCAAACTACTGAACGTAATAATGCCTAGAAAAATCACAAACAGCGTTAAAAGCTGGGGTTGATTCACAAAGTCCTGTAAAGGATATGCAATTAACTTTAGACCATTCAAGGTTCTTTATTTGAAGATGCCATTTCTTCTGATGTAACTGCTGAATTCATGTATTCATCATACTTTTTTTTGTCAATTAGCTCCTTGTGGACCAAACGTCACACTATGTGGCGTTTTTTACTCTAAAAACATATCTGCCCTGGTCCGCTTAGAGTTACATCTATATAGTCAGAAACATTGTCCGTCTGCCCAGCGTGTTCGTAGCGCATTGGACTACGGGTGACTATCTCTGTGTGTCGGGTTCAATTCGCGGGATGACAGAAAAGGCCACAGATTCCCCAGATTTACGGTGTTCGTGGCACCAAACCGAAGGGTTACGATGTCCATGGCACCAAGCCGAAGGGTTACGATGTCCATGGCACCGAGCCGAAGAGCTGAAAAGCTCAAGTGCTTCTGGATCAGAAAAAAAAAAAATAGTCAGACATTGGATAATGGAAAATAATGTGGAAAACATGAAATGAGGTTAACTCTGGAGAGGGGATGAAATCAGAGAAATGTCTTGTCAACCACTAGTAGCAACTGTTATAAGAAAGAGAAGATAGAGATATATTGGACATACTCAGATGAAATAATCAAGGAATCACAAAGCAGGAATTGAAGTGGTAGGCAAAGGGTTTAAGAAAGAAAGGGGGTCACTTTAGAGAAATCCTGAAACGAATTTTAATGAGATATGTGAGAAATATTGAACTCAATTAAATCTTCTCCTTCTGCTTTCTCACTAGATTGGAATTTTGGATTCTCTAATAAAGGCAACCGTCTGCCTCAGATTATCAGCCACGCCATACAGTTTGTCTTGGACGCTGGTGTAAGTGGACTTTCTTAAGTCTGCATACAGGGGGGAAGTTCTGTAGGATGTAATTCCTATGATTTATGTTTCCCCGTTTGTGCCGATCTCTTCCCGCAGTAAGTTTTGGCCATCCTCGTGGTGGTAGGTCTGACATTCTTACTGCGTGGCTAAATCTCCGAGGCAGATTGGCGACCGTAGAATCCATTATCCCATTCCTCATTGTGAGAGTTCGTTGCACCATGTTATGCACCTTACAGCCTGGTGCATCCGTTTTCTGCAAGCATTTATTTCGGGCTAGCATTCCTTAGCGGACACATGCATCCGATTTCAGTCAAACCTCCATAGTCGCCTCTTACGACATGCGTGGCAGGTAGTTAGTTAGTTAGTTCCTTTCGTGCCAAAGGCGGCACATAGGGCAGAGGTTTTAGATCTCCATGTGATGCGGTTCGTTGCTAGCAATTCGAGATCTCGTATGGTTTTACAACCCAATAGTTTACTTCCTTGTTGGATGGTTCTTCGAAGAGTGGTCTTTAGTCTACCACGTTTTCTTTTCCCAACTGGTGACCACATAAGGACTTGTCGATTTAGTCTCTTTTCGTCTGATCTAAGAACATGACCTAAATATTTCCACCTTCGTTTCCTTATAATATTTGATACGGGTTGTTGCGTGTTCTACCTCTCACTGTGTTGTTAGAAACGAAATCACTCCATTTTACTTTTAATAATCAGTAACAGTCGTTCTATTCTTTACACCCCAAATTTGGGCCCGGTAACACTGGGTGGAACTCAATTAAATAGAAGCGATTGAATAAGCTGCTCAGGATAGAGCGGTATAGAAAAATTGCTTGCAGGTCATTTTTAACGTTTTATTATACTATGGAAATATTACAATAAGAAATCATACATTTATAATCGGATGATATTGAAACATAAAATACTTTTAAAAATAATCTTATTATTGAGAGTTGTCAGTGATCATTCTTTGTTTTGTTTTCTGCAGTTTCACATTAACTTTAATTGACACCTTGGACACACTTGCTGTAAGTATTAGAAATTAATCTCATCTGTTTCATACAGGACATTATACTAATTATTTCCCTTTGTCTTTTCAAAACTAATTTTTAAGGATTTCAAAGTGACTTATATTTCCAATTGTATTGAAGAGATAATGGTATGTGATTAGGCTTTGTCGTCCGAGTGGTTACCGGGCCCAAATTGGGGTGTAAAGAATAGAACTACTGTTACCTGCCACGCATGTCGTAAGGAGCGACAAAGGAGGTTGGGCCTTGGGGCTAGCTACCCCACCCTGTACAAAACACTAGATGGCTACAGAAACCACATCCAGGGAAACTCATAGCTCTCCACCCGAGCAAAGACCATGTAATGTTAGGACAAACAAAAGTAAAGACCATGTAATGTTTAAACAAACAAAGACCATGTAATGTTAGGACAAACAAAGACCATGTAATGTTTAACTCTTTCCACGCCCATTTATTTTCTCAATTTTTAAGCAGTTAATTCAAGGGAAGTAAAAAAAAAAGATTTAAAAAAAAATTACGATCCTAACTACTCGTCAATAAATAAACATATATATCTTATTATATACTAAATTAAAGAAAACTGGACAACCCAATAGAATAGCAAGGTTGAAAAGTAGTATAAGTAAAACAGTAGAAGTAAAACTAGAAAGACTTCTTATAAGGGAAGCAACTCTATGGTGCAGTGTGCGGCTTAAAGCGTGCAGCGTTTCCGCCGTGGCGCAGTGTGCGCTTAAAGCGTGGAAAGAGTTAAACAAACAAAGACCATGTAATGTTAGGACAAACAAAGACCATGTAATGTTTAAACAAACAAAGACCATGTAATGTTAGGACAAACAAAGACCATGTAATGTTTAAACAAACTAAGACCATGTAATGTTTAAACAAACAAAGACCATGTAATGTTAGGACAAACAAAGTCCATGTAATGTTAGGACAAACAAAGACCTGTAATGTTTAAACAAACAAAGACCATGTAATGTTAGACAAAACAAAGACCATGTAATGTTGGACAAACAAAACCATGTAATGTTTAGACAAACAAAGACCATGTAATGTGACAATCAAATAAACATGCAATGTCTAAAAATAACATTTAAATATTAACATAATTTTCTGATTCAGATCCTGGGTGATTGAAGGGTTGAAAGCTGTGAGAATGTCATCAGAGATCTCGATTTATGCTGATCTTGTTGTTCTGTATTTGAGACCAACTATAGAATCATAGTAAGTTAACAGAACATCAAACCATTAATGGTAAACAAGACTTAAAATATATCTGATTTTTTCGGACAGAAGCATTATAAAGTATGTAGGTAGACATAGTTTGATTTTCATCTTAGTTGTGTTTTTTAAAAAAAGGGTTTTAAAGCCGAAGGATTGACTTCATTGCACCGGGTTTTACCCATATGACTCAGTTCCTCTCCAAAAATGGCACGCCACCTGCAGAGAGTATTGCACAAAGAACGAACTCCGTAGCTCCAGCAACAATCCTAAGGGTCTCTGGAAAAGACTGCACTCGTGAATAGAACGGCGCGATTCAGATTTGAACCCATGACCTTCGACTCACAAGGCAAAGGGCATAACCACTAAGCCAGGAGACCCCAGTTGAGTTGTGTATCTTGGGCTAGGGTCATGCTGAATTATTTAGTGTCCCCTTGGCTTTGTCTAGCCATCTTCTTTTTTGTCACCATTCTGCTTTCAATCCTGATATTTTCATGTAGTATGCTTGTACTGCAGGTTGATCAGGTTCCATTCTAAACAAAAGACTGAACTATTTGCTTCTTTGCTGTTCTGTAAGCTTACTGGAAGTTATTGAACACCATTACAGACATTGGGATGTATGTGTTACTTGCATTTGTGTAGCAGCTTTACAATTATTTCTTTGATTCATTCCAGTTGTGTTGTCCCTGTGAGAAAAGTGATTCCAAGATTTCATACACCATTACTCGCTCGAGTGGTTACCGGGGCCCAAATTGGGGTTTAAAGAATAGAACCACTGTTACCTACCACGCATGTTGTAAGAGGCCACTATGGAGGTAGGGCGTGGGGCTAGCTACCCCACACCGTAAAAACACTAGATGGCTATAGAACGGAGAGCGGACCGAGTAGCGCTGGCTGAAACGGACACATCGCCGAAGGATAAGCACCAGAGCTCCGAATGGTGCTAAAGGTGTGACATAAAACACACCAATGCTAAGGCTGCATGAATCAGATTTTCACATGAATAGAATTTATGGGAGATCTGGTACATCGGTCTGGGCGGTGATCACGAGAGAGAGAGAGATAGACCATTGCAGAGTCTACTTTAAAGACATCAAAAGACTGAAGGACAGAAACAAGCTAGGTCTTGAGAGAATTTTAGAGATACCTTATCCATAGATTTTTCTTGCTTCTGGGTTTTATGTTATCTTCTTCGAACGTTCCACATCGACCACTTATTAACCACTCTGTGTGATCTGAGCCTAAGAGCAATTGTGCGTTGTGACAGTTATGAGCCTACAAGTAGACCAGCACATCCAATTTCTGCGATGCTTTTTATTTACTATGGTAGCTTACCTAGGTCCTATATCAATCGCCTCTTATGACATGCCTTGTAGTTCGCAGTGGTACTGTTATTTGCTTCCCTTGCGGGCCCTGGCACCACACTGGTGGGTTTTATGTTATGATCGTTATCATCTTCATGTATATTTGGTAGTATCTGCTGCCATATTTTATTGAGTAATTCCATGAATTGTTCCATCAATCTTTGTTTCCATTTGCAACATAACATCATTTAAATATAACATCTATTCATCATCAAGGTGTGTATCCTTTATAGGACGTTGCTCTCTTTGCAGCGCATCTGAAATTCACTCTGTCTCTAGACAGTTCACCCACTCATCAATGGTCATATTCATGGTTTCTTTAATATCTTGTAGCCATCTTCTTCTTGGTCTGCCTCCAGGGACACTGCTCTCAAAAATTGTTCTTTCCAGGCCATTGTGACGCTTGATGTGACCAAAGTATCTAATTTTTCTGTATATATGTTGTTACTAACATCTATTACACTGGGAAATGTTACAGTATAACATCTGTGCAGTGTCACTAATATTCTATATCTTTGTTCACAGAGGCTTGCTGGGAGGACATGTAGCAGCCAGCTACTTTAAGAGAAGGAAGATTTCAATGCAATGGTATCAAGATGAATTGTTGACCATGGCTAAAGAAGTTGGAGACCGCTTACTTCCAGCCTTCAATACTTCAACAGGGATACCTTATCCACGGGTAATTGTTTTTCAAGTTTCTTCTTCTTCTGCATTCTCACTAGATTGGGATTTCGGATTCTCTAATAAAGGCAGCTGCCTGCCTCAGATTATCAGCCACGCCATACAGTTTGACTTGGACGCTGATGTAAGTGGACCACCTCTTTCTTCTCGTCTGCATACTGGGGCAGTTCTGTAGATATAATTGCTATGCTTTCTGCTTCCCGTTTGTGCCGACCTCTTCCCACAGTAAGTTTTGGCCACCCTTGTGATGGTAGGTCTGACATTCTTACTGCATTGCTAAATCTTCGAGGCAGATTGGCGACTGTAGAATCCGTTATCCAATTCCTCATTGTGAGAGGTCATTACACCATGTTATCGCCTTCGCCTGGTGCATCCGTTTTCTGCAAGCATTTGTTTCGGGTTAGCATTCCTAGCGGACACATGCATCCAATTTCAGCCAAGCCTCCTTAGTCGCTCTTACACATGCTGGCAGGTAACAGTGGTTCTATTCTTTACACGTTTTTCAAGTGATTATGCTTATTATAGATTATACACACTTACTAAGCGACAAATCTTTTACCCATATGTGTAGAGGTTGGCCAGAGAAAACGAGAAAGCAGACACATTACAATAGAGTATTTTTTAAATTTTGACCTAAGGAGACCCTGAAACGAACTTTGCTGATAGAGGCAAGAAATATCAGTCTCAGTTCCATGAAGGAAATTGAACGAGTTGCCCAGAATAGAGCAGTATAGAGAAATTGCTTGCAGGCCCTCTGTAATATATAACGGTACGAGAGAATTATTATTTTTATTTTGCTGTAAAACTTGTCTGTAGCTTAAGTGGTAGTGAGCTCGATAACAACCCAAGCGTACTTGGTTCAAACTCCGCTTCGGGCAAGTTTGGAAGCAAATTCATTCCCTTGGATTTTTACAAACGGTAAAAATAGACCTCACCATTCAGAAAGCAATGACAAACTCATCATCATCATCAGGTGCCATCTCCACATCGAAGGTTGGCTGCAATGAATCTCCAGCATCCTCTGTCTTTCGCTTGGTGTTGCACACTGCCAGACTGTAACCTGTCCATTTCTTAAAGTTTCCTCCCACTTATCTCTTGGTCTTCCTCTTGCTCTTCCCTCAACTTTCTCTAGTAAATGTTGTATCATGGTGTCATGTCTTTTATGGGCCCAAAATACTTTACTTGTCTGAATTTTATTTCTCTTAAAATTGTCTCTTATGCTAGTTTTCCTAAAACTTGTTTATTTGTCTGTTTTTCTGTCCAATGAAACTCTGCCTAATGACAAACTACTAAATGTATAAGTGGTGCCTAGAAAATCGACAACTCGTTTCTGTTGTTGATGGTTACGTCCTGTAAAGGATATGCCACAATTTTCATTTTGCAGTAAAACAATATCATGACCGGTAATTATTTCGATATATTTAGTTGTTGATTAATATCAATTTTTCAAAACAGACTCATGATACTTATGTCACAGTGAATGCTAGTAGTTCAAATGATTCTGTCATCATTTGCACTGTCATCATCCAACAGGCTGTCAGTAAACAGTTGCAGTATAAGCTGTTTATCCGTAAACAGTTGCAGTATAAGCTGTTTAATGCCAGATTGCAGAATACCCAAACGGCTCTTTTATGGTGAGTTGCAAAGTGGTAAACGCTCACAGGGGGGCCAGAAAAGCGATTCAAAGATACACTCAAGAACTCGATGAAATCTTTTGGCCTAGATGTCAACAACTGGGAGAATGCTGCTCAGGACAGATCAGCCTGGCGCACACTTCTTTGACACGGTTCCTCGGCCTGCGAGGCAGATAGAACAGCACGGATGGAGCAAAGACGTCAAAACAGAAAGGCAGTAAAACTTTTCACAAGTGCAAGTATACCTTGCCCACACTGTACACGAACATTTCAAGCCCGTATCAGGCTCACTAGTCATCTACGCACATACAGACAAACATAGCACAACTACATTCCCTTGGATGAAAATTTGTGTGGTCGTCATCACCCGTGATGGACGAGCATCAATCAAGCTGTTTATACGTATCCTACACCAACACAATGTACACTTTGAAAACCAGTCTGTCTGCTATCATATTATTCATCATCATCATCAAATAGCTTGTCCTGAGCAGAACTTTGCCATCTCAACAGTCCTCCGGAATTTCTCTCATAGGCCAGATGTCCCACCTCTGCAGTTGTCATGTTCAAATCATCAGTTACATCCTGAATCCATCTTCTCCGTGGTCTTCCTCTTCTTCTCTTTGCCGGTATTCCTCCTTCCATGTTGGTCTTCTACAGCCCTTCATGTCTTTTTATATGTCCAAAATATCTCAATTTTCTCTTTCTTATTTGTAGCATCAGCCAGTTTTCTTTGATTTTGAGTTCTTTCTGAATAGATCTATTTGTCCTCTTCTCTGTCCAAGATATACGAAGGACTCTTCTGTAACACACATATTCACAAACGCATATAAACGTTTTTCCCATGCCCTATTAAATGTCCATGCTTGACACCCATACGTTGCCCCTGGGAATACGCATGCTCTTAGTATTCTGATCTTTGTTTTCCTATCAGTTCAGTTCCATAATGTTTTTAGTTTAAAATTTTTAAAGCCATGTTTGTTCTTCCTCATATTATTGCAAACTCATTTTCAGATCAGGATCATCTATATCTGTTACTTAATCATATCTGAAGTCTGTTTTGGTCCTATCAAAGCATGAACTAAGAGTTAGGCATGAGAACTAATCAGGTCATTGTGGTCTTTCTTCTTCGAACGCTCCATTTCCACCACTTGTTAACCACTCTGTGTGATTTGTATGTGATCTGAGCCTAAGAGTGATTGTATGTTGTAAAACACATAATCACAAAGTACTGTAGTTTTACAAATTACAAAAACAATGACAATATACAGCAATGTTTTGACCAACAAGGCCTTTATCAAGCAACGAACAACAGGAGTGACGAATTCTCATATATATTGTATGTTGTACCAGTTATGTGCCTACAAGTAGGCCAGCACATCAGATTTCTGCGATGCTTTTTATTTACTAGGTCGCCGAGTGGTTACCGGGCCCAAATTTGGGGTGTAAAGAATAGAACCACTGTTACCTGCCACGCATGTCGTAAGAGGCGACTAAGGAGGTTTGGCTGAAATCGGATGCCTGTGTCCGCTAGGGAATGCTAACCTGAAACAAATGCTTGCAGAAACGGATGCACCAGGCCGTAAGGCGCATAACATGGTGCAACGACCCTCACAATGAGGAATGGTATAACGGATTCTACGGTTGCCAATCTGCCTCTGAGATTTAGCCACGCAGTAAGAATGTCAGACCTACCATCACAAGGGTGGCTATAACTTACTTTGGGAAGAGGTTGGCACAAACGGGAAGCAGAAATCATAGGAATTATATCCTACAAAACTGCCCCTAGTATGCAGACTTGAGAAGAAAGAGGTGGCCCACGTACACCAGCGCCCAAGACAAACAGTATGGTGTTGCTGATAATCTGAGGCAGACGGCTGCCTTTATTAGAGAATTCAAAATCCCAATCTAGTGAGAACGCAGAAGAAGAAGAATTTACTAGGTAGCATCCTAGGGCCTGCATCAGTCGCCTCCTACGACATGCATTGTAGGTTGCAGGGGTACTATTCTTTGCTTCCTTTGCAGGCCCCGGCACGGGTGGTTGTGGTTCTAAATAGTCACTCATACGTGAGCTGCAGTAAGATAAGTTTGTAAATGAAATTCAGACAAACTTATTTATGCGTACCATGTTAATTAGTTGTTGTAGAATAGTTTAACCAATGTCTTTTATTTCTGCCATTAGGTAAACCTGAAACATGGCATCACTCCAAAAATTGCCACTTCATACAGAGATACATGCACCTCATGTGCTGGTACAATGATTTTAGAATTTGCAGCTTTGTCTAGACTAACTGGCATATCGGTTTATGAGGTGAGTTTTCAATGAACACCAGACATTGTATGGTATAATATATGTATACTTGAAATTTAATCTATTAAATGTGAATTTAAATGTAATGGCATCTCACAACTATTCTCATGTTTTCATACTCAGTGACTCCATGAGCATGATTCTCACCATAAGTCAAATCAGGAATGGTGAGACGCAACTGGAGGTACTGGTACAGACAATGATCAGAAAAATCATCTTCATTTGTGTCCCTGGGCACGCAGAAGTTAGGGGTAATGAACGAGTTGATAGATTGGCTGGCTTGGCTACAATATCAGTGGGAGCTGCGATGGATCGAAATGACATTCTTCACGCATTGAAAGAGTCTTTCCGACCAGAAGAGTTTCAGGGCTGTGAATCCCACTCGCTGACCAGATTGAGAGAGTGGGTGTCCATCTTAGTGCAGCCCGAAGGAAACGACATACTAAATATGCAAGGAGATTGATTAATCAACATCGAACCGGCGTGTTGGGCCGCTGGACGCTACTGGATTTGCTGAGGCGGAGATCAGAGCACCTATGGACATGTCTGGAGTGCTATGATGATAGTCCTCATATAACTGATAACTGAAATGTGAATTGTCAACTGTTTTGATTCTTTTTGTAGACGAAGCACCACTTAGTGTGGCTTTTGCTCATAGCAACAAAAATGGTTTTTGGTTACTGAACCGACATCATTGCACTCTGGGCAGATCCATAGGTGTTCCATCTCCCCATCATTAGCTCTTTGTAGCAGTTTAGTGACCACTGCTACATGCTCATCTGTGCACCTACATTGCCAGGTCATCTGCATGCATTGCAACTTTGATTGCCCGAGTGGTTACCAGGGCCCAAATTTGGGGTGTAAAGTATAGAACCACTGTTACCTGCCACGCATGTCGTAAGAGGCAACTAAGGAGGTTTGGATGAAATCGGATGCATGTGTCCTAAATGTGTAGAAGTCTATGCATTTAGGGGCCTACCAAACCAATGTGCAGCGTTTACACGTTCTTGGTAAAGATCAAACATATCACAAAGAGTGATTAAAATTGGTCAAAGAACAAAGCAAAGAAGAATAAGAGAGCTACTTTGATCAATTTATATGGTAGTTCTGCAATTCATGCGGCAGATCTGCAACCAGATCATTGATGTAGATCAAGAAAAGTGGGGACTTTCACCTCACTGGAGGATGCTATGTCATAGTAGAATTTTGTTACTCTTGAGGCCATCACATTGTACTTGGTTTGTTATGTTCGTATGCTTTCACTCATTTTTATATCCTACCATTTATTCTGCAATTTCTCAATTTCTTTTGTAATTTTTTCTAAACCTTGGTTTTCCTTAGGTCTATCCATGCTTCTAGTGCCATTTTCTTATCTTTGATCACATCCTCAATCTGTTGTAAAAGGTAGGATCCTGATCTTCTGTATAAATTGGTTATTGGTTACTAAACTGACGCATTGCACTCCGGGCAGACCCATAGGTGCTCAGTCTCCGCAACAGATATCGAAGAGTATGCATACTGATGATTCACTGATTAAACACACCTCTCACTCTGCCTCTCAGGCATCCAATTCGACTTTTACAACGGGTAACTACAAACTGCCTAAATCGCTGATCGATTCAACATCGATTTTAGTGTCCTCATCCAACAGGCAGTTGTGAAGAGACCGAAGAATATCCCCCTTATCCATCTTTAACTCCCCAACAATCGATGCTGTTGGTGCAAGCCTGTCTGCTCTCTCATTACCGCAAACACCAGCATGCCCAAGACAGTATATCCACGTAAGCCTCTGGAGGTTAGAAACTTCTATAGACGACATCCACTCATCCGAAACCTGCCCTTCTGGATCTTGTGAAGCATAGACTGAGAGACAGATACAACAATGGCCCCAGTAAATGAAGTCCCAGAGATCCAATGGAGGACAGGAAGTAGGCCTCAACCTCCATCCTCATACTAGAAGTAGTTGTCCTGTATGCCCCACTTCTGTATAAAACCTTCAGACTATAGCTCAAGGAGGTTTGTACTTCCAAAATACAACTGTAGCTGGAGATCGGGGGTTGTTTTGCAGAGACAGTTTGTAAAACTGATTGGTTGGTACCTGTAGACTGCAGAACTGTCATTCACTAAAAGTAGAAGTGTTATTATGGTTGCTTCTTTCCAGGTTTGTGGGACTCTGCCTCCGATTCAATATATATTGAAGACCTGCAGTAACTTTGATTTTGTTGCAGTTCCCAAATTCCATCATCTCGTTACGTTGGACACTCCATCAGCTCTTGGCAATTTTCTAATTTTAAATTTAGATGTTGCTAGCTCCAGTTCTTTGAATACGATTGTCACCTTCAGGTATAGTTTCATCTTGACATACATGTTGTTTCTCACAAACCAAATACAGTATGTTCCTTTTGTTAATATCCCCACAATGAGTTCTGTTTAAACCAATCTATCGGTACTTTAATTTCCGCACACTCCTACATATCCTCACAAAATAAACACAATAACTGTTGATTGTAAACCATATATGTCTTCCATTCACACAGAAACCATTTCTTTTGAACCTTTATAAGCATGAATTGTTAGTTATTGTATTTATTCCGGTTATATATGAGTAAAAAAAAAAGTAAAGGAACCCTTTCATACCTCGTGGTATATAGGTCAATACAGTGTTAGGCCTGTATTTTCATTGACCGTCGGCAACGATGGGTGATGTGGTCAGCATCACGCCGGCCGCCTTTACTTTCCCAGATCATGTCTGGTACCCAGTTGAGGCTGGGTCGACCTGAGAGCGTCGCGGTCGGGAAAAATTCCATGCGCATTGCGGGAGTTGAACCCAGACCACCAGCCTTGAGAAGCGAGTTCACTAACAACTACGCTACCGGCTCTAGTTATATAGTTGAGCCTAAGGTCTATGATAAATTGACCATCAATGCTCAAAATAATTTTTCATTTTCTGAACAGGAAAAGGCAAGAAAAGCTATGGACTATCTATGGACACAACGTCATCGCAGTAACAACCTGATGGGTATGGTTATCAACATACATAACGGAGACTGGGTTAGAAGAGGTAGGTAGAGATATGTGTCTGATATAAATCCGTTTACTTCTCTAAAATATTTCATCTCATTACAACACTAACCAGACTGCAAGAATACCAAGTCAAGTGTAGTGTAGCTAGACAAGAACGCTATGCTGGTAGCCACAGAAGAATAGTAAACCAACAAAGAACCGGTGTTGTTAAACGCCACACGCTAAGGAAATACTGAGGGAGACCTGAACACTTATGGACTAATTGGTTGACGTGCAGTGATGATGCCAACAACTAAACTAAACTAATTTCATCTCATTAAAGAAAATTAATTTGAGTTTTTATATTCAATTTACTTGAAATAAGCTTTCAATTTGGGCTATGGTAACCACTCGGGTGGCACAATATACAATCACTCTTAGTCTCAGATCACATACAAATCACACAGAGTGGTTGACAAGTGGTCAATATGGAGCGTAAGAAGAAGAAAAAGAAGGTACAGGTTGATATTCTTCAAACATATTCAGATATACTTCCACTGCAGACACAACATTTGGGGAACAGATAAGTTGCAAGAACATCCCAGAATCTGTATCTTCTGAGAGTTAAGGCATTCATTTTATAACGTTTCCTCGATAAAAACTTCTGGCACAATTTATGGGAGCAGACATGTTCAGCAAGTGAAAGGCAAACAAAAAAACCAACCATCTGCTATACTAAGAATTAAAATGATGTGACAACCAGAGATTATTTTTTTTTCTGATCCAGAAGCACTTGAACTTTCAGTTCTTCGGCTCGGTGCCATGGACATCATAGCCCTT
Organism: Arion vulgaris; assembly: GCA_020796225.1. NCBI lineage: Eukaryota > Metazoa > Mollusca > Gastropoda > Stylommatophora > Arionidae > Arion > Arion vulgaris. Next base: position 26,962,786 of record CM036770.1, read on the forward strand.
CGGTTTGGTGCCACGAACACCGTAAATCTGGAGAACATGTGGCTTTTCTGCCAGCCCCGGGAATTGAACCCCCACTCACAGAGGGCTTGTCACACCATCGTCCACACCTACGAACACGCTGGGCAGGCGGGAAACCAGAGATTAAGGATATAAACTCTCCACTTTGCTAAATCTTTGGTTAGTCTTAGTTGATATAAAACTATTTGATAGGTTTTTTTAATCAACATATTTCTCATCAGTCAGGTCTTTGATGTCTTTAACTTTTCTGGATCCTCCTTGGCAGTTCTGGGGAGGATATCATGGTCTCTTTAAAGATATAACAAAACAAATTTCAACATGTTCATTGTTCATTTGAGGATCATCTTCATTAGACAGACATGTCCATAATTGCTTCGATTTCCTCCCAAGCATGTATCTCGGTGTGTTTAGGCTAGCAACTCCCGTTCTGTGTTGATTGATGTATCTACTGAGTTTTCTCTTGTGGTTTTCCCATTTTGCCGCACCTATCGGTATGCACAACTCGCAACCGAGAAGAGAATACACTTTATCTTCTTCGTTGAAATCTTCAGATGGTATGTTTTCTCTTATAGCATTGATGATGTCACTTTTGTCCATAGAAGACCCATTCTCAATCGTAGCATTGCCAGCCAGTGCATCTGCTCTCTCATTGCCCTGACCCCAGCGTGACCTGGACAAAGATGAAGGTAAGTACTGGATTGTTGAGTTTTGTATTTCAACATGTAATTGTTTACAAGACATGATTTCTCCATTTAGTTTAACTGTGTATGGCTATGAATTATTATTGACAACAGAGTTCTGTTCCTTATTCTGTCAGAGAGTGGAGTAGGTGCAGGCATTGACTCCTACTATGAGTATGTTCTGAAAGCTTATGTATTACTAGGAGATGATGCATATTTGTCAAGGTTCAATAAGGTAAGTAGAGTTCTGTTAGTTTAGTTTTATCCTTTCACTTGTAACCAATCTTTATCAGAAGTTGGGAAAGCTACAGGTTCCCCAGATTTATGGTGTTCGTGGCACCGAGTCGAAGGGTTACTATGTCCCAGAGTGCCAACTGTGCGCATATCATCATGAAACCGTTCACCACCACCTCTTCAAGTGTCAAGCACTTGATGACATCAGAAAGACCCTCTTCCTCCAAGGCCAGATAAATGGAACACATTATACGGAACAAAAGAACAACTTACAAACACATGCAGATACCACTACATAGCATTGGGCGAAGGAAAAAGCTCAAGTGCCGCTGGATCATTGAAGAAGAAGAAGAAGACACCGAGCCGAAGAGCTTTCAGCTCAAGTGCTTCAGAATCGGGGGAAAAAAAATAAAAATCAGAAGTTGTAGGTTTTGTTCTTGTTTGTAATGATAGATTTCTAGCTTCTTCTTCTTCGATCAACTTATGCTATGCGACTACTTCGGTATGTGTCATAAACAGGGTGGTGTGCTTGAGGTCTTCACCGGTCCGCCATAGTTTGTCTTGTAGTGTTGTTTCTATTGGCCAGATCTCGATTTTCACACTACTCAGACTGGGGCAGGATGTGCTCTGGGGACTGCTTAGGTGCTCCACAGGTGCAGGCTGCTGAGTCCCTGAGACCCATTCTGTGGAGGTGTGCTCTGAGACTGCAGTGTCCCATTCTAAGTCTGAAGACTGTTGTCTGTGCTTTTCTGTTTAGTGTATTTAGCTTTGTGTTGGGTGTTGTTGTGTTAGGCTTCCCCCAGCCCTTTCGAGTTTGTCAGCCTTTTCATTTCCTGAGATTTCTAGCATTGGATCTTACTGTCTCATGAATTTTAACTTGAACTTTCCTGGTTGTGGTTTCCTGTAGCCATCTAGTGTTTTTGACGGGGTGGGGTAGCTTGCCCCACGCCCAACCTCCTTAGTCACCTCTTACAACATGCGTGGCAGGTAACAGTGGTTCTATTCTTTACACCCCAATTTGAGCCCTGGTAACCACTCTGGCAATTTTTAATGTACTTGACATATTTTATCCTGTTCTTTTTGTGCAATAGGACTACAATTAGGAACTGATCAAGTTTTGTTTTTGACACCAAAACTGTAGATCTACAATAGTTTTGGATTTTTTGTTGGTGGTAAAACCATATATTGACAGTTTACTGTCTATTTAATACAGTGCATTTTGTTTTCGGCAAAAGCTGACTGCCCAATTTTGATTTTATTTTCAGCCTAAACCATAACGTCATTTGTGGTGGTGGCTTCATTTCAGCGAGAATTAAAATATAGTTTTAATCGGTCACCATTTTGTTCTACCTTATTGAATTCTGCTCATGGGCTTGCTATTATCTTCTCTTTTAGTTCTTCATCATGTGTACACTTCCTTTGAGGTTTATATGCATTTCAAGTGCATTATATTTCCTGAGGGTGTGTCCTGTCAATGTCCACTTTTCTCTTTTAAGTTTCCTGCAGGAGTGCAGACTCTCAATCTTTCTATTGTGATGAAGCTGTTTTCTACTTTTAAAGCTATTATAGTTGTTTTTTTAAAACTCTTGTTTGTGTATTAGTTTTACAACAATATTATTTGTATAAATTATTTTACCCAAAATGGTATTGTTGCCAGTTTTAGTTATTGTTTGCAGTTTGGTTCAGTTAGGTTATTGTAGAGAATAGTGTAATTTGAATATAGACCTTTGATTTTGCTTTTTTCCCGATCCAGAAGCACTTGAGCTTTCAGCTCTTCGGTTCAGTGCCACGAACACCGTGAATCTGGAGAACCTGTGGCTTTTCTGCCAGCCCGCGGAATTGAACCCGCACACACAGAGGGCTAGTCACCTGCAGTCCAACATGCTACGAACACGCTGGGCAGGCGGGCAGACCTTTGATTAAATGACTGAAAACAACAGTAAAAAATGATCATGTCATATATGCTGATGAATCTATGCTGCATGTTGTGAAATCAGGATGAAGTTTCATAACTAGAGTGAGAGGCAAGGTTATCATTGAATGAAACAGAGCATACAAGACAACTGTCAGAAGGAGAATGGAGTCTCACTGCATTCCTGATGTGGATTTCTGGAATCTCTGTTAACCAGAACAGTTATTGTATCAGATTCTCAGTTCCTTTACTTGGGGATCTCTCTCTCTCTTGATCGTTCTTTTTCTGCCATTTTGATCATTCTTATTGTAATATATAAACATCCTTTGCCAAGAACATATTTTTATGTCACATCTTCAGTACCATTTGGAGCTCTGGTGCTTGTCCTTCGGTGATGTGTCCGATTTCAACCAGCATTTACTGGGTTCGCTCTCCGTCAGCCTTTGACTGTTCCCAGCCAACCTGCCAGGCAGCAGGTTTGGACACATGCATCCTATTTCAGCCAAACCTCCTTAGTGGCCTCTTACGACATGTGTGGCAGGTAAAAGTGGTTCTATTCTTTACACCCCAAATTTGGACCTCGGTAACCACTTGGGGATCTAAATTACAAGTACCTCGGAAGTCAAAGTATGGTTTGTCTGAATGGCGAGGAACACTAGTAATAGGAAAAGCAAGCGTTAGTGACATGATGTCTTTCACTACTTCTCTTATCTCTGTGGTTCACCTTTTACATGGACGATATTCTTTACATAGATAAACAAAGAATGAAGTGGTTTGGCCACTTAATAAGAATGCATCCAAACTCCACAGTATACAGTCTTCTACAACAGAACATCGGAAAGAAGGCAAAAGGAAGACCACGGAAAAGATGGTTAGATGGCGTAGCAGAAACCTGTGAAAGAGCAAAGATAACAAACGCACAAGCCACCAGAACAGCGCAAGACAAAACAGAAAACCACGACACTGGGCAACAACCCGGTAGCAGTGTGATGACGAAAGGAAGAAAGAAGATATTGTGCCTTGTATTCACTGTATCTCTCTCTCTCTCAGCCCGATCCCGGCCTAGACTTATGAACCAACTTTTTCATGAATTTTACCGTGTTTTTAAGGGACTCCGTTCCTCCTACAGCTTCTCTGTGTTTTGGGGCCAGGTTTCTTTTCTTATATATGCTATCAGTTGACAATCTGGCAAAATGTCTTCTGCCGTCATGTCCGCCTTTTGCAGGGGCACAGGCTAGTTGTGCCAATTTTAAATTGTGAAACATGTGGACATGGAGTTTGTTGTGGCGTCGGAGGCGAGTATGGCAACTTGTTCATTACGAGACAGACCATAGTATCCGTCGCTCACTGTATCTAAATAGCATTTCCCTTTGAGTGTGTTGGTAATCTGATTATGTGGACGAACCATTTCATTTGTTGTTTCAGGATCAAGTACAGCACTGATGTTGTACTCACTTTTTTCAAAATGTCTTTATTTCTACACCAACCTCTGTTAAGTATGGAAATTTACCAGTCCCTTATCACTTAACATATTTACAGTGCCTGTATTATGTATTCAAGAGATCAATTCTGTTCTAACAGACATCTGCATATTTCTTCTCTATCCTCCAGCACTATGAAGCAGTGATGCGATACATCAGCCAGGGACCTATGCTTGTTGATGTTCACATGCATAAGCCAACAAGTGTGGCCAAAAATTTTATGGATGCTCTCTTAGCATTTTGGCCTGGGTTACAGGTATGTATGTTCACAGTCCATGGTGTTACTTTTAGTTATATCCCCTTTGCTACATATTATTTTTGCATTGTTTGCCTTTTTTTTTTTTTTTCGATCCAGAAGCACTTGAGCTTTTCAGCTCTTTGGCTCGGTGCCACGAACACCGCAAATCTGGGGAATCTGTGGCTTTTCTGCCATCCCGCAGAATTGAACCCGCACACACAGAGGGATAGTTACCCGTAGTCCAATGCGCTACGAACACACTTGGCAGACGGGCGCGTTTGCCTCTTCTAAACACATGGTGACTCGGTCTATTAACCTGGCGTTCTGAGTTCGAATCACGTTACGGACAGTTTGGTTTGCAAATTTGTTCGCGTTGATTTTTACAAAAGAGCGATGGCACCACCCGTTCAGAAAGTAACGACAAACTACTGAACATAATAATGCCTAGAAAAATCACAAACAGCGTTACAAAAGCTGGTGTTGATTCGCAAAGTCCTGTAAAGGATATACAATTAACTTTAAACGCATAGTGGATGCTAGGTCTAAAAATAATTGCTCTTCAGTAGTTTTCCAATGTTGAAAAATCTTGTAATGTCAAGTTGTCAGAAAATCAATGAAAAATAAGTTAGAAATAGCATGTATACGCACATGTATTCATATATGCATAGCACATCCATGTACTATAGTAACGTTAGATCTCATAATGAAAGACATTATGTATATCTACCAATCCCCAGTAGAAATACCTTGCGTGTACTTCTGAATTAGTCTCGATCATGAAGTTCATTCAGTTGTTGTGTCAAGTTCTACCATCCCGTCAATAGGTGATTGTAATAGACAATTAGATCAATCTCTAGATAAAATTAGAGATTTATAAATACTATACTTGACACTCTCTAAGAAGAGACTATATAAGAAATGAGGAAATTAGATGAACAGTCGAGACGACACCTACTATTAGATTTATTGAAAAACAGAGACTCAAATTGTGTGGCCATTTGGTCAGAATGAACCCAAATACACCAGTTCAAGAGTGTACAACCTGAAAATGGAATCATCAAGAGGAAGGGCAGACCAAGAAAAAGATAGGTTGATGGAGTCACAGACATCTTAAAACTCCACAATACCACAGCATATCAAGAGACCAGAGTGCATTATCTCGGAAACAGATCATCAGTTAAACCTGCTACGCCTAGCGGCAAAAAAGCAGAGATGGACAAAAAAAAGAAAGAAGAAGATACTTGACACTCAACACAAATATCAACCATCCAGTATACTTGTAACATCAATTTAAATTATTACAGTGCAAGAAAACAAAATAGATTTGCCGAACAGGGAGGGGAACAATTTTGTAGCTCCCAGATAACCACTAAACAACAAATTGTATATAAGAGAGAGGGAATCATGAAGTGTATGTTGGATAGGATTTTATCACCTGCCCGCCCAGCGTATTTGTAGCACGTTGGACTGCGGGTGACTAGCCCTCTGTGAGTGCGGGTTCAATTCCATGGGCTTGCAGAAAAGCCACAGGTTTCCCAGATTTACGGTGTTCGTGACACCGAACCAAAGATTCGATGTCCATGGCACCGAGCAAGCTGAAGTGCTTCTGGATCGGAAAAATAAAAAAGGATTTTATCATGTAGCTTGTAGAAAAATCGGAGGACAAAATAATTGTAGTATCCTTTTGAAAATTCTAGTTAATAGTAGTATCGTTCATCATCATCATCAGGTGCCTTGCCGGCTGGCGTAGGCGATCATGGATCTCCACAAATCTCTATCTTTGGTATTTGTTATCAACTCAGATGTTGATCCTCTACTGTGCCGTGAAGTCAGGCTATCCAAAATTTTCTCTCTCTGTCTTCCTCTGTCTGCAATCTCGATTTTACCAGTCGTTACAATGTGTTTCTAAACCTCCCTCCTCATCACATGCCGAAAAAAATGATTAATAAATGAATACACCTTCAATTATCCAAAGAATAGTTTTTATGTTTGCTGGTCTCTGGTATAAAAAGAGTCTCCTTGGGTTGAAAAGCGCACAAGTGGTTACCGGGGCCCAAATTTGAGTTGTAATGAATCGAACCAGCTGTTACTCCACGCATGTCGTAAGAGACGCTAAGGAGGTTTGGTTAAAATGGATGCACTGTCCGCTAGGAAGTGCTAACGCGAAACAAATGCTTGCAGAAAACAGATGCACCAGGCCATAAGGCGCATAACATGGTGCAACACCCCTCACAATGAGGAATGGGATAACGGATTCTACGTCGCCAATCTGCCTCGGAGATTTAGCCACGCAGTAAGAATGTCAGACCCACCATCACGAGGATGGCCAAAACTTACTTCGGGAAGAGGTCAGCACAAACGGGAAAGCAGAAATCATAGGAATTATATCCTAAAGAACTGCCCCAGTATGCAGACTTGAGAAGAAAGAGGTGGCCCACTTACTACTCGAGCGTGTCTCAAGACAAACTGTATGGCGTGACTGATAATCTGAGGCAGAGGTTGCCTTTATTTTAGAGAATCCAAATCCCAATTTATTGAGAATGCAGAAGAAGGTTGAAAAGCGGGCCCCATCTACCCTCGATTTTACCAGTTGTCACAATGTAATATCGTTGCCAATTGATAATAAAATAATCAGGTAATGTGAAATAATTTAAAGTTGTATGATAAATTTCAGATTATTTAAAAGAACAGCATAAATTATACTATTGTTATGTTTTAGTTCACACAGTTTCGTTGATTTGAGAAATACAAAATTACTAGTTTTTTTTAGTTTTATGTACACAGCAGCATGCACCACGTTTAAAATCGTATTGGAAACTTCTAAAATAGCAATGTATCACTGTAATTCAATTAAATAACTCAAAATAGTATGGAACAGAACTGATAAGAATACAAAGATCAGAATACTAAGAGCATGCATATTCCCAGTGGCAACGTATGGGTGTGAAGCAAGGACATTTAATAAAGCAGTGGAAAAACATTATGTGCTTTTGAATATAAGTGTTACAGAAGAGTCCTTTGTTTATCTTGGACAGAGAAGAGAACAAATAGATCTATCCAGAAAGAACTCAAAATCAAAGAAAACTGGCTGATGCTACAAATAAGAAAGAAAACTGAGATATTTTGGACATATAAAAAGACATGAAGGGCTGGAGAAGACCATCATGGAAGGAGCATACCGGCAAGAGAGGAAGACTCACGGAGAAGATGGATTCAGGATGTAACTGATGGTTTGAAAATGACGGCTGCAGAGGCAGGAACATCTGAGCCTATGAGAGAGAAATTCAGAGGACTGTTGGGGTGGTAAAGTTCTGCTCAGGACAAGCTATTTGATGGTGATGAATTGCGACACCATGAGTCATGAGTATTTCTTGTCGTGGCTACATGTATATTGTTCTGTAGGTACGTTATTGGGATAAATATATCCTCAACAGAGTTTTCTGTATCTATAAATTTTCATTACAAAAAAATTATTAATTTTCCAGGTGTTAGTTGGAGATATAGGACCAGCTGTAGAGACTCATGAGATGCTGTATCAGGTTATCCAGAGACACAACTTCTTGCCAGAAGTAAGCAGAGATCTAGCAATTGTTAAAACTATTGTAATGAGAGTGGTAAAGTAGAAATATATGTTAATTTTGATCAAATAAAAAATGTTTGTCCGATTGAAAAAATACTTTTTTTAATGATAAATGTTACTATAAGAGACAGAATAAGAAATGATTATACTATCAGAAATTATTTTAAAAAATTGGTGTCTCGTATCGTTCAGTATCGTAAGTGATAAGGTGGTCCAAATAAGAATGTGTGATTTGCTGTGAGAGACTGAACACCTATGGCCCAGATTTCTATTGAGGTTGGTTCTATTGTCACGATGTGCGGAAACCTACAAATCTAGTCTGGTCAGAGCGGATCAGATCAGGAGGAAACCGAGGGAGGCTGCAGTGATACGTAATAAATTGGCGTTTAAGGACAAAGACAAGTATGTATGGTATCACATAAGCAAGCAAAAATGAATAGCAAAATGATAAAACTAACAAAAAAAAACCAACGTTTGTTGTAGACAATTCTATAGTCACTAACACAACATGTCCGTGTGTTGCCGGGGTTCACGAGAGGGAGCAAAGAATATTAACGCTACGACCTACAAGGCAAGAGAGCCGCTGTAGCGTAGTTGTTTGTGAACTCGCTTCGCAAGGCTGGTGGTCTGGGTTTAGTTCCCGCAATGCGCGTGGAATTTTTCCTGACCACGGCGGCTCTCAGGTCGACCCAGCCTCAACTGGGTACCAAACATGCTCTGGGAAAGTAAAGGCGGCGGCGTGATGCTGACCACATCACCCATTGTGTGCCGACGGTCAATGAAAAATACAGGCCTAACACTGTATTGACCTATATACCACGAGGTATGAAAGGGTTCCTTTACCTTTACTTTACTACAAGGCAAGTTGTAAGAGGCGACTGATGTAGAGGCCAAGAGAAGCTACCCAAGTAACTAAAAAGCGTTGCAGAAATTGGATGGGATGGCCCACTTGTAGGTGCATAACTGGCACAATGTACAATCGCTCCTACGCTCAGATCCATACAGGTCACAAAGAGTGATTAATAAGTGGTCGATATGAAGCGATCAGAGAAGAAGACCACTACAAAGAATAATAGGAACAGAACTGTCGGAGACTACAAGTAGGACCAAATTACAGATAAACAGATAATATTGCAGATATCTTACAATTTAGGAGCTCACGATGTCCAGGTCACAGCCATCCGATCATGTTCCTCGGATGATCGCATCGATTTGCTCTGGAGAATCAGTTGATTTCTTTGTATGGTACCTTGCGACCACGTGGGCTCAACGTATTACATTCCTATGCTTCTTAGTACTTTCTCTTCCCATGCCTTGTCATCTATATGGGTATATGTTGCATGTATTCAATTTATATATTTACTAGATTTTTCATTGTTTCTCATCCGTTCTATTTCTAGTTTTTATGTGTGTTTTTGTGTTACATTTATTTCGTTATTAGTTTTTATTCCCAGATTTTCATTAGGTAAACACGTAAAAACAAAGTACTACAGTTTTACAAAATACATAAACAGTGACGATAAACAGCAACGTTTGTCCAGGCCTTTATCAAGCACAATACAACAGAATGCGATTTGGAACATCTACAATGCGATTTCTCTGAGACATACCGTCTGATGAAAATTCTGGGAATAATGTAACAAATGATGCACACAAACGAAAGTGGAAAGGGGCAACAATAAATAAATATCCTAGATTTTCATCAGATAGTTTATGTCTCCACATGTAATCCCATTTGTAGTGTTCTAATCGGTATTCTTGTTGTATTGTTTGTGATAAGCTTTTGTCAACTTGTTTCTATCGTTACTGTTTATGTATTTTAAAACTGTAGTACTTTGTTTTTCGTGTTTTCCTATTTTTTCAAGTTTTACTGCAGTCTCCACCCTTTCAGATTTTCATTAGAAATGTTTGTTTTTGGTCGTCCATTTGTTTTTAAAATTTGTCACTCCTGTTCGTTTGCTTGATAAAGGCCTTGTTGGTCAAAGCGTTGCTGTATTTTGTCATTGTTTTGTAATTTGTAAAACTACAGTACTTTGTGATTACGTGTTTTGCCAATCAAATAGTTTTACTGCAGTCTCATCTATTTTGAAGATATCTTACAGCAACCAATGTTTCATTTATCTGGAAATAAAAAACTCAACACCGCATTTTCTTCTTCACCCTTCGCCCCTAGGGAGGCATAGGTTCGCAACCAAGACCCTCCTATCCAAGCCATATTTTCCAGATCTCTCATTTCCCCCCATTTTCTTGTATTTGGCAGCCCAATTTCCTTTTGGGTGTCATCGGGTTGCTTCATGAGTCCTTCCTTGCGTGTGTCCTTTTTTCTAGAGTGACGAACTATGAATTTCCCAGGTTGTGGTTTCTGTAGCTATCTAGCATGTTTTTTCTTCTTGGTAGGGTAGCTAGCCCCATGCCCAACCTCATTAGTTGCCACTTACAACATGCGTGGCAAGTAACAGTGGTTCTATTCTTTATACCTCTAATTTGAGCCTGGTAACTAACTACTGCAAAACCACAATTGTCACTCATAATACTGAACAGAAAAACCAGTAGTTTGGACTACTCAAAAGACAAGTGTTACAGCTCTGAATAAGCTTTATCAAGCTTTCATACCTGAGAATCAAACGGATGAGGTTGACTAATTAGTATGAAACTCCTGTTCAGATGGAGTTTGACAAATACCACGTATCAAATATTTGAGATATATTTACAAACTTGTTATTTTGAAGATATCGAACACAAGATACACACGTAAATAACTAGTATATATGCATTTTGACAGAGCTTTACAACTGATTTTCGGGTTCACTGAGGTAACATCATATCAGGTTTCTAGAATACTCACATATTTCTTGTATCAGTAATAGCTAAGATTATATGTAATATTCCATGTGTTTGTTTTTACTTCTCTTTAGGTAGTCTTTAGCATAATTTTAATCACTCTGATATGTTTGATCTTGCCAAGAACGTGTACTTGCAATGGTTTGGTAGGCCAAATGCTATATTTCTAGCAGTTTAGGACATGTGCATCGATTCAGCCAAATGTGTTTGTTTGTTGGCAGAGAGAACAACAATCACAATTAGCAATAACAACATGTAACAAATCAGAGAATTAAAATGTACGTATGATTCAATCAGATCAGATTGATGGTAATAGCATGTAACCGACTATGAGCTAATAAGTCCCAGTGTTCGGCCCAAATTTGGGGTAGTAAAGAATAGAACCACTGTTACCTTCCCGATGTCGGCGCTAAGAGGTTTGGCGAAATCGGTCACCCGGGTGGTCATGCGTTTCCTACAAACCATGTTTCAACTTGCAGATAATGGCATGACAAATTCACGGGACTGACGTAAAACTGTCTTCAACACGAGCGTGGCTTTTGGAAAAGACACCGTGCGGGTCTGTATTACATAAGCACAAGTGTTGCAGCGCCACACTGGATGGTGCCAAAATGACTCTGGATGTTAGGCTTGGGCGACTGTGAACCAACATATCCTTAAGGCTTCTGTCCCGTCTGTAGCCACCAAAGGATAGTGTTGGAAGATTGAACGTGTATCAGGATCAGACTGAAGAATGGAGAGATGACGGAATAAGACTTTCTTCACAAGGGAACTATGAGGGTGGAAAGTTAAGACAAGTTTCACCCTGTCAGAATTGGAAGTTCTATGCTGGTTGAGAGGCCTCCTGGCAGAATTTGCTGAGCCGCGCATAGCAGAAGCAAGCACCTTATCCGGGTATAGCGCTTACGAAAGAAATCCCGCATCTCGTGAGCTCTATCGAGGGAAAACGTCGTCCTCGCTACAGAGGCGACGAAGGCGCAGAGTTGAGAGAATGGTAAAGAATCACGACAAGCCTGGGAATGGGAAGAGGTATAAAGAAAAAAACTATGTGCATCAGTAGGCTTGTAGTATACTGATGTAGTGATGGTGGATAGGCTGATAGTGATAGTGATGTCAGAAAGTTGACACAAGAGGTAGAGATGTGAGATGTAAACCGAATAGCCCGGGTTGAAGACATTAATGAAATTAATGAAGGCGTGACAAATCGGCTTCAGGCATATCGGTAATGCCAATACAATCATCAATGTATCTATGATACACAGACGGAAAGGGGCCATCATAGGAATTCCATACTAGGTGCTCAAGATGACCCATGAATAGACAAGCATAACTGGGTCCCCTTTTAGTACCCATGGGGACCCACTGATCTGCTCAAAGAACTGGTCATTGAACTGAAAGGAGTTGAGAGTTAGAACTAGTTCTGCAAGGCAGAGAGAGCCGAGGTGGAGACAAGTGGGTTAGTTCTCCTGTCGAGAAGAACTGGAGAGCTTGAAGTCCGTCGGAATGAGGTATGGAGTTGTACAATGAGCACACATCAAGGAGGAAGAGACGGTAAGTCCTGCCAGGCAACAACTCAATAGATGAAAAAACAGACAAGGTGTGGTTCGTATCTTTCAAGAATGAAGGTAGTGTGGTGACTATAGGATTGAAGATACTATCAAGAATTCGGAGATATGTTCCGTAGGAACAGAGCAAGCAGAAACGATGGGCCTACCCGATTGTTCAGTTTATGAATTTGGGGGGCATATAAAGGCGGGTTTTCTAAACAGCTATCGATGACACAAGGGTGATGCCCGGGAGGAAGAGTCGTTAGAGGCAATTAAGTTCTTAATTACTGTACGGACTTAACTATTGTTAGATAGTGTGACATCAGAAGAACTAGTTTTATAGAATTGGGTGTCAAGTAATTGGTTGCGGCCTTCCTGAAGGTATAGTTCTTTTCTCCATACCACTATTGCACCGCCTTTATCGGCGGGTTTGATAACAATGTCATCACGTAGACGGAGGTGTGATAGAGCACGAAACTCGGACGGAGACATGTTAGAATGCCCTAGGCGTTTGGGGTGGAGCAGTCAAATATCGTGTAAAGTATTCTTGATGTAGAGATCAAGAGCGTTGGAGACACCAGGGTTGGGTGTCCAATCATGTTTGCGAGTAGAATATTTACTTGAACATGCTCGTGTCATGACATTGGTCAGTGTCAACCTGGTTCGAAAATGAAATTTCAGCCGTAAGTCACGGTGAAAGCGGTGCACATCTTGAAGAGTAGAGTAGTGGTCAATGGTGGGTAGGAGAGGAACAAACTTGAGACCCTTACTTAAAACACATCTCTCGCTGTCCGATAAGGAAAGGTCTGGAGGGATGCAAACCACCTGTGTGGGAGGAGAAGATCGTAGTTCTTAACAGACAACTACATGAGTTTATGTGCACCCATCACCAACAAAAACTTACCTTCTTCGCCTGTACCTTCTACCACTCCTTCCAATTGTCCTACGATCTTCTCCTCCACACAGGTGGTTTGCATCCCTCCAGACCTTCCCTTATCGGACAGCGAGAGATGTGTTTTAAGTAAGGGTCTCAAGTTTGTTCCTCTCCGACCCACCATTGACCACTACTCTACTCTTCAAGATGTGCACCGTTTTCACCGTGACTTACGGCTGAAATTTCATTTTCGGAACCAGGTTGACACTGACCAATGTCATGACACGAGTATGTTAGCTAAATATTCTACTCGCAAACATGATTGGACACCCAACCCCAGGGGTCTCCAACGCTCTTGATTTTCATCAAGAATACTTTACACGATATTGGACTGCTCCACCCCAAACGCCTAGGGCATTCTAACATGTCTCCGTCCGAGTTTCGTGCTCTATCACACCTCCGTCGACGTGATGACATTGTTATCAAACCCGCCGATAAAGGCGGTGCAATAGTGGTATGGAGCAAAGAACTATACCTTCAGGAAGGCCGCAACCAATTACTTGACACCCAATTCTATAAAACTAGTTCTTCTGATGTCACACTATCTAACAATAGTTAAGTCCGTACAGTAATTAAGAACTTAATTGCCTCTAAATGACCTTCCTACGGCGCATCATCACTTTGTGTCATCGATAGCTGTTTAGGAAAACCCGCCTTTTATATGCTCCCAAAATTTATAAACTGAACAATCCGGGTAGGCCCATCGTTTCTGCTTGCTCTTGTCCTACGGAACATATTCAATTTCTTGATAGTATCTTCAATCCTATAGTCACCCCTACCTTCATTCTTGAAGATCCGAACCACACCTTGTCTGTTTTCATCTATTGAGTTGTTGCCTGGCAGGACTTACCGTCTCTTCCTCCTTGATGTGTGCTCATTGTACACCTCCATACCTCATTCGCCGGACTTCAAGCTCTCAGTTCTTTCTCGACAGGAGAACTAACCCCCTTGTCTCCACCTCGGCTCTCCTTCGTCTTGCAGAACTAGTTCTAACTCTCAACTCCTTTCAGTTCAATGACCAGTTCTTTGAGCAGATCAGTGGGGTCGCCATGGGTACTAAAATGGGACCCAGTTATGCTTGTCTATTCATGGGTCATCTTGAGCACCTAGTATGGAATTCTAAATTGCCTCTTCCGTCTGTGTATCATAGATACATTGATGATTGTATTGGCATTACGATATGCCTGAAACCGATTTGTCACCTTCATTAATTTCATTAATGTCTTCAATCGGCTATTCGGTTTACATCTCACATCTCTACCTCTTGTGTCAACTTTCTTGACATCACTATCACTATCAGCTATCACCATCACTACATCAGTATACTACAAGCCTACTGATGCACATAGTTTTCTTCTTTATACCTCTTCCCATTCCCAGGCTTGTCGTGATTCTTTCATTTTCTCAACTCTTGCGCCTTCATCGCCTCTGTAGCAGGCGCGATTTCGATAGAGCTCACGAGATGCTGGATTTCTTTAAGTAGCGCTTATACCGGATAAGGTGCTTGCTTCTGCTATGCGGCGCGTTCAGCAAATTTCTCGCCAGAAGGCTCTCTCTAACCAGCATGAACTTCAATTCTGACAAGGTGAAACTTGTCTTAACTTCCACCCTCATAGTTCCCTTGTGAAGAAAGTCTTATTCCGTCATTCTCCATTCTTCAGTCTGATCCTGATACGTTCAATCTTCCAACACTATCCTTTGGTGGCGTACAGGGCAGGGAAAGCCTTAAGGATATGTTGGTTCTACGCCTCAAGCCTAACATCCAAGTCATTTGGCACATCCAGTGTGGCCGTCAGGCTAACACTTATGCTTTTAATACAACCCGCAGTGTCTTTTCCAAAAGCCACGTTCGTTGTTGGAAGACAGTTTTACGTCGAGTCCGCTATTGTCTATGCCATTATCTGCAAGCGGTGCAACAAGGCCTATATTGGGAAACCAGCAGGGCTCAGTGACCCATTAAGCCCCAAAACTTGCGCGATATACGCCAATGCTCTGTGACCCTGTAGCTACCCATTTCAATGATACTGGCCATTCAGGAACTTTCGATGTCCAGGTCACAGCCATCCGATCATGTTCCTCTGATGATCGTAGTCTATTTGCTCTGGAGAATCGGTTGATTTCTTTGTATGGTACCTTGCGACCAGCGGGCTCAGCGTATTACATTCTTATGCTTCTTAGTACTTTCTCTTCCATGCTTTGTAATCTCTATGGGTATATGTTGCATGTATTACATTCTTATGCTTCTTAGTACTTTCTCTTCCCATGCTTTATAATCTATATGGGTATATATTGCATGTATTCAAGTTATATATTTACTAGATGTTTCATTGTTTCTTTTCTATTTCTAGTTTTTATGTGTGTTTTTGTGTTACATTTATTTGGTTATTCGTTTTTATTCAGATTTTCCTTAGATACGTTGGTATTTGGTCGTCCATTTGTGTTTCATTTTAATTTGTCACTCCTGTTTGTTCGTTTGCTTGATAAAGGCCTTGTTGGTCGAAACGTTGCTGTTATCGTCACTGTTTCTGTATTTTGTAAACTATAGTACTTTGTTTGTACGTGTTTCACTATTTACCAAGTTTTACTGCAGTCTTCCCTATTTCGATACTCAAATATCCAATAACCAACTACTCCCAAAATACAAGACAGAGTCAATGAATGACATACTCAAAAGAGAAGATGGAAATGGCTCGGACATGTTATGAGAATGAGACAAGAAATGCCTGCAAGGGTAGCCCTCACTTGGACACCAGAGGGAAAGAGAAAAAAAGGCAGACCACGGACAACATGGAGGCGCATGATGGAAGAGGAACTGGACACCGCATCTCTGACGTGAGGCTCTGCACTGAAGGTTGCAGGACAGGAGAGCATGGAAAGTCCTTTCTGAAGCCCCATGTGTCACTAGGCATGATGGGATTAAGTAAGTTAAGTAACTAACTACTCGGGCAAACACCACATATTGTCACTCATCAAAACTGAACAGAAAAACCAGTAGTTTGTGACTACCCTCAAAGGGAAATACAAGTGTTCGCTCTGAATAAGCTTTTCTATAGCTTTTTTCATACCTAGGAGAATCCAAAGCTCGTGATGAGGTGTGCTAGGATTGCGTTATGAAACTCCTGTTCAGATGGAGTTTGAAAAATAACCAGTAAAATATTGAGATTTATATTTACAAACTTGTTATTTTGATAGATATCACCAAGATACAACCGGTAAATAATGTTATATTTATGCATTTTGACAGGCTTTTACAACTGATTTTCGGGTTCACTGGGGTCAACATCCACTTCGTCCAGAGTTTCTAGAATCCACATATTTCTTGTATCAGGTAATGAGGCTAAGATTATATGTAACTATGCCATGTGTTTGTTTTCTTCTTTTGCTTTGCGTTTCTTTACGACCAATTTTAATCACTCTTTGTGATATGTTTGATCTTTGCCAAGAACGTGTATACGTTGCACATTGGTTTGGTAGGCCCCTAAATGCATATATTTCTACACGTTTAGGACATGTGTATCGATTTCAGCCAAATGTGTTTGTTTGTTGGCAAGAGCAGAACAACAATCACAATTACTGCAGATTAACAACATGTAAAACAAATCAGAGAATTAAAAAAATGTAGGCAGTATGATCTCAATCAGATCAGATTGATGGCTAAATAGCATGTAACCGACTTATGGATAATAAGTCACCCGAGTGGTTACAGGGGCCCAAATTTGGGGTGTAAAGAATAGAACCACTGTTACCTTCCACACATGTCGTAGGAGGCGACTAAGGAGGTTTGGCTGAAATCGGATGCATGTGTCCTAAGCGTGTAGAAGTCTATGCGTTTAGGGGCCTACCAAACCAATGTGCAACATATACACGTTCTTGGCAATGATCAAACATATCACAAAGAGTGATTAAAATTGGTCGTAAGAACAAACGCAAAGAAGATGAAGAGAAAGTTTTGCATTTGTCACCTTCCACATTTCTATTTCGAGTTGACTTCTTGAGTTATCTCTTTCTCTATTGTTCTTCTTCTTGATGTATTCATCAATCTCCTCACTTCATTCTTTATGGACTAGTTAAATGCATGCTTGTTTATATTTAAGTTGTTTCTTAGGCATGTCATCTTCACTTGAGTCTCTTTGGGTAATGGTTAAGCCCTTTGCTGTTGTCAGTCGAAGGTCAGGTCGAATCTCGACCTGCATGTTCTTTCACAGTGCAATTTTTTCCAGACCTAATTGTTGCTGTAGCTATAGTTCGTCTTGTGCAATACTCTCAGCAGGTGGCGTGCCATTCTTTGCAGACAGGATCGCAATGGTAAAACCAGTGCAATGAAATCAATCCTTGGCTCTTTAAAACACTTCACTTAGTATACACTATTTTTTAACTGTATTTGGATAGTTCTGTATCATAAATTAGCAAATCTGTTTAGTTATCTATCTGATACTAATGTGGATTAAAATCTTTTGAATTTTGTTCAGATATATTATTTGATGCATCCTTACAGGCACAGAGATCCATATACCTGGCATTTGAAAGACAGTCTTGATAATCTGGAGCTCATGCCAGAGTGGAGTTGGTTTTGCTGAGCATAAGACATAAAGACGGTACTCATGAAGAGCCAGTAAGTTTTGGCTACTATGATGAAATGCTGGCATATAACTGTTTTCTTCAAAGCTCCTCACTGTGATTTAGTCTAGGCGATATCGTGTACCAGTTATGCACCCTTTCTATAGACCAGCACTCTAATTTCTGCGATGATTTATTACTAGGCTGGCAGTGTACCGGCCAAATTTGTTAAGAATGAACCACTGTTACCTGCCACATGCATAAGAAGGATAGAGGTTTGCTGAAATGGATGCACATGTCCTAACGGAGAAGTCTGATACTTGGGCTCAAAATGTGCAACTATCACATTCTTGCAAAGATCAAACATATCACAGTGATTAATTTTCAAAGCGAAAGAAAAGATTTCTAGTAGCTTCTGGTACATCAGAGCGTAGGTTGCAGTGCACTATTCTCTTCCATTGAGGCCCAGACACCACATGGACGAGTAAACTGTTTAAATGGCTCCGATTCAGATTGGTTCACTGGCATGAATGATACATTATAGTAGCCCAATGTCTCTCAGTACTGATAGTTGAGCTTCAGTACTTCTTCATTCTTCATAATATTTCTTTTATAAATTTGAATAACCCTTTTCAACATGTTTGGTCTGTAGCCATCCTTTGTAGGCCACCCAATGACTTGTGGTTCTCATTTCAGTTTTCACAGTTCTTTACCTAGTTTTTTTGTATCTGTTTCTCTTTCATCTTCAGTCTGAAGTTCACTAGCATGGCAGTTCTGGTTTTGGTATAGGTTATATTTTGAGGACATCTGCTTTCCTAACCACAGAGCAGACATGTCTTGTAGCATCTTCTAGGGCAACAACTTAATCTCTACATCTTGCTTGGTCCATGGCTATCCTTCACATCACAGGGTGCCTCAAGTATGACCCATGCTGTGTACCTGTTTCCACTGCTCCCTGCAAGGTTGTCTGTCATTTGCTTCTCTTTCATCTTCCCTCTGGAGTCCACTGTATAATATTTCTTGTACTTGGTTTCTGAAAACACTTTTGAGTACATCAGCTATCCAGCTCAAGCATCTACCTTTTATTACTGTATTATTTTCTGCTTGAGTATTGTTTAAATCTGTTTTCAGTATCAAAATATTGAGATAACATACTGATGGTTTGTGGCTAGTTAATCTCACTTGCCTCTCATGGCATGTTTTCACGTGACTCCCAAATGAGTATGTCAAAGATTGAAACAGGATGGGCTAGGAGACATGGAAAATCTTATGCATCTTTAACTCGCAGACAGTATGCTTTGTGCACAGGGCATTCAGTTAGAAGAACGATGCCCGATGGAACTTTTTCATGGTACTGGTCTGTCACTTAGTACATTAGCTATTGCCAGCATCAGCCTTTTATCATTATAATATTCCTTAAGGATACGAGGACTGTCAGCATAACTTCACTGTTAATATGACGGTTTGAATCACTAGTACATACATCTGCCAGCAAACCTCATGTTTATTTTTGTGTAGTTTCTGAATCACAGCAAGCTATTGCTGCAGCAACTTACAGAATATTTTTGTACATCTGAACAATTTGAACTGGTATCCTGTCAGCATTAACCTTATCACTGTATAATATTCTTTTATGGTCAATCACTGAGTATAGATCCCGTAAGCATACCTTATGACTGTATTTATTCTCGCTTGTAGTGATGGTTGATCCATAAACTATATTGATAATTATTTTCATGCCGTTTGATTAAATACTGAGTCTATATGTTTCCATTGATTGTTTTCCAACATTCAGATTGATACAAAATCACTGGTATTACATTAGCTCTTTATATATATATCCTTAAATTGATATTGTCATGTGAGGATCTCTAAGCTAGAAACAAGAAAAATTCTGACTTGATCCTATTGTTGTTTACTTGCCCCATCTTGTGTTAATATTCTTTTTAAGTTTGTATTTGCTGCTGCTAGCTCTGCGTTTTCTATTTTTACTGATCTTTCATCTTGTGTTCAGTGTAGAAGCTCAATATACTCACTCTTGGTTATATGGTTGAAGTTTGAAGCTTAATTTGTTCTGTGGATTTTAGGCAAAGCGAATAGTTCTCACTTTAGGACAGTGCATCCGATTTCAGCAAACTTTTAGTGAACGCTCTTCGCAGGCGGGGGTCGGGTCAACCCAATGGCATATTTTTCCCCCAATGGCCTCAGGTACACCAGCCTTCAACTGGTACACTGACATGCTCTGGTAGTAAGTAAAGCAAGCCGCAGTACCTGGTTCAATCACCCACGGTGCGGAATTTTAAAATATTGGCTTCTGTTTGACTTATACAAAGGTAAAAGGTCCTACCTTATTCAGAAAGCAATGACAAACTATGACGTATAAGTGGTGCCTAGAAAATCGCTCGTTTACTGTGGTTGATGGCTACGTCCTGTAAAGGATATGCACAATTTTCATTTATTTTCAGTGTTGCTTACATTTGGTGTTTTAATGTTTGTCATTTTTGGAGGTTTATGTTCATTTCTATTTGCACAGTCTGTCTCTTTCTTTTCTGAAATACTGTTGAAGTAGGTACTTCCTAAGTCTTCCACTTTGGAGAACATTGTCAGTGTAATTCTTAGTGAATATCTTCTGTTGTATCTCTTACCCCTCAGAGAATTGATGATATTCTATTCATACTTTTGTTCCTACTGTGTACAAATGTAGGGGAACAAATACTGTGAACATTATTTACTCTCACCAATGCTACATATAGTAAAAGTAAAGTAAAGGAACCCTTTATATCTGTGGTATATAGGGCAAACAGTTTAGGCCTGTATTTTTCATTGACCGTCGGCACATGATGGGTGATGTGGTCAGCATCACGCCGGCCGCCTTTACTTTCCCAGAGCATGTCTGGTACCCAGTTGAGGCTGGGTCGACCTGAGATCCGTCGCGGTCTGGAAAAATTCCACGCACACTGCGGGAGTTGAACCCAGACCACCAGCCTTGAGTAACAAGTTCACTAACAACTACGCTACGCGCTCTCAATGCTACATATAAATTTAGAATAATACTTTTGATAATTGTGCATGTCAGTGAACTAGTCGCCTAGTGGTTACGGGACCCAAATTTGGGGTGTAAAGAATAGAACCACTGTTACCTGCCACACATGTCATAAGAGGCAACTAAGAGGTTTGCTGAAATCGGATGCACATATCCTAAACTTGTAGAAGTCTATGTGTTTAGAAGCCTACCAAACCAATGTGCAACATATGCACATTCTTGGCAAAGATCAAACATATCACAAAGAGTGATTAAAATTGGTGTAAAGAACGAACGCAAAGAAGAAGAAGATTAGTAAAGGTAATCAAGTCTAGGATGTTCTTATCACATTTGACTCAAATTTATTTTGTATCTGAAACATGTGAGCTATAAAAATGATTATTAATATTATCGTTATTCTTCAATAGAATGGACTCGTTTGTGTTGGCTGAGACTTTCAAGTACCTGTATCTTCTCTTCTCTGAAAAAGAGGATATAATATTAGACCTGGATGACTTTCTTTTCACTACTGAGGCACATCTGTTGCCCTTGTCCCTTTCAATAGGAAATTACTCCTGGAAGACCCAGCCAAAAGTTCGTCCTGATATCTACAAATTTGATAGGATGTCAGTGGCTGAGATGACTAAGGCAGCTGATGATGAAGCCAGTCTTGATAGCGAGGGTGGTAATGATTATGATGAAGACGAAGAACGAGGTGTCTGTCGCAATTATCATGTCACTAACTCTGAAGGTCCCGGTTACCCACACAGACTGAGACATCAGTTGCGAGATATGGTGGACAAAATGCATCCAAAGATTCGAACAGAGCCACAGAGACTTAAAGCTGCTGACTTTGTGGCAGGCAACAAGGAGCATCTGGAAATTCTCCGTGATATGGGCATCCGTATTGCCACAATGCCAGATGGACGTATCCAGTTATTGCACACTTCATCAGAGGCACTTTCCACAGCTTATGCTGAAGCAGGTTTGCAGTTCATGCAGGAGATGATTGAGCTCAGCAAGTTGCAAAAACAGGATAGCCAACATGAACCAATGTTTATTAGACTCATATCAGATCCTTTCAATGGCTCAATTGTTTACAAGGCAGGGCCATCTCAGTTTGGGTATAATCTCAGCAATAACCCACCCATACAAGGAGCTCTAGCTGTTACAAGACCATTCAAAGCCTGTACAGAAATTGAAAATGGTGATGAGATTGAAGGAAAAATTGCAATAATAGAAAGAGGAGACTGTATGTTTGTTGACAAAGCAAGAAACCTGCAACGCAAAGGAGCAATTGGCGGCATTGTTCTAGACCAAGCTCAAGGATCTTCCAGCGAGTTGCTGAGCTTGTTTGCCATGTCAGGAGATGGTACCAATGATGTGAAGATTCCTATGGTATTTTTGTTTTGGAAGCAAGGACGAGATCTCTTTGAAGCATTGAACACATACCCCAACCTTCTTGTGGAGTTGACATCAAGAGATGGTAAGCATTGTTATAAAATGAGACAAAAATTGTTTGTTATTTTCGTTGTTTTAATTCTTTCTTGTTTTTGGTTCCATTTTACAGAAAATTCAGGGAAAATGTAGATGAGACTGGCTAATAATTTTTTAACAATAAAACACTTTCTTATATTGAAGAAATCATATTTAGAACCATCAGAGAATTATTGCAGTAACAGAGGAGTTGACAAGCTAACTTCCAACAGTGCTTAATGTGAGGAACATTAGATATGGAGACCGACAGTGGTTACGGAGTCCAAATTGGGGTGTAAAGAATAGAATTCATCTCTTTTATTCAGAGAGCAGCTGGCTTAATGGTTAAACAAGGTGCGGTTTCCTGATGGAAACATCCTGTGTTTGACCATTCTGTAAGGTCAAACGTTATTTCTGTTGGGTAGAAAATAAAACTGCTAACCTGCACATGTGTGGCGATAACCTTCGGCAAGCAGCCTTAATGCCTTTGTCTTATAAAACCTCCAAGTGTACTCTCAGAAATGAGAATAGAGCGCTGTAAGAAATTTAAAAAAAAATATTCAGCTGTCTGAAGCTGATATATTATCAAGAGAACTGTATGTTGTCATTTTTATCCTTGAAAGTTAGGCTAAACTTATTTAGATTAGCGCCGTCCAGTGGTTGCCGGGCCCAAATTGGGGTGTAAAGAATAGAATCACTGTTACCTGCCACGCATATCGTAAGAGCGGACTAAGGAGGTTGGTCATGGGGCTAGCTACCCCACACCATAAAAAACACTAGATGGCTACAGACGGAGAGCGAACCGAGTAAACGCTGGCTGTAACCGGACACATCGCCGAAGGATAAGCACCAGAGCTCCAAATGGTGGTGAAGATGTGACGTAAAATACACCAATGCTAAGGCTGCATGAATCAGATTTCCACATGAATAGAATTTATGGGGAGGTCTGGACAGGCAGTGATCGCACGAGAGAGATTAGCGCTGTTGTCAGGCATTATTAGTTATATAATACAAGAGTGCACATTTGTAAACTTACAATTGTTGATTTCTTCCAGGTGTACCTGATGATGCAGATGTGAAATCTGAAGTTCCTTCACCTACAGGATCTTCAGCTCCTTTTGGAACATCTGAGCCTTCTTCCACTACATCCCCATTGCTGCCTTCTGTTGCAACTGTCACAGAATATGATGCAAGCAGCATCAATGAGCAAACAGACAGCACAAATGTAGCACCACCTCTATTACATTCAGCATCTGTTCCCACAATTTCAAGTGCACCTTTAGATGCAACAGACAGTCTACCCAAGTCTGAGCATGCTTTTTACCATCATGAGTTCTTGGATACAGCTACACAACAATACTTCTTGCAGGCGGGTACAAAATTTGTTCACCTAAACATTGAAGTGTCACCACGAAATGAAATGGACTCTGAAGCAGACTGCAGGAGAATGAAGTATGAAGCAATTCCAAATGGCTCTAAAATGTTCACTTTTTATTTACGTTATAGGTTTTCTGGATCGGATAAGCCTAATTTGAATGAGATGTATCTTGATGTAATTCATTCCCTGCAGCACGAGACAAACTTTGAGCAACTTGATCAGTCTTCACAATACAAGAAAGCAATAGCCAGGTTTATGGAGTCTGCCTTTTTTTCCATAGATCGCATTGATAATGAATCGCTTGAATTAATGCTTCATTTTACAAAGTTGATAAAAATACGGCACACTTTTCCAGAGGGTGAAACTGTTTTTGTTGGTAAAAGTAAACATGTTGAAACAAACCCAAATTCTGAAATACCTCATCCTGACATCACAGTTCATACTTTCAAAGTTTCTAATAATGGATTGTCGTCATCTTATGTGTCTGACACTGGTGCTCAAACAAACTTACTAGAAAGTAATGTAGAAAATGAATATGTAGATGACCCTGGAGAACAGGAACATCAGAACCACTTTCAAAACCAACATAAAAATACATTACTAGAGCAACATCTACCACCAATGCATAGTATAGACCTCTCCAGCAATCCTAGTTCTCAGGAATCTTCCACAGACTCAGCATCTATATCTGAATTCCTTGAAATATCTTCAACAATTTCACCCACAAAGTCTTCCTTAACAGAGAAGGATGTCAGAGATGAGATTAGAAGCACATTTGAAGACAGATTGAGTCAGGATTTGAACTCTCAGTCTGCAGACTCTATAGACCAGCATAATTTAGATCAGTCATTATTATCCTCTTCATCATCACCGTTATCATCAGAGGCAGCGTTAGAGGATGAGGAAAAAGTGGGTTCAGATCAAACTAAAGATGAATTGTGATAAGGATAAAATTGAGTTCAGGATAAAATTAGGAATTGTCATACGAATTTGTAGCTATAACTATTGGTTGTTATATAATGTTCTTTGTCCATAGTTAATATACTAGTTTGTATTATAGTAATGGTGATCCTTTAGTATGCAATGTTGAAGTTGTGGGAAGTGCTAAAGACCTTGCATTTCTAAGACTTAGCATTTGAAGATATTTTGACATGTTCTATTCATTGCTACTATCATTCCTTAACCCTCATTGGAGTCTCTGTTGCTAAGTGGTTATGCCCTTTGCCTTGTGAGTCAAAGGTTGTGGGTTCGAATCCGGACCGCGCCATTCTGTTCACGAGTGCAGTTTTTACAGGAGACCCCTAGGATTGTTGCCGGAGTTACAGAGTTCGTACTTTGTGCAATACTCTCGGCAGGTGGCGTGCCATTTCTGCGGAGAGGATCGAGCCATATGGGGTAAAACCCGGTGCAATGAAGTCAATCCTTCGGCTTTGAAACCCTTTATTCCTTAACTCTGTAGTTAAGCACCTGTTTACAATAGGGTCAACTTGAGCCCAACTACATCGAGCGATTCCGTCTCTTTTGATTCCAAAACCAATGCTTTAACTTGTAAAGATATCCATATAATTATCTTAGCGTATTGAGAAGGTAAACCTCTCTGCCACATGTTAAGACAGTATTATGAGGTTTCAAACTCTTCACATACCACATTAATTGGGTTACTTTTACATGTTTTTGTTAAGCAATAAAACAGTAAGATATCGTATGATATCATTTTAATAGTTATTAAATAGTAAATGATCTGATTGCATTGAGCAAAAGGAATGAAATTGTGTGTTATTCACAAATAATACTGATTTTATTCCGCATATCAAACATTCACAAATAAGACATGAGTTCTACAAACTATTCCAAATAAGCACATGAGTTCTACAACTATTCCCACAAATAAGCACATGAGTTCTACAAACTTTCTCCGTTGATAAATTTTAATATTTAATTATCATTTATTTCTGTTGGTACTTTTTCCTGATAAATTGATTATTGATGGGACCATCATCATTGCACTTTAGTGAGTAACCATGTGTGCTCTGATCTCTTTCTTTCACAAGAAGATCTCAGCTGTAGAGCACGAACTCCATAGCACGCGAGGTCCACGATGTAATTTGAAGATGTCACAGATAATTGTGTAGGAATTTTATTTTAATCTTTTCTAATATATGTTGGAGCGTAGTTGTTAGTGAACTCGCTTCGCAAGGCTGGTGGTCTGAGTTCAGCTCCCGCAATGCGCTTTGAATTTTTCCCGACCGCGACTGCTCTCAGGTTGACCCAGCCTCAACTGGGTACCAGACATGCTCTGGGAAAGTAAAGGCGGCCGGCGTGATGCTGACCAAATCACCCATCGTGTGCCGAAGGTCAATGAAAAATACAGGCCTAACACTGTATTGACCTATATACCACAAGGTATGAAAGGGTTCCTTTACTTTTTTTTTTTTTTTAAATATATGTTGGCCTGGCAGTGGATTTCCAGTCTGCTCTTCTCGATTTTGAATTTCCAAGTGTTATTTTACTTGCTCAAATTGAACATGGACCTACATTTTATCATCCATCTCCGATAGACTAGAACTCGATCTCACTACACTGGATCAGAGATCTCTGGAAAATATCCAGATAGCTCTACAAGGAACAAACCAAGACATTTAGCAGAAGGCAAGCCTCTTAACCTCTAGACTACAGAGACTTTCCCCTTGATAAATATAAGGCTATATAGGTTTTCAAGTAACAAAACAAAGATGAATGAAGGGCCATACAGAACTGTTATTACATCCCCTGTAGTAATAAGACCAAGTTAAATAGAAAGATGAATGAAGGGCCATATCAGAACTGTTATTACATCCCCCTGTAGTAATAAGACCAAGTTAAATAAAAAGATGAATGAAGGGCCATATCAGAACTGTTGTTACATCCCCCTGTAGTAATAAGACCAAGTTAAAGTGGAAATTCCCCTTCTCTCACTTTATGTGAACCATGCATTCCAGTGTTGTTAGATAAAAACAACTTCATTTTAAAAATAACACAACATGTGAAAACAAGGTTATTTTATATCACAAAATAAATTTAACACTAAAGAATAGCAGTGTTATGTAACTTTTATAAATAAGTAACCATGGACTCATAGACAGGTGTCAAATTGCTATAAGGTTTACAGTTATAAGGTTTACAGTTATCAGTTATATGAGGACTATCATCATAGCACTCCGAACATGTTCATAGGTGCTCCGATCTCCAGCGGCCCAACACGCCGGTTCGATGTTGATTAATCAATCTCTTTGCATATTTAGTATGTCGTTCTTTTGGACTGCACTAATATTGACACCCATCTCTCTCAATCTGGTCAGCGAGTGGGATTCACAGCCCAGACTCCTCTGTTCGAAAAGACTCCCTCAATGCATGAAGAATGTCATTTCGATACGTGGCAGCTCCCTAGGATATCGTAGCCAAGCCAGCTAATCTATCAGCTAGTTCATTACCCCCAACTCCTGCGTTCCCAGGGACAAAAGTGAAGGTGATTTCTCTGATCATATAAAGCTTACAGTCTTCTATCAAACATTTTCCAATTTCTTGACTAAGCTCATTCACCTTAGGACTACATGGGGCTATGTTTCCTACTTGTATGGAAAATATCTGTTTTTGAAGAAAAAAATATGTCCACTACACTACAAGAGAATAAGACAAAATGTGCATGCAACTAGCAACTGTTTGGAAAATGTCCATTATTTTAAAAAAATAATATGCACAATACACTCTACCAAGAATGTAGCAAAAAAAAAAGAATGAGAAATGTTTGCATGCAACAAGCAACTGTTTGTAGAAAAATTAAATGCTTCACTTTTTTTATTGAGCATGAAAAATACACTGTAGTAAATAAAGGTAGACGATAGCAATAGTTTCTAAGATAAATGAATGACTGGACCAACATACATATGGTTACTACTACTTTTCTTTAGTGTCAATGTGTTGTATTGACAACTTCTTCTTCACCCCTAGGAAAGCATTGGTCCGCAACCAAAGCCTTCCAAGCTCGCCTATCCAAGGCCATCTTTTCCAGATCTCTCCACTCTCTCCCGTTTTCTTGCATTCCGTCTCAACTCTCGTCTCCAGGTGTTCCTGGGTTTTCCCTACCTCTTTTGTCCTGGGGTTCCATCGGAGAGCCTGTCTCACGATGCTGTTAGGGTTTCTCAGTTTGTGTCCTATCCATCTCCGCCTTCTGCTCCTTATCTCTTGTTCCACCTGTCGTTGTCCTGTTGTATCCATCGCCACCTTCTGCTCCTTATCTCTTGTTCCACCTGTCGTGTCCTGTTCTATCCATCTCCGCCTTCTGCTCCTTATCTCTTGTTCCACCTGTCGTTGTCCTGTTGTATCCCAGAGTTCCCTGTTTGTAGTCCTGTCATACCATCGCGGATGGAGTATCCTGTGCAGGCATCTATTGATGAATGTCTGCAACGTTTTGGTGTTCCCCTTAGTTGTTCACCGACAACCACTACACTTTAAATTCAGATTGATATCTGTTCAAATGTTATGTTCTTATCAAAGACAAACATTAATGAATCTTGGACATTTTGTATTTCTGGCCTTGCTTTTATTACTATCTGTCAATCGTTGACTATTTCTCTCTCGTCTTTAATCTTTCCTTCTACTATGATATGTAACAGTTCTTATATCTCTTCATATATCTGGGTGTTTTTTTTGTGTTTTTTAAAAACAAAATTGCCTAATTCTGTAACTATTTATTTTTAACTGCACCTGCTTTCCCAAAATATGCTCTATTTTCTGTTTCCAAAGTTCAAGGTTCAAGTTTATCGTCTTCTTCTTTACGTTCGTTCTTTACGACAATTTTAATCACTCTTTGTGATATGTTTGATCTTTGCCAAGAACGTGTATACATTGCACATTGGTTTGGTAGGCCCCTAAACGCATAGACTTCTACACATTTAGGACACATGCATCCGATTTCATCCAAAGGTTCACGTTTATGTCTTCCAATGACTTATTCACTGTCCTCATTTCTGTACCACATATTAATGACAGAAAATAGATAAAATACTTGCACAGATGGTCTCATTACTTATTGTTTGAGTTGTGAATATCTTTTTTTTTTAATTTACTTGTTTTGCCCATTTTTATGATCTTATTTTGTTGCATGTTTCAAATGTGTTATTATTTGTCAAATGTATAAGATACTAGCATATTTATAGTTTTCTTAACCTTGTCTGCTCCAGTTTTATTTCTGTGATACATGTATAAAATATTTTTGTGTGTTTAAATATGAGACACATTGCAACTATAACTACCATTGTTATCTATTATAGTCAGGAATCTGTTCTAGAACAATGTGGTGTATTGGGAAATACAGTGTTCAGTCTGTATTTGTCTTTATTATTTTTTTCGATCCAGAAGCACTTGAGCTTTCGCTCGTGTGCCATGGACATCGTAACCCTTCTGTTCGGTGCCACGGACACCGTAAATCTGGGAAACCTGTGGCTTTTCTGCCAGCCCGCGGAATTGAACCCGCGCTCACAGAGGGCGTGTCTCCCTCGCTGTCCAACGCGCTGGGCACGCAGGCATTTGTCTTTGATCAATGGCACAGGATGGGGGATGTGGTCAGCATCTTGCTGGACATCTTTACTGCCCAGTATTTCTGTACTATCTATTTGAGGTTGGATCATCATAAGTACTGTTGCTGTTGGAGAAAATCAAACTCCAACTGTAGAATTTGATCTCAGGACCGCCGCTACAAAGCAAATGCACTAAACACTCACGAGTGCAGTTTTTCCAGAGACCCCTAGGATTGTTGCCGGAGCTACGGAGTTCGTGCTTTGTGCAATACTCTTGGCAGGTGCCGTGCCATTTCTGCGGAGAGGACCGAGCCATATGGGGTAAAACCCGGTGCAATGAAGTCAATCCTTCGGCTTTAAAACCCTTTAAACTATATTGTCACTACTCTCTGTTGGTATCTATGATAACTGTCTAATGACTTGGGAGTAGCAATTGTTATATTTGCATTGTTTATTACTTTTCTGTTGAATATATAAGCAGGATCTCATTTGGTTGCAGCAAACAATGATAGATACCAAAGTGGCAAGTGTCTTTCATATGGTTGAAAATGTTCCTTATTCGAAATGACCTCACTGTGTCTTAAAAAGTCACAAAGCATGCACCTACTTTTTGGCTCAGATCACATACAAGCTGCAGTGAGTTGTTGGAGAGATGAGCAATAAAGAGTGAATGCCAGAAAGAACAAAAGATGTCTGAGACTGCAAGTTCAGGCAAACCCAAGCATAACTTTAGGCCAATCAGAGGGGACTGCCTAGGTAGTTGATAGTAGCTTGGCCTGCTAGCTTGAGAGTCTCATGCTGGGTTCAACCTACTGTCCGGCATTGGTTCGAGTCCTGGTCTTATCAGGACGATAACGTGAGTACCTCTGAAGTCGAGAAAACTGCCTGTCATCAAAGCAGGGAATACTAATTCAGATACATACAAGCTGCCAGTGAGTAATTTACAATGTGCACGCTGGCCATTGAAGAAATTGAAAAGGATTTTCACGAAAAATCAGTTTAGAATGAAACTGTCTGAGTTGAAGTTGACAAGAAAGAAAAAAAGAAAAAGGCCAATCAGAAAGCCACAAATACCAACACAAGACGATTACTATAATATGAGCAGATTAGAACAAGTTGTCATTCTGCACCCTTAGAACAGGACGCAATCACTCCGCAGCCACATGTATGCAAAATTCAAGATTACGATTCAGCCATGTGTACATGGGACAGGCACACCAGACTGCAGAGCACATACTTCAAGACTGTCACGAATATGATACACTGAGGCAAACTCACTGGCCTAACGAAACAACACTCGACAGAAAACTACACGGACCTCTGTGTGAGCTACAAAAGACAGTGAAGTTCATACAAGAGACTATATATACAATAGAATATATAGACAAATTTCAAGCGAACGAAAGGAAGGAAGGATAACTTTAGGCCAAGATATTTTGAATGTGGTTGTTCTACATGCTGTAGGTGTCAAAAAGCCAGTACGCAATGTACTCTTGTTCTCTGTGCACACCACACAGATCACAAAGAGTGGTTAACTTGGTTGATAAGAATGAACGCAAAGAAGAAGTAAAAAGTGTAAGTAAAACTAAAACTTTTGAACATGTTCTTTTTCCTAAATGTTCTTTCTTGCCGCATCATAACATTGGCATTTCGCTCTCATGCTTTTTGGCTCAGATCATATACAAGTTACAAAGAGTGGTTGAGAAGAGGTTACTTTAGGGTAAACGCAAACCAGTGCCAGTATGAATGGATGATACCTTGTTTCAGTATGAAGATTATCATGGTCTAGGGAAGCTCACCCAAATATCATGCTTGCAGAAAGTGGCTGTACTTGTCTATGAGTCTGTAAATGTTTAACTGTGAAACTATATTTATGTTCTAAGATGCAGATCACATGCAGACCACAAAAAGAGGCAGACACCATGTAGCAACTGCAATAATAGTAATAAATTAATATTAATACTAACATGAATAAAAATAATACATTATGTACGAAGGCAGTGAATGAAATTAATACAAAACACGACAATCCAGACACTTATCTTTGTCCCGGTCATTCTGGGGTCAAGGGCAGTGAGAGAGCAGATGCACTGGCGGGCAATGCTATGATTGAGAATGGGTCTTCTATGGACAAAAGCAACATCATCAACGCTCTAAGAGAAAACATACGCTCTGAAGATTTCAACGAAGAAGATAAAGGACATTCTCTATCTCGGTTGCGCAAGTTATACATACAGATAGGTCGGCAGAAAAGAAAACACGTGAGAAACCAAGTAGATACATCAATCAACACAGAATGGGAATTGTTAGCCTGAACACACTGAGATACATGCTTGGAAGGAGATCGGAGCAATTATGGACATGTCCGATGAAGATGATCCTCAAATGAACAATAACAACAGAGTGTAACTTAATCCTGACTACAAGTTGAATTTTTAAACAAATATTGTTTACGAAAAAAAAAGACTAAAATCATTGTTACTTAGAAACACATTTTTTTTCTATTGTGATTCTGATTGATGTCAAAGCAGGAGGTATACAATAGGGTGCCAGGAATGTATCACACGGGAACAGGTGGACACCACATTGGACAGTGCAGCCCTAAGGTATCTACTGGCCAATGAGAGGGATGTAGGATGGTGTTGGGCTTTTGCATACATGAGTGCTTCCGATCTAGTGATTTGCCTAGATGATTCATAAAACAAAGCAAAGATTTTGAGCTTGATGTACTCTGTGATAAGATGTTGTGCCAATTCTTGGTGCTGTTTTATCATTTCAAATTTTAGACTTGCAATTAGCAGTTTTGGTTTATGTATACTGCAATCTGATTTTACATTCATTTGATACTCAGACCCATTCTTGTCTCTCCTGCATAATTGTATCTCCGTCTGCCATTTTAAATGAGCTTCCATGTTGAGATATGTCAGCCATGATGTGTTCTGTAATAAAATGATACAAAATTTATAAATGTTTGCAAATAAATTTATAAACATTTTTTAATATTTCAAATACAGAGAATAACATGGTCTAAGTTTCTTTTTTTCCCACATAACTTAACCATGCTTATTCCTGTTACTATTGTATAATTGTTCATATTGAGTGTATATTATTAACACTGCACTTAGTTTGTTTTGATGAAGTTGAATGTTGGATGGACTTTAGTAACACTATAAATAACTACAGGGAATAGAACAATTAAATATGAAAGGAAACAGTCACATTCAAGTACAGTAACAGAGTTTGTATTTCACCAGCAGGTCTTTACGAAATACAAGATGTAGAGAAAAGCACAAAATAAACCAAATCAATTTGACTGCTGAAGAAATTTGATTTGATTCAGCCCTTTTGTACTGCACTTCTTAGGGAATGCTAACCTGAAATAAATGCTTGCAGAAAACAGATGCACCAGGCCGTAAGGAATGGGATAACGGATTCTACGGTTGCCAATCTGCCTTGGAGATTTAGCCACGCAGTAAGAATGTCAGACCTACCATCACGAGGGTGGCCAAAACTTACTGCAGGAAGAGGTCGGCACAAACAGGGAAGCAGAAATCATAGGAATTATATCCTACAGAACTGCCCTCAGTATGCAGACTTCAGAAGAAAGATGTGGCCCACTTACACTAGCGTCCAAGACAAACTGTATGGCGTGGCTGATAATCTGCGGCAGACGGCTGCCTTTGTTAGAGAATCCGAAATCCCAATTTAGTGAGAATGCAGAAGAAGAAGAAGTACTGCACTTCTTGTATCCATTCTTTCAAAATTACCTGTTGCTCTGAAAGTTAACTCTATCGTTATTATACTTTTATAAGACTGTCTTGAGAGTCTGTAGCTCAAGCGGTATTAAGCTCGATCACAACCCAAGCATACCTGGTTCGAACCCCACTGTTGGCAAGTTTGGAAACAAGTTTCATGTGGATTTTACAAAAGGTAAAATAGACCTCACCGCTCAGAAAGCAATGGCAAACTACTGAACGTATAAGTGGTGCCTAGAAAATCAACGACTCGTTTACTGTGGTTGATGGCTATGTCCTGTAAAGGATATGCCACGATTTTCATCTCAAGACTGTGTAACTTTGTATTTGCTTTTTGTCTTTATAGGCTGCCAATGTATAGTGTATTTGAAAGCTATGCAATATAATATTGTTTATTTATTATGAGATTATTTGTTCCTTAACTATTGATACAAATATTTTATAAAAATGTCTGATAAATAAGACTGCGCGATGTTGAAGAAAGATATACCTTCATAACAAGAGGGTAAAATTTGATTGCAAATGTGTATCTAGTATGCTTCTTCTTCTTCTCTTCCACCATTTACTTCTTTATAGTAGTGTTGGGGGTTTGCATATCTAGTATGCAAAACTGAATAATAATATTTTGTTCACTATAATAATTTAGGATGACCTTAATAATTCCTCTCGTACTGTCATAAGTTACATAGGGCCTGCAAGTAATTTCTCCATACTGCTCAATCCTGGACAACTCGCTCAATCTCCTCCATGGAACTGAGACTGATATTTCCTGCCTCTCTCAGCAAAGTTCGTTTCAGAGTCTCCTTAGGTCGACCTCTCTTTCTTGAACCCTTTGCATCTGACTTCAATGCCTGATAATAATTTAGGATGACCTTACTAAGTATTAAATAACAAATTCTTCTGCCAATACTTTCAGAGATTGAGAGTTTATCAAAAGTGAATATCTTTTTAAAGAAAGCAGTGGTCATTCTTAGATTGTCGTTACCGCTTGAGGGTTACCGGGCCCAAATTTGGGGTGTAAAAAATTAGAACCACTGTTACCTGCCACACATGTCGTAAGAGGCAACTAAGGTGTTTAGACTGAAATTGAATGCATGTGTCCTAAATGTGTAGAAGTCTACGCGTTTAGGGCCTACCAAACCAATGTGCAACTTATACATGTTCTTGGTAAAGATCAAACATATCACAAAGCGTGATTAAAATTGGTCGTAAAGAACTAAGTAAAGAAAGAAGAAGAGATTGTCATTGTGCTGGTAGATAATAGAATAGTTTTTATGAGAAAATATTAATAACTAAATATATATTTCTACGGGGTCTCTGTGGCTAAGTGGCTATGCCCTTTGCTTTGTGAGTCAAAATTTGTGGGTTCGAATCTGGACTTTCCACCTTTCAGAGATTGTTGCTGGAGGTATGGAGTTCGTGCTTTGTGCAATACTCTCGGCAGGTAGCGTGCCATTTCTGCGGAGAGGGACCGAGTCATATGGGGTAAAACCTGGTGCAATGAAGTCAATTCTTCAGCTTTAAAACCCTTAAATATATTTCTGCATTTAAATTTCTAAAATTAAAGGATTCTCAGAGTTTTGTAAACAGATGATTCTGTGGTGTTCAAAGGTCAGTAAATATTTTAGTGAAGAAAAGCCTGTACATAACTCTTGTTCTACCTCTGAAGTCTTAACAGTTCTTTGCAGGAGGGGATTTTGTTCTTCTCTAGCTGATTCTAGTAACCTTGAACGTTTACCGTAGAATTAACTGAACATTCTGGATTAACACTCCAGTACGGACTCATTACACAGTTTATAAATTATCTGTGTGATACAGAGCCCATTCCAGTTTAATTATGTTTATGTTAACAATTGTTTTAATGATCCCCCTATATTATTTATGTATTTTAAATTTATGTTTTCCAATAATGTTATCTTAGATCAATGTCGTTTTTTAATGTGGGTGACAATGTTATGTTATGCGATCGACGTCATGACACATTAGGCATTCCCATTCATGCTCTGTCCTCCACTGCAGCAGCCATCCCAAAGTCCATTTGCTCACAGTACCCATGAGAAGTTGATTACTATATCTTCTCTCTCTACCACGAAGATGACACTGTCTGGCATGTGTGTATGGCAATGAGAGACAGCAGGCACGCTTGCATGAACAACCACTGATCATGAGGAAGTTGAAGATGTATAAGGGTATCTGGCTGCTCATGAGGAAGTTGAAGATGTATAAGGGTATCTGGCTGCTCATGAGGAAGTTGAAGATGGATAAGGGTATCTGGCTGCTCATGAGAAAGTTGAAGATGTATAAGGGTATCTGGCTGCTCATGAGGAAGTTGAAGATGTATAAGGGTATCTGGCTGCTCATGAGGAAGTTGAAGATGTATAAGGGTATCTGGCTGCTCATGAGAAAGTTGAAGATGTATAAGGGTATCTGGCTGCTCATGAGGAAGTTGAAGATATATAAGGGTATCTGGCTGCTCATGAGGAAGTTGAAGATGTATAAGGGTATCTGGCTGCTCATGAGGAAGTTGAAGATGTATAAGGGTATCTGGCTGCTCATGAGAAAGTTGAAGATGTATAAGGGTATCTGGCTGCTCATGAGGAAGTTGAAGATGTATAAGGGTATCTGGCTGCTCATGAGGAAGTTGAAGATGTATAAGGGTATCTGGCTGCTCATGAGGAAGTTGAAGATGTATAAGGGTATCTGGCTGCTCATGAGGAAGTTGAAGATGATATAGGGTATCTGGCTGCTCATGAGGAGTTGAAGATGTATAAGGGTATCTGGCTGCTCATGAGGAAGTTGAAGATGTATAAGGGTATCTGGCTGCTCATGAGGAAGTTGAAGATGTATAAGGGTATCTGGCTGCTCATGAGAAGTTGAAGATATATAAGGGTATCTGGCTGATCATGAGGAAGTTGAAGATGTATAAGGGTATCTGGCTGCTCATGAGGAAGTTGAAGATATATAAGGGTATCTGGCTGCTCATGAGGAAGTTGAAGATGTATAAGGGTATCTGGCTGCTCATGGGGAAAGTTGAAGATTATAAGGGTATCTGGCTGCTCATGAGGAAGTTGAAGATGTATAAGGGTATCTGACTGCTCATGAGGAAGTTGAAGATGTATAAGGGTATCTGGCTGCTCATGAGAAAGTTGAAGATGTATAAGGGTATCTGGCTGCTCATGAGAAAGTTGAAGATGTATAAGGGTATCTGGCAGCTCATGAGAAAGTTGAAGATGTATAAGGGTATCTGGCAGCTCATGAGGAAGTTGAAGATGTATAAGGGTATCTGGCTGCTCATGAGGAAGTTGAAGATGTATTAGGGTATCTGGCTGCTCATGAGGAAGTTGAAGATGTATAAGGGTATCTGGCTGCTCAGCGACCTCTGGTTGGAAGAGGACACTAAAATTGATGTTGACTCTATCCAGCTATTTAAGGAGTTCTCCTGCTTCATCTTTTTGTATCGTCTCTTACAACCAATTTTAATCACTCTTTTGATATGTTTGATCTTTGCCAAGAACGTATATACGTTGCACATTGGTTTGTAGGCCCCTAAACGCATAGACTTCTACATGTTTAGGACACATGCATCCGATTTCAGCCAATTTAAGGAGTTTAGAATCACACATTACAACAAAAGAAACCACCAGAAAACTACAGACCTTCATAAATGGATGTTTACGTAGAATAGAGGGACTGAGATGGTATGATAAGGTTACGAACGAGGAACTCAGAGAAAGAACTAAGCAGATACCAGTGGAGTGTTCACTTGAAGACATTGAACCCGGTGAAGAATGGGTACCAACAGGAATCAATCCATTATTTTTATTATGTATCAGACTTGATAAAGAATGCAGACTATAACCAATGGTCGTGGAGGCAGAAGTTCAGGAGTCAATTTCTTAGAACTTGTCTGAGAATGATGTAATCATGTATACAGACGGGTCAGTGTTGCAACATGTGCAGAGCTCATGGGCTTTCCCTGCTCAAGTTAAAGGAGATGTTGTGAAGGAAGACAGATGTCGTTTTGCCAGGACTATAAACAGTTTCACTATGGAAATCATGGCAGTAACTAAACCAATGATCTGGCTGGAATCACAGATTTTTATCCATGCATGTTTTCTTGGTGACTCAATGAGTATGCTCAGGAAGATTGAAACAGTCTAGGCTAGGAGACAATGGACGGAGTCGCTGAGGAGGTCTGAGTTGACAAAAATCAGTTTTATTTTTGTGCCAGGGCATGCGGGTGTAAGGGGAAATGAACTGCAGTGATAGGCTTGCAGATATGGCTGCTGTACAAAGCGGGCGAACAATGGACCAGGCTGATATTATAAATTCCCTAAGGGAGAGAGGTCGTGTACATGATTCACGTAATAGTGGGGAATCTACAACACTAACCAGACTGAAAGAATTCCAAGTCAAATGTGGTGTAGCTAGACAAGAACACTATGCTGGTAGACAAAGAAGAATAGTAAACCAACGAAGAACCGTTAGCGCTCCAGCTGAGAGACATACTGAGGGAAATCAGAACAGTTATGGTCTAATTGGTTCGACATGCAGTGTGATGTTCCGACGACTAAACTACGCATCTAATGACTTCAAAATGACTATGCAACGGATAACGCAGACAAGGGATCTACACAAAAACAACCATTGATACCAACAGCCCTCTACACAGGCAAACATATCCTAAAAACAGCAAATAGAGAAATTTGGCTGAATAGATGGACCATGGGAAACATTGACCACCTTACAAGGAGAGATCAGATTACCATTTCTCAACTTTGAACCCAACAAATACCAACGGTCACATAAACAAACTCAACTACAAAACATTCCAGACTGCCAAAGTCATTATGAAACTCGCCCGAGTGGTTACCGGGTCCAAATTTGGGGTGTAAAGAATAGAACCAGTTACCTGCCACGCATGTCGTAAGAGGCGTCTAAGGAGGTTTGGCTGAAATCGGATGCACATGTCCTAAACGTGTAGAAGTCTATGCGTTTAGGGGCCTACTAAACCAATGTGCAACGTATACACGTTCTTTGCAAAGACCAAACATCACAAATAGTGATTAAAATTGGTCGTAAAGAACGAACGCAAAGAAGAAGAAGATTATGAAACTGTTGTTCACCAACTCTTGAGGTGCCAAGTGTTGTAGGATGTTGTGAAGATTCTTCTTGCTCCATTGCAGATAAATAGAACATATTAAATGGAACAAACAATTTACAAACACATACAGATGCTGCTACATAACATTAGATCAAAGGGCAAGAACCCAATGAGTCACTGGATCATTGAAGAAGAAGATGAAAGTTATAGAAAGTTAATGTTTTGGTGCCTACTTTTGGTCACAATTGTCCATGCTCTTCAGCCAGATGTTTGGCATAGCTTTCTAATGTATCATCTATCATTTATTTATCTTGTATGTATTCTATTGTCTATTTCCAGGTGGAAAATGGGAGTTGGCTGTGTCCACTCTTGTCGTTAAGCGTAGGGATGGGAACTTTAATTTGCGTTCTAGGGCCAGATGAGTCGCCCCTTGTTGTGTTATATCCGTGTTTATGTAGTGTGGTCTTGATATTGTCTATCCATCTTTTCTTGGTCTTCCCTTAGCTCTAGTACCTGATCTCTTTTATTGTATGCTGTTATTGGTGGTTGGTTGTATTTCATTCTTATTAAATGTCCAAACCACTGCATTTGTTGTCTTTCGATGTATTTGATGCATGAAGTTATGCCAACTCTGCTTCTGATGTCCTCATTTCGTAGTCTTTCTTTCCTGGTGACCCCACTTCCTTCCTCCATAATTTTATGTATTACATGGTAACATTCAGCGTTCTTTTTTTTCCCCTAAATTTCTGCTAATGTACATTTTAAAAAAATAATGTAAATTATGTTGGTCATAATAATTGATATTGAGAATGATATTGTATTATTTTATCCTTTATCAACGTTTTAAAGTCGTGTCAACCATTATTTGTTGTATGTTGAAACCTATTCTGTCATGTTGCTGGATAACTGAACTTTAACCCTGATTTTGTCCAAACTTGACATTCCAAATGCACATCAAGCACAATGTTTGTAATGTGAATCAATTATTACCAATGAAGAACTTAAACTAGTAATTGCAATGTGTCTAAATTTTAGCACAAATTTTTGATTAAAATAAAGTATGCATACTTATGACAGTTTGTGGCATGTGTTAATAGAATCGATCCGCCCCCAAGTGGTTACTGGGGCCCAAATTTGTGGTGTAAAGAATAGAACCACTGTTACCTGCCATGCATGTCGTAAGAGGCGATTAAGGAGGTTTGGCTGAAATCGGATGCACATGTCCTAAATGTGTAGAAGTCTATGCGTTTAGGGCCTACCAAACCAATGTGCAACGTATACACGTTCTTGGCAAAATCAAACATATCACAAAGAGTGATTAAAATTGGTTGTAAAGAACGAACGCAAAGAAGAAGAAGAAGATCATGAGTTAGTAAATTTAGTTGAGAATGGATAGGAAATATAGGATATATTTACATTTTATCGCCATTAGGGGTTTATTGTCTGTTTCTATATGTTCTGTGCGATGTAAGAAGTGAATTACATTACTTCTATTGTTTCCTTTGCTTGATAAAGACCTTTTGGTCGAAACATTGATGTGTATCATTATTGTTTTTGTACTTTGTTTTTACATGTTTCACCATTGCTACATTGTTTTACCGCAGTCTTCCCTTTTCTTTTCTTTTTTCTTTCTTTTTCTTTTCTCGAATCTTGTTTACCTCACAGTGTCAGGTCAAGAAGAGATTTCTAGTGTCAGGTCAAGAAGAGATTTATAGTGTCAGGTCAAGAAGAGATTTCTAAAACGGGGCCTTGTATGCGCTTCGTAGATAGTGTCTTTCATCACCTCTGTTATCTCTGAGGTCCATCTCTTGCGTGGCCGGCTGTTTGATTTGTACCCATTGTATCGGAGCAGCACTGCTCTTTGAGGTGCACTGTCTGTTGGTAATCTGCTTACATGAATCTTCCCTTATATAGATAATATAGTTTTCCTGTGGTACTCAAATATGTATTGTGTTGTGTTAGTGTATCTATTAGTAGACAAAGTAAAAGTGGTCCTGTAGAGCAACGTATCTTTTAGGTGCACTGTCTGTTGGTAATCTGCTTACATGAATCTTCCCTTATATAGATAATATAGTTTTCCTGTGGTACTCAAATATGTATTGTGTTGTGTTAGTGTATCTATTAGTAGACAAAGTAAAAGTGGTCCTGTAGAGCAACGTATCTTTTATGATCATCAAATAGCTTGTCCTGGGTAGAACTTTGCCACCCCAACAGTCCTCTGGAATTTCTCTCTCATAGACCAAATGTCCTGCCTCTACAGCAGCCATGCTCAAATCATCGGTTACATCCTGAATCCATCTTCTCCGTGGTCTTCCTCTTTTCTCTTTGCGGTATGCCTCTTCCATGATGGTCTTCTCCAGCCCTTCATGTCTTTTTATGTGTCCAAAATATCTCAAATTATCTTTCTTTACTCAATCTTTGATAGTGAATATTTTAAATTTTCCCTGAACCATAAGTTTCTCAACTTGCAGAACACTCTGTGTCAAATTTTGCATTAATTTTGTAAGTACTATATTATTTTAAAAAAATGTTTAACCAGGATTAAGTTTTTATCTGTTATTTTAAAAATATTAATATTACTTTATTATTATTGTTAGTATTATTGCAATCATCGCACAGCTATC
This sequence comes from Arion vulgaris, assembly GCA_020796225.1. Taxonomy (NCBI): domain Eukaryota; kingdom Metazoa; phylum Mollusca; class Gastropoda; order Stylommatophora; family Arionidae; genus Arion; species Arion vulgaris. Next base: position 27,003,722 of record CM036770.1, read on the forward strand.
GTCCAGGTACAGCCATTATATAAAATTGTTGAACAGTATTGCTTGAGATTTATTACAAACCTGAAATGAAACTGTTGCCATGATCACCTGCAATGTGCAAATATTACTATGTGCTGTAAGTGATTGTGTGGCATCTCTCTCTCTCTCTCTGCCCCTTTACCCCGGATTGGGACATATGCCCTCAACCAACTCATGCCAAGTCTTCCTATCTCTAGCTATCTCCTGCAGCTCCTCCAGCTCTTCTTTTTAATTTTTATCTCCGCCTCCAAATCTCGTCTCCATGTATTTCTCGGCCTCCTTCTTTCGTGTCCCTGCGGGTTCCAGGCAAGGACCATTCTTGTTATATTCCCCTCAGATTTTTGCAAAGTGTGTCCTATCCAGCGCCATCGTCTTCTTTTAACCTGTTCGTTCACTGAAATCTATCTTGTTCTCTCCATAAGTTCCTCATTTGTGACCCTATCATACCATCTTATTCCCTCTATTCTGTGCAGACACCATTTGATGAATGTTTGCAATTTATGCATTATTGTTTTAGTTGTTCTCCATGTTTCTGATCCATACAGTAGAACTGCTTTAACATTAGAGTTAAATATCCAAATTTTTGTTCTAGATTTGATTTCTTTAGACTTCCATATGTTTTCCATTGCAATGAAAGCTCTCCTTGCCTTCTGTATTCTTATTTTGACATCACTATCTGTTCCACCCTCTTTGTCTACATTGCTGCCCAAATTATGATTCTACCTCTTGAAGTGGGATTTCACTCAGGGAGATGGAGTTGTCGTTTGCTTGGTTAATTGTCATTATCTTTGTCGTTCCCTTATGAATGTTCAGCCCTAGTGATTATGTGACATGCTATTCGTATATTGTATCACTAATGATGTTTGTAATTGATATTTCTGAATTATGATGTACTGATGTAGGGTCGATGTATGATACACTCAAATGAAACCTTTATGTCTTATTCATATATTTGTTTAGTTTATAGATTGAAGTGTATTTGTTACATAAACTAAAATAGCCAAGAATGTTTTGGTGCTATTTGGTTTTAATGTTCAGTTTCATTGTAATTTTGTTGTTGAAATTTCACACTTTTGAAATAATTAGAATTGAATTTGAATAATATTCTTTCTGAATCTTGTGAGCATGTTGTGTTGAGAGAAGGATGATGTATTGTGTCAGAGAAAAGTGAAACTTATGTATGATCACTAATATGTTTTAATATATGTTGTACATAATGTGATATCTTTATTGGAGAAGAAATTTAACAAGGAAATGAAGATTGTGACTTTTTTCTTGATAGCATTTGCTAACCTAATGTAGTTCTTTATTCTGCCCATTTTATTGTTAGCCATCATGGTTGTATGACTTTATTCAATCTTCTTCTTCTTCTTTTGTCGTCACACTGCTACCGGTTGTTGCCCAGTGTCGTGGTTTTCTGTTTTTGTCTTGCGCTGTTCTGGTGGCTTGTGTGATTGTTATCTTTGCTCTTTCACATGATTCTGCTACGCCATCTAACCATCTTTTCCGTGGTCTTCCTCTTGCCTTCTTTCCCGATGTTCTGTTCTAGAATACTCTGTATACTGTGGAGTTTGGATGCATTCTTATTAAGTGGCCAAACCACTTCATTCTTTGTTTATCTATGTAATTCAAGCACGGTTTTGTGCCAACTTTCTTTCTTATGCTGATGTTGGTGATTCTGTCTTTTCTTGTGTTGTTGGTAACTTTTCGCAGGCAACGCATTTCACATGTAGTTATTTTTGTGACTGCGCTTTGCTCAATGTCCATGTTTATATATTCAATCAAATATATAAACAAATATAACATGTATTTTAGCAGACACTAATTAAGATCTATAGTGATTCCAGGCTACAAGATTTTTTTTTTTTTTCCGATCCAGAAGCACTTGAGCTGAAAGCTATTCGGCTCGGTGCCATGGACATCGTAACCCTTCAGCTTGGTGCCACGAACACCGTAAATCTGGGGAACCTGTAGTTTTCTGCCAGTCCGCGGAGTTGAACCCGCACTTACAGAAGACTAGTCACCCGTAGTCCAACGCACTACGAACACGCTGGGACGCGGGCAAAAATCTACAAGATATTAAAGAAACCATGAATATGACCATCGGCAAAGTGGGTGAACTAGCTAGAGACAGAATGAATTGCAGGTGCGCTGCAAAGAGAGCAACGTCCTATAAAGGATACACACCTTGATGATGAGTAATGTCAAGTGTTGTTTAAACACCTTCAATCACGGAATAATAGATCATGATGCATGATAATAAAATCACAATGTTGATTGTACCAGGGGTTCTCATCCTGGTGTAACGACCATCTCATTTTCTATGATCTATTCTCTAGTCACCATAGTTTATATTATTTTATTTTGTGACATTATTTTAGCAATAGAAGGTTCTTATTAAGTCTAGTGGTATATTTTTGTTCTAACATGCACAGTATTATTGTTGTGCAAATTGTTTACTGACCTTGCTTTATTATCAGTTAACTTTTGTTCAGTTCGAATGGACTTGATTTCTTCAGTTGTATTAGATTAATTTCGTCCGAGTGGTTACTGGGGTCCAAATTGGGGTGTAAAGATTAGAACCACTGTTACCTGCCACGCATGTCGTAAGAGGCGACTAAGGAGGTTGGATGTGGTGTTAGCTACCCCACACCGTAAAAAAACACTAGATGGTTACAGAACGAAGAGCGAACCGAGTAAACGCTGGCTGAAACTGGACATATCGCCGAAGGATAGGCACCAGAGCTCCAAATTATGCTGAAGTGCATGAATCATATTTCCACATGAATAGAATTTATGGGGAAATCTATTACATCGGTCTGGGCGGTGATCGCGAGAGAGTGAGAGAGAGAGAGAGAGAGAGAGAGAGAGAGAGAGAGATTAAGTGTTCTGTTTTTCAATGAGATAATTAACTTACTCATCATATTCTCATCATCATGCCATGTTTATCCCAGTTTGAATTACCCAGTCTGCAGTCAGTAGCAATTTTCACTAGACTTAATATACCAAATTATATGATTTTCCTACTTGGAATAAATTGGTTATGTTTCCATGAATTTAATTTGCTGTTTTCAATTCAGTTAATTTGAAGAAACACAAAATGCCAGTGAAATCAACAAGAGTTCTAACTGTTGTGCAAAAATGTAAACGTAAGTTACAACTAAGAATATAATAAAATCTCACTAGATTAAATCTTTAATAGTTTGTGTGGGTGTGTGTGTGAATGTGTGTGTACATATCAAATATTTCTATTGTGTGTACAGTGCATGACTAGTACAATCTACTTGCATCGAACACATGCCATTGAGTTTAGCTAGTTTAGTCGTCGGATTATCATCACTGCTCGTCGAACCAATTAGTCCATAAGTGCTCCGATCTCATCCTCAGTATTTTCCTCAGAGTGTGGCGACTAACGACACCGGTTCTTTGTTGGTTTACTATTCTTCTGTGGCTACCAGCATAGCGTTCTTGTCTAGCTACACCACACCTAACTTTTGAGTTCTTGCAGTCTAGTTAGTGTTGTAGATTCACCACTTTTACATGAATCATGTTTTTTAAAAAAGGGGTTTTAAAAGCCGAAGGATTGACTTCATTGCACCGGGTTTTACCCCATATGACTCGGTCCCTCTCCGCATAAATGGCACGCCACCTGCCGAGAGTATTGCACAAAGCACGAACTCCGTAGCTCCAGAAACAATCCTAGGGTCTCTGGAAAAAATTGCACTTGTGAACAGAATGGCGCGGTCCGGATTCGAACCTACGACCTTCGACTCACATGGCAAAGGGATTAACCACTTAGCCACAGAGACTCCTTATTTAATATACATTTTTCAATTTTAACTTATAATTATAAATGAGAAAAAATGTGAGAAAATGAACATCAACTGACTAAAAGACAGCCAACTTTCATCTTTAGTAACTTTTAATTAGCCCATTTAATCAGTTCCATTTTTCGCAGACAGCGCATTTCACATGTAACAGAAAATAACTACATGTGAAATGCACTGTCTGCGAAATGTTACCAACAACACCAGAAAAGACAATTTACCAACATCAGCATATGAAAGAAAGTTGGCACAAAAACCTTGCTTGAATAACATAGAGAAACAAAGAATAAAGTGGTTTGGCCACAATAAGAATGCATCCAAACTCCACAGTATACGAAGTCTTCTACAACAGAACATCGGGAAAGAAGGCAAGAGGAAGACCACGGAAAAGATGGTTAGATGGCGTAGCAGAATCCTGTGAAAGAGCAAAAATAAAAATCACCCAAGCCACCAGAACAACGCAGGACAAAAACAGAAAACCACGACACTGGGCAACAACCCGTTAGCAGTGTGCGACAAAAAAAGATTTAATCAGTTACACAAATCCTTATCAGTAAACTGGGAGCAAGTCTAAAACCGTGGAACGATTTTACAACTTACTACTTCAACATTTTGGCATTTATCTATGCCGGCGTTACTAGTCATTCAACTGAAACATCTCTCCTGTCACTTTGACTATGCCAGCACTATAACCACTTCAGTACACCAACATTCCAACCATTTGACCATGCCAGTTGTATGACAATTTCAATACGTTACCGTGTTAAAAACTTAATTACGGTAGTTTTTGTAATCAATTATTTCACAAGAAGTTAACTGATCAGTTCGAAGATTCTTCTTCTTTTGCGTTCTCATTAGATTGGGATTTCGGATTCTCTAATAAAGGCAGCCGTCTGCCTCAGATTATCAGCCCGCCATACAGTCTGTCTTGGACGCTGGTGTAAGTGGGTCACCTCTTTCTTTTCGTCTGCATACTGGGGGCAGTTCTGTAGGATACAATTTCTATGATTTCTGCTTCCCCGTTTGTGCCGACCTCTTCCCGCAGTAAGATTTTGGCCGATTTCGTGATGGCAGGTCTGACACTCTTACTGCGTGGCTAAATCTCCGAGGCAGACTGGCGACCGTAGAATCCATTATCATATTCCTCACTGTGAGGGGTCGTTGCACTATGTTATGCGCCTTACGACCTGGTGCATCCGTTTTCTGCAAACATTTGTTTCGGGTTAGCATTCCCTAGCGGTCACGTGCATCCGATTTCAGCCAAATCTCCTTAGACGCCTCTTACGACATGCGTGGCAGGTAACAGTTGTTCTATTCTTTACACCCCAAATTTGTGCCTCGGTAACCACTCGGGCGGAAGATTATTCAATACCATCTAAAGCTTTCTCAAATGATGTTGTTATTTATACAATTATAGATCTACAATTTGCTTTGTAATATGTGTCAATTTTCTCTCTATAGATGACAATAGTTGTGTTACATTTGTAGATCGGAATAGTTAGAAATAGTAGAACTGAAGGAAGAGAATCATCAATATTTTTTTATGAGAAGACGTGTCTGTTAAGTAAACCAGCAACTGATAGGTTAACGAACCCGTTCCTCAGTCCATATTGATAACGGTCATATTCGTTTCAGCTAAGAAACATTGAAAACTAACTTTGATTTTCAAACTAAGAAACACTATACTAGAGGGCAGGGTCCCAGGACGCAGAGGCAGAGACAGAGCAAGAAGAAGATGGCTACAAGATATTAAAGGAACCATCGACGAAGTGGGTGAACTAGCTAGAGACAGAGTGAATTTCAGATGTGCTGCAAAGAGAGCAACGTTCTATAAAGGATACACACCTTGATGATGATGATGAAACACTACATTTTTATTTAAAGAGATCGTGTCTAATATCCCAACTATTTGATTGTAATATTCAAAACTAGGTGTAGAGAGAAAAAAACAACCTCTCCACTCTGTGAAGAACACCTTCACAAATGGATTCATGCAAATCCAACTTTATGTAGATTCAGTCTCGTTTTATGTCACAGTGTAGTAGTTAACGTTGCCATGGTGATCTCTGTCTATTGTCAATACAAAACACGACGGCTTCTATTGTTTACAAGTGGGGAAAACCATTTTATTTTTGCTAAACTTCGTTTTTGTCATTCTCCTCTTTTTCTGCTTTATATTTCTTCTAGTCTCTCCTCTGTCACTTGATGTTCATATTTCAGTATTATTTTGGCTTGTAATGGCCTGCTTTTCTGTAATGATCATTTACTTTCTGTCTTTTTTTTTGGGGGAAGGGGAATACCTCACTTTTTCTGGTTATTGGTTACTAAACTAACGTATTGCACTCCGGGCAGACCCATAAGTGCTCATCTCCCCAACAGTATCGAAGACTTTTTATCTAGACTCTTTATATTTCTGACGTTCTCAAACTGTACTTGTCTAATTGTCTCTTTCTCATTCTCTTTATCTATTTCTCTTGGGTTTTCTTACTATTTATTTCCTTCAAAAAGCACAGACGAAGTAAGGATGAGAGATAAACATGAATAATACTTACTTATTTTGGTTGCAAATAGTGTCAAATAGTATCAAATAGTGTCAAATAGTATCAAATAGTATCAAATAGTATCAAATAGTATCAAATAGTATCAAATAGTGTCAAATAGTATCAAATAGTATCAGATAGTATCAGATAGTTTCAAATAGTATCAAATAGTATCAAATAGTATCATGAGTATGTATCAAATAGTATCAAATAGTGTCAAATAGTATCAGATAGTAATAGTCAAATAGTTCAAATAGTATCAAATAGTATAATATTCTAGTATCAAATAGTATCAAATAGTGTCAAATAGTATCAAATAGTATCAAATAGTATCAAATAGTATCACATAGTATCAAATAGTATAAAAGATATGTATCAATAGTATCAAATAGTATCAATAGTATCAAATAGTATCAGATAGTATCAAATAGTATAAACTAGTATCAAATAGTATCAATAGTATCAAATAGTATCAAAGATAGTATCAAATAGTATCAAATAGTATCACATAGTATCAAATAGTATCAGATAGTATCAGATAGTATCAAATAGTATCAAATAGTATCACAGTATCAAATAGTATCAAATAGTATCACATAGTATCAAATAGTATCAGATAGTATCAAATAGTATCAAATAGTATCACAGTATCAAATAGTATCAAATAGTATCAAATAGTATCAAATAGTATCAGATAGTATCAAATAGTATCAAATAGTATCAAATAGTATCAAATAGTATCAAATAGTATCAAATAGTATCAAATAGTATCAAATAGTATCAAATAGTATCAGATAGTATCACATAGTATCAAATAGTATCAAATAGTATCAGATAGTATCAAATAGTATCAAATAGTATAAACTAGTATCAAATAGTATCAATAGTCAAATAGTATCATAGTATCAAATAGTATCAAATAGTGTCAAATAGTATCAAATAGTATCACATAGTATCAAATAGTATCAAATAGTGTCAAATAGTATCAAATAGTATCAAATAGTATCAAATAGTATCAATAGTATAAATAGTATCAAATAGTATCAAATAGTGTCAATAGTATCAGATAGTATCAAATAGTATCAAATAGTATCAATAGTATAATAGTATCAATGTATCAGATAGTATCAATAGTATCAAATAGTATCAAATAGTATCAAATAGTATCAAATAGTATCAAATAGTATCACATAGTATCAGATAGTATCAAATAGTATCAAATAGTATCACATAATCAAAGTATCAAATACATAGTATCAAATAGTATCAGATAGTTCAAATAGTATCAAATAGTATCATGTATCAAATAGTATCAAATAGTATCAAATAGTATCAAATAGTATCAAATAGTATCAAATAGTATCAGTATTCAAATAGTATCAAATAGTATCAAATAGTATCAAAGTATCAATGTATCAATAGTATCAAATAGTATCAGATAGTATCAAATAGTATCAAATAGTATCAAATAGTATCAAATAGTATCAAATAGTATCAAATAGTATCAAATAGTATCAAATAGTATCAGATAGTATCAGATAGTATCAAATAGTATCAAATAGTATCATGTCAGATAGTATAAGTATCAAATAGTATCAGATAGTTCAGATAGTATCAAATAGTATCAAATAGTATCAAATAGTATCAAATAGTATCAAATAGTATCACATAGTATCAAATAGTATCAAATAGTATCAAATAGTATCAAATAGTATCAAATAGTATCAAATAGTATCAAATAGTATCACATAGTATCAAATAGTATCAAATAGTATCAGATAGTATCAAATAGTATCAAATAGTATCAATAGTATAAATAGTATCAAATAGTATCAAATAGTATCAGATATGTCAAATAGTATCAAATAGTATCAAATAGTATCAAATAGTATCAAATAGTATCAAAAAGTATCAAATAGTATCAATAGTATCAATAGTATCAAATAGTATCAAATAGTATCAAATAGTATCAGAAGTAAAGTATCAAATAGTATCAAATAGTATCAAATAGTATCAAATAGTATCAAATAGTATCAAATAGTATCAAATAGTATCAAATAGTATCAAATAGTATCAAATAGTATAGCAGAAGAAATGATTAACTAAACAAAGTAAGATTAATTACTTATTTGATGATTACATATTTGTGAGTTTAAAGGGTTTAAAGCCGAAGAATTGACTTCATTGCACCTAGTTTTTACCCCATATGGCTCGGTCCCTCTCCGCAGATATGGCACGCCACCTGCCGAGAGTATTGTACAGAGCACGAACTCCGTAGCTCCAGCAACAATCATATGGGTCTCTGGAAAAAAAAACTGCGCCCGTGAACAGAACGGCGCGGTCCAGATTCGAACCAATGATCTTCGACTCACAAGGCAAAAGGCTTAACCACTTAGCCACAGAGACCCTAAGCGTATATATTAGCGTCTAGAAAACTAACACTATTGTTATCGACAAAGAAGGAAGAAGTCATAAGTAAATATAACAAATTAAAATACACGAAAAACTACTGAAGAAAATAAAGAATATTGTATATTTATGACACACGATAGCAGGTGCAGAATCCTGTGAAAAAGCAAAGATAACAATCACACAAGCCACTAGAACAGCGCAAGACAAAAAAAGAAAACCACGACACTGGGCAACAACCCGGTAGCAGTGTAACGACAAAAGAAGAAAGAAGAAGATAGCAGATGCGAAAACGAGATTAGGGATAGAATATAGATAGTCAACGTTACATTCAAAGACATGAGCAAGGTATTAACATCTAAACAGAAAACAGATATTCTAAATAATAGGTTTATTAAGCGCTATTTTTATTCCGTATTTCTGTATGTTTCAGAAACATGGACAATGAACAAGCATGTGGAAAATATAATTAATGTATTTGAAATGTTGATATTCAGAAGCAGGGGCGGCTCGTCAATAAGGCCAGTGGGCCCGGCCAAACCAAAAACCGAAAGGGGAATAACTTCCCGGAATAGACAAATAATAGTAAATGCTCCAAAAATAATGATTTTTCCGAAAATTTGTGTCTGGCCCACCAAGAAAAATGACCACGAACCGCCACTGTTCTGAAGACTATCTCGTATTTCATGAAAAGAAAAATTGCCAAATAAAAAAATTCTAGAAATACTAGTCATTCCTTTTTTTCTCCCCTTGAAATATTGTCTATGTATTCAATGATATCTCTTATATAAACTTAACTTTCTTTTTGTCAACAGAGTCATAGTTTTCTTCTCAATATTTTTACTAGACCAGTGATTTGCCTCAGTATATTTTTTTTTGAGATTGAACTAAGAAAGGGATATAAAATAAAGTGACAGTGACTAGAAGGTGTAAGCAACATTACTTCTATAACCTATCACTCCATATGGTGGCCATGAAAAAAAATCAGAATCATGAGTTTTAGGAGTGAGGGTCACCTAGAAGAGTGGGGTGTAGGGTCTTGATAGATCAGCTCATTGACCCTGGTTCATGAACACCATTTGTTTTTGCAGTGCCTGCTGCCTCAGATCATCTAGAAAAGTGACATAACATCCCGGAATAATCAAATAAATAAATACTAAAATATGACCTAGCACAAACCCATGAATTTTGGAAAATGTTTGTCTGTACCAACAAAATGACCACAACCGCCACTGTTATATATATATATATATGTAAAGAACTGAATTACTATTTTCAAAATAATACTTTGCAATTCTTGAATGTTTTTTAAAGTATTTAATTATATAATTCTCTATTGTCCGTGATAATGAAATTGAAAACCTAATGCAAACGTGATAAAACGATAACTGATGTGATTCGACCGTGGTAATTTCCTCACACTGAGAATTATGTGTTGTTAGCAAATAATTATTGACTTATTAATGATATCACAATGGTAGGAAAATGGACAACACTTGACATTTAATAAATCAATATTTTTAATGACAGAAATGAGGTGTCTTAGAAGAGCTGCAGGTGTGACAATAAGAGACAAATTAGAAATGAAGAAATCAGAAGAAGACTGGATGTGAAACCAGTTATGCAATTCATAAAGAACAACAGATTAAATGGTTTGGACACCTGACCAGAATGCCCAGGTATCGCCTACCACAGAGAGCCACACAGAAAAAGTATAATGAGTACAAAGCAAGAGGAAGACCACGCAAAAGATGGAGCGACGGCATCAAGAACAGCCTTACGAACATGAATACCAGCTTACAAAGGGCCTTAAAACAAGCAAACACAAGATCACTACGTTTCACCCCAACACTTCTATAAAGAAGTAAATGGTGGAAGAGAAGAACAAGCACACACAAGATCACTACGTTTCACCCCCAACACTTCTATAAAGAAGTAAATGGTGGAAAGAAGAACAAGCACACACAAGATCACTACGTTTCACCTCAACACTTCTATAAAGAAGTCAATGGTGGAAGAGAAGAAGAACAAGCACACACAAGATCACTACGTTTCACCCCAACACTTCTATAAAGAAGTCAATGGTGGAAGAGAAGAACAAGCACACACAAGATCACTACGTTTCACCCCCAACACTTCTATAAAGAAGTCAATGGTGGAAGAGAAGAACAAGCACACACAAGATCACTACGTTTCACCCTCAACACTTCTATAAAGAGTAAATGGTGGAAGAGAAGAACAAGCACACACAAGATCACTACGTTTCACCCTCAACACTTCTATAAAGAAGTCAATGGTGGAAGAGAAGAAGAATATTTTAAAACTTACGTCCAGTAACTTCCAATACTTGAACATTTGCAATTGATTATCTGATTGAATTATTATCTGATTGATTCTATTATATCTTCTTCTTCTTCTTCTTCTTGATTTCGCCTACTTTGAATTCAGTGTAGTCAGGACGTCGGTATGCGCTTCTCGGCTGTGCAGTGATATGATACAGAGAGGCGGCCGCATCAGGCGGGCCGTAAGGGGCGGTATAAGCAGCGACATCAAAAAAACAATTGAAGATTATTTTAAAGAAAAAACATTAAGGGGCGGAATTTCGAAGACTTGCATCATACTGAGAAAACATACCGCACGGCCTAGCGTTTCTGACTGATTTTTGCATGAAGGCCTGCTTTCCTTGTTATCAGTGTTCCTCGCCAGACAGGTATGCCATCTTAGACTTTAGATGTGCTTTTAGTTTAGATACTCGAGTAAGGATCCGGGTACCTATAGTCCAACCGCTTACCGTGAGCAAACCAACTGTAGTTGAGTGGTTAAGCCCTTTGTCTTGCGAGTCGAAGGTCGTGGTTCGAATCCGGACCGCGGCCTTCTGTTCACGTGTGCAGTTTTTTCCAGAGACCCTAGGATTGTTGCCGGAGCTACGGAGTTCGTGCTTGTGCAATACTCTCGGCAGGTGGCGTGCCATTTCTGCGGAAAGGAACGAGCCATATGGGTAAAACCCAGTGCAATGAATCAATCCTTCGGTTTAAAACCCTTTTTATATCAAAAACATTTGGTCCATGTCTCGGACCCCTGTGATCTGGGATCAGCGCCATTGCAGTCAAACCGTTCGAACCTTTAGGCTTCCTACGTCAAGTGATAACTAGTGAGGATTCCACCTCGTTTATGGTGGCATCACCACTTTTCTGAATGCATTAACTCCTTGTGGACCAGGAGCCACACTAAGTGGCGTTTTTACTCTATAATGTCTTTTGCCCTGGTTCACTAAGAATTAAAATCGTTCCGGGCAATGAACATTCTCAACCATTGAGAGCATGCACCTTTGGAAATGTTTTTGTTTGTCTGAGCTAACAATCTCTTACTTTTCCGGGTTTTTCTTGAACAACATTCCATTGATCATTTTTAGCCTCGTAAGCATCTTGAGGTGTGATCTACGTCAATGAGTATGTTCAGGTTCTGTCTCTTTCTGACCTTCGTGAGGACGTTTCGGTTTACTAACATTCTCAACCAAGCTGATACTCGTATCGTCACCAGGTAATTTGCAGTTTCCTTTTGTATTTTCCCTTTAGAAGAAGCAGAAACATTGGACCACGGTTGAACACGGGCAATCGGCGAGGGTAGTTTCATCAGGCGATAGAAAGCAGCTTTGATTTTTGCGCTTCGTCTACATCACACGCCAGTTTCCTAGGGGAGGAAAGGGAGGGGAGATCTTTCCAGACACAAGAACGCAACTTTTGGTTTTGTGCTAGATCAACATAACCCGCCCCTGGTCTTCCAGGAAGGATAGTTTTGTTAGGGTGATCTAGATTTAATTTTTGCGCTCGGCTGTTTTAAAGCTGAAGAGTTGCACCGGGTGACCCTAACATAACTCTTTCACTATAACAAAATGTGAAAGCACGTGCTTTGTGTAAGCGACAACAAACGACACATCTGTGTAAGTAACAATGTCTGTGATGTCCTTGCTGACAAATGCCTGAAATTTTTTTTTTACTTTCTCCGTCATGGGTGATCCCTGATCCGTGGGTTTGCGGGTATCTTTTTTTGTTCTTCAGTCGGATCTACAACTCCCTGCGCTTCAGTTTCAGTTTGGAATATCTTCATTTCACTCCAGACATGTCCATAAGTGCTCCGATCTCCTTCGCAATATCTCCAACAGCGTCCAGCGACTGACCGTACCAGTTCGATTTTGATTGATGAGCCTACCATATACTTGTCGTACTGTTCTTTTCTTGCCACACCAATCTTCAAACCCAGCTCCTGCAATCTAGTAGTTGACGTGGATTGGTTTAGATGAAAATCATCTCTGCGGTGACACTTTATGAGGGCGTTCAAGATGTCAGCTCTGTCCATTCGCTGGCCCTCTGATATAGCGGCATAGCCAGCCAGCCTGTCTGTTCTCTCATTGCCAACGATACCCATGTGCCCGGAACGAAGAAAGTGTAATTCTACAAATTGTTGACGCTTGTAGTAATTCAGTCCATTGCCTGCGCACCGAACCGGCCTCCACCTTTCGGATCATACTCAATGAGTCACTCAGAATGCGCGCATGAGTGTAGTTTTGTGACTCCAGCTAGAGTATAACTCCATTGGCATACTAAATGCACCACTCCCCTGCGTATTCAAGTTGAATGATATCATCTACCAGACACAACCAGGGCATTTCTCGTTTTAGTCTACTGTCTCTCGTTCCTCTTACTTCCGCATACAGTCTATACTTTGCCAGCGCTGACTTTGGACGCTGACAACAAACGATAGAAGAAAACTAGTCACAACAGAGATGAAGTGTCTACGCAGAATGCTGGGTGTAACAAGAAGAGACCGGTTGAGAAATGAAGACATCAGGAAAAAGTGGGTACAACATCAGTACTAGACTTCATCAAGAAACAACAAATTAAATGGTTGGTCACGTAAGCAGATTACCATCAGACAGTGCACCCCAAAGAGCAATGTTGCTCCGATACAATGGGTACAAAGCAAAATGCCGGCCACGCAAAAGATGGACCTCAGAGATAACAGAGGCGACGAAAGAGACTATCTACGAAGCGCATACTAGGGCCCGTTTTAGAAATCTCTTCCTGACCTTACGCTGTGAGGCATACAGGATTCGAGAAAGAAAGAAGAAAGAAAGACATGTAGATAGTCACGTACTCGACATAACTGCGTTATAATCTGAATAGTTGGAGGATAGTTAAGTACTAAGTAGAAATCTCCTGGATTTTACTTCCATATCTCAAGGGCATCCGTTTCATTGCACATATCCTCATTCTAGATCTTGTTTCTATTCTTTCAATCAGCTATTAGAGCTCGCAATATGGCGGTGATAACTGATAAGCATATATGTTGTATTTATGGACGAACACGCCAAACATTTCACTTAGCCATAAATATCATGGACCGTTTTATAAGTTTCAAACAAACACCAACAAATGATTTATATCTTGTGGGGTTTGCAGTTATGTTAGTAAATTATTTTAATCCGATCCAGAAGCACGAGCTTCAGCTCTCGGCTCGATGCCATGGACATCGTAACCTTCGTTCGATGCCACGAACACTGTAAATCTGGGGAACCTGTGGCTTTTCTGCCACATCACGTAATTGAACCCGCACTCACAGAGGGCTAGTCACCCGAGTCCAACGCGCTACGAACACGCTGGGCAGCGGGCTAGGTAATAAATACGAGGAACAAGAAATATAAATAATCTCCGATCTATCGTTTAGTTGAGAACTGTTGTCAAGAAATTCAGAACAAGAAAGAGTCATTTTGAAAGCTATAGATTTTAGGAATAAACCAACTGTTGTAACTTTTATGAAACGTATATAGAAGTAGTTAATAACAAAATGGAACCATGATTTTTTCGAAGGAAATGTTATCCAGGCCATTGTTTAATTCTCTTCTTTCTTCTTGCGTTCGTTCTTTACGACCAATTTAATCACTCTTTGTGATATGTTTGATCTCAAAAAGTGAATCATCATCAAATAGCTTGTCCTGAAAGGCTTTCACCCCAACAGTCCTCCTGAATTTCTTCTCATAGGCCAGATGTCCTGCTTTGCATCTGTCATGTTCAAACCATCAGTTACATCCTGAATCCATCTTTTCTATGGTCTTCCTCTTCTTCCCTTTGCCTGGATGCCTCCTTCCATGATAGTCTCTCAGCCCTTCTGTCTTTACATGTCCAAAATATCCTAATTTCCTTTCTATTGTAGCATCAGCAGTTTTCTTTGATTTTGAGTTCTTTCTGGGTAGATCTATTTGTTCTCTTCTCTGTCCAAGATATACGAAGGACTCTTCTATAACACTTATATTCAGAAAGTACACATATATTTCCACGCTTTATTAAATGTCCATGCTTCACACCATGCGTTGCCACTGGGAAATATTCATGCTCTTATAGTATTCTGATCTTTGTTTTCTTATATCCTACATTACAAATAAATATATTATCTGTATTTCTATATCAAGTTATAAATATATATCTTTGCGTGTCTCGTCTTAATTCAGCCTTTTTGTTAAATGTTATTTGTTGTAATTGATACATCCTATACTTATCTATTTGTGTGTTCTCTACCTTCAGTTGACTGTTGTGTTCACAATTGACAAAGATCAGAACACATAGACACTGTAGGTAAAAGTGTGAGGATAAAATAGTACTAACTCGTTTGGTTAGAGCATATATTCCCAAACTTGTTCGGCCCACCGCCCACTTTACATAATATAAACTTTGTAACGCCCCACCCCTCCACATTATAACAAGTTGTCAACGCCCCCCTCCCACATATATACATGCTCTATTTTCTCTTGACATAGAAAATTGATATATATTTCTGTAATACATGGTCAATTTTAAATGATTATATGCATGAAATAGAAATGGCAAAGCAACATCAGCTTTTAAAAGTCTAAATAAAATATGGAACTGCAAGTTATATAGTATTAAAACTAAATTACGAATTTTCAATTCAAATGTTGTATCAATCCTAACATATGCCAGCGAGAGTTGGAAAATGACTAAAGATATAGAAAGCAAGTTGAATGCCTTTGAAAATAGATATCTGCGAAAAATAATGAATATAAAATGGAACGAATTCAGAAGTGATGAAATCAGAGACATGTCTGGTCAACCACTAGTGACAACTGTTATAAGAAAGAGAAGATGGAGATATGTTGGGCACACCTTGAGGAGAAATGATCAACGAATATCAAAGCAGGCATTGAAGTGGGATGCAAAGGGTTCAAGAAGAGAGGTCGACCTAAGGAGACCCTGAAACGAACTTTGCTGAGAGAGGCAGGAAATATCGGTCTCAGTTCCATGGAGGAGATTGAGCGAGTTGCCCAGGTTAGAGCGGTATGGAGAAATTACTTGCAGGCCCTATGTAACGTATAACGGTACGAGAGGAATTATTATTTATTATTATGAAATAGAAAATTGATGAAAAATGGATCGTGTAAGACGGGCATAAGATAATTTAAATTCAGAATTCAAATTTTAAATGATTATTCAATCGCAAAAATCACGAAAAAATTTATTTAAAAATATTTATTATTAATTTCTTCTTTAATGAGCCGCCGACCCCTAATCGCATGAACACCCCCAACATTCTTCTGAACCCACTATCGCCCCCCTAGAACGCTTCAGCGACCACTGGGTGGTGGTACCGCAAACTTTGAGAAACGCTGGGCTAGAGAAAGAGAAGAGGATTAGAAAGAGACTCCATCACGTTCAAGTATTAGAATATAACACTTTGTGTTCTATAATATTTGAATACCATATGAGCATCCCGTATTATGCGATTATATTTACCCCCAATATTTGATTCACGTATATGATGAAGTACGATTATTTGATTAAAATATGAAGTATGTTCAAGAGATGATATCTAAGCTATCCCAAACCCATTGACATCCTCCCCCCACATATTCAATAGTTGCCACTAGTTCTGTATTGTTTTGACTAACCCAGCGTGAAAGCTGTTTTGTTGTTGGCAAAGAGAAGGATCCTAGGTAGAGCAAAGAGTGACATGTTTTATGTACATATATTCGATCGAAAGTCTGGCTATGTCACCATAGAAATCAGATAGTTTACTGAATGCAGTTTTTGTTCGAACTATGCAACGGAACTGTACCTGCTGACCAATCTGCAATCAGAGAAATAGAATACATATTTGCAGAAAGAAGAACACGATCAGACCGAGTGATTAATTAAGTTCGTTCGTCTTCACAGCTGAAGTTTGCCTGTGAACATCATCAGAATATAGACATAGTATGTTTACTTATACATTTAATATTCTAGTTGCAGCAGAGTTTTGTTATTGAGTACCAGGCTATGATAACGATTGTATTATTTGAGAAGTGAATTATATATTCTATGAACAAGCAACAAATGTGTACTGTAAAATATTGAAATTATTGCCACTTCAGTTTCATTTTCAGTTTGGAATATCTTCATTGCACTCCGGACATGTCAATAGGTGTTCCGATCTCCTTCGCAATATCTCCAACAGCGTCCAACGACTAACCGTACATGTTCGATTTTGATTGATTCTGATTGAATTTGATTGTTCCCATTTTTATGTGGGAAAATAGTCAGTTCCTTCTAATTGTAATATTTTGTTCCATTGGTTTAGTTTTTTGTTTAGTCTTTAAATTTATCTCGGTAAAATAAATGATGGGAATTTACAGTAACGTTTGCTGAAAATTGTATAGTCTTGTGGTATACAGTGTATGTGTAACCATGGCCGTAAGGGGTGTGGTATAAGCAGCAAAATCAAAATCACAATTGAAGGTTATTTTTAAGAAAAAAACATTTATGTGGCGGTATTTCAAAGACTTGCATTCTACTGAGAAAATATACCGCACTGTCCTGTGTGTAACCGAATACATATCAGTTATTTGAAGTTCTTCAAGTCGATATTTTATGTGCAATTTTGTTCTTCAAATTATTATCTTCCATTGAGTTCTGCTTGAAAAGTTTTGACAGTGAAGTGATTATATTATGCGATGTTGTTATTTTCTGTGAAACGGCTTTTCAATGGAGTGTTGTTATGTTATGTCAGCGAGCCACAGGAACTATCAGTATGCATACTCTTCGACATCTTCTAAGGAAGACTGAGCACCTATGGGTCTGCCCGGAGTGCAATGACGTCAGTTTAGTAACCAATAACCAATAACCAATATGTTATGTAAAGTTGTTATCTTCTGTGAAGTGGTTATAATATGTGACATTGTTATTTTATGTGAATGCGTTATGTTATGTAAGCAGTGCGTTTATGTGAAGTTATTATCTGACATAAAGTTGATTTTAAAAATAATTTTTCCCCGATCCAGAAGCACTTGAGCTTTTCAGCTCTTCGGCTCGGTGCCATGGACATCGTAACCCTTCAGTTCGGTGCCATGAACACCATAAATCTGGGGAATCTGTGGCTTTTCTGCCATCCCGCGGAATTGAACCAGCACACACAGAGGGATAGTCACCCGTAGTCCAACGCGCTACGAACACGCTGGGCAGACGGGCACATAAAGTTGATATCTTATGTTTAGTTATTTCCTTATATGAAGCCTTGTTTGTGGGATGATTACTTTCTTGTTGGTTGTTACCTAACGTTGCAGTTATGATAAGTTGCTTTCTAATTGAGAGTGCTTTCTGTGTGAAGCCTTTGTGTCTTATGTGAAATTGTTATCTTCTACAACTTCTTGTCTCATATGAAGTTATACAGGGTGTTCAAGATAATTGCAGCCGCATTGACAATTCGAAAGTTGCCAGGTACAAATTGAGTTGTGTTTATTTACTATTTAAACCGGTTCTGACTAGCTCGTTCTACGTCACATTTATTCATCGCCCCTTCCCGCACTACAATTACACACCGTCACACAACCTTGACCTATACTACGTCATAACTGAACCTTCCCATTTCCATACATATATGCCAGATTAGCTCCATTCACGGGCTGCAATTATCTTGAACACCTTGTATTATGGGCAGGGAATATATTATGCGATTTTGTTAAAGCCTGATTATTGGTCACTAAGCCGACGTTATTACACTCCGGGCAGACCCATAGGTGCTCAGTCTTCCTTAGCAGATGTCGAAGGGTATGCATACTGATAAAGTTCCTGTGACTGGTTAAACACACCCCTCAGTCTGCCTCGTCCCAGACATCAGGTTCTACTTTTTAAATGGGTAACTCCAAACTACTGAAATCGCTGGAGCGATTCAACATCTATTTTAGTGTCTTCATCCAACATCTATTTTAGTATCTTCATCCAACATCTATTTTAGTGTCTTCATCCAACATCTATTTTAGTGTCTTCATCAAACATCTATTTTAGTGTCTTCATCCAACATCTATTTTAGTATCTTCATCCAACATCTATTTTAGTATCTTCATCCAACATCTATTTTAGTGTCTTCATCCAACATCTATTTTAATATCTTCATCCAACATCTATTTTAGTATCTTCATCCAACATCTATTTTAGTGTCTTCATCCAACATCTATTTTAGTATCTTCATCCAACATCTATTTTAGTGTCTTCATCCAAAATCTATTTTAGTATCTTCATCCAACATCATTTGTGAGTGTCTTCTCATTATTTTTGTATTTTCAATCAAATCAAGACATAACTATCAATGCTATCAACTCTAATTTAATCTTCATACAATCTATTTTCAGTACATTCCCAGACATCTAGGTATTTCCAGTTAGTATTGAAGATCGTGTCAGCTCTTTTGTGTCTTCATCCAACATCTATTTTAGTGTCTTTGTTCAACATCTATTTTAGTGTCTTCATCCAATATCTATTTTAGTATCTTCATCCAACATCTATTTTAGTATCTTCATCCACACTTCTATTTTAGTATCTTCATCCAACATCTATTTTAGTGTCTTCATCCAATATCTATTTTAGTATCTTCATCCAACATCTATTTTAGTGTCTTCATCCAACATCTATTTTAGTGTCTTCATCAAACATCTATTTTAGTGTCTTCATCCAACATCTATTTTAGTGTCTTTGTTCAACATCTATTTTAGTATCTTCATCCACACATCTATTTTAGTATCTTCATCCACACATCTATTTTAGTATCTTCATCCAACATCTATTTTAGTATCTTCATCCACACATCTATTTTAGTATCTTCATCCAACAAGCACTCGGATGAGAAAGCTGTTGATATGTTGTACCTTAATGAAACAAAGAACTATCAATGCTATCTACTCTTAATTACAAGTTAAGATTCAGTTGCAGTGCACAATCTCCGTAGAGCATGCGAAGGTTTCCAATGTAGTATTGAAGATGGTGAGCCTTTGTAATAATTTTCTTTTATCTGCTATTAGCGATTTTGCCAGGGCTGCAGATTTACAGTCTATGTTTATTGATTTTACATTAGCAATTGTTTTTGCGTGCGCAACGGGAACACGGGGTCTACGTTTTTCGTTCGGCTCTGATAGGACTAGTAACTTGATCTCACCTACATTGAGATCAGGAATCACTTGAAAAATAGTTTGATTGTTCCATCAGGGGGAACAAAATCAGGTAATTTTGAAGTGAGTAGTCGCCGTGTAGTGCTGGGGCTCGCAAGGGAGCAAAGAATGTACCACTGCAACCTACAATGCATGTCGTAAGAGGCGACTGATGTAGGCCATAGGAATGCTACCCTATTAAATAAAAAGCAGCGCATAAATCTGATGTGCTGGCCTACTTGTAGGGGCATAACTGGCACACAACGTACAATCGCTCTTAGGCTCAGATCACATACAAATCACATAGGGTGGTTGACAAGTGGTCGATATGGAGCGTTCGTCGTCGAAGAAGAATTGATTATGTGGCAACAGGAGGTGTTTTGTGTTAGTCGTCCTTTCTCTCTGTAATAATCACTTGTATTGGTTGTTGATTTGTTCTCTTCCATGAGGTTCTTATTACTTCTGGACACCCGATACCAGATATGTGCAGTGTAAGCATATGAAGGTCTGTAGGGGCCGAAGGTCAAGAGCTCAAGTGTCACTGGATCATTGAAGAAGAAGAAGAAGAAGTGGGCTGCATAAATAAATCTATATTTTTATAAAATAATATTCCAGTTTGTTTGAATAATTTTGGATGTTAATTACGTATATGACCTAGTATAACTATTCATTGAGTGCTTTCAGATCCGAACTAAGTCAAGCGAGTATACAAATCTATGCACTGTTATTAGGTCAGACATGTTTGTCTAATAGGGCGTCTGTTTTATAATTATTATTGACATTGCCGGTCTGCATGACAGTTTGTTTATGCTTGCTCTACTCAACATGGTCACGCTAAACAAGAATACATTTCAAATCTATTTGTCAGCAGTTGATTGGGCTTCAATTTGTACAAATCTATATTTTATAAACACAATAGAAAAGGAAAAATATAACAAGGACAAACTACATACAGTGGTTAGGATAATTAAGTTTTGGCTCGTTAAGACACGAGCACAAAATCAGAAGAAAAAGCAGGACAGACGAGACTCGAACTAAGTAACAGTGATCAGGGCCTTGCGGTATATTTTCTCAGTATGATGCAAGAATTGGAAATGTCGCCCCTTAAATATTTTTTCTTTAAAAAGCATTCAATTGTGGTTTTGATTTCGCTGTTTATGCCCCCACGGTGCCGCCTGAAGCGACCGCCTCTCAATATCCTAACACGGCACGGTCCTGACAGTCATCTTATCAGTAGCAACATCAGACCAGGTAAATGTTGGTCATGAGTCATAGAGAAGACTCCAACCTCAGAACAGACTGCAGAAACAGATTAGTCAACACCTCAACTCCTTGTAGACCAGGAACCAGACTAAGTGACGTTTTTTGTACTAAATGGCTTTTGCTTTAGTCCACTAGAGTTAATATACATATTCAGACATCTGGTAGGTACAGAGATGGAACATTATCGAGCGTTACAGAGATTATCCACTCATCCGACAGAGGTATTATACATTGAATTGAGTTGTTCAAATATTGTTTGCGAACTTGAATAAGTAGAGACCTGAAATACGAGTTACCAGAAACTGATGAAAATATGCAACTTATGTTGCAAAGGATTAATTACAACGCATTCAAATGAAACATCTGTGGCGGCCTGATATAAATTGTGATTGTGTTTGACTTACCGCTTACCCCAGTGGTTACCGGGGCCCAAATTTGGGGTGTAAAGAATAGAACCACTGTTACCTGCCACGCATGTCGTAAGAGACGACTAAGGCGGTTTGGTTGAAATCGGATGCACGTGTCCGCTAGGGAATGCTAACCCGAAACAAATGCTTGCAGAAAACGGATGCACCAGGCCGTAAGGCGCATAACATGGTGCAACGACCCTCACAATGTGGAATGGGATAACAGATTCTACGGTCGCCAATCTGTCTCGGAAATTTAGCCGCGCAGTAAGAATGTCAGACCCACCATCACGAGGGTGGCCAAAACTTACTGTGGGAAGAGGTCGGCACAAACGGGAAAGCAGAAATCATAGAAATTATATCTTACAGAACTGCCCCCAGTATACAGACTTGAGAAGAAAGAGGTGCCCACTTACACCAGCGTCCAAGACAAACTGTATGGCGTGGCTGATAATCTGAGGCAGACGGTTGCCTGTATTAGAGAATCCGAAATCCCAATCTAGTGAGAACGCAGAAGACAAACTATATGGCGTGGCTGATAATCTGAGGCAGACGGCTGCCTTTATTAGAGAATCCGAAATCCAATCTAGTGAGAACGCAGAAGAAGAAGAAAGTTTGACTTACAGAACTGGATAATCCAAGTATTGTTGCTTCCCGTGTGAATGCGATCTGGGACATCATAGTGGGAAAATCACTTTGTAGGAAATAGTGAACTTTGCATAACTTTAACACCCAGCCATAGATACATATACGATATATTTGCCACCCCTGCCCGCATGTGATATAAAATTTAAAAACAAGAAATTAAGCAAAACTGAAAAAATATTTGTGTTGTATTTTACACTCAACAATGAGATACTCCTCATCTGAAACAGTTCTCATGCAAAAGGAAAGCTCTGCATGGATACAGCTGCGGTTGGACCAACGATATCTCCTCAATGCAGTTTATCAGTTCAGACATCGATCTCTTGTCGAAACAAGTCAGACAATTTAACATTTTTTAATGTAGCCTTTCCACGATCTCTCCTTTCCTGTAGTTTATCTGTTGCACAAATGTTTTAACCTCTTTACACATATGTGTAGAGAACATTGATTGTCTGTCAATTATTATTCTTTGATCTGGTTTTGTTGATGCACTTTAAACATCATTTGTTGGTCGCTGTCTAATGGATTTCAACATTATTTTATAAAACCACCTCTCGACTTAGTATGGATTTATTTCATTGTAAGTTGCATATAGCTGTCAATAGACTAAAGTATTCATTCTAAAGTGTCGTTGTATGAATTCACACGGATGCTTTAATTTTCTAATAGGGCTTTCGCTCGAGTTATTCACTTTTATATGATTACTGTATGATTACTGTATGATTACTGAACGATTACTTTGAGATTACTATATGATTATTTATATGATTATGAGTGAATAAATATATATAGATTTTGTTAACAATGATAACTAGAGCAAGTAATTTTAAATTATTGTAAAATATTTCATCATATTCGATTAAGTTCAGATGGCTTTTATTTTTATTTGTGACTTTCGGAATCGTTTAAATATAGGTCCTCATGGCTGTACGCCAACCACTGGGCCTGAGCCTTCTGATGGATTAGAAGAATTTGAGGGCGTTCATGCTATTAGGTCGTGGTTCATTATAGAAGTAAGTAATATATATTTTTAAAATATATTATTTCCGTGATTTTCGATTGAATAACTGTATTCTTCTTCTTCTTCTTCAGCGATCTCTTGTCAGCGCTTAATTTACTGTGACCTAATACGGGAGACAGTTCAGGTATGTCGTTTCTAAGCTTAGTTCAGGTCGACTAAGGGTGACATGTTGCTCTCAGCCACACAGAGAGGACAGTCTTGCAGGATGCCTGGTTCTGTTTGCTGCTGACACTGGCAGAACTGTTTGACTTATTCTAGTCTGTATAAGTGTTTTGAGTCTGAGTGTCGGTGCGTAGTCGAAATATAATGACCTGTCTTTCTAGTCTTTGAGAGTCTTCATAATCATATCCAGTGTTTGTCTTCCAGTCACAGATTTTCTGTGAGGTTTTGACCCTTGAAGACAAGTTATTAGCGATTTAAGAATAACTGTATTCAAGATGAAGTACAAATTGACCGCTACTTTTTCAATACTTTAACGACATAAGCAGGCAGTAACGTATCATTAGTTGCTATTTACGTAGAAAATATCAAACTAATTGAACGTGGAAAACTGTTATAATGGGGAGAGGGGGGAAGGGTTCGTTATATAATTTCTGTCTAGTAAAGTGGGCTGTGGCCTGAAAAGATTTGGCAACCTATGGTTTAGAACAATGTTGTATACTGTACCAGCATTGCTAGTTACTAATGTGGCTTTTTAGGTAATGTTTTGACAATTTTAATGTATTTTGTGCTATTATAAAATAAAATGTGAAAATGACATGCCAATTCTATCCTTCCTTTCGTTCGCTTGAAATATTGTGTCTATATATTCAATGTTGTCTCTTGTATGAACTTCCGCCCGAGTGGTTCCCGGGGCTCAAATTTGGGACGTAAAGAATAGAACCACTGTTACCTGCCACGCATGTCGTAGAGGCGACTAAGGAGGTTTGGTTGAAATCGGATGCATGTGTCCGCTAGGGAATACTAACCCGAAACAAATGCTTGCAGAAAACGGATGCACCAGGCCGTAAGGCGCATAACATGGTGCAACGACCCTCACAATGCGGAATGGGATAACGGATTCTACGGTCGCCAATCTGCCTCGGAGATTTAGCCGCGCGGTAAGAATGTCAGACCCACCATCACGAGGGTGACCAAAACTTACTGCAGGAAGAGGTCGGCACAAACGGGAAGCAGAAATCATAGGAATTATATCCTACAGAACTGCCCCCAGTATGCAGACTTGAGAAGAAAGAGGTGGCCCACTTACACTAGTGTACAAGACAAACTGTATGGCGTGGCTGATAATCTGAGACAGACGGCTGCCTTTATTAGAGAATCCGAAATCCCATCTAGTGTAGAACGTGTAAATAGAACGTATGAACTTCACTGTAATCAATTCTATGATAATTAATTAATGTCTGACTTACTAAGGAATATCTGTTTTACTTTCTGCTACGGATTACGACTAATTTACAAACCCAGTATTGGAGGAGGGTGGGGTTGTACTTGCGCTATTTATAGCATGGTGGCGTCTGTGGCTTAGGGGATAGTGACTCGGTCTATTAACCCCGACGTTCTGGCTTCGAATCAAGCTGCGGTCAGTTTGGTTGCAAATTGTTGCAAATCGTGGATTTTTACAAAAGACGATGGCACCACCCGTTCAGAAAGCAATGGCAAACTACTGAACGTAATAATGCCTAGAAATATCACAAACAGCGTTAAAAAGCTGGGGTTGATTCGCAAAGTCCTGTAAAGGATATGCAATTAACTTTAACTTTTATTTATAGCCTGTAGCTCATATGTAGTAACATGATGAAGACAGAGTGATTTCAGTCATTAAAAATAATGGTATCCCTCACCAAGTGCTTCTGCAGTGCAAAGGGTTGATGAAGTAATTAGTGGAAACCAGTGGTGGCTCATAATCATTTTTGTTGGTGGGGCCAGACAGATATTTTCGGAAAATCATGGTTTCGGTTAGGATATATTTTAATGTATAAATAATAAATACACGTTACACCTTATTTTTGGTGGGGTCCGGCCCCACTGGTCCTTAATGACGAGCCGGCACTGGTGAAACTATATCGATATAGACAAATTAATGTCTAATAAGAACAAAATATTCACCAAAGCTCCACCGCCAGTGCAGTCATTTACAAAAAATGGCATCCCTCACCCAGTGCTTTTGTCCCTAGAACTCGTCCCCACAGACTGGGAACCTTGCATCACGCATCATTTTATTACTGCGCCAGCTATAGAGAAATTGAGAAAGTTGTTACTAGTTTCAGCTATGAAGAAGCTTCCTCATTCAAAGTTGTCAAGTCGTTGTTTTAAAGAAATACCTTATCTGGAAACCTGACCTATATCAAGTCTAATTTCAGTATCCTAGCAACAACAACCACCCAATAATAAACATGAGGCGTAGAACTATGTCGAAATCTTGATTTTGTGTGTACATTTTGTGAGTTGAATTAATTCAGAGGGTGTGGTTGTATATTTTATAAAACTTGCAAAGTGTACTTTATCGACATGAAGAATAGTTCACAATCTAACAAGTTGAGCAATGGCGGCTCGTGGTCATTTTTCTTGGTGGGGGCCAGACTCAAATTTTCTGATAAATCGTGTTTTTTTTTAGTATTTACTATTCCGGGAAGTTATTCCCCTTTCTATTATTGGTGGACCGGGCCTCACTGGCCCTTAATGACGATCCGATTCTGAAGTTGAGTGATATTATTAATAGTAAACTAACCACTTTCGTAAAATATGAAACAACATTTTCTATTAATGATTTCATATTTTTCAAATATGCCTCAATTGCTTCTTATGATTTTCAATGGACTGTTCCCCACTAAAGAAGTTTCTAACCTCCAGAGGCTTACGTGGATATACTGTCCTGGGCATACGGGTGTTTGCGGTAATGAAAGAGTGGGCTGGCTTGCAACAGCATCGATTGTTTGGGAGTTGAAGATGGATAAAGGGGATGCACTTCAGTCTTTTCACGACTGCCTGTTGGATGAAGACACTAACAGAGATGTTGAATCGATCCAGAGATTTAAGCAGTTTGGAGTTACTCGTTGTACAAGTCGAACTGGATGCCTGAGGGGCAGCGTGAGGAGTGTGTTTAATCAGCGAGCCACGGGAACCATCAGTATGCATACTCTTCAATATCTGTTGGGGAGACTGATCACCTATGGGTCTGCTCGGAGTGCAATAACGCCAGTTTAGTAATCAATAACCAATAACCAATAATCCACTATAGAACTACGCTAAATGAGAAAAAGGATCATTTTGTATAAACATTTCCAAAATGTATGAAATTGTTTATTTAATTCTAACAGACCAGGTCATTATATTTCGACCACACACAGGACACTGCAGACTCAATAAACACTTATATCGACTAGGAATAAGTCAACAGCTCTCTGCCAGTGTCAGCAGACGGAACAGACACCAGAGCATATCCTGCAAGACTGTCTTCTCCTGGGTGAGCTGAGAAGCAACATGTGGCCACATCCAGTCAACCTGAAAACAAAGCTTTGGGGAAACCTGACAGACCTGAAGCTGACTGCCCAGTTGTGGTCCACAGTAAATTAAGCGCATGACCAGAGATCGCTGAAGAAGAAGTTTATTTAATTCTGAAACCTACAATGAACTGCGACCACTGAAACCAGAGTGCTGAAAGGTTTATTTAATTCTACTGAAGACTACTGAATGATACACTAAGTTTATTTATCTATATTTTATTTCAATAGAAATGAAATCAATAACATCATCAGTAAATAAAGCTATATTTAATTTGAAATAATGTGTTTAAATTGGCGTAACTAGGTGGGAGCTAGAGGACTAGGTCGCCCCTTTAAATTGTTTACTCCACCCCGCAGACACAGTAATGTGCCATAAAAATGGGGTCTTGGGGCTAAACCCTCATTTTGGACCCTAGAAAAGTTATACACATGAGTGCTGAATCGTGCCCAGCGTGTTCGTAGCGCGTTGGACTACGGGTGACTAGTCCTCTGTAAGTGCGGGTTCAACTCCTCGGACTGGCAGAAAAGCTACAGGTTCCCCAAATTTACGGTGTTCGTGGCACTGAGCCGAAGAGCTTTCAGCTCAAGTGCTTCAGGATCAAAATAATTTTTATTTATGTTACACCGTGTCAGGTAGTTAGTTAAGTAGTTTGATAGTTAATTAAACATAGATGAAAATAATTTTAGAACGAAAATTTTCAGGTTTCATTTTGACATTTGTTGCTCACATTTTACCATATTTTAGTTCTAAGATGTCTTCTTCTAAAATTTTTAGGTCCTAAAATGTTCTTGCTCTAAAGACAACATTGTCGTATATATATATATTTTCCTCTCGTACCGTTATATATTACATAGTGTCTGCAAGTAATTTCTCCATGCCACTCTATCCTGAACAACCTACTGACTCTCTTCCATGAAACTGAGTCAGATATTTCTTTCTTCTCTTAGCAAAGTTCGTTTCAGGGTTTCTTTAAGGCGTCCTCTCTTTCGTTAACCCTTTGTTTCTCACGTCCCACGTCGTTGCTTCTTCGGCATTCTTTGATCATTTCTTCTCAAGGTATGCCCAGCATATCTCCATTTTCTCCTCCTTATAACATTATATATATATATATATATATATATATATATATATATATATCTAGAGAGAGAGAGAGAGAGAGAGAGAGAGAGAGTTTAGTTGAGGATAACAATAGACGTAATATTAAATATAATTATAAAACGTTGTTATATCAGAGCAAAATAAGTGCCATCTTCACATCAAACTTCATAATGTGTTTGGTTTATTTTCTCGACAATTTGTATATCTTTGCAGTGTTTACATATTCCATTTTACAAGATTAAAGAACATCAAGTTTTTCTCATTTGTAAATTGATGTGACCAGTTTAAAGAAAATTTAATCTAGATTAGTTACAAAGATCGGCGGAAACAAAACAACTAGCAGAACTAACATGAAAATGTAAAGAAGGAACTGAATGGTTGCGTATTAAAACTGTTGGAAACTTGTGTGGATAATTATCAACGTGGGACGACTTCATTCATAACTGTTTGATCATTATGTCTAATCAAGTTTTTCCAGAACTTGACAATAATAAATCGATACTAGATGATAATTACATCGACGATATTCTAAACGAAGAACAACGACATGTTGGTTACAACAATATCAGGGATGAAACTAGAAACAGCGACACCAAACAACACATGCTTAAGACACCAGACGGTGGCAGTGAGTACCTGGAGGTCGTGCGATCTGACGAACAGTTAAACACTGGCGAGCTACAGAAAGTGAATATAGTATACGCTAAACCAGTGGCTGATTTAGCCAGTCTAACAACTGATGGGAGCTTATCCCCGGCGATCTCAGGTATTCGTTCTAGAATATCTAAGGTGTACGATCGTAACGGGAATATGTCGAGTGAAACACCTAGATACAACGATGGCAAATATCATGGAGAAATTATCGGAGGTAAGTAGTCATTTGTAATAATGTTATTTATAAATAATTCATTGCAACCGTTGTCTAACCATAACGCCATGTTTCTGTTTACAAATACTGCTGCTGCACAATTTAAGTTGTACTTGTATCGTGGTGTAAATTTGATGTTGTTGGGAAGGGGGTGTTAGGATGGGGCTGTATAACTGTGATATACAAAATAGTGCCGCGGATGTAGAGATGGAGGGGGTATGATGCAGACTACACTAGATGACCCCATCAGGGAAGGGAAAAATGACTTTATATAACATTTAGAAGTACATTGCAACAGAAATGAGTTTTAATGTAGTAATTGACAAACTCACAATAAATGAAGAGAAGAAAAAACACAATTTATTCTGATGTATTTGTTTCTGTTTGTTAAAGATTCTTTATTACACCTGGCACGAGAGGGAGTCGGGAAGGTTGAGGGGAGTGGAGGGGGATGATCTGACATGAGTTATTGCTCTGGAAAATACCCAACAACTCTAGTTACGCTATTGAATCTACATATATTCTTCTTTGTGTTCGTTCTTTACGACCAATTTTAATCACTATTTGTGTATGTTTGATCTTGCCAAGAACAAACGTTGCACATTGGTTTGGTAGGCCCCTAAGTCTACATATCTCAATCTAACAATTACATTACATTTGTACAATATTCGTATGCTAATCATATAATATATTTATAATATTCGTTTAGTATTTGTATAATATTATGAACAAATTTTGGAAAAGCTATAACCATGGTAGTCCATGGTTAGTGAAATCCAACATAAATAGTACATTAACCCTTTCAACCTTCTGTGCTGATGTACTAGCTCAAGGTACTTTCTAAGATGACACAAGTGCACAATTAATTATTAACCCGTTGTTCAAGTCGAACTGGATGCCTGAGAGGTAGAGTGAGAGGTGTGTTTAATCAGGGAGCCACAGGAACCATCAGTATGCATACTCTTCGATATCTGTTGGGGAGACTGAGCACCTATGGGTCTGCCCGAAGTGCAATGACGTCAGTTTAGTAACAAATAACCAATAACAAGTGCACAATGACCTGCAGAAGAGAACAGCTACTATCTGAATGATTCAAGAAAAATACCTCAAGCAGTCATGGATTAATGGTTACACCGATGGATCTGCAACAGATGCAATTAAGAATGGAGGGGCTGTTATCTTTATTTCATATTCCAACAACCACGAGACACAGTACATTCCAACTGGTTAATTTTGTTCAAACTACCAGCAGAGCTCAAGCACTACTACAGGCCGCAATCATGATCAACAACACCAACACCGACTGCCAACAAATGGTTTTTTTCACAGATGCACTATCCGTTCTGCAAGCCCTCTAGAGTAAACTCCCAACCCTGAGAAAGGAGCTCAGCAAGATTTCTGACAGCAAGAGAGTTACACTTCAGTGGGTACCTTCACACTGTGGAGTGCCAAGTAACAAGAAAGTTACACTTCAGTGGGTACCTTCACACTGTGGAGTGCCAAGTAACAAGAAAGTTACACTTCAGTGGGTACCATCACACTGTGGAGTGCCAAGTAACAAGAAAGTTACACTTCAGTGGGTACCTTCACACTGTGGAGTGCCAAGTAACAAGAAAGTTACACTTCAGTTGGTACTTCACACTGTGGAGTGCCAAGTAACAAGAAGTTACACTTCAGTGGGTACCTTCACACTGTGGAGTGCCAAGTAACAAGAAAGTTACACTTCAGTGGGTACCTTCACACTGTGGAGTGCCAAGTAACAAGAGAGTTACACTTCAGTGGGTACCATCACACTGTGGAGTGCCAAGTAACAAGAAAGTTACACTTCAGTGGGTACCATCACACTGTGGAGTGCCAAGTAACAAGAAAGTTACACTTCAGTGGGTACCATCACACTGTGGAGTGCCAAGTAACAAGAAAGTTACACTTCAGTGGGTACCATCACACTGTGGAGTGCCAAGTAACAAGAGAGTTACACTTCAGTGGGTACCATCACACTGTGGAGTGCCAAGTAACAGAGACCAGTGACAAACTAGTCAAAAATAGAGAATGTGTACTCAAGTAGAAAACGAAATACTCACCTACTTTGAAAAAAAAGAGCTATCGTGGACATTCAGAAAAGAACTCTACCAACATACTATCCAGACGAAGGATTACCACACACTTGACAGACAAGGACAATCATCTTCCGAGTCAGGATAGGACATAACAGACTGAATAAACACCTACACAGGTTACGATTCTCCCTATCCCCTCTGTGTCCCTGTGGCACTATTGAGACAAACCACAGAACAAGTCCTGCAAGACTGTCCCCTGTATGTTCTCTCTAGAAAGGAATGCTCTTTTCGATTTCAGTCTCCATATTCTCCAAATTGCCCCAACTTCTTTCACAATTTATATTTGAGGTAAGTAATGAAAAAAATAGATTATTAAAGTCGAGCATCTTACAATTGTTTTGTTTATCCTTCAATTACTTATTTATAACGTCAAATGCATGACAGACAAAAGCATTGCATATTAAGACGTTATATAATTAATTGTGATTAATTTATTCAGTGAGTTTGGGCATTACGGGTATCATTTATGTTGTTTAAGATCAAGTCAGGTTAAATATTGTTATCAAATTATGAACATTTTTGGAGCAGTATGGAATGTGCGTCCACGTGCAGAGAAATTCATACTTTAGACAAGCTGATCATGAATATTTATGAATTTTCTGAAAGGGAAATACTATACAGTGATGGGGACATTATAGTAATTTTCTAAAATTTTTACTTTTTCTCTGAGTTATTCTCCTTTCTCTGTCGTCCTCCATTCCCGCATATATGTATGTGCTGTAATGAAAAGAAACTATATTTATCTCAATACAAAAAAGGGATCAAAGGAGTGCATAATTATAGAACAGTGGCACTAACCAGTCATGCTAGTAAGATCCTACTTAAAATTACTTTGTTTAAAGGTTTACATTGCTGTCTAATTTGTATTATATGTAATGAGCTCCAGCCGGTGCTACGGGTTCGTGCACCGTTGACTAGTCCTCCAGCAGATTAGACAAGAAAATATGCATACAAGCCACGCGAACCATCAGTATGCATACTCTTCGATATCTGTTGGTGGAGACTGAGCACTATAGGTCTGCCCGGATGCAATGACGTAGTTCAGTAACCAATACTTAAAATTATCATGGGAAGAAGAGTCCCCAATAAAATGGAAGAGGAGATCAACATTGTGCAGGCTGCTTTCAGAAGAGGCAGAGGAACTAGGGAACATATATAGAATCATCATTGAAAAATGTAGAGAGTATGACATAGACCTGTTTGCTTGCTTTGTTGACTACTCCAAGGACTTTGATTGTGTAATACATCACAAGCTATGGAACATAATGTCAGAGATGGGGTTCTCATCTCATATAGTGCATATTGTAACAATGCTATATATTTTTTTTCCGATCCAGAAGCACTTGAGCTTTTCAGCTCTTCGGCTCGGTGCCATGGACATCGTAACCCTTCGGTTCGGTGCCACGAACATAAATCTGGGGAATCTGTGGCTTTTTCTGCCATCCGTGGAAATTGAGCTACAAACACAGAGGATAGTCATAAGTCAACGAGCTACGAACACGCTGCAGAGGGCAACAATGCTATTATAAAGACCAACAAGCAGCTGTGAGAATAGAAGAAGGAACATCACAGTGGTTTGGCATTGGCCAAGGAGTTAGACAGAGCTGCATTTTGTCACCGAGCATATTCAACATATGCTGAAAACATCATGAGGAATGTCAAAGAATCTACAGAGATGGAAAATAGGACGCTCTGGGTGATCGGAGGTCATCACGAGTTACCAGAATTAAGAAACGCTGACGATACAGTGCTATTATCTACATCACAAATTGGTAAAGAGAACTTGATATGGTTACTAACAAAAAAAACCCACCGGAGATCAAACCTTTATCTCAACACAATGAAAACAAAGATCTTTACAACTGATAAAACAGAATTGAGGTATAATGCAGGGGCGGCTCATCATTAAGGGCCAGTGGGGCCGCCCACTAAAACGGAAAGGGGAATAACTTCCCGGAATAGACAAATAATAGTAAATACTCCAAAACCCATGATTTTGCCAAAAATTTGTGTCTGGCCCAACCAAGAAAAATGACCACGAGCCGCCACTGGTCTAATATATGTGTCAACGACCAAAAAAACAGAAAGAGTCGACAACTTTGAATACCTTGGGGCATTGCTGACAAATGACGGAAATGTTATAAAAGAAATTAAAAGAAGGCTGAGCATTGCTTTACAAAAACTAAAAGAACTAACTAACCTATGGAAGGGAACTGACATAAGAACAAAAAGTAAGTGTTTAAGAGCCTGCGTTTTTCCTTGGCAACATATGGTTGTTAGACATGGAACGTTGACAAAGCGACGGAGAAGATCATTAATACCGTTTGAGTGCAAATGCTACAGAAAAGTACTTGGCAAAAGACGTAATTACAAAGTACTGTAGTTTTACAAATTACAAAAACAATGACAAAATACAGCAACGTTTCGACCAACAAGGCCTTTATCAAGCAAACGAACAAACAGGAGTGACAAATTAAAATGAAACACAAATGGACGACCAAATACAAACGTATCTAAGGAAAATCTGGAATAAAAACGAATAACGAAATAAATGTAACACAAAAACACACATAAAAACTAGAAATAGAACGGAAAAGAAACAATGAAACATAATGTCAGACAATGAGAAAAGTACTTAGAATATCATGGACAGAGTAAAGAACACATGCTTCTGTTCTGCAACAGCTTGATATTAAAGAGAGTTGGCTATTAAAGAACATAAAATCAAGGAAAATTAAATATTCGGACACATCAAACGTCATGAGTGCCTAGAGAAAATAATTTTGGAGGTAATGATGCCTGGAAGAAGAATGAGAGGAAGATCTAAAAGACGTTGGGTGCAAGATGTCATTGACGATCTGAGAATGACTGCTGCTGACGCCGATCAACTTGCACAGAATAGAGAGTTTTTAAGGACTGCTGTCTGTCTTGTCTGTATGACAGGCACCGTTGTATTTTGGGAATTAAAGAGAAGAAGATGCCACCATAGATCGTCTACTTGATGTCTAATCAACATTGGCGTCTACTTGATGTATTACTTTCATGCTGAGGATGTAGAACTGAGGCACATCATGTCTCTTACAGAAGCATTAACCCTTTCACCCTTCTGAGACGATATAATGGCTCGCATTATTTTTTAAGATGACACAAAACTAGTGTATCGACTATTTCACTATACATTGCAATATAAATGCGACCAGAAGTAAAACAATTGCGGAGGGAAAGTGTTGAGATTCTCAGAATGTGTATGAGAGGATAGAGATAACTGAACAGATTGAGCCCAAGTACAAGAGAAACTTAGAAGAAAGACAAACACATTCAAGAAGGAATACTGTCCCATGATCTTTTTATAATAATTATTAATGATATTACGGAGGATAACTGTCATTTTGTACGCTCAAAAATGTACACAGATGAAGTGGCAATGTGGGCAGGGAAAAAAGTCAATAGCGATTGTAAAGTCCACAATGCAAGATACATTTACAAAATTAAAAAAATCTAATAAAGAATCGCACTGAAGACCGAGACTTTTTTCTGAATACAAAGACTCTACAAAGTGTGCACTGAGCCAGACTCTGCATCCATCAGAGTTGTGGTCGGCTAATCTATTTTAAAACAGACGAAAAGTGAAAATCAGTAACGTACTAATGACCCGTAGAACACACAAGCCAACCCCACCTCCCAGTGGTGTAGATCCGGAATTGTTGACCACTAAGCCCAAGGCAAACAAGACTCGAACTCGAACTGCTTTGCCTAGAGAGATGAACTACGCTAGTTCAAGATTTTTTCTCTCCTTGTTCCCTGTTATTGTTCTCGATTAACCCGCGTCTGAAGGCGGCAAACCCGAAACAAAAACTTACAAAGAAGAAAAAAGAAGAAGAATACACAGACAATAAATAAAGATTATATCCTCTGACAAAATAAGTCATAATTTTTCGGACATGTGATGAGGAGGTTTAGAACACAATGTAACAACAGTAAAATCGACGGTAGACGAGACAGAGGAAGACGGAGAGAGAAAATTTTGGATATCATGACTTCATGGCACGGTAGAGCGTCAACATCTGAGTTGATAACAAACACCAAAGACAGAGATTTGTGAAGATCCATGATCGCCTACGCCAGCCGGCACTGCACCTGATGATGATGATGACAAACTAAGATGCTAACCCAAAATTACCATACAAAATGAAGAAATTTTAAATATTGTAAATTGTGAATATCGGATTCGATACTTAACTAACAATAAAGAAATACAAAAGAAATGAGAAGGAATGGTAATTCAGAAGTTAAATAGTGTGAAGAAACTATTGTATAACACAGGCAAGTTAGTAGAGGTAGAACTTCTAAGAACATGCATTTTTCATGTTTTTCACTACATGGCATGAGAATCAAGAATACGACAAATAAAGAAGAATATAGATTCTGTTTTTAAAAAAGCTCTATTGAAACATTTTTAGAACTCTCTGGGGAAAGAATAGAAAACATAGACGTTATACAAGGCCTTAACATCAAAGAACATAAGTTTATAAATAAATAGTATGTACCTAATACTGACATTATTTCGGTCACAGTAAACTTCAAAGTGGTTTATAGAATGCAGTAATGGACAGAGATGCAGTATAGAAGAGTCCTTCGTATATCTTGGACAGAGAAGAGAACAAATAGATCTATCCAGAAAGAACTCAAAATCAAAGAAAACTGGTTGATGCTACAAATAAGAAAGAGAAAATTGAGATATTTTGGACATATAAAAAGACATGAAGGGCTGGAGAAGATCATCATGGAAGGAGGCATACCGGCAAAGAGAAGAAGAGGAAGACCACGGAGAAGATGGATTCAGGATGTAACTGATGGTCTGAACATGACGGATGCAGAGGCAGGATATCTGGCCTATGAGAGAGAGAAGTTCCGGATTACTGTTGGGGTGGCAAAGTTCTGCTCAGGACAAGCTACTTGATGGTGATGAGTAATGGACATGGTTTCTGTAAGGCGAAGCAACGGACGACCAAGACGATGGTGTGAATAGGACAGTAAGGAAACATTGAACACGGCGATGGGGAGACGGGAGAGGACGGGAGAACTGGTTAGAGATTCAGAGATTCTCATGCTAGCCGTGATGAGAGTGACGCTCTGCAAACTACATGGTACAAGAAGTATCACATTCATATACGGTGTGGAGGTAATTAAGTGTTGCAGACACACACACAAACATACGCACACATATAAGACACTGGAACGAGTTCGAGAATTAAGCGTTAAGTTTGGACATGCCAGACAGTATCGTCTTCGTGGTAGAGAGAGAAGATATAGTAATCAGCTTCTCATGGGTACGGTGAGCAAAGGGACTTTGGGATGGATGCTGCAGCGAAGAACGGAGCATGAATGGAAATGCCCAATGTGCCATGACGTCGATCGCATAACATAACATAACATAACATAAATATCATATACATAACATATATATATATAATATATGTACGTGTGCGTGCTTGTGTGTGATTGAATGCTCTTGTTTATGACATAATAATCAAATATCAGTAGTAAAAAAGTCAAGCAACCAGTTTTCATATCCTGCATAATCCAGTTATTCTAATTGCATTATCTGATGGCAACTTTGTAGTTGAAATAAAGTGGACAACCTCGTTAGTTTATTTTATAAGGAATATAACATATCCAGTGGCGGCTCGTGATCATATTTGTTGGTGGGGCCAGACAAACATTTTCGGAAAAATCAAGGTTTTGGGTTAGGTTATATTTTAATTTATAAAATAATAAATACACGTTACATATTAACTTTTGGTAAGGCCCGGCCCCACAGATCCCTAATGACGAGTCGCTACTGGACATATTTATTGATTCGGTGACAACACAAAGCAATGGGCCGTCCTAAATTGTGTCGACTTTTCTGTTAATTATTATTTCATTAGTAAGAGACTTGCATCTCTAGTGGAAAATCGAAATACTTTAGTTGGAATATTTCAGAGAATATTTTGTTTGTCGAAGCGAGGAATTTCTTGATACGAAGTGTTCACGTTACTGAGCCAACTACAAAATATTCAAAGAGAGCTGTATGTGCTTAGTTTCTCTCTCCCTCCACAGTTGTTAAGATGTATGTATATATGCTGATGGTTTGTTTGTTTTACAGTTAAGTAAGGTGCCCATCGTGTTCGTAGCGCGTTGGACTGCGGGTGACAAGCCCTCTGTGAGTGCGGGTTCAATTCCCCGGGCTGGCAGAAAAGTCACAGGTTTCCCAGATTTACGGTGTTCGTGGCACCGAACCGAAAGGTTACGATGTCCATGGCACCGAGCCGAAGAGCTGAAAGCTCAAGTGCTTCTGGATCGAAAAAACACACAAAATCCGAGGCACGCTTCTTTAAACTTGAAAGCGAATCTTGTGTTTTTAATAACATGTTATGTTGGCGATACAAACCTAAAAATATAAATTGAGTCTTTGCTATGAATTCAATTATACTTTAATGAGAGGTATAGGTGTTTCTGGGATTCGCTGGTTAAATACATTCCGTACTGGAGCTTAAGTGCAAATAGTCGATCTAGCTCTCAGTCCTGATTGTTGGTGATCAACAGTTGTTGACGTTCTTATAGAGCAGCGTTTCTCAAAGTGGGTGGTACCGTCCCGAAGTGGGCGCTGAAGCGTTCTAGGGTGGCGATAGTGGATTCATCAGAATTTGGGGGTGTTCAGACGATTAGGGTCGGTCGTCCACTGAGTACCACTAGCTGTAAATATTACGTTAGTCGCTCGAGTGGTTATCGGGGTTCAAATTTTAGGGTGTAAAGAATAGAACCACTGTTACCTGCCATGCATGTCGTACGAGGCGACTAACGAGGTTTGTCTGAAATCGGATGCATGTGTCTTAAATGTGTAGAAGTCTATTCGTTTAGGGGCCTATCAAACGAATGTGCAACGTATACACGTTCTTGGTAAAGATCAAGAGTATCACAAAGAGTGATTAAAATTGGTCGTAAAGAAAGAACGCAAAGAAGAAGAAGAAATGACGTTAGCGATTTTTCTTCTTCTTCTGTTCTCTCGTACGCCAGCTGTACATTCAGGCGGAAAGTCTGGTATTGCTCTTCTGACTGATTTTTGCGTGAGACCTTTATATTACCCTCTAACAGGTGCCCTTCAACCATGCGGACAACCTCCCAATTTCAGAGGTACTTGAAGATTATATCCTTCAAGAGTGATCGTTGCAGGAA
Source organism: Arion vulgaris (assembly GCA_020796225.1). NCBI lineage: Eukaryota > Metazoa > Mollusca > Gastropoda > Stylommatophora > Arionidae > Arion > Arion vulgaris. Next base: position 27,042,124 of record CM036770.1, read on the forward strand.
ACCTGTTGTCCGTGTAACTCTTGGGTTGAGTCCTGTACCATTAGTACTTTTACGCCAGATTTAATTAGTGAAGTCGACTTCTTTATGGAATTTCCTGCCTTTGGTAAGGTCGTTCCGTACGCATCGTATGATAAACACTTTAATGATCTTTAAGTGCCATAATTTGAGCTTAGATCTACGCCAAAAGCATTAGCTTACTTTGCACTGACTGGGTGAGGTTGCCCCGTTTAGGAGTAATCTCGACCCTTCTAGGACTAGTCACTGGAACTGTCACATTTCTTGTATTCATTGCTCTTTACGATCATTTTCTCGCCGTATGATCATTGCCAAAGAGTATGTCTACAATATGCGCTCTTTCTGACTATATGAGGTCATTCAGGGTTAGGAACATTCTCAGTCATTGGAGACGCATGTGCTTTGTCAAACAAACGATCTATATTGGCGGTATGCTTAGTCTTTATATGATCTGAGCCATGGTGTTTGGACGTCATCTTACTCTGTGTAGGATGATCGGCGTCCGAAAAGTATTGCCCTTAGCCAATGTTTGAGTTTGTACCAGTCAAGCCTTTGCATTATCGGCCTTACTTTACTATCCACTGTGAGTTTGTTCCTGAGTAGGAGTATTCCCACCCGTTTCGGGGCGTGTCTCGACACAGTACCTTGCCCGGTTGTCCCAGGATGGGCAGTCTCGTTAGGTATCACTCACCCCAGTTCTTCCGGGGATGTTAGTTGTTAATGCAACAGTGCCTTGCCCGGTTGTTCCATGGAGGGCAGTTTCGTTAGGCACTAAAACGCAACTTTAGGAAATGCGCTTGTTGAACCTTACCCAGTAAATGTATCTGCACTAAGCCTTTGATACGGAGTTTATCGCAATCTTCCCGTGTGTCGATACGATACGTTACAACGTTTTCAGAGACACTTGCCGAAACTTTTTAAAATTCTTTAAGCATCTTTCTTATTGATTCTTGCCCCACAGCTGGCAATTTGTTTGCCCCTTGCTTAGGGCTTCAAATTTTGCCCCATGTGGTCCCACGTCACTTCATTAAATGCACCTCTCACCCGTTCCTGTTCATTTGTACTGTATTTCCTATTGGCAGGGAACTGGTAATTGGGGTGCGACCGTTGACTACATTCAAGCTTTGTATGGCCTGCCGCAGGTGGCAATCGTTTGCGACCCGTTATTCCGGGGAGTAGGGATTCATTCACAGAGGACTCCTACACTGCTGTTTATTAATGTTCGGCAACTTTAGCAACATTTTTTATCGGACATCGGCCAGGAGATGCGTGCATTTTGTTCGTAAATTTTGAACCTGCATTTCTTTTCCGTGCTTGCACTACTACCACTACATGTAGCTCTCCATCGATCCCTGCCCTCTTAGTCAGACCGGGACCAATGTCTGTTTCCAGGATCACCACGAGGAGATGGGGCAGGATCTTTATTAGTGTCAGCTGACTAATCCTGGCGCGACGTTGTCTCCATGCCATTTGACCCCACCCGTTATCGATTTAATTAAGCGTGCATTGTAAAACGCCGGCGTAAAAATATAGTAACTTCAAACTAAAATATTTACGGGAACATCAATATAGATATCGTATGTTATAAAAAATGTGTAGGTCAATGCGACTATTTTCCATCTCTTGACGTTATTTCTTGGTAACGAGTTATTATTTAATGAAGTTTTCCAGTGTATACATTTGCGTACAATAGTTCACCATTACTTGGCCATTGTTATATAATCAATGTAGCCTACGGTCTTTGTGTACACATCAGGGTGTATACATTTGCGTACAATAGTTCACCATTACTTGACCATTGTTATATAATCAATGTAGCCTACGGTCTTTGTGTACACATCAGGGTGTATACATTTGCGTACAATAGTTCATCATTACTTGACCATTGTTATAAATCAATGTGCCTTACGGTCTCTGTGTACACATCAGTGTATACATTTGCGTACAATAGTTCACCATTACTTGGCCATTGTTATATAATCAATGTAGCCTACGGTCTCTGTGTACACATCAGGACGTGCTATCTGCACCAGACACTCCAGAGGTCTCTCTGTTGGTTCTGGTCTACTATTGAGCAACTTAAGTCCACAAGTACAAAGGGTTATATAAGTTTAGAACGAGGTTAGGTGCTTATCTCTAGTGCCAAATGTAACAGATTCGTTCCCTCGTGCAGCCATCTGGATATTTCCCCAGAGATCCCAGATCTCAGTGTTGGTGAGATCGATATCGGAGACGGACGATAAAACGTAGGTCCCTTGTTCAATTTGGGCACGTAAAAGAATCCTTGGCAGTTCAAAACCGAGAAGAGCAGGCTGGAAAGCCGCTGCCCAGTCAAAATTCATTGGAAAAGATTTAAAAATAAAATTCTTACAAAAATGTATTCTCCATCTTCAAAATTACATTGTAAACCCTCGCCGGTGCTACTGAGCTTGTGCACTGCTGCTGAGATCTTCCGGTGTAAGAAAGTGATTGGAGCACACTTGGTTACTCACCGAAGTGCAGTTATGATGGTCCTATCAATCAATCAATTAATTACTAATAATAGCTGTCCATCGCAAGCGGTGATGACAACAGTCTCAGACGTGTGCTGCTGCACTTCTCTGGTGTGTGCGAAGGTGATTGTAGAGTCCAATCCTAGAACACAGGTGGGGAATACATGAACAAGGTCAGACATGTGGGTGTTGTGTGTTCTGTCTTTTCGCGCAGTTCGTTTTCTCTGTGCCACAACGGCACGATGATTCTCAGCTATGCGGGTTCCTCTTGTGCTGTTACAGCGCCATATTTGGCGACCTTGCACAAGGGATTCCCAGCACGTTGCATTTATATCGAAGCATTTCAGATACAATTTAAGATTGTCTTTAAAGCGTTTTTTCTGTCCTCCAACAGAACGTCTGCCCCCTTCAAGTTCGCCATACATCAACTGTTTTGGGGTGCGTTTATGAGGCCTCCAAGCAACGTGACCATCTCACTTGGACCTTCTGCAACAGGGTATTGACGCTTGGGATCTTTGCTCTTGTGAGGACTTCACTATCTGGAATTTTGTTCTGCCAGTTTATTTTTAGTATTCTGCGGAGACAGCTTGTGTGGTAGTGGTTTAGTTTTCTTGTGTGTCTGCTATACACTGTCCATGTCTCGTTGCGTACAGCAGCGTGGTTAACACTATGGTCTGATAAACATTCAGCTTTGTGGCTACGCTTATCCCCTTCCACTCCCACACAGTGACACATAGCCTTCCGAACGCAGCACTGACTTTGGATATCCTATTGTTGACCTCAGAATCTATGTTTGCCGATCTGGATATGATGCTGCAGAGATAGGCAAAGTTGTCCGTGGCGGAGACGCTGGGTTTAATGTTAATGACTAGATCGTAGTACTGCTCTCTAGGGGCGGGCTGAAACATAACCTCTGTTTTCTTGGTGTTAATGGTAAGGCCAAACATATCACAGGCCATTGAGAACTTGTCCATGTAAATCTGCATTTCTTCCTCAAGAGTTGGTAGCGAGGGCACAGTCATCAGCAAACAACAGGTTTGAAATAGTTGATTCTTTTACCTTGGTGGAGGATTTTAACCTCCGAAAATTGAATAGATTACCGTCTGTCCTGTATCTAATCTTTACCCCATGTTCGTCGCCTTCCCAAAAGACATCCATGAGCATGGAAGCAAACATCATGCTGAAGAGTGTTGTGCCAATTACTAGATCATGATCACGCACAACAAATTGTGAACGGGAACAATAAAACGTCTTATGTCATTATTCGATTATCGAAACAATCCGGTCAAAAATAAATTGTTAAGCCTGATCAACAAATATAACTTCTTCTTCTTCACCCTTCGCCCCTAGGGAAGCATAGGTCCCCAACCAAGGCCTTCCAAGCCCTCCTATCCAAGGCCATCTTTTCCAGATCTCGCCACTCTCTCCCTGTTTTTTGCATTCCATCTCTAACTCCCGTCTCCAGGTGTTTCTGGGTCTTCCTTACTTCTATTGCCGTGGGGTTCTATCGGAGAGCCTGTCTCGCGATGCTGTCAGGGGTTTCCTCAGTGTGTGTCCTATCCAAATATATAAACAAATATAACTGCGGTTTTAAAATGTCTTTGTGATTTAAAATGTCTTACAGCACCTGCAGTAAGAAATAAAAGTTTGAAGTTCGAATCCCGTTTTAAGTAACTTGCATTTTATCCGGAGGATCGAACTACTTGTTAGTTGTCTACTAATTTACCATATTCATTGACCACTGTTCTTTACCTAAGCTTCTTAGAATTCCTTATTGACTTTATGCATTACGCCTATACGTCCCACTATAATATGAAACTCTACCAACCTGAAACATACATGAAAATATCAGCATACAAAGCACGATGGTAACAAAATCGAAGTTGGTTAGATCACAGCCAACTCTAGATAACTAGGCCAGACAACTGACTGGGGTTCCCTGACCTAGATCAGAAAAGGGGCCGGAAAATATAGATGTTTGATAGAACACTGCAACCTTTTTGGTAATTTTACTCAATTCTATGAGTCTATAGTTATTTATTGGTAAAAAATATTCATAATATTGATATTTCTTATTGTTAAACTTAACTTGTTGCATAATATAACTTCGATTTAGCATTTTGTGTTGATTTTAAAATAAATTCGTCTATATACACCAATATTCGAATGCGAGGTCACCGTAGTTGTAGTCTGATTTACCATAATACTTACCTGAGTCTGAAGGCCTATAAGTTTATAGTTGGCTTTGGTTAGATGATGTAAACAGTGGCGGCTCGTCATTATGGACCAGTGAGGCCGGACCCCACCAAAAATAATGTATAACGTGTATTTATTATTTTATAAATTAAAATATAGCAACCAAAAACCATGATGTATTCGGGATAAATGTCTGGCCCCACCAACAAAAATGATCATGAGCCGCCACTGGATGTAAATATATTCAGCATGACTTCAATCCAAACAAGTTACACACATTGAGAAAAAAAAATAGAAAAGTTTACTTTCTACTATACAGCTCTGCAACGTTGACGGTACATAGAGTAGGTTACAAGAAATTTTTTTTTTTTTCCGATCTAGAAGCACTTGAGCTTTTCAGCTCTTCGGCTCGGTGCCATGAACATCGTAACCCTTCGGTTCGGTGCCACGAACACCGTAAATCTGGGGAATCTATGGCTTTATCTGCCATCTCGCGGAATTAAACCCGCACACACAGAAGGATAGTCACCCGTAGTCCAACGCGCTACGAACACGCTGGGCAGATGGGGATACTAGAAATAAAGACTATATTTTATTGACTCTTACTTAATGATTAGTTCAGACCTTTGTTTGAGTTGAAGATTGACATTGATAGAATGAGTTTGCTTAATAAAAATATAATGAGACGTTGCAAGTGACATGTTATGTGATCCCGACCAGGTTCACTCATTATATATGACGGCATGTATGATGCATGTTTTGACTAGTACTAGAAGCATGGGCGGGCGGGAATCTTTGATGTTGAACTTTAGAAAAGTAATCAATGACGTATTCTGTGTTTATCAACAACTAGGCGTGTATTTTTTTAAAAAAAAGTAGAGGATGCCGGCACAAAGTTGAGTGTTGGTTTACAGTACATGAATCGCTACCCTCTAGCTGACTCATAGCTGCCCAGTCTCTCAGAACATGGCGAGGGATATTTGTGCTTATAACTCCATTTGCATGTGGGTCAGTTGTTATACTCACGGTTTCCCGTCAGTAGCGTATTCTCCATGCATGTCTGGTGTGCGGCGCACACTGCCAACAGAATAAAAATAAAAATATAGTAATTATTCTGTTAATATTCACAGTAATTTTTATTAGAAAATATTTATAGAGTAGCTGGGAGTTGCTGTCTGTTGTCGAATTTAAGTGACTTTCAAACTGCCAGTCTCGATGAACGCGTTATCACACGCAATTGTGGTATGTTTGTACTTTAGAGTTGTCGGAGAATGTCTCAGAAAATCGCTCGAGATTTCCGTCTTAACGCGTGATGGTCTCCAGATTCTAACGCTTACTATGACGTTTTGTGAAGCGAGTGAGGGGAAAGATTGACTGACAGGCTGTGGCTTCACATGGAGGATGCGTGCGGGAAAAATGCAGCACTAATAATTGAAGGACTTGGTGTTTAAAAGACGTTTATGTAGTAATATTGGACTATGCACCATAGAAAAATGAGCTTATGGTACTTTAATGTTTGGATATATTCTATAATAAGTTAGTTCACGACTTACTGCAGTTTTTAGTTGAAGATGATCTACGTCCACGTTTTAAAGTAGTGCTCAAACTGGCAGATTGGTCATGACCAGTGGCGGCTCGTCATTAAGGGCTAGTGGGGCCGAACCCACCAAAAATAATGTGTAACGTGTATTTATTATTTTATAAAATTAAAATATAACCTAACCTAAAACCATAATTTTTCCGAAAATTTGTGTCTGGCCCTACAAACAAAAATGAGAACGAGCCGCCACTTATCATGACTATTCCAGCAACCACTGCGTCTGTTGAAAAGTCGTTTTCAGCATTATAGCGAATCCAGAGTTGCCGCACATCTATACAAGGTCGAGATAGACTCCCAAGTCTTAGCGTTATGTCGATTGAAAAAGGGACGTTAGAACAAGGTTAGAGTAAAGAATACATTTTACGATGCTGTCACAGAGGCGTTTCTGCAAAGGAAAAAAAGAATGGATCTGATCTTCCAGCGAATTATGTAAGTGGAAACACATACTATTTATGGTGGGTCTCTGTGGCTAAGTGGTTACGCCCTTTGCCTTGTGAGTCGAAGGTCGTGGGTTCAAGTCCGGACCGCGTCATTCTGTTCACCAGGGCATTTTTTCCAGAGACCCTAGGATTCTTGCGGGAGCTACGGAGTTCGTGCTTTGTGCAATACTCTCGGCAGGTGGCGTACCATTTCTGCGGAGGGACCGACCCATACAGGGTAAAACCCGGTTCAATGAAGTCAATCCTTCGGCTTTTAAACCCCTTTTTTAAACATACTATTTAAAAAATATATTTTTTCCGGTTCAATAACTATCGTTGTGTAATTGACTAAAGTTGGCTTTACAATTAAAAGGAAAAGAGGTTAAATAGGACGGGCACGTATTCATATTAAGTGCCCACCTGCCCAGCGTGTTCGTAGCGCGTTGGACTGCGGGTGACTAGCCCTCTGTGAGTGCGGGTTCAATTCCGCTGGCTGGCAGAAAAGCCACAGGTTCCTCAGATTCACGGTGTTCGTGGCACCGAACAGAAGGGTTACGATGTCCATGGCACCGAGCCGGAAGACTGAAAGCTCAAGTGCTTCTGGATCGGAAAAAACAATTCATATTAAGTAGCAGCACGCCTATATAGCATTATCAGGCTACGCCACTTCTTCCCGTACTTCCTGTGTCCTTGTTTTCCACGCGTGACACGAATTTTCTCGTTCGAGATCGCATCATCGTCGACAGCTGCGTCATCATGACATGGCGATCGATGTTAGTTCTTTGTATGTCACCAGTACTAATATTAATGTGTCAACTGTAAGCACTCTCAAGCATGTCAGCTCGCATATTACTAGAAACCGCTCGACATGGGCGTTCACATAAATGTTTCCAGGAGGTGGGAGAAGCAGGTGGGGAGAAGAAAAAATCATGAAGAAAAATTGTTTAGGTAATAGTTTACTACGCGGGAATGTAGATCAGATTCAGATCCGCCCGTGTGGTGCCGGGGCCCGCAAGGAAGCAAAGAATAGTACCACTGCAATCTACAAGGCATGTCGTAAGAGGCGACTGATGTAGGTCCTAGGGATGCTACCATAGTAAATTAAAAAAAACATGGCAGAAATCGGATGTGCTTGCATACATGTAGGCGCGTAACTGACACAATGTACAATCGCTCTTAGGCTCAGATCACATACAAATCACAGAGTGGTTGACAAGTGGTCGATATGGAGCGTTCGAAGAAGAAGATGCAGATCAGATTTTTTGCCCGAGTGGTTACAGGGCCCAAATTTGGGTGTAAAGAATAGAACCACTGTTACCTGCCACGCATGTCGTAAGAGTGACTAAGGAGGTTAGGCGTGGGGCTAGCTACCCCACACCGTAAAAACACTAGATGGCTACAGAACGGAGAGCGAACCAAGTAAACGGTGGCTGAAACCGGACACATCGCCAGAGGAAAAGCACCAGAGCTCCAAATGGTGCTGAAGATGTGACGTAAAACACACCAATGCTAAGGCTGCAGGAATCAGATTTCCACATGAATAAAATTTATGGGGAAATCTGGTACATCGGTCTGGGCAGTGATCGCGAGAGAGAGATCGTAAAAGAAGAACGAATGTCATAACGAAAGGAAAAAGACGAAATTGAAAGAAAGCGGAAACTTTGCCATTTTCAGTATACCTCCTGTATTATCACACTGAAACCCCTATAAGCGCTAATGGAATAAACCGCGACACACGATAAACAGCAGACACACCCCGGAAACCCGGAAGCCCGTCTCCCATTTGCTTGGGGTTGTATAAGAGACTAGAACCAGAGATCGAGATCAGATTTTGATTGCAGGCTCGATGTATAGAAGTATTAACAATTTCTAGTTTGCAATAGCCAATCACTTATTTCCAGCTAACATGTAATATGCAGTTGATAATAATAATAAGACACAGAATTAACCATTTTCCCAAAATCCTTTTCCGGAGGGTGGGGTGGGAGGAGGGGTACACCATTAACGAATGCGTTTCCATGTCCGCCTAGAACAATATACCCATACGACAATTCAGTGGCGGCTCATGATCATTTTTGTTGGTGAGACCAGACATTTTTTCCCCGGATAAATCATAGTTTTGAGTTGCTATATTTTAATTTATAAAATAATAAATACACATTATACATTATTTTTGGTGGGGCCCGACCCTACTGGTCCTTAATGACGAGCCGCCACTACGACAACTTGTAGTCTTCATTTACTCAGGCTGCAAATACATCCACTCTGCAGCTGAGTCTCTCTTAGAAATGAAGTGTAGAGCTGTAGTAGTATCAGCCTTGTTCTTCAATCCACATTCTACATATAATTGTCGCAATTCTCTGTTCTAATCTGTAACATTCCTGCCTCGAACTTAAACTGAGAATCTTCAGCATGGTTTCTCTGCAAGCAACAGTTGGTTACCGGGGCCCAAATTTGGGGTGTAAAGAATAGAGCCACTGTTCCCTGCCACGCATGTCGTAAGAGGTGACTAAGGAGATTGAGAGTGGAGCTAGCTACCCCACCCGTAAAAACACTAGATGGCTACAGAAACGACAACCAGGGAAATTCATAGCTTGCCACCCGAGGAAGAAGAAGGGCCTGCAGGAGGGACTCATGAAGCGACCCGGTGAAATTTGAAAGGAAATCAGGCCTCCGGCAAGAAAATGTGAGAGATCTGGAAAGGATGGCCTAGATAGGCGGGCTTGGATGGAATTGATTCATATGCTTCCCTAGGAGCGAAGGGTGAAGAAGCAGAACATATTTATCCCTAGAGGTGACAAAAAAAAAAAAAAGTAAAGGTACCCTTTCATACCTCGTGGTATATAGGTCAATACAGTGTTAGGCCTGTATTTTCATTGACCGTCGGCACACGATGTGTGATGTGGTCAGTATCACGCCGGCCGCCTTTACTTTCACAGAGCATGTCTGGTACCCATTTGAGGCTGGGTCGACTAGAGCCGTCGTGGTCGGGAAAAATTCCACGCCATTGCGGGAGCTGAACCCAGACCACCAGCCTTGCGACGCGAGTTCACTAACAACTATGCTACAGCGGCTCTCATCCCCAGAGGTAGCAGAAAGATTAATTGCTATATTTACATCGACCGTCGGATGCACCGTGTCTACAAAATTTGCTGTCTCTTGTCATTTTCGTGCATTCTGCCAAACTGTTCTTTGACCATCTTCTAGTATTCTCCTCTCAAATATATCACCCAGTTTCTCTAGTCCGTTTGAGAGTAACCTTTCCGACCAATATGAGTTTTAGAAGAGTATCATGTCTCTTTAGGTGTCCAAAATATTTCATTTATTCCTGTGTTATTCTCATCAATAATACCTTTCTTTCCTAACTTCTGCCGTGACTCTATGTCTCTTTAAAAAAAAAGTTAATTGCATATCCTTTACAGGACTTTGCGATCAACCTCAGCTTTTAACGCTGTGGGATTTTTCTAGGCATTATTACGTTCAGTAGTTTGCCATTGTTTCTGAACGGGTGGTGCCATCGTCCTTTGTAAAAATCCACGCGAAACAATTTGCAGCCAAATTGTCCGCAGCGTGATTCGAATTCAGAATGTCGGAGTTAATAGACCGAGTCACTATCCCCTAAGTCACAGACGCCACCATGTCTCTTCAGGTGTCCGAAACATTTTATTTCTCCCTGTGTTATCCTCATCAATAATTCACTTTTCTTTCCTAACTTCTCCGTTACTCCATACTTTATCTATTTCCTTGTCTATGAAATACCAAAAAATAAGATCAATGTAGGAAGAACTTATAGCTGCATAATACTTAATGGTAACGTTCATAATCCAGTCACATGACTCCAGTTCAAGACTTATAACTGTCAAATAATGTGCCACATGTTCAGTCATCATAGTATCTCCATTTGGCTACGTCGTCTATGATTCAGTTCAACATCTTCCCATTGGAAGCATCAAATAATTCAATGTGCATACAGCAGAATTGAATTGTATTTGTAGACAGCAAATACTAGTTCCTGAGTGACTCCAGGAACAAAGAATGACATCAACCTATAAGGCATTCAGAGCACTGATGTAGACTAGGTAATGTTAGTAACAAAAAACATCCAGAAATCTGGAGGTGCTGGGCCACTGAGGACATAACTGAAAATAGTACAACTCGCTCTTAGGCTTAGATCACATACAATACATGAGTGTGGGACGATAACTAGCGTTCAGTAAGATAAAGAAGAGCAGAAACAGGCAAATGTAAGCATATAGATAAAATAATAATGAAGTAAACGATAAAATACATAATGAAGAAAGATAATAATATGAAGCAAAGATAAAAAATAATAAGAAAGATAACAATAGTAAAGAAGTTATAATAAAATAATAATGAAGAAAGATAAAATAATAATGAAGAAAGATAAAATAATAATGAAGAAAGATAAAATAATAATGAAGAAAGATAAAATAATAATGAAGAAAGATAAAATAATAATGAAGAAAGATAAAATATAATGAAGAAAGATAAAATAGTAAAGAAGTTATAGATAAAATAATAATGAAGAAAGATAAAATAATAATGAAGAAAGATAAAATAATAATGAAGAAAGATAAAATAATAATGAAGAAAGATAAAATAGTAATGAAGAAAGATAAAATAATAAAAGATTTAAGAAAGATAAAATAATAATGAAGAAAGATAAAAAATGAAGAAAAAATATGAAGAAAGATAAAATAATAATGAAGAAAGATAAAATAATAATGAAGAAAGATAAAATAGTAATGAAGAAAGATAAAATAATAATGAAGAAAGATAAAATAATAATGAAAAAAGATAAAATAATAATGAAGAAAGATAAAATAATAATGAAGAAAGATAAAATAATAATAAGAGAAGATAAAATAATAATGAAGAAAGATAAAATAGTAATGAAGAAAGATAAAATAATAATGAAGAAAGATAAAATAATAATGAAGAAAGATAAAATATAATGAAGAAAGATAAAATAATAAAGAAGAAAGATAAAATAGTAATGAAGAAAGATAAAATAATAAAGAAGAAAGATAAAATAATAATGAAGAAAGATAAAATAATAATGAAGAAAGATAAAATAATAAGATGAAAAATAAAAATAATAATGAAGAAAGATAAAATAATAATGAAGAAAGATAAATATATGAAGAATAAAAAGAAAGATAAAATAATAATGAAGAAAGATAAAATAGTAATGAAGAAAGATAAAATTGTAATGAAGAAAGATAAAATAATAATGAAGAATGATAAAATAATAATGAAAAAAAATAAAATAATAATGTAGAAAGATAAAATAATAATGAAGAAAGATAAAATAATAATGATGAAAGATCAAATAATAATGAAGAAAGATAAAATAGTAATGAAGAAAGATAAAATAATAATGAAGAAAGATAAAATAATAATGAAGAAAGATAAAATAGTAATGAAGAAAGATAAAATAATAAAGAAGAAAGATAAAATAGTAATGAAGAAAGATAAAATAGTAAAGAAGAAAGATAAAATAATAATGAAGAAAGATAAAATAATAATGAAGAAAGATAAAATAGTAATGAAGAAAGATAAAATAATAATGAAGAAAGATAAAATAATAATGAAGAAAGATAAATAATAATGATGAAAGATCAAATAATAATGAAGAAAGATAAAATAGTAATGAAGAAAGATAAAATAATAAAGAAGAAAGATAAAATAGTAATGAAGAAAGATAAAATAGTAATGAAGAAAGATAAAATAATAATGAAGAAAGATAAAATAGTAATGAAGAAAGATAAAATAGTAATGAAGAAAGATAAAATAATAATGAAGAAAGATAAAATAGTAATGAAGAAAGATAAAATAATAAAGAAGAAAGATAAAATAATAATGAAGAAAGATAAAATTGTAATGAAGAAAGATAAAATAATAATGAAGAAAGATAAAATAATAATGAAGAAAGATAAAATAATAATGAAGAAAGATAAAATAGTAATGAAGAAAGATAAAATAGTAATGAAGAAAGATAAAATAATAATGAAGAAAGATAAAATAGTAATGAAGAAAGATAAAATAATAATGAAGAAAGATAAAATAGTAATGAAGAAAGATAAAATAATAATGAAGAAAGATAAAATAGTAATGAAGAAAGATCAAACATATAAAATAACATGACAAATTGATTAAAACTTTATTAGAGGGAAAAGTTGATTTACGACGAGAAGGAGGAAGACAAAGACACAAGTGGGAAGGAAACATCAAGAGATGGACAAATGACAGGCAGGAAGATTGCAACATCAAGACAAGAGACATAGGATGTTGGAGCCGAGACACAAGTGGGAATGAAACATCAAGAGATGGACAAATGACAGGCAGGAAGATTGCAACATCAAGACAAGAGACATATGATGTTGGAGCCGAGACACAAGTGGAAGAAACATCAAGAGATGGACAAATGACAAGCAGGAAGATTGCAACATCAAGACAAGAGACATAGGATGTTGGAGCCAACCTTCGCTGCGTAGACTGCAACTGATGTTGAGACTTCTCCGTCTGTGACACCAATGATAGTCACGATTATGCGAAAGCAATTTCAATCTTCTTTCTTTTGTCAGCACACTGAACGAGTTGTTAACCCAGTGTCTGGTTTTATGTATTTGTCTGGACTTCTCTGCTTTTGTCAGCACACTGTTACCGGGTTGTTAACCCAGTGTCGTGGTTTATGTATTTGTCTAGGACTTCTTGCTTTTGTCAGCACACTGTTACTGGTGTTAACCCAGTGTCGTGGTTTTATGTATTTTCTGCCCGTCTGCCCAGCGTGTTCGTAGCGCGTTGGACTACGGTGACTATCCTCTGTGTGTGCGGGTCAATTCCGCGGGATGGCAGAAAAAGCCACAGATTCCCAGATTTACGGTGTTCCGTGGCACCGAACCGAAGGGTTACGATGTCCATGGCACTGAGCCGAAGAGCTGAAAGCTCAAGTGCTTCTGGATCGAAAAAATGTATTTGTCTTGCGCTTCTCTGCTTTTGTCAGCACACTGTTACCGGATTGTTAACCCAGTGTCGTGGTTTTATGTATTTGTCTAGGACTTCTCTGCTTTTGTCAGCACACTGTTACCGGTTGTTAACTCATAGTCGTGGTTTTATGTATTTATCTTGCGCTTCTCTGCTTTTGTCAGCACACTGTAACCGGGTTGTTAACCCAGTGTCGTGGTTTTATGTATTTATCTTGCGCTTCTCTGTTTTTGTCAGCACACTGTTACCGGTTGTTAACCCAGTGTCGTGGTTTTATGTATTTGTCTTGCGCTTCTCTGTTTTTGTCAGCACACTGTAACCAGGTTAGTTAACCCAGTGTCGTGGTTTATGTATTTATCTTGCGCTTCTCTGCTTTTGTCAGCACACTGTAACCAGGTTGTTAACCCATGTCGTGGTTTATGTATTTATCTTGCGCTTCTGCTTTGTCAGCACACTGAACCAGGTTGTTAACCCAGTGTCGTGGTTTATGATTTATCTTGCGCTTCTCTGCTTTTGTCAGCAACGTAACAACGTTGTTAACCCAGTGTCGTGGTTTTATGTATTTATCTTGTGCTTCTCTGCTTTTGTCAGACACACTGTTACCAGGTGTTAACCCAGTGTCGTGGTTTTATGTATTTATCTTGCGCTTCTCTGTTTTTGTCAGCACACTGTTACCAGGTTGTTAACCCAGTGTCGTGGTTTATGTATTTGTCTTGCGCTTCTCTGGTGACTTGTCAGCACACTGTTACCGGGTTGTTAACCAAGTGTCGTGGTTTATGTATTTATCTTGCGCTTCTTGCTTTGTCAGCACACTGAACCAGGTTGTTAACCCAGTGTCGTGGTTTTATGTATTTATCTTGCGCTTCTCTTTGTCAGCACACTGTTACTGGTTGTTAACCCAGTGTCGTGGTTTATGTATTTATCTAGCGCTTCTCGCTTTTGTCAGCAACTGTTACAGGTTGTTAACCCAGTGTCGTGTTTTATGTATTTATCTTGCTTCATCTCTTTGTAGACACTGTTACTGGGTTGTTAACCCAGTTCGTGGTTTATGTATTTATCTTGCGCTTCTCTGCTTTGTCAGCACACTGTTCAGGTTGTTAACCCAGTGTCGTGGTTTATGTATTTATCTTGCGCTTCTCTGCTTTATGTTAGCACACTGTTACCGGGTTGTTAACCCAGTGTCGTTTTTTTATGTATTTGTCTAGGACTTCTCTGCTTTTGTCAGCACACTGTTACCGGGTTGTTAACCCAGTGTCGTGGTTTTATGTATTTATCTTGCGCTTCTCTGCTTTTGTTAGCACACTGTTACCGGGCTGTTAACCCAGTGTCGTGGTTTTATGTATTTGTCTTGTGCTTCTGCTTTGTCAGCACACTGTTACCAGGTTGTTAACCCAGTGTCGTGGTTTTATGTATTTATCTTGCGCTTGTCTGCTTTTGTCAGCACACTGAACGGGTTGTTAACCCAGTGTCGTGGTTTATGTATTTATCTTGCGCTTCTCTGCTTTGTCAGCACACTGTTACGGGTTGTTAACCAGTGTCGCATGGTTTTATGTATTTGTCTGCCCGTCTGCCCAGCGTGTTCGTAGCGCGTTGGACTACGGGTGACTATCCTATGTGTGTGCAGGTTCAATTCCGCGGGATGGCAGAAAAAGCCACAGATTCCCCAGATTTACGGTGTTCGTGGCACCGAACCGAAGGGTTACGATGTCCATGGCACCGAGCCGAAGAAGCTGAAAAGCTCAAGTGCTTCTGGATCAGGAAAAAATGTATTTGTCTTGCGCTTCTTGCTTTTGTCGTCACTACTTTACCAGGTTGTTAACTCAGTGTCGTGGTTTTATGTATTTGTCTAGGACTTCTCTGCTTTTGTCAGCACACTGTTACTGGGTTGTTAACTCAGTGTCGTGGTTTTATGTATTTGTCTAGGACTTCTCTGCTTTTGTCAGCACACTGTTACCGGGTTGTTAACTCAGTGTCGTGGTTTTATGTATTTGTCTTGCCTTCTCGCTTTTGTCAGCACACTGTTACCAGGTTGTTAACTCCAGTGTCGTGGTTTTATGTATTTGTCTAGGACTTCTCTGCTTTTGTCAGCACACTGTTACTGGGTTGTTAACCCAGTGTCGTGGTTTTATGTATTTGTCTAGGACTTCTCTGCTTTTGTCAGCACACTGTTACTGGGTTGTTAACCCAGTGTCGTGGTTTTATGTATTTATTTCTTTCTGTGCCTCCAGGATAAACTTAGTACCCGTTTCAGAATCGTTTTTCTACATGTATTTAGATTTATTTTAGAATAGATTTTGTGGCTGAATGATGACTTACGCTTCACGACTTTGTATAAAATACTTGACCAGACATAAATATATTCATCAGATTTCATTAAGTTCATCTCTAGTTTCAACTTTAAAAGATAGAAAAGTGGCTCCAAAAATGTCACAAGTATTTAACACGCATGTGATTCGTAAATCCATCAATAAATACGCACAGACGCACATAATGCATAGAAAGAAATGCATACATTCTCTCAGTTTCTCTATTGTGGTTGATGGAACACTTCTTGTAGTGTGGCACTCTTTTCACCACATGCAGTAGACATTTTGATTATTGTTCATTTGAGGATCATCTTCATCGCACATCGGACATGTCCATAATTCCTCCGATCTCCTCCCAAGCATGTATTTCTGTGTGTTTAGGCTAGCAACTCCCGTTCTGTGTTAATTGGTTTACTGGGTTTTCTCTCATGGTTTTCCCGTTTTGCCACACCTATCGGTATGCACAACTCGCGCAACCGAGATAGAGAATACACTTTATCTTCATCGTTGAAATCTTCAGAGTGCATGTTTTCTCTTAGAGCGTTGATGATGTCGCTTTTGTTCATAGAAGACCCATTCTCAATTGTAGCATTGCTCGCCAGTGCGTCTGCTCTCTCATTGCCCTTCACCCCAGCATGACCCGGGACAAAGGTGAAGGTAAGTGTCTGAATTGTCTTTCTTGTTAGTTATAACAATTGTTTATTGGTCACCAAAAATAGTGAACACATCAACTTTTACTCTTGATTGGTTGATTGATTGTTGGATAGGACCATCATCATTGCGCTTCGGTGATTAACCGTGTGTGTTCCGATCTCTTTCTTACACAGGAAGATCTCAACTCCTAGCACCGGCGAAGGCCCCCGATGTAATTTTGAAGATGGTGAAGATATTTTTGTAGGAATTTTATTTAAAATCTTTTTCTAATGAATTTTGCACGAGCAGCGGCTTTCCAGCCTGCTCTTCTCGATTAGTAACCACCAAGGCTTTTCTTACGTATCGAAATTAAACACTGGGCCTTCGTTTTATCGTCCGTCTCCGATAGAACTAGGAACTCGATCTCACCTACACTGAAATTAGGATCTCGAAAAAATATCCATATTGCTCCACGATTGAGCAGAACTCTGGTACCTTTGGCACGAGAAACGAACATCTAACCTCTACGCCACAGAGACTCCTAAGCAACATAAAGACTACCCACACTCTTTGTGTTTTATCGTAGATCTTATTACTGACTATAGAACAGCTACAACAACACATCAACAGACTCCAGTTAGCATCTAACGAATACAACATGAGAATAAACATCGACAAAACAGAAGTAATGACATTCGCCAGAGGAAAGCACTACCAATATCTCCATCGATAATCGCCTACTAAATCAAGTAAAAGATTTCACATACCAGGAGTATTTTTCAGCAAATGGAAGAATAACTAATGAAATTCAACACAGATGCAACAAAGCAAATCAAAATGATAGGGCAAATGGCGCCAATTTTAAGATGCAAACACGTCACCATGAACACAAAAAGCGCAATGTTCAACACAATCTTTCTCCCCACATTATGTTACCAGGGTTAAACCTGGACGCTGACAACAAACGATAGAAGAAAACTAGTCACAACAGAGATGAAGTGTCTACGCAGAATGCTGGGTGTAACAAGAAGAGACCGGTTGAGAAATGAAGACATCAGGAAAAAGTGGGTACAACATCAGTACTAGACTTCATCAAGAAACAACAAATTAAATGGTTCAGCCACGTAAGCAGATTACCATCAGACAGTGCACCCCAAAGAGCAATACTGCTCCGATACAATGGGTACAAAGCAAAAGGCCGGCCACGCAAAGATGGACCTCAGAGATAACAGAGGCGACGAAAGAGACTATCTACGAAGCGCATACTAGGCCCGTTTTAGAAATCTCTTCCTGACCTGACGCTGTGAGACATACAGGATTCAAGAAAGAAGAAGAATGATGTGTGAATAGCAGCTATTCGTTACTCAAATATCAGGTACTAACTAAACCGCTGTTAGAAATGGCGACTGAGGAA
Source organism: Arion vulgaris (assembly GCA_020796225.1). Taxonomy (NCBI): domain Eukaryota; kingdom Metazoa; phylum Mollusca; class Gastropoda; order Stylommatophora; family Arionidae; genus Arion; species Arion vulgaris. The sequence continues at coordinate 27,060,207 of CM036770.1, forward strand.
ACAGTATCAGTTACTTGACAAATACCAGTTACAAAAATATGCGTAACTCCGTATCATCTTCCCATCTTTCTAGATATGATCTTATCGGTTTTTTTAACAATGTAAAGATATATTGACAGAATAAAGGAAGAACACTGATGTCCTGATAGAGCTAAATGTTAAAGAGTTGGCTGATTAACAACATCATATACAGACAAATTAGATACTTTGGCCACATTAAGCGTAACGATTGCCTGGAAAGAACAGTACTAGAGGACAGGGTCCCAGGACGCAGAGGCAGACCAAAAAGAAGATGGCTACACGATCTTCTTCTTCTTTGCGTTTGTTCTTTATGACCAATTTGAATCACTCTTTGTGATATGTTTGATCTTTGCCAAGAGCGTGTATACGTTGCACATTGGTTTGGCTACACGATATTAAAGAAACTATGAATATGACCATCGACGAAGTGGGTGAACTGGCTAGAGACAGAGTGAATTTCAGATGTACTGTAAAGAGAGCAACGTCCTATAAAGGATACACACCTTGATGATGATGATGATATATTCTCTAGAATTATTTGTGCAATGTGTAAGCACCTGAACGTGAACCCTCAGGTAAAACACCGAGATCAGTTACTTTGTCCCTATCTCTTATTTTATTCTTCTTCTTGCACCTTTTTTAAAATCCGTTTGGAACATAGACCCTCGACGAACTCATACCAAGTCTTCCTATCTCTAACCATATTTTGTAGATTCTTCCATGTCTTCTATATATGGTAAACTTTGGCCTTCAAATCTCTTCTCGATTTATTTTAGACATATCTCTACTTGTATTCTCTTTGGTCTCAGGAAAGGGCATTTCTTGTTATATTCTGCTAGGGGTTACACAAGGTGTGTTCTATACAGCGTCTTTTCTTTTCCTCTTTGGTTGAAGGCAAAGGAACTTGCAATGCTAATATATATTTGAAGAACACTAATAGACAGAAAACTAGAAGTGAAAACAGAACTATACTTGTGCTTTATAGTCTACACCAAGGCGTTTGACAAAGTTAATCATATAAATCTTTATAAAATGATGAAGAGTTTGATTCTACTACTTTTTCTTCTTCTTTTGTCGTCACACTGCTACCGGGTTGTTGCCCAGTGTAGTGGTAAGGTAAACAGCTTATATTTATAGACCAAGAAAGGCATTTGATAGAGTAAACAGGTGCAAACTATGGAAGATCCTTGAAGAATATGGAGTCCAGGGACAACTATTAGGTAATACCATGGCCTTATATCAAGATAGCCAGAGTACAGTAAGAACAACAGAAGGAATGACCGACTGGTTCTCCATTACATCAGGTGTTAGACAAGGTTGTGTCCTCTCACCACTACTCTTTATTGCATATATGGATAAAATAACTCAAGAGTCAAATTCAGATAATGATGAAATAAATGAACTGTTTTTGCAGATGATCAGTGCCTGATACATCAAAATGAACAAGATCTACAACATCATATTGACACCTTGAACAAAATTGTGTAAAACATGACATGCAAATCAACAACACTAAAACAGAAATAATGAATATGGGAAGAAAACATAATAATCTAGACATCCATGTCAATGGAAACTAAAATAAACCAAGTGAAAGAATTCAAATACTTAGGAAGCATATTCACAGAAGACGGAAAACTGGATAGAGAGATAGAGGCTAGAGACTGGATATAGAGATAGAGGCTAGATAAGGGCCATTTGGCCCTTAATAACGAACCGCCACTGGGTCTAAGAATGGATAGCAAGAAGACAGTAGTCATGAATATATCAATAAGACAGTCTCTATCAAAATACAATCAATCTTTCAATACAATGTGTAATTAGTTCTTTACTATATGGCCCAGAAACATGGACAGCCTACTCAAGACACGAGAGGAGACTTAACATCTTTCACCTTCGATGTCTCCTCAAGATTATGAACATCAGGTGGTACGAAAAGATAACCAACTCTGAAGTACTACAACGTGCAAACCTGCCTTCCATCATGGACATGCTCAGCAGTAGACGACTAAGATGGTTGGGGCATGTGAGAAGAATAGAAATTTGTCACATACCAAAACAAATGTTCTTCTGTGAACTTTCGGAGGGGAAGAGGCACCAGGGCAGACCACTGCTCAGATATAAAGATGTTTGCAAAGCCTCAATTAAAAACTTCTCTATAGGTCCCAGCACATGGGAAAAATTAACTGATAACAGAGTTGTGTGGAAAGCCAAATTACGAAAGGGCGCAGAGTCTTTTGAGAAGAGACTTATGTACGTGCTGAACAACAAGAGAGAAAAGCGAAAAGTCAGAAGATGTCACAAATAAAACACTTACAAATTGACTGTCTGTAAAGATGAAAAAGGCCACATCTATATCAATATACACAATCAAAGTAAATGTGATGAAGCTAAGACAAGTTTACTATGGAACCATGATAACATCAAATGGTAGATGACGATCAAAAATAATGAATAGAATAGGTCTGGCTAAAACGGGCATTCCAGAAAATGGAAGATATTTTATGCAACTAGTGTTTCCTATTGAAGTCAGGTCAGGACAGAGTTTCTCCACACTTGCTCGAAGAGTTGAAGACAGAGACTCATGACGTGCTTTTTGTGCTGATATCTCCACAGTGACACTCTAGGACCCTAACGGGTTATGGGCTTTATTATTATTATTATTATTATATTGAAGTCAGAAAGAGAGTTTTTCAGTTCTACTTAGTGCCAATATGGATGCTAGTCATGGACAATAAATAAATAAAACAGTAAAATGTCTTGAGGCCATAGTAATGTGATTCTTACAGAATAATTCTCATAATCCCATGAGAAGCTAAAATGACTAATGTCAATGTGTTGAAAGAGGTCAAAGAACAGAGTCAACTCTCTATAAGAAGCAATCATCTTTTTCTTTGACGTGTAATTTCTACATAAGAAACTTCTCAATAAGAAAGTTGAGATCAAAAGAGATAATTGACACAACCAGTGAGAGGCGTGACAAAAGACGACAGAGAGATACAATTTTCTACAGTTTTGACTTCATGGCAGGAAAGAGTCAACATTGGAACTTCTAGCCAGTACTGAGAAGTATTTGTCCTGTATGCCCCACTTCCCTCTGCAACAACCCTACCATGCGCATTAGCCAAGAAACCCTAGCCGGATTTGTGTGGAAAGCCATATTGTGCAAGGGCGCAGAGTCTTTTGAGAAGAGACTTATGTATGAGCTGAAAGACAAGAGAGAAAAGCGAAAACTCAGTATGAGGATGGAGGTTGAGGCCGTTACTGCTGCCCTCCATTGGATCTCTGGGACTTCATTTACTGGGGCAGTTGTTGTATCTGACTCTCAGTCGATGCTTCACAAGATCCAGAAGGGTAGGTTTCAGTATGAGTGGATGTCGTCTATAGAAGTTTCTAACCTCCAGCGGCTTACGTGGATATACTGTCCTGGGCATGCAGGTGTTTACGGTAATGAGAGAGCGGACAGGCTAGCATCAACAGCATCGATTGTTGGGGAGTTGAAGATGGATAAGGGGATATTCTTCAGTCTCTTCGCGACTGTCTATTGGATGAGGACACTAAAATCGATGTTGAATCGATCAAGCGATTTAAGCAGTTTGGAGTTACCCGTTGTTCAAGTCGAACTGGATGCCTGAGAGGCAGAGAGGTGTGTTTAATCAGCACACCACAGGAACCATCAGTATGCATACTCTTCGATATCTGTTGGGGAGACTAAGCACCTATGGGTCTGCCCGGAGTGCAATGACGTCAGTTTAGTTACCAATAACCAATAACCAAGCCAGTACTGAGAGCAAAAGTTTGAGAAGATCCATGATCGCATGCGTCAGCTGGTATGACATATGATGAAAATGAGCATATTTCAGTTACTAGCTTTGTTTCATTAAATATGATATTTACTGTATGATATATTTCAGTTTCCCTTACTGTATAAATTACTGTAATACTCGTTACTCGTAATTTCAACTACTTTCTTCTTCTTCTTCTTCTTCTTTTGTCGTCACACTGCTACCGGGTTGTTGCCCAGTGTCGTGGTTTTCTGTTTTTGTCTTGCGCTGTTCTGGTGGCTTGTGTGATTGTTATCTTTGCTCTTTCACAGGATGCTGCTACGCCATCTAACCATCTTTTCCGTGGTCTTCCTCTTGCCTTCTTTCCCGATGTTCTGTTGTAGAAGACTCTGTATACTGTGGAGTTTGGATGCATTCTTATTAAGTGGCCAAACCACTTCATTCTTTGTTTATCTATATAATTCAAGCACGGTTTTGTGCCAACTTTCTTTCTTATGCTGATGTTGGTGATTCTGTCTTTTCTTGTGTTGTTGGTAACTTTTCTCAGGCAACGCATTTCACATGTAGTTATTTTTGTGACTGCGCTTTGCTCAATGTCCATGTTTGGCTCTGGTAACACGAAGTAGGTATAAAAATGCTGTTGATCATTTGTTTCTTAGCTGCCTGTGAAATTTTGGGTGCCTTAACAATGGGGCTAGCTGGTAGGTTACAGCATTTGCTTTTGTACTCTAGCCTCTATCTCTCTATCTAGTTTTCCGTCTTCTGTGAATATGCTTCCTAAGTATTTGAATTCATTCACTTGGTTTATTTTAGTGCCATTGACACCGATAAAGTGTGTGTATATTTTATACCCATCATAACAGAGCAATTAGCGTATTCTGTGGATTCGTCACCATTATATATATATATATTCAGAGGATAGGTATAGGTAGAGCAAAGATAACAATCACACAAGCCACCAGAACAGCACAAGACAAAAACAGAAAACCACGACACTGGGCAACAACCCGGTAGCAGTGTGACGACAAAAGAAGAAGAAAGAATAGGTATTCGTGTAACGACTAGTTACTATTCGCACTTCGTTAATCACGTAATTATACCATCGATTAATTGAATCACTGTTGGGAATAATTAGTTCATCTATATCAATATCCTCTTCATGTCCCATTTGATACATAAGGCTTTCTTAAGAGATTTCCATTGCTGTCGTTCTGCCGCTTTTCTACCAATTATTTCCCATGTCAGGCAAGCTACAATCTTTAAACTCTTTTTCCATAGTTTCTCTCCATGTTTTATTTTTTAACATTTTGGTAACATTCCTCATTACTTTCGTTTTTCCAATATTAGTTGTGTGTTAAGGCACCCACAAATTTTACTGACAGCTAAACAACAGATGATCAACAGCATTTTCATACCTACTTTGTGTTACCAGAGCCAAACATGGACATTGAGCAAAGCGCAGTCACAAAAATAACTACATGTGAAATGTGCTGCCTGCGAAAAGTTACCAACAACACCAGAAAAGACAGTCACCAACATCAGCATAAGAAAGAAAGTTGGCACAGAACCTTGCTTGAATTTCATTGAGAAACAAAGAATGAAGTGGTTTGGCCACTTAATAAGAATGCATCCAAACTCCACAGTATACAAAGTATTCTACAACAGAACATCAGGAAAGAAGGCGAGAGGAAGATCACGAAAAAGATGGTTAAATGGCGTAGCAGAATCCTGTGATAGTGCAAAAATAACAATCACACAAGCCACCAGAACAACGCAAGACAAAAACAGAAAACCACAACACTGGGCAACAAGCCGGTAGCAGTGTGACGACACTGGGCAACAAGTCGGTAGCAGTGTGACGACACTGGGCAACAAGCCGGTAGCAGTGTGACGACACTGGGCAACAAGCCGGTAGCAGTGTGACGACACTGGGCAACAAGCCGGTAGCAGTGTGACGACACTGGGCAACACGCCGGTAGCAGTGTGACGACACTGGGCAACAAGCCGGTAGCAGTGTGACGACACTGGGCAACAAGCCGGTAGCAGTGTGACGACACTGGGCAACAAGCCGGTAGCAGTGTGACGACAAAAGAAGAAGAAGAATTGTGAGTCCGATTGTTTATGTTGTTCTGAAAAATGTATCTATTTTCGATTGTGCATCCTCGTATCGACTGGCCTAAAAGACTAATATCGTCTGCATAATCCACATATTCCAGTACTGATGTATCGATTGATTACCTGTGATGTTATCCTGTATGGTCTCTCTCATCTGTCAGTCTATGACAAGGTTTGTGAAAGAATACACCTCTGTTCAACTCCTGTCATCGGCCAGTCTATGACAAGGTTTGTGAAAGAATACACCTCTGTTCAACTCCTGTCATCGGCCAGTCTATGACAAGGTTTGTGAAAGAATACACCTCTGTTCAACTCCTGTCATCGGCCAGTCTATGACAAGGTTTGTGAAAGAATACACCTCTGTTCAACTCCTGTCATCGGCCAGTCTATGACAAGGTTTGTGAAAGAATACACCTCTGTTCAACTCCTGTCATCGGCCAGTCTATGACAAGGTTTGTGAAAGAATACACCTCTGTTCAACTCCTGTCATCGGCCAGTCTATGACAAGGTTTGTGAAAGAATACACCTCTGTTCAACTCCTGTTTTGACATTGAAGCACACTGTCAGATGGCTGTTGCAAACTACTTGACACTGAAAGTCTGCATCTTTCTTCTTCTTTTGTCAGCACACTGTTACCGGTTGTTAACCCAGTGTCGTGGTTTTATGTATTTGTCTTGCGCTTCTCTGGTGACTTGTGTGATGGTTTTCTTAGTCCCCTGGCAGAATTCAACTACGTTATCTATCCACCTTTTCCTCGGTCTTCCTCTCGCCTTCCTTCCTGATATTCTGTTGTGGAAAGCTTCATAGGCAGTTTGGTCTGTTGGCATTCTTACTAAGTGGCCAAATCACTTCATTCTCTGTTTCGATATATAAATCAAGCACGGTCTTGTTCCAACATTTTCTCTGATGCTGGTATTCGTTACTCTGTTACAAAGTCTGCATATAATGCTTTAATCGCACTAACTTCTTATGTTGGTATTTCAAAATGACGGAGTATCTTCCATAGAGATTCCCTGTGAAGACTATCAAATGCCTTTTCAAAGTCAACAAACAACACATATATGGAACTGTTCCATTCATTGCTTTGTTCAACTAGTAGCAGTAAACATTTTGTCAACCTGTCTGACATAGGTGTCCCTACCAGGAGCAAAGCTCTTGTCGTCATTTCTTTACAGATCATGGAGGTACTAAAACATCCCATCACTACAAGGTAGTGACATCATTAGGAACAATTAGTCTATAAGTGCTCCGATCTCTTGCTCAGTATGTCTCTCAGTATGTCTCTCAGTATGTCTCTCAGTATGTCTCTCAGTATGTCTCTCAGTATGTCTCTCAGTATGTCTCTCAGTATGTCTCTCAGTATGTCTCTCAGTATATCTCTCAGTATGTCTCTCAGTATGTCTCTCAGTATGTCTCTCAGTATGTCTCTCAGTATATCTCTCAGTATGTCTCTCAGTATATCTCTCAGTATGTCTCTCAGTATATCTCTCAGTATGTCTCTCAGTATGTCTCTCAGTATGTCTCTCAGTATGTCTCTCAGTATATCTCTCAGTATATCTCTCAGTATGTCTCTCAGTATATCTCTCAGTATGTCTCTCAGTATATCTCTCAGTATGTCTCTCAGTATGTCTCTCAGTATGTCTCTCAGTATGTCTCTCAGTATGTCTCTCAGTATGTCTCTCAGTATATCTCACAGTATATCTCTCAGTATATCTCTCAGTATATCTCTCAGTATATCTCTCAGTATATCTCTCAGTATGTCTCTCAGTATATCTCTCAGCATATCTCTCAGTATGTCTCTCAGTATATCTCTCAGCATATCTCACAGTATATCTCTCAGTATATCTCTCAGTATATCTCTCAGTATGTCTCTCAGTATGTCTCTCAGTATATCTCTCAGTATGTCTCTCAGTATATCTCTCAGTATGTCTCTCAGTATGTCTCTCAGTATGTCTCTCAGTATATCTCTCAGTATGTCTCTCAGTATATCTCTCAGTATGTCTCTCAGTATATCTCTCAGTATGTCTCTCAGTATATCTCTCAGTATGTCTCTCAGTATATCTCTCAGTATATCTCTCAGTATGTCTCTCAGTATATCTCTCAGTATGTCTCTCAGTATGTCTCTCAGTATATCTCTCAGTATGTCTCTCAGTATGTCTCTCAGTATGTCTCTCAGTATGTCTCTCAGTATATCTCTCAGTATATCTCTCAGTATGTCTCTCAGTATATCTCTCAGTATATCTCTCAGTATGTCTCTCAGTATGTCTCTCAGTATGTCTCTCAGTATGTCTCTCAGTATGTCTCTCAGTATGTCTCTTAGTATATCTCTCAGTATATCTCTCAGTATGTCTCTCAGTATGTCTCTCAGTATATCTCTCAGTATGTCTCACAGTATGTCTCTCAGTATGTCTCTCAGTATGTGGAAACTAACAACACTACAAGGTAGTGACATCCTGAGGAGCATTTAGTCCATAACTACTCCGATCTCTTTCTCAGTATATCTCTCAGTATGTCTCTCAGTATATCTCTCAGTATATCTCTCAGTATGTCTCTCAGTATGTCTCTCAGTATATCTCTCAGTATGTCTCTCAGTATATCTCTCAGTATGTCTCACAGTATGTCTCTCAGTATGTCTCTCAGTATGTCTCTCAGTATATCTCTCAGTATATCTCTCAGTATGTCTCACAGTATGTCTCTCAGTATGTCTCTTAGTATATCTCTCAGTATATCTCTCAGTATATCTCTCAGTATGTCTCACAGTATGTCTCTCAGTATATCTCTCAGTATGTCTCTCAGTATATCTCTCAGTATATCTCTCAGTATGTCTCACAGTATGTCTCTCAGTATGTCTCTTAGTATATCTCTCAGTATATCTCTCAGTATGTCTCTCAGTATATCTCTCAGTATATCTCTCAGTATGTCTCTCAGTATGTCTCTCAGTATATCTCTCAGTATGTCTCACAGTATGTCTCTCAGTATGTCTCTTAGTATATCTCTCAGTATATCTCTCAGTATGTCTCACAGTATGTCTCTCAGTATGTCTCTTAGTATGTCTCTCAGTATGTCTCTCAGTATGTCTCTTAGTATATCTCTCAGTATATCTCTCAGTATGTCTCTCAGTATATCTCTCAGTATATCTCTCAGTATGTCTCTCAGTATGTCTCTCAGTATATCTCTCAGTATATCTCTCAGTATGTCTCTCAGTATGTCTCTCAGTATGTCTCTCAGTATGTCTCTCAGTATGTCTCTCAGTATGTCTCTCAGTATATCTCTCAGTATATCTCTCAGTATGTCTCTCAGTATATCTCTCAGAATGTCTCTCAGTATGTCTCTCAGTATGTCTCTCAGTATATCTCTCAGTATGTCTCTCAGTATGTCTCTCAGTATGTCTCTCAGTATGTCTCTCAGTATGTCTCTCAGTATGTCTCTCAGTATGTCTCTCAGTATGTCTCTCAGTATATCTCTCAGTATGTCTCTCAGTATGTCTCTCAGTATATCTCTCAGTATGTCTCTCAGTATGTCTCTCAGTATGTCTCTCAGTATGTCTCTCAGTATGTCTCTCAGAATGTCTCTCAGTATGTCTCTCAGTATGTCTCTCAGTATGTCTCTCAGTATGTCTCTCAGTATGTCTCTCAGTATGTCTCTCAGTATATCTCTCAGTATGTCTCTCAGTATGTCTCTCAGTATATCTCTCAGTATGTCTCTCAGTATGTCTCTCAGTATGTCTCTCAGTATGTCTCTCAGTATGTCTCTCAGTATGTCTCTCAGTATGTCTCTCAGTATGTCTCTCAGTATGTCTCTCAGTATGTCTCTCAGTATGTCTCTCAGTATATCTCTCAGTATATCTCTCAGTATGTCTCTCAGTATATCTCTCAGTATATCTCTCAGTATGTCTCTCAGTATGTCTCTCAGTATGTCTCTCAGTATGTCTCTCAGTATGTCTCTCAGTATGTCTCTTAGTATATCTCTCAGTATATCTCTCAGTATGTCTCTCAGTATGTTTCTCAGTATATCTCTCAGTATGTCTCACAGTATGTCTCTCAGTATGTCTCTCAGTATGTGGAAACTAACAACACTACAAGGTAGTGACATCCTGAGGAGCATTTAGTCCATAACTACTCCGATCTCTTTCTCAGTATATCTCTCAGTATGTCTCTCAGTATATCTCTCAGTATATCTCTCAGTATGTCTCTCAGTATGTCTCTCAGTATATCTCTCAGTATGTCTCTCAGTATATCTCTCAGTATGTCTCACAGTATGTCTCTCAGTATGTCTCTCAGTATGTCTCTCAGTATATCTCTCAGTATATCTCTCAGTATGTCTCACAGTATGTCTCTCAGTATGTCTCTTAGTATATCTCTCAGTATATCTCTCAGTATATCTCTCAGTATGTCTCACAGTATGTCTCTCAGTATATCTCTCAGTATGTCTCTCAGTATATCTCTCAGTATATCTCTCAGTATGTCTCACAGTATGTCTCTCAGTATGTCTCTTAGTATATCTCTCAGTATATCTCTCAGTATGTCTCTCAGTATATCTCTCAGTATATCTCTCAGTATGTCTCTCAGTATGTCTCTCAGTATATCTCTCAGTATGTCTCACAGTATGTCTCTCAGTATGTCTCTTAGTATATCTCTCAGTATATCTCTCAGTATGTCTCACAGTATGTCTCTCAGTATGTCTCTTAGTATGTCTCTCAGTATGTCTCTCAGTATGTCTCTTAGTATATCTCTCAGTATATCTCTCAGTATGTCTCTCAGTATATCTCTCAGTATATCTCTCAGTATGTCTCTCAGTATGTCTCTCAGTATATCTCTCAGTATATCTCTCAGTATGTCTCTCAGTATGTCTCTCAGTATGTCTCTCAGTATGTCTCTCAGTATGTCTCTCAGTATGTCTCTCAGTATATCTCTCAGTATATCTCTCAGTATGTCTCTCAGTATATCTCTCAGAATGTCTCTCAGTATGTCTCTCAGTATGTCTCTCAGTATATCTCTCAGTATGTCTCTCAGTATGTCTCTCAGTATGTCTCTCAGTATGTCTCTCAGTATGTCTCTCAGTATGTCTCTCAGTATGTCTCTCAGTATATCTCTCAGTATGTCTCTCAGTATGTCTCTCAGTATATCTCTCAGTATGTCTCTCAGTATGTCTCTCAGTATGTCTCTCAGTATGTCTCTCAGTATGTCTCTCAGAATGTCTCTCAGTATGTCTCTCAGTATGTCTCTCAGTATGTCTCTCAGTATGTCTCTCAGTATGTCTCTCAGTATGTCTCTCAGTATATCTCTCAGTATGTCTCTCAGTATGTCTCTCAGTATATCTCTCAGTATGTCTCTCAGTATGTCTCTCAGTATGTCTCTCAGTATGTCTCTCAGTATGTCTCTCAGTATGTCTCTCAGTATGTCTCTCAGTATGTCTCTCAGTATGTCTCTCAGTATATCTCTCAGTATGTCTCTCAGTATGTCTCTCAGTATATCTCTCAGTATGTCTCTCAGTATGTCTCTCAGTATGTCTCTCAGTATGTCTCTCAGTATGTCTCTCAGTATGTCTCTCAGTATGTCTCTCAGTATGTCTTTCAGTATGTCTCTCAGTATGTCTCTCAGTATGTCTCTCAGTATGTCTCTCAGTATGTCTCTCAGTATATCTCTTAGTATATCTCTCAGTATGTCTCTCAGTATGTGGAAACTAACAGCACCAGTAGTTCTATGTTGTTTTACTATTCTTCTTTGGCTTCCACTATAGTTTTCTTGTCTGGATACACCACGTTTGTTTTAGTATTCTTGCAGTCTGCTTATGGTCACAGGTTCACCGTCATTTCTTGAATCGTTTACATACCATCTATCCATTAGGGAATTCAAAATATCAGTCTGTTTCATTGCTCGTCGAGATGCTTTAAATGATGTTTGTTTGTCGATGGAGACGCTGGTAGTGTTTTCCTCTCTAGCGAATGTCATTACTTCGGTTTTGTCGATGTTTATTCTCATATTGTTTTCATTACATGTTAACTGGAGTCTCGTCCGAGTGGTTACCAGGGCCCAAATTTGGGGTGTAAAGAATAGAACCACTGTTACCTGCCACGCATGCCGTAAGAGGCGACTAAAGAGGTTAGGATGAAATCGGATGCATGTGTCCTAAACGTGTAGAGGTCTATGTGTTTAGGGGCCTACCAAACCAATGTGTAAAGTATACACGTTCTTGGCAAAGATCAAACATATCACAAAGAGTGATTAAAATTGGTCGTAAAGAACGAACGCAAAGAAGAAGAAGAAGAACTGTAGTCTGTTAATTGTTGCTGTTCCTATGTTGTTAATATGATTGATTGATCGTCGACAAAACAAATTTGTTTAAGAGTTCACCAAGTTTGTATCCATCACTGGTGTTAGCTATTTTACAGATTTGATCGATATCTAAGATTAACAACAACGGTGATAGTATGCATCTTACTTCTTGCCAAAACTCTGATGGCAGCACAGCACATGAATAAGCTGCAGGCACATGAACCTGTAGGCAAGATGGTATTTCTTACAGACTCACTGTCAGCTATACAAGCCCTGGAGGCTAACCTGCTGACAGCACAGTACAAAACGTAAAAGAAAACTTGCTCAGCTTTCAGAAAGGTAGAAATTCACTTGCAGTGGATTCCATCTCACTGTGGCATTGCAGGCAATGAGAGTGCCGATGTCTTCGCCAAGGAGGGCAGTGCCAAAGAGCAAATTAACCAACCCCTGTCTTTTCAAGAGGTCAAAACCCTCATACAGAGAAAATACGCAGTAGACTGGAAGACAAACACTGGATATGATTATGGAAAAGACTCCCACAAAGACCTAAACAGAACAGACCAGGTCATTATATTTCGACTACGCACCGACACTGCAGACTCAACAAACACTTATATAGACTAGGAATAAGTCAAACAGCTTTCTGCCAGTGTCCCCTGTCGGAACAGACACCGGGGCATATCCTGCAAGACTGTCTTCTCCTGTTTGAGCTGAGAAACAACATGTGGCCACACCCAGTCGACATGAAAACTAAGCTTTGGGGAAGGAAACCTGACAGACCTGAAGCTGACCGCCCAGTTTGTGGTCCACAGTAAATTAAGCGCATGACCAGAGATCGCTGAAGAAGAAGATAGCCTGGTGTGTTCTAACCATACACTGTCTGTTTATAAAGTGGTTCTTGCATAGATTAATGATGTGGTCATTAATTCCATAGATTGACAATACGTTCCATAACGTGTTCCTTCCTATCTACGCGGTCGAACGTTTTTTCCTGATCCACAAACACAACGTTAGGAGTTTATAGGATTCCTGACGTCTGCCTGAGTGTGAATATTGCCGTCTTATATGTAATTGTTGAATGCCACTAATCATGGAATGTTATCTTTTTACTTCTGGGCTGCTAACGACCGCAGATTTAACTAATATTAAGTAGTTATCCATAAACCGATTGCATGTTAATAGAGCCAGTAACTATTTTTACAATCTTCAAAATTACATCGTGGACCCTCGCCGGTTCTACGGAGTTCGTGCACTGCAATTGAGATATTTCTGTGTAAGAAAGAGATCGAAGGACATATGGTTACTCACCAAAGTGCAATAATGTTGGTCCTATCAATCAATAAATCGACCATTAAGAGCCAGTAACACCAGTAATAGGTACTAAATAACGAGTATTTTAAGCATGAGTAACTGATAAACAAATACATTAAAGTAACTGAAACGTGCATCACTCCGACGAGTGATAAGATGTGAGAGGGAGAAATAGAGAGAGGAATAAATCGATTTTTGGCCAAGAATTGTGTTTCTGACAGACAGAGGTCACTTGTAACGAAAGCTTCTACTGGTTCATTTTATTAGCTCAGCATTCAAAGTGTTGCCATCTTCATAACAATTGGCCATTTTATAAACAAGCTGGACATACAAACGATAGAGAATTTGTGGTAGATATTATATGTGAGAAATATACACACACTGTGTTCTATTGTGGGTTCCTGTTAACAATAGAAGCTGCTTCAGTGTTTTGTTTCCAAGAAGCTATGCAGCCATGAACAGTCAAATCTCAGATAAGGCCAACAGTTTGCAGCGAAGTATCACAATAGCAGGGCCGGATGATAGAGACTATGTTTTTGGAGGTCAGTTATTCTTACAACCATTAACATCTAATATTAAGTTATCCATCAAATTAGCATCAGCTTCATCAGGTTAGCAGCAGCTTCATTGATATTAGATTATCATCAACTTCATTGATAATTGATTTTAAAGTATAGATACAGCCAGTGGCGGCTCGTCATTAAGGGCCAGTGGGGCCGGCCCCACCAAAAATAATATATAACGTGTATTTGTTATTTTATAAATTAAAATATAGCATCCCAAAACCATGATTTATCTAGAAAAAATGTCTGGCCCCACCAATAAAAATGATCACGAGCCGCTACTGGACACCTATCAATATTGATAATTGTTGTAACAGTTCATTAAGTTTTTTGTAATCTATAATATAATTTGTATTAATGATTCCAAGTCTTGATTCTTTGGGATGGTTGCATTTGCCGTGCATATTAGATGAATAAACTGATCACTAAGTAACTTGTGAGCATGTGCCTATTTAACTCACACACGCACGCACACACGCATACACGCATACATGCACACACGCATACATGCACACACGCACACATGCACACACGCACACATGCACACACGCACACATGCACACACACACACATGCATACACACACACTGTGTTTGATATGCGATTAGTGATTTCTATTCTGTAACTAGGTGGCGTCTGTGGCTTAGGGGATAGTGACTCGGTCTATTAACCGCGACGTTCTGAGTTCGAAACACGCTGCGGACAGTTTGGTTGCAAATTGTTTTGCGTGGATTTTTACAAAGGACGATGGCACCACCCGTTCAGAAAGCAATGGCAAACTACTGAACGCAATAATGCCTAGAAAAATCACAAACACGATTAAAAAGCTGAGGTTGATTCGCAAAGTCCTGTAAAGGATATGCATTTAACTAACTAAGCGCTATCCAACGCTGCGCCCGTTGACGCCATTACGCATGTGTTTTATATTCATGTCGACCTATTTTACTATACCGACTTTAACTTAGATTTCAACAATAAATTATTTTACTATACCGACTTTAACTTAATCAGATTTCAACAACAAATTATTTTACTATACCGACTTTAACTTAATCAGATTTCAACAACAAATTATTTTACTATACCGACTTTAACTTAATCAGATTTCAACAACAAATTATTTTACTATACCGACTTTAACTTAATCAGATTTCAACAACAAATTATTTTACTATACCGACTTTAACTTAATCAGATTTCAACAACAAATTATTTTACTATACCGACTTTAACTTAATCAGATTTCAACAACAAATTATTTTACTATACCGACTTTAACTTAATCAGATTTCAACAACAAATTATTTTACTATACCGACTTTAACTTAATCAGATTTCAACAACAAATTATTTTACTATACCGACTTTAACTTAAGGGGGGAATTCGGGTCTTGAAAATCAAGAATCTATTTTCGTTGTTTTCATATTAATATAAAATTTGTATAAGCATTTTGAAAGAGTATGACTTAGAATAGTAGAAAAAATTAGTAAAAAAAAAAATGTCAAAGTGTTGCCATGGAAACAATACAAAATGGCGCCAAAAACAAAATTTCAAATCCCTAAGGCTCTGAATCTAATGAATGTAAATGAATTCTGTTTTCACTCTAAGGTGCCCAATTGTAATATCTAAAATATTACACATTATTTTTAGGATATATTAAATATTTAATTTTTATAAATTTTTGGTAAAAATTCCCTCAAAATTTGGTTAAAAAAACTGGTTTTGGAGGGTGTGTTTACACAAAATTCATAAAAATGTAATATTTAATATATCCTAAAAAGAATGTGTAATTTTGTAGATATTACAATTGCTCACCTTAGAGTGAAAACAGAATTCATTTATATTCATTAACTTCAGAGCCTTAGGGATTTGAAATTTTGTGCTTAGCGGCCATTTTGTATTGTTTCCATGGCAACGCGTTGACTTTTTTTTTACTAATTTTTTTCTACTATACTAAGTCATAATCTTTCAAAATTGTTATACAAATTCTACATTAATACCAAAGCAACGAAAAAGTTTCAAGACCAGAGTCCCCCCCCTTAATCAGATTTCAACAACAAATTATTTTACTATACCGACTTTAACTTAATCAGATTTCAATAAAAAAATTATTTTACTATACCGACTTTAACTTAAATTTCAACAACAAATTATTTTTCCAGTTTTTCGTATCACTTCATTGAACACGATTTGCAATTTTGTTTAATTTTGTAACCATTCTACTGCCCCCTTAGTCAGATCCAACCCAGCTTTTCCACTTGAGAAACCAGAGGCATCTCAACTAAATTACCATTATTATTATTAGTATTATTAGTATTATTAGTATTGCAATCATCACAAGACTCCTGGGCCTCCACAACTATCAGTCAGATGGGCCTCAATATATCCAAACGTTGGCAGCACTGCTGTAACGAGTGTACGACCGTGTTTGAAACCCATATCTGACTGCTTCACATGTCAAGCTAACGAGCTGGGTAGTATGAACAAGTGTCGCCCGAGTGGTTACCGGGGCCCAAATTGGGGTGTAAAGAATAGAACCACTGTTAAACTGCCACACATGTAAGAAGCATCTAAGAAGGTTGGGTGGGGCTAGCTACCCAAAAGCGTAAAAAACACTAGATGGCTACAGAACGGAGAGCGAACCGAGTAAACGCTGACTGAAACCGGACACATCACCGAAGTATAAGCACCAGAGCTCCAAATGGTGCTGAAGATGTGACGTAAAACACACCAGTGCTAAGCCTGCATGAATCAGATTTCCACATGAATAGAATTTATGGGGAGATCTGGTACATCGGTCTGGGCGGTGATCGCAAGAGAGAGGGAACAAGTGTGAATAATAATCATAATAATTTATTGACATTCATATTAGTCTAGAACCTGGCCCACTAAAGTGATGATAACTAGTGCAAATAGTTGATATCGCAGTTCATGAGTTTGATACACATCATCTATACATTTAACATGATATAAATTGATAATGTATTTATTCTGTGAATGACTGTTAGGATGACATAAGTTTGCTCAGGAACGCTATTGTATGATGATGAACCTCTTAGTGACACATACACAAAAGATATGTTATGATGACTTACATGACATACAGAAATCATCATACAGAAGATCATCATACAGAAGATCATCATACAGAAGATCATCATACAGAAGATCATCATACAGAAGATCATCATACAGAAGATCATCATACAGAAGATCATCATACAGAAGATCATCATACAGAAGATCATCATACAGAAGATCATCATACAGAAGATCATCATACAGAAGATCATCATACAGAAGATCATCATATCGATGATATATATATATATTATTGGATATGATGGGAGTTATCTACGAATTGACAAAGCAACATCAGCTTTTAAAAGTCTAAATAAAATATGGAACTGCAAGTTATATAGTATTAAAACTAAATTACGAATTTTCAATTCAAATGTATCAATCCTAACATATGCCAGCGAGAGTTGGAAAATGACTAAAGATATAGAAAGCAAAGCTGAATGTATTTGAAAATAGATGTCGACCAAAAATAATGAATATAAAATGGAACGAATTCAGGAGAAGTGATGAAATCCGAGAAATGTTTGGTCAACCACTAGTGACAACTGTTATAAGAAAGAGAAGATGAAGATATGTTGGGTACACCTTGAGGAGAAATGATCAACGAATGGGGTCAAAGGCTCATGAGGTCATGGTGGTAACATGAGCCAGGGTTAGCGAGGGCGCGCGCTAACCAAGACCCTGCCCTAACCTCCACGCGGTGACCCTGGAAACAGACTCTGGTTCTGGTCTGGCTAAGAGGGACAGGGATCGGGGAGAGAAAACTACTGGTAGTGGTAGCAGTGCAATTACGGAAATACGATAAAGATACATACAAATAAAATGCACAATTCTCCTGACCGATGTCCAACAAGATATTGCCCAAGTCCTGAACGCAAAGAAACAGCAACGAAACGACTCAGACATGGATGAGAGGTGCATCCAGTGACCAAACGTATGCCCACGTAGGGCAAAGCTCGAAGCCCTGAGGAGGGGCAAACATTGCCAGCCCGTCGGCAAGAATAAATAAGACAGGACCGTAACGAATGAAAGTCTACCCTCGTGTTGGTGCGAGAGAAGATTGCAGCTGACCCCGCATTGGTAGCCTGGTGCAGATACATGTACTGGGCAAGGTTTGCCGAGCGCAAAAGAACAAGTTGCGTTTAGTGCATAACGAAACTACCCGCCCTGGGAAAACCGTGCAAGGTACTGTGCGATTAAAATTAACATCCCGGAAGAACTGAGGTTGGTGATGCCTAACGGAACTGCCAGCCTTGGGGCAACTGGGCAAGGTTCGATTGCAGTCGTAACTAACATCCCCGGAATAACTGGGGCGGGTGATGGCGGCGAGCGCAAAATCCTCAGTTACGCTTATAGTGCCCACTGAAACGACCCTCTACATTGCTTGTACTCGGCCCCATGCCAGTGCTTTCGAGGTAAATTGCAAATTGCCACGCACCGATACGCGTCTAGAAAAGGCTGAGAATGTTCCTTCCCAGGATCAAACTAAAAAATGTACGGTAAAGCAAGGCCGACAATGTACGGATCAAACAGGAAGCCCGGGTCCTGAACATTGGCGAAGGCCGATACTTTACACGGTGTTTTATACGAGTAAGACGCCGTCCGAGGACAAGCTGACAAGCCCGAGAAATATTTCTCAGTCAGAACGGGTAAAGCAGCGTAACTCACTGTCTTGGCGTAGATCACAAAGCCCAAATATACGGCAAAGTTGATCGAAAAGGCGTAGATCCGAAAGGATCGTACCTAGGAAAAGCTCACCCTAGTAAATCAAAAACTGGCTGAAAACGGACGGGCGGGCCTAGTCACCATGGGCGCACAATCGTCCCGACGTAGATCACTCCGTTCTTGCCAGTGGACCAATTATACATCACAATAAGAATGATCAAATTTGCCGTGAAGAATGTTAGCAGAAGAAGAAGAAGAAGATCAACGAATATCAAAACAGGCATTGAAGTGGCAGGCAAAGGGTTCAATAAAGAGAGGACGACCTAAGGAGACCCTGAAACGAACTTTGCTGAGAGAGGCAAGAAATCGGTCTCAGTTCCATGGAGGAGATTGAGCGAGTTGCCCAGGACAGAGCGGTATGGAGAAATTACTTGCAGACCCTATATAACGTATAACGGTACGAGAGGAATTATTATTATTATTTTTATTTATGATGGGGAGTAGGTTTGCTGAAGTAGGAATGGAAAAATACATTTTATCGTAACATTGGTCGCCAGGAAACCATGAGACGTTCCCTCTATTCATGGTCAACTCATCGACAATTGGTGTTGTTGATATATATATATATCTTACTCTCGCGATCACCGCCCAGACTGATATACCAGATATCCCCATAAATTCTATTCATGCGAAAATCTAATTCATTCAGCCTTAGCATTGATGTGTTTTACGTCACATCTTCAGCACCATTTGGAGCTCTGGGGCTTATCCTTTGGCGATGTGCCCGGTTTCAGCCAGCGTTTACTCTGTTCGCTCTCCGTTCTGTAGCTATCTAGTGTTTTTACGGTGTGGGGTAGCTAGCCCTACGCTCAAACTACTTAGATGTCTCTTACGACATGCGTGGCAGATAACAGTGGTTCTATTCTTTACACCCCAATTTGGGCCCCGGTAACCACTCTGGCGGTGTTATAAATATGTGTGCTCTCTCATTGCCACACACACACGCACACAGGACAGTAGATCATTAGACGAACACAGAGATAACTTACATAACATACATTAGATAAAGGAGGCGTAGAGAGACAACACGTACGAAGCGCACACACGAGACCGTTCAAGAAATTAGATCTTATCCTGCCGCTGCGAGGTAACGCTGGATTAGGGAAAAATAAAGACTGAAGATAACAGAATGATAGAACCAAGACCATGAAATCATGAAAACAATGATAGCAGAAGTAGTGAGGAGAACATTGTCTATTGTCTATTCCCAGGTGGAAGATGTAGTTGGCTACTCTTGCCGTTAAGCGTAGGGATGGGAGCTTTAATTTGCGTTCTAGGGCCAGATGAATCGCCTTGTTGTGTTATATCCGTGTTTATGTAGTGTGGTCTTGATATTGTCTATCCATATTTTCTTGATCTCTCCTTAGCTCTAGTACCGATCTCTTTTTACTGTATATATATATGGAACTGCAGTAAAACTATTTGATTGGCAAAACACGTAATCACAAAGTACTGTAGTTTTACAAATTACAAAAACAATGACAAAATACAGCAACGTTTCGACCAACAAGGCCTTTATCAAGCAAACGAACAAACAGGAGTGACAAATTAAAATGAAACACAAATGGACGACCAAATACAAACGTATCTAAGGAAAATCTGGAATAAAACGAATAACGAAATAAATGTAACACAAAAAACACTACTTGTTACCAGGATTCCAACATATTTAAATTGATTAACTTGTCTTATTCATCTTTTACTGTATGCTGTTATTGGTGGTTGGTTGAATTTCATTCTCATTAAATGTTCAAACCACTGCATTTGTTGTCTTTCGATATATTCGGTGCATGAGGTTATGCCCACTCTGCTTCTGATGTCCTCATTTCATAGTTTATCTTTCCTGGTGACCCCCACTGCCTTCCTCAAACATTTTATTTCACACGTGGTGAGCTTTCTGTGATGTGTGGCTGTAAGAGACCAAGTTTGGCACTGGTAACAAAGTGTTGGTATGAAAATACTTTTTATCATCTGTCTGTTCACTTCCATCTCGATCTTTGGGTGTTGTAGTTATGGTGTCAGCTGGTAGGTCACTGCATTTGCTTTTGACACCTTGTCTCTATTTCTCTATCGAGTTTTCCGTCCTCTGTGAGAGAACATTATGGATGGAAAGAAAAACTAGTAAGAGAAGTACTACAACAACTAGGAGTGAAAAGTTCATTACTCAACCGATATTTTGTTCATATAAAATACAAGCCATATTGTTTAATTTAAGACCATATTTAGGGAGGGGAGGGTATAGTTGAGAGCAAGAGACTATTATTGAGGAAAAGTTGAGAACATTGGAAGGACAGATATAACATTGGAAGGACAGAGATAACATTGGAAGGACAGAGATAACATTGGAAGGACAGACATAACATTGGAAGGACAGAGATAACATTGGAAGGACAGAGATAACATTGGAAGGACAGAGATAACATTGGAAGGACAGAGATAACATTGGAAGGACAGAGATAACATTGGAAGGACAGAGATAACATTGGAAGGACAGAGGTAACATTGGAAGGAAAGAGATAACATTGGAAGGACAGAGATAACATTGGAAGGACAAAGATAACATTGGAAGGACAGAGGTAACATTGGAAGAACAGAGATAACATTGGAAGGACAGAGATAACATTGGAAGAACAGAGATAACATTGGAAGAACAGAGATAACATTGGAAGAACAGAGATAACATTGGAAGGACAGAGATAACATTGGAAGAACAGAGATAACATTGGAAGGACAGAGATAACATTGGAAGAACAGAGATAACATTGGAAGGACATATATAACATTGGAAGGACAGAGATAACATTGGAAGAACAGAGATAACATTGGAAGAACAGAGATAACATTGGAAGAACAAAGATAACATTGGAAGGACAGAGATAACATTGGAAGAACAGAGATAACATTGGAAGAACAGAGATAACATTGGAAGAACAGAGATAACATTGGAAGAACAGAGATAACATTGGAAGGACAGAGATAACATTGGGAGGACATAGATAACATTGGAAGGATAGAGATAACATTGGAAGGACAGATATAACATTGGGAGGGAAATATGAATAGGTAGACAGGGTAGCGGTGGCGCCTGTGGCCTAGGGGATAGTAACTCGGTCTATTAACCCCGACGTTCTGAGTTCGAATCACGCTGCGGACAGTTTGGCTGCAAATTGTTTCGCGTGGATTTTTACAAAAGGACGAAGGCACCACCCGTTCAGAAATCAATGGCAAACTATTGAAAGTAATAATGCCTAGAAAAATCACAAACAGCGTTAAAAAGCTGGGTTGATTCGCAAAGTCCTGTAAAGGATATGCAATTAACTTAGACAGGGTAGCAGCCTGTCAAATTGTACCAACAGTCAGGAACATTTGTTGGAAATCCATTGCAGCCAACATGTGTTGTGGAGGCTGCACAATCTGATGATGATGTTTTAATTTTCCCGACATATGAATGGGAAAAATCATAAAATACTTGTGAAAATTAGAATTCTTTTTTTTTAAATTAGCTCAAAGAAATTGTCCATTCGTCAGCTTTTGTGTGACGGTTTATTTTTTTTTGCGTGGGATTCTTAGCATTCTCTTGTAAAATCACATTTGTCTCCAGAGATTTTTTAAAACGTTTATTGTCTACGACTCGCATCCATGTGTCCTTATTGACTCTATATAGAACTTTTCTAATTTCAGATCACGAGAACTTGTTACATATATTGTCTTTAATTTTCTGAAATGCTGTTTTAGCATGACATATTCTACTCTTTATTTCTTCACTGCATCTACCATCTGATGTTACCAGGATTTCAACATATTTAAATTGATTAACTTGTCTTATTAGCTTTGTCCAATTTACTTTGATGTCCCACATTACTGGAATATGATCGTCTTTTTTAAGATGATCGCGATTTCTGTTTTCTTGCTATTCAGACATTAATTTTTAGTTTCTGTTACCAGCCCGTTAAATAGTTATTGGAACTCTACTTCATTTTTGTTATTAACCCGTGTGGTGCCGGGGCCCGCAAGGGAAGCAAAAGAATAGTACCAATGCGATCTACAAGGCATGTTGTAAGAGTCGACTGATGTAGGACCTACCCTAGTCAATAAAAAGCATCGCAGAAATCGTATATACTTGTACACTCATAACTGGCTCAACGTGCACTCACTGTTAGGCTCAGATCACATACAAATCACACATAGTGGTTAACAAGTGGTCGATGTGGAGCGTTGCAAAAGAATAATTGTGGCTATCAAAACAGTGCTCTCAGCATATATGCTATTGCTTTTATGTATTCTTACTGCTATTTCAACCATTTCTTTTCGTAACCTCAAAGTGCGTTTGCTGTACAGAAAGCTTTACAAAGTACGTTCGCTTTACAGAAAGCTTTACAAAGTGCGTTTGCTGTACATAAATTTACAAAGTGCTTTCGCTTTGCCTGTAGTAATGCACATCTTTTGAACATATATACAATAATTTGCAGTTTCAACGTATTTTAATTTATTGACCTGCTCTGAGAAAAACAAATGGAGGATACAACCCAGAGCACGACAGTATAAATACACTAAACTGAAAAACACAGACCACAATCTTCAGACTTAGAACAGGACACTACAGTCTCAGAGCACACCTCCACAGAATGGGTCTCAGGGACTCGGCAGCCTGCACCTGTGGAGCACCAAAGCAGTCCCCAGAGTACATCCTGCAACACTGCCCTAGTCTGAGTAGTGAGAGATTGGAGATATGGCCAACAGAAACAACACTACAAGACAAACTATGGAGAACCGGTGAAGACCTCAAGCACAACGCCCTGTTTATGACACATACCGGAGTAGTCACATAGCAAAAGTTGATAGCAGAAGAAGAAGAAGAAGATTGACCTGCTCTAGGCCTCCTAGCATGATCGGAAGTGTCTTTTCTTAATATTTTCGTGATTGACATGTAATATTGTACTTTAAAGTATTTTTTAACTCTTACAAAAAATCTATATTCCAGAAGATGCAAGAAACACTAAAAAAAAACATAACGACGGAAATAATTATCAACTTCGAAAAACTGTTCCTGATATTTTTACGCCAATAGGAAGAGAATAGCATTGATGCGTATTTTCTTATGAGCTTGGCGTTATCTGTGTAATGTGATGCTACAGCTAAGGTCAAGGCAAGGAAAATCGATCTCTTAAATCACGCTACAGGCGAACCGGTTAAATTGTAAACAGCGCTCACACGTTGATTATAAAAGCTTGTAACAAAATAGGCAGCGTAACTCTTGTAAAATATCTGTCTGATTTAGCTAGCACGCAACACAACAAATCGTGTAAGCCAAGTTATGTAATTATACATTTTTAGCAATGTAATTCTTCATTATATTAAAGAAATCATGAATATGACCATCAATGAAGGAGATGAACTGGCTAGTTAGTTAGTTAGTTAGTTTGTTCCTTTCGTGCCAAAGGCGGCACATAGGGCAGAGGTTTTAGATCTCAATTAATGCAGTTCGTTGTTAGCAGTTGGAGATCTCGTATGGTTTTACATCCCTATAGTTTACTTTCTTGTAGGATTGTTCTTCGAAGAGTGGTCTTTGGTCTTCCACGTTTTCTTTTCCCAACTGGTGACCACATAAGGACTTGTTGATTTAGTCTCTTTTCGTCTGATCTAAGAACATGACCTAAATATTTCCATGAATTTGCTAGAGACAGAGTGATTTTAGATGCGCTGCAAAGAGGACAACGTTCTATAAAGGATACGCAACTTGATGATGATGATGATGAATTTTTCATTGTATTAAAAAAAGATCTAATATTAGAAACAACACAGTGAATTGAAAGAATGACAGAGAACCTACAATTACAAATACAAAAAGATGAATGGGAGGAGACCACGATGGAGACCAACAAAATTACGAAGACATAAGATAATATTGAAGTAAATCTAACAAATACTAGGAGTCAACTATTGGGTAGAGAAGGTTAAGAACAGAGATGAATGAATCTGCAGCGATGAACCACAGAGACGCGGAAAGCTGAAAAAGAAGAATATGTGAGACACTTGAACACGCGATTCGTAACTCATGCGTGCATTCTGGGTGATTCATTGAGTATGATCCGCACGGTTGAGGCTGGTTCGGTGCGCAGGCAATGGACTGAATCACTACAAGCGTCAACAATTTGCAGAATCACACTTATCTTCGTTCCGGGGCACATGGGTGTCGTTGGCAATGCGAGAGCAGACAGGCTGGCTGACTCTGCCACCATATCAGAGCCAATGGATAGAGCTGATATTTTGAACGCCCTCATAGAGTGTGGCCGCAAAGAAGATTTTCATTTAAACCAATCCACGTCAACTACTAGATTGCCAGAGCTGGGTTTGAAGATTGGAGTAGCAAGAAAAGAACAGCATAACAGGTACGTGAGTAGGCTCATCAATCAAAATCGAACTGGTACGGTCAGTCGCTGGACGCTGTTGGAGATATTGCGAAGAGATCGGAGCACCTATGGACATGTCCGGAGTGCAATGAAGATATTCCAAACTGAAACTGAAACCAAAACATATTGTATATTCCTCTTCTTCTTCTTTGCGTTCGTTCTTTACGACCAATTTTAATCACTCTTTGTGATATGTTTGATCTTTGCCAAGAACGTGTATACGTTGCACATTGGTTTGGTAGGCTCCTAAACGCATAGACTTCTACACGTTTAGGACACATGCATCCGATTTCATCCAAACCTCCTAGTCGCCTCTTACAACATGCGTGGCAGGTAACAGTGGTTCCATTCTTTACACCCCAAATTTGGGACCCGGTAAATATTGTAAGTTGAAAATTCGATGTATATTGTTACCAAATAGCTTGTCTTTCTTTCTTTCTCGAATCCTGTTTACCTCACAGCGTCAGGTCAGGAAGAGATTTCTAAAACAGGCCCTAGTATGCGCTTCGTAGATAGTGTCTTTCGCCGCCTCTGTTATCTCTGAGGTCCATCTTTTGCGTGGCCGGCCTTTGCTTTGTACCCATTGTATCGGAGCAGCATTGCTCTTTGAGGTGCACTGTCTGTTGGTAATCTGCTTATGTGGCTGAACCATTTAATTTGTTGTTTTTGCTGAAGTCTAGTACTGATGTTGTACCCACTTTTTTCCTGATGTCTTCATTTCTCAACCGGTCTCTTCTTGTTCACCCAGCATTCTGTATAGACACTTCGTCTCTGACTAGTTTTCTTCTATCATTTGTTGTCAGTGTCCAGGTTTGGCACTGGTAGCATAATGTGGGGAGAAAGATTGTGTTGAACAAATAGCTTGTGCATGTATATTATTTCTCTTGAGGGTGGGCATACCTCTCTCATCATTCAAAAATGTACATTACAGCTGAAATCTAACCAAATTATTATATATGATCTATTTATGTACTCCTAATTGTTATTGATTATCGGTTACTGAACCGAAGTCGTAGCACTCCGTGCAGACATATAGATGCTCAGCCCCCCTCCCTCTTCTCAATTCCCAATTCCACAAAAGATGTCCAGTGTTTGCACATTGATATTTTTTGTGGTCGGCTGGTTATGCACATTCTGCCTTTTAGGCACACAGTTCTGTTTGTACAAAGTGTTATTCAAAACTCCTTAATTCGCTGAGTAGATTCAATATCAATTTTAGTGTGGTCATCCAACATTCCATTGCACAGAAACCGAGGATGCCCTTCCTCTCTCTCTCTCTCTGTGCTTAGCCATCATAAACTTTCCGACGATCGATGCTTTTGATGCACGTCTGTCCGTTTTTACATTTCTGCGAACACCAGAATGTTTAGAACAGCGTTTTCCAAAGTGGGCGGTACCGCTCCCCGGGGGGCGCTGAAGCGTTGTATGGGGGGCGATAGTGGGTTCAGAAGAATATGGGCGGTGTTCAGGCGATTAGGGTCGACGGCTCCTTAAAGAAGAAATTAATAATAAATATTTTAATTTATCATATGCCCGTCTTACGCGATCCATTTTTTCATAAATTGTCTATTTCATGCATATAATCATTTGAAAATTGACCATGTATTACAGAAATATATATCAATTTTCTATGTCAAAGAGAAAATAGAGCATGTATATATGTGGAGAGGGGGGCGTTGGCAAACTGTTATAATGTGGAGGGAGGGGGGGGCCTTACAAAGTTTATGTTGTGCAAAGTGGGCGGTGGGCCGAAAAAGTTTGAGAATCTATGATCTAGAAAGTAGATACACGTAAGTCTCTGGTGGTTGGAAACCTTCATGTCGACCAAATGTTACCTAACATAATTTAAGCATAGACACAATGAAACCCAACAACGTTCACCATCACTGAACAAATTAAACATATTCGTTATTTAATATTATTTATTATATTACTCTCTTACCATCAGTGGCGGCTCGTGATCATTTCTGTAGGTAGGGCCAGACAAACATTTTCGGAAATATCATGGTTTTGTTTTAGGTTATATTTTAATTTATAAAAATAATACACGTTACACATTAATTTTGGTGAGGCCTGGCCCTTTAGGCCCTTAATGACGAGCCGCCACTGCTTATTATTATACGTTACATAGGGGCCACAAGTAATGTCTCCATACCGCTCTGTCCTGGACAACTCGCTCAATCTCTTCTTTGAAAATATATGCCACGTCTCTCTAAGTAAAGTTTGTAAGTTCTTTTCAGGGTTTCCATAGAGCGTCTTTTCTTTCTTGAACCCTTTGCCTCCCACTTCAATGTCTACTTTGGGGTTCTTTGATCATTTCTTCCGAGAGCATCCCCAACATATGGATTCGTTATTGCTGCTGGCTGATTGGAGACAAGGAACAATCATTTGACTTTGAACGAACAACACACACTTCTGTTTGTATTGAGACATGGTGTTTACAGAAGGATGAATTTCTATACATATTTGTAATATCACAAACACGCACGTTTACGCACAAACACGGGGGTCCCTGTGGCTGAGTGGTTAAGCCTTTTGCCTTGCGAGTCGAAGGTCGTGCGTTTGAATACGGACCGCGCCGTTCTGTTTACGAGTGGATTTTTTCAGATATCCTAGGATTGTTGCTGGAGCTACGGAGTTCCGTTCTTTGTGCAATACCCTCGGCAGGTGGCGTGCCATTTCTGCGGAGAGGGACTGAGCCATATGGGATAAAACCCGGTGCAATGAAGTTCATCCTTCGGCTTTAAAACCCTTTTTTAAACACACACACACTATATATATATATATATATATATATATATATATACATACAGGGTGTTCAACTTAAAAGCAGCCCCAGTGATAAATAGAAATTTCCCAGGTGCGCATTGCATCTCGTCTATTTACTATTTAAACCGGTTCTGACTAGCTTGTCCTACGTCACATTTGTTCATCACCCCTTCCCGCACTACAATTTCACACCGTCACACAACCTTGACCTATACTACGTCATAACTGAACCTTCCCATTTCTATACATATATGCCAGATTAGCTCCATTCACAGGCTTTTAAGTTGAACACCCTGTATATATATATATATATATATATCACACGTGTGGTGCCGGGCCCGCAAGGGAAGCAAAAAATAGTACTACTACAACCTACAATGAGCGTAAATAGTACATCAACCTGATGTCAAGAGTCGACTTACGTAGGCCCAAAGGAAGCTACCTAGTAAATGAAAAGCAGCACATAAATCGGATGTGCTGGCCTACTTGTAGGCGCATAACTGTTACAACGTACAATCGCTATTAGGCTCAGATCACATACAAATCATACAGAGTGGTTGACAAGTGGTCGATATGGAGCTTTCGAAGAAGAAGATATATATATATTTTAATATATGCCCACGTTGAACTGACATCAACACCCGTGAGAATTATTACCGAACTTTCATACTTAAATTAGTTGTACAAAGTACGAAAACAAGATACGCAAACTTTCGACCAAAAGGCCGAATGTATATATTTCATTTTAGAGCAGTTAGGGATTTATCGTCTGAATGTGTCTACAGCCAACTCTAGATAACTAGGCCAGACAACTGGCCGGGAATCCTGACCTAGATCAGATAGGGTGGCTGGAAATTACAGATGTTTGATAGAACACTGCAATTATTTTTTGGGCAATTTTACTCAATTCTGTGTCTATGGTTATTTATTAGTGAAAAATATTCATAATGATGATATTCCTTATTGATAAACTTACCTTGTTGCATAATATAACTTTGATTTAGCATTTTGTGTTGATTTTAAAATGAATTTGTCTATATACACCAGTACTGGAATGCGAGGTCACGTGGTGTAGTTGTAGTATGATTTCCCATAATTCTTACCCGAGTCCGAAGGCCATAAGTTTATAGTTGGCTCTGCTGTGTCTGTGATGTCTAGTGTATAGGAACAGTCTTGATTCCGTCGTTCGTTTTTGTATCCTTTGCTTGATAAAGGCCTTTTTGTCGAAATGTCGCTGTATCTTGTTTTTGTACTCTGTAAAACTACATGTACTTCATGTTAACGTGTTTTGACTTTGCTGTACATAATTTTACTGCAGTCGTCCCTTGTATCGACTTAAATAAGCACATTTCTTGTACATATGTTTTATGATATTTATTCACAGCTGTACAGATTTGTATGTACAGATTTTGTACGCTTTATGTACGTATTTCTATATTTTTTTCTAAACGTTTTTCGTCTTTTCTTCACATGTCTGTACTTTTCTGTATAAATGTATGTATAAATGTATGTATAAATGTTTTATAAATGTATGTATAAATGTATGTATAAATGTATGTATAAATGTATGTAAAAATTATGTATATATATCATCAAGGATTGTATCCTTTATATGATGTTGCTCACTTTACAGCACATCTGAAATTCACTCTGTCTCTAGCCAGTTCACCCACTTCATCGATGGTCATATTCATGGTTTCTTTAATATCTTGTAGCCATCTTCTTCTTGGTCTGCCTCTGTGTCCTTGACTCTGCCCTCTAATATTATTCTTTCCAGGCCATCGTGACGCTTGATGTTACCAAAGTATCTAACTTTTATGTATAGTATGTTGTTTATCAGCCAATTGTCTTTAACATTCAGTTCTTTCAGGACATCCGTGTTCTTCCCTTTTTCTGTCCATGGTATCAAACAGGATCTTTCTGTAGTATTTCGTTTCGAAGTACTGGATTTTCGTTCTTGTTGTTTGTGTAATGGTCCATGATTCACAACCAGTGTCGGCTCGTGATAATTTTTGTTGGTGGGGCCACACACAAAATTTGCTGATAAAATCATGATTTTGGGTTAGGTTATATTTTAATTCATAAAACAAATACACGTTACAATTATTTTGATGGGCCCGGCCCCACTTGCCCATAATGACGAGCCGCCACTGTTCACAACCATAAGTAGCCACTGGAAAAATTCATGTTCTCAGTATTTTTAATTTTAATATTTTGCTGGTGCTTTGCCACATGTTCTTCAATATATATATATATACACGCTGAAATATGAAAATGAAAATCGTGGCATTCCATACAGACGTCACCAACAGAGCCACAGTAAACGAGGCGTTGATTTTCTAGGCACCACTTATACGTTCAGTAGTTTGCCATTGCTTTTAAATGATGCGGTCTATTTTTACAGTACGTAAAAATCCACGAAGACAAATTTGCTTCCAAATTGCCAAGCGCAGAGTTTGAACCAGGTACGCTTGGGTGTGATCGAGCTCACTACCGCTTAAGCTACAGACGCCCACGGCAAATATATACATGCATAATTAACTGCCATTCTAGCTCATCTACATGTACATACATCTATTCTCCATGTCTTTCAGGATTCAGTTTGAGTTTAGAATATCTTCTTTTGCACTCCGGACATGTCCATAGGTGATCCG
Source organism: Arion vulgaris (assembly GCA_020796225.1). Lineage (NCBI taxonomy): Eukaryota > Metazoa > Mollusca > Gastropoda > Stylommatophora > Arionidae > Arion > Arion vulgaris. Next base: position 27,090,916 of record CM036770.1, read on the forward strand.
ATCTCAATATCGCAATATCTCCAACAGCGTACAGCGACCGACCGTACCAGTTCGATTTTGATTGATAAGCCTACTCATATACCTGTTATGCTGTTCTTTTCTTGCTACTTAAATCCGCAAACCCAACTCCTGCAATCCAGTAGTCGACGTGGTTTGGTTTAAATGAAAATTCTCTCCGCGGCCACACTCCACGAGGGCGTTCAAAATATCAGCTTTTCTCCATCCCAACATACATTCATCGACACACATTCTTCTTCTGTCGTCACACTGCTACTGGGTTGTTGCCCAGTGTCGTGGTTTTCTTTTTTGTCTTGCGCTGTTCTGGTGGCTTGGGTGATTGTTATTTTGGCTCTTTCACAGGATTCTGCTACGCCATCTAACCATCTTTTCCGTGGTCTTCCTCTCGCTTTCTTTCCCGATGTTATGTTGTAGAAGACTCTGTATACTGTGGAGTTTGGATGCATTCTTATTAAGTGGCCAAACCATTTCATTCTTTGTTTCTCAATGTAATTCAAGTAAGGTTCTGTGCCAACTTTCTTTCTTATGCTGATGTTGGTGACTCTGTCTTTTCTGGTGTTGTTGTTGACACACATTCATCGACTAATATTCTTTCTTTATACCTTTCTTTCCACATGTATACTTGTAGCTGTAAACGCTCACAGGATAATGAGAAAAAGCGATTCAAAGACACACTCAAGAGCTCGATGAAATCCTTTGGCAAAGATGTCGACTAAAAGATTAAACAACAGATTAAATGGTTTGGACACCTGACAAGAATGCCCTGTTATCGCCTACCACAGAGAGCCACACAGAAAAAGTATAATGAGTACGAAGCAAGAGAAAGACCACGTAAAAGATGGAGCGAAGGCATCAAGAACAACCTTATGGAAATGAATATCAGCTTATAAAGTGCCTTAAAACAAGCACACACACGATCACTACGCTCCACCCTCCCCCAACCCTTCTATAAAGAAGTAAATGGTGGAAGAGAAGAAGAAGAAGATATATGTCAACAACTGGGAGAATGTTGCTCAAGACAGATCAGCCTGGCGGACACTTCTTCGACACGGTTCGAGGCAGGTGGAACAGCACGGATGGAACAAAAACGTCAAAACAGAAAGGCAGTAAAACTCCCCACAAGTGCAAATATACCTTGTGCAAGATACCACTGTACAAGAACATTTCAAGCCCGTATCGGGCTCACTAGTCATCAACGCGCACACAGACAATCATAACGCAACTATATACCCTTGGATGAAAATTTGTGTGGTCATCATCACCCGTGATGGACGAGCATCATACCTGTAGCCATTCTTCTTTGTATTTATCTAACTTTTCTCTATCTGTGTATGCAACAAATACAACCATTTTAATATTCATTGTTGATATTTTCACAACAGCTGACAACAGCCCACAGGAGAACGGATGCTGTGCCATTATCTTGACCGTCTTGTCATACATTCTCGTCATTATGTTCTTTCCTGTTTCACTGTGAATGCAATCAATCAAGGAAGAAGTAGCTGCATATGTGTACACAAGTCATATTTTCCATACAACACAGTAGACAGTAAGAAGCTGCATATGTGTACACAAGTCATATTTTCCATACAACACAGTAGACAGTAAGAAGCTGCATATGTACACAAGTCATATTTTCCATACAACACAGTAGACAGTAAGAAGCTGCATATGTACACAAGTCATATTTTCCATACAACACAGTAGACAGTAAGCTGCATATGTTACACAAGTCTATTTTCCATACAACACAGTAGACAGTAGAAGCTGCATATGTAAAAGTCATATTTCCATACAACACAGTAGACAGTAAGAAGCTGCATAGTGTACACAAGTCATATTTCCATACAACACAGTAGACAGTAGAGCTGCATATGTACACAGTCATATTTTCCATACAAACAGTAGACAGTAGAAGCTGCATATGTACACAAGTCATATTTTCCATACAACACAGTAGACAGTACGCATATGTACACAAGTCATATTTTCCATACAACACAGTAGACAGTAAGAAGCTGCATAGTGTACAAGTCATATTTTCCATACACGTAGCAGTAAGAAGCTGCATATGTTACACAAGTCATATTTTCCATACAACACAGTAGACAGTAAGAAGCTGCATATGTGTACACAAGTCATATTTTCCATACAACACAGTAGACAGTAAGAAGCTGCATATGTACACAAGTCATATTTTCCATACAACACAGTAGACAGTAAGAAGCTGCATATGTACACAAGTCATATTTTCCATACAACACAGTAGACAGTAAGAAGCTGCATATGTACACAAGTCATATTTTCCATACAACACAGTAGACAGTAAGAAGCTGCATATGTACACAAGTCATATTTTCCATACAACACAGTAGACAGTAAGAAGCTGCATATGTGTACACAAGTCATATTTTCCATACAACACAGTAGACAGTAAGAAGCTGCATATGTGTACACAAGTCATATTTTCCATACAACACAGTAGACAGTAAGAAGCTGCATATGTGTACACAAGTCATATTTTCCATACAACACAGTAGACAGTAAGAAGCTGCATATGTGTACACAAGTCATATTTTCCATACAACACAGTAGACAGTAAGAAGCTGCATATGTACACAAGTCATATTTTCCATACAACACAGTAAACAGTAATATTTTCAGAGTCAATAATTACACTGGACAGATTTGGGGGTCTCTGTGGCTGAATGGTTAAGCCCTTTACCTTGTGAGTCGAAGGTCAAGGGGTCTCTGTGGCTGAATGGTTAAGCCCTTTACCTTGTGAGTTGAAGGTCAAGGGGTCTCTGTGGCTGAATGGTTAAGCCCTTTACCTTGTGAGTCGAAGGTCGTGGGTTCGAACCCGGGACCGCGCCGATCTGTTCACGAGTGCATTTTTTTCCAGAGACCCCTAGGATTGTTGCCGGAGCGACAGAGTTCGTGCTTTGTGCAATAGTCTCTGCAGGTGGCGTGCCATTTCTGCTTAGAGGGACCGAGTCATATGGGGTAAAACCCGGTGCAATCAAGTCAATCCTTCGGCTTTAAAACCCTTTTTAACTGGACAGCACATTTTGGAAAACAAAGTATTGTCGGTGAGATAAAAATAGTGAAACACGTACAAACAAAGTACTATAGTTTTACAAAAACAAACAGTGACGATAAACAGCAACGTTTCGACCAACAAGGCCTTTTGAGATAAAAATATCAATCTGTTAGATGTAAAGGCGATGAGAACGAATAGAACAACGAAACAAATATATTGGCTAGGATTACTGCGATATCAGCAACAAATGTTTATATAATATAACACCTGAGTGGCTACCGGGACCCAAATTTGGGGTGTAAAGAATAGAACCATTGTTACCTGCCACGCTTGTCGTAAGAGGTGGCTAAGGAGGTTTGGCTGAAATCTGCTGCACGTGTCCGCTAGGGAATGCTAACCCGAAGCAAATGCTTGCCGAAAATGGAAACCAGACCGTAAGGCGTATAACATGGTGTACGACCCCTTGCAATAAGGAATGGGATAACAGATTCTACGGTCGCCAATCTGCCTTGGAGATTTAACCACTCAGTAAGAATGTCAGATCTACCATCACGAGGGTGGCCAAAACTTACTGCGGGAAGAGATCGGTACAAACGAAGAAACAGAAATCATAGGAATTATATCCTACAGAACTGTCCACAGTATGTAGACTTGAGAAGAAAGACGTGGCCCACTTACACAAGCGTCCAAGACAAAATGTCTGGCGTGGCTGATAATCTGAGGCAGACGGCTGCCTTTATTAGAGAATCCGAAATCTCGATCTAGTGAGAACGCAGAAGACAAACTGTATGGCGTGACTGCTAATCTGAGGCAGACGGCTGCCTTTATTAGAGAATCCGAAATCCCAATCTAGTGAGAACGCAGAAGACAAACTGTATGGCGTGACTGCTAATCTGAGGCAGACGGCTGCCTTTATTAGAGAATCCGAAATCCCAATCTAGTGAGAACGCAGAAGACAAACTGTATGGCGTGACTGCTAATCTGAGGCAGACGGCTGCCTTTATTAGAGAATCCGAAATCCCAATCTAGTGAGAACGCAGAAGACAAACTGTATGGCGTGACTGCTAATCTGAGGCAGACGGCTGCCTTTATTAGAGAATCCGAAATCCCAATCTAGTGAGAACGCAGAAGACAAACTGTATGGCATGACTGCTAATCTGAGGCAGACGGCTGCCTTTATTAGAGAATCCGAAATCCCAATCTAGTGAGAACGCAGAAGACAAACGGTATGGCGTGACTGCTAATCTGAGGCAGACGGCTGCCTTTATTAGAGAATCCGAAATCCCAATCTAGTGAGAACGCAGAAGACAAACTGTATGGCGTGACTGCTAATCTGAGGCAGACGGCTGCCTTTATTAGAGAATCCGAAATCCCAATCTAGTGAGAACGCAGAAGACAAACTGTATGGCGTGACTGCTAATCTGAGGCAGACGGCTGCCTTTATTAGAGAATCCGAAATCCCAATCTAGTGAGAACGCAGAAGACAAACGGTATGGCGTGACTGCTAATCTGAGGCAGACGGCTGCCTTTATTAGAGAATCCGAAATCCCAATCTAGTGAGAATGCAGAAGAAGAAAACAGAAGAAGATATAATATAATATTTTTTATTATATTGCTCTCAAGTCGTGGAAGTTACTTACTTATGCAAGATCAAGTCTTATTCTTGTAACCAGTAAAAGAATGTGAAGTAGAGAACAAGACATTTTTCAGTTTTAGATGACGTATAAATGCACTAAATAATTTACAAATTGATTATGCTCTCATAATAATAATAATAATAGCCGTCCATCGCAAGCGATGATGACAGCAGTTTCAGACGTGTGCTGCTGCACCTCACTGGTGTGTGCGGAGGTGACTGTAGAGTCCAATCCTAGTACAAAATTCCCAACCACAGGTGGTACATGCATGATCAAGGTTAGACATGTTGGTGTTGTGTGTTCTGTCTTTCGCACAGCTCCTTTTCTTTGTGCCTCAACGACACGATGATTCTCAGCTATGCGGGCTTCTCTTGTCTTGTTACAGCGCCACATTTGACGATTTTACGCAAGGGATTCCCAGCATGGGGTGCTTGTATCGAAGCATTTCAGGGACACTTTAAGAGTGTCTTTAAAGCGTTTTTCTGTCCACCAGCAGAACGTCTGCCCCTTCAAGTTCGCCATACATCAACTGTTACTATGCTCTCATTGCACTACCAATAGAGGCAGGGGCGTGTGGGGGTGAGGAGGAAGCCTGCATGTTAAGAATATATTCAAGGATACCCAAAACTAGTTTAATACTTTGGGAACTACGAATCTGTGAGATATGGAAATCTCGTCTGCTTCTTGTTCAACGTCAAGTTATCAGTTATATGAGGAATATCATCATAGCACTCATGACACGTCCATAGGTGCTCCGATCCCCGCCTCAACAAATCCAGCAGCGTCCAGCTGCCCAACACGCCAGTTCAAGAACATTAATGACGTTGAGGGCACGAGAATCAAGTGTGGTGTATCGGCGATGGCTCAGACCGAGAGAACTATTCAGTTTCAGTTTGGAATATCTTCATTGCACTCCGGACATGTCCATAGGTGCTCCGATCTCCTTCGCAATATCTCCAACAGAGTTCAGCGACTGACCGTACCAGTTCTATTTTGATTGATGAGCCGACTCGTATACCTGTTGTACCGTTCTTTTCTTGCCACACCAATCTTCAAACCCAGTTCTCGCAATTCATCAGGTGACTACAGTTGCGGCCCTACCAAGCCGGATAGAATGGATCCCAATATATGTTAGCATGACCAACTGCCATAACGTTATCCTTACTCTTGGAAGAGAATGTAGAGATTTGGACAACATGAAGCCTGAACTCGCAGTTAAGCAGCTGATAGAAGATAATGCGAAGCGTTGATGATGTTGGTATTTATACCGATTTGACGCCCGCGTGCCCAGCGTGTTCGTAGCGCGTTGGACTGTGGGTGACTAGCCCTCTGTGTGTACGGGTTCAATTCCGTGGGCAGGCAGAAAAGCCACAGATTCCCCAGATTCACGGTGTTCGTGGCACCGAACCGAAGGGTTACGATGTCCATGGCACCGAGCCGAAGAGCTGAAAAGCTCAAGTGCTTCTGGATCGGAAAAAAAAAATACCGATTTGTCTGTGCATTGTGGTGAGAAGTCAGGTTGGTGTTTCTTGGCTAATGCGCTTGGTAGAATTGTTCCAGAGCAAAGTGGAACATACAGGACAATTACTTCCAGTATGAGGATGGAGGTTGTTACCGTTACTGCTGCCCTCTGTTTTCTCTCTGGTACTCCATTTACTGGGGCCCTTGTTATTTATGGCTCTCAATTGATGTTTCGGAAGATCCAGAATGGCTGGTTGTGGTATGAAGGGGAGTCATCTATACAGAGACTCACATGGATCTACTGTCCTGGTCATGCGGGTGTTCGCGGTAACGAGGGAGCGGACATGCTTGCATCGAAAGCATCTCGCCCGAGTGGTTACCGGGGACTAAATTGGGGTGTAAAGAATAGAACCACTGTTGCCTGCCATGCATGTCTAAGAGGTGACTAAGGAGGTTGGGCGTGGGGCTAGCTACCCCCACACTGTAAAAAACACTAGATGGTTACAGAACGGAGAGCGAACCGAGTAAACGCAGGCTGAAACTGGACACATCGCCGAAGGATAAGCACCAGAGCTCCAAATGGTGCTGAAGATGTGACGCAAAACACACCAATGCTAAGGCTGCGTGAATCAGATTTCCACATGAATAGAATTTATGGGGAGATTTGGTACATCGTTCTGGGCGGTGATCGAGAGAGAGAGAGAGAGAGAGAGAGAGAGAGAGAGAAAGCATCGATTGTTGGGGAGTTTAGGTGGATAAGGGAAGTTCTTCCGACTCTTGGCGATCTACTATTGGATGAGGACACTAAAATAAACATTGAATCAATAAAACGATATAGGGAGTTTGGAATGACATGTTTTACAAGTAAAACTGGCTGCTTGAGGGGCAGAGAGAAGTGTGTTTAAGCAGAGATCCACAGAAACCATCAGTATGGATACCCTTCGAAATCTGTTGGAGGAGACTGAGCACCCGTGGGTCTGCCTGGAGTGCTGGAACATCAGTTCATTAACCAATAACCAGTCAATCAGCTAGTTAACCAATAATCTCCTAGATATCCTCCTCAACATTTCCATCCTTGTAACGTGATTGATGGCTCCAGTTAACCAATAATCTCCTAGATATCCTCCACAACATTTCCATCCTTGTAACGTGATTATAGCTGTACAGACGCAATATTCGCCCTCAGACAGTTAGTAGAAAGGACTATCGAATCCGACAAACATTTACACGTTGCATTTGTAGATCAGGAAAAAGCGTTCGACCGCGTAGATAGGCACAAGTTGTGGAAAATACTAACAACCTATGGGTTAATGAACACCTAATCAACCTTTGCAAGAACATTTATACTGACAGCCAATGTACGATTAGAACAAATACAGGATTATCAGAAAAGTTTCACGTAGGATCAGGAGTAAGACAAGGTTGCGTACTATCCCTGCTGCTATTCATCACGTACATTGACCACATTTGTAAAATAGCTAACACCAGCGAAGGAAACAACCTCGGAGAACTCTTAAATGAATTTCTTTGCAGACGATCAGGCAATCATATCAACAACAGAAGAACAGCTACAACAACACATCAACAGACTCCAGTTAGCATGTAACGAATACAACATGAGAATTAACATCGACAAAACAGAAGTAATGACATTCGCCAGAGAGGAAAACACTACCAACATCTCCATCGATAATCATCTACTAAATCAAGTAAAAGATTTCACATACCTGGGAGCATTTTTTCAGCAAATGGAAGAATAACTAATGAAATTCAACACAGATGCAACAAAGCAAATCAAATGATAGGGCAAATGGCGCCAATTTTAAGATGCAAACACGTCACCATGAACACAAAAAGAGAAATGTTCAACACAATCTTTCTCCCCACATTATGTTACCAGTGCCAAACCTGGACGCTGACAACAAACGATATAAGAAAACTAGTCACAACAGAGATGAAGTGTCTACGCAGAATGCTGGGTGTAACAAGAAGAGACCGGTTGAGAAATGAAGACATCAGGAAAAAGTGGGTACAACATCAGTACTAGACTTCATCAAGAAACAACAAATTAAATGGTTCGGCCACGTAAGCAGATTACCATCAGACAGTGCACCCAAAGAGCAATGCTGCTCCGATACAATGGTACAAAGCAAAAGGCCGGCCACGCAAAGATGGACCTCAGAGATAACAGAGGCGACGAAAGAGACTATCTACGAAGCGCATACTAGGGCCCGTTTTAGAAATCTCTTCCTGACCTGACGCTGTGATGCATACAGGATTCGAGAAAGAAGAAGAAGAAGTAACGTGATTGATGGCTCCAGTTCTGTGTTGATTAATCAAACATCTTGTACCAATAGCAAAATGTTTATATCTTACTGCTCCCGGTTTCAGTCTCCTTCTGGAAAGCGATACGGGTCCATATGTGTTGGCAGTGACGGCTCGTGACCATTTTTGCTGGTTGGGGCCAGACAAATGTTTTTGGAAAAATCATGGACTCGGTTGATATTTTTAATTTATAAAATAATAAATACACGTTATACATTATTTTGGTGGGGCCTGCCCCACTGGCCGTAATGACGAGCCGCCTCTGTGTGTTGGTAAAAAAATCATCGATTCGATCTGCTTCTCTTATGTCAGGACATTGAGACAAATTGTGTAGTGTTTACGCACCAATGTTGCTCGAATGTCAGGTCTTGTATAAATATAGCTTTTTTTTCTTCCTTATTTGTACACTACGTTCTAAGAATGTGTATGAAAATGAAAATCGTGGCATATCATATACAGGACGTAGCCATCAACCACAGTAAGCGATTACATGATTGTCTAGGTACCACTTATACGTTCAGTAGTTTGCCGTATACAGTACTATATTTCAAACGTTACTTGACCTTATAGATATATTTTTCAGAACAAAATCTTCATGAGCAAATGTTTCTTGTTCGTTTGATTTTTCTTCTTCTTCGAAAACTCCATATCGACCACCTGTTAAATCACTATTTGTTACTTGTATGTGATCTGAGCCTAAAAGCGATTATACGTTGTGCCAGTTATGCGCCTACAAGTAGGTCAGCACATCCGATTTCTTTGACGCTTTTTATTTACTAGTGTAGCTTCCCTTGGCCACTACCTCAGTTGCCTCTTACGACATGCCGTGTAGGTCGAAGTGTCACTTTTCTCTGCTCCACTTGAAAGTCCTGGAAACACACGAGCGATTAGTTTGATTGATTAATCTGCATTACACGATAATAAATAGTTCTTCTTTCTCGAATCATGTTTACCTGACAGCGTCAGGTCATGAACAGTTCTAATGTTTACTAATTATGATCGATTTCTGACATGTTTTAGTTTAGTCGCCAGTTCGTCATTACTGCACATCGGAGCAATTAGTTCATAAGTGCTTCGATCTCCTCTTCAGTATGTCCCTCAGCATGTGGCAGCTAATGGCACCAATTCTATGTTGGTTCACTATTATCTTGGTTTCCAGTATAGTCCACTTGTCCAGGTACACCACATTTGATTTGGTATTCTTATAGTCTGATAATGGTTGAGACAGTGCCGTGCGGTAGAATTTCTCAGTATCATGCAAGTCTTTGAAATGCCGCCTTTTTTTCTTTAAATATTGCATTTTTTTTTTAAAAATCTGCCCAAAATTGTAGTTTGATTTCGCTTATTATGCCGCCCCTTTACGCCCCGCCTAATCGCCTCTCTGTATCATAACACGGCGCGGCCCTGGGTTGAGATTTGAGTAACTAATCAATAGTTATTTGTCTAATCAACAGTTTGATATCGATGCTGTTATATTATTATTGTAATCGATAGTTGGATGTTTTACTTCTGTTTTTAAGTTTGAAAAGGATGTACACGATTATGTATCATTGATCTCTTTGCAGGTGGTTCAGGAATATGAGAGGGCGGTCATATTCCGACTCGGAAGATTACTACCTGGAGGGGCTAAAGGACCAGGTGCGTAGTTTATTTTGACAACATAGTGCAGAAACACACGTACACACAATATGACATAAACACAAGCACACGGTAAATAAAAGTAAAAAGTAAAGGAACCCTTTCAGACCTCGTGGTATATAGCGCAATACAGTGTTAGGCCTGTATTTTTCATTGACTGTCGACACACGATGGGTGATGTGGTCAGCATCACGCCGCCGCCTTTACTTTCCCAGAGCATGTCTGGTACCTAGTTGAGGCTGGGTCGACCTGAGAGCGGTCGCGGTCGGAAAAAATTCAACGCGCACTGCGGGAGTTGAACCCAGACCACCAGCCTTGAGAAGCGAGTTCACTAACAACTACGCTACCGCGGATCTCCCCAGGCACGGGCATTTGCTAAATAACATATGTTGATCATTTAAAATAGAAGTCCAGCTTCTTCTCTATCTCAATAGCCAGTTCCAAATATATTATTTTATTGCATCGAGAACTCCGATAGCTGAGATCATGTTCTGGATTAGACACTTTACAAAATTGTATTGGTTAGGAGGAAGTAATTATTGCTATATGTCTAATTCCAAAAATAATTTCATGCGACCAAGATATTCATAAAATGGAACAAATTCAGGAGAAGTGATGAAATCAGAGACATGTCTGGTCAACCACTAGTGACAACTGTTATAAGAAAGAGAAGATGGAGATATGTTGGGCACACCTTGAGGAGAAATGATCAAAGAATATCAAAGCAGGCATTAAGTGGGATGCAAAGGGTTCAAGAAAGAGAGGTCGACCTAAGGAGACCCTGAAGCAACTTTGCTGAGAGAGCAGGAAATATCGGTCTCAGTTCCATGGAGGAGATTGAGCGAGTTGCCCAGGATAGAGCGGTATGGAGAAATTACTTGCAGGCCCTATGTAACGTATAACGGTACGAGAGGAATTATTATTATTATTATTATAAGATATTCATACCTTTTCGGATGAACTCTGCACTCAGTACCTCTACTATCACCCAGAAATTATGGCGAACTGCCGACGTTAAAATACCATATTCTTCGGAATCAGCTGACATTAAACTCAAGACTACGGTTGGGATAACCTTGCAGATAACCCTGCAGTTCATCCTGGATTGATGGTGGCTGCTCATACTTACACTGACCTTTGAGCACAAGAAACTTCTCGTATAAAAGGAAGAAATTTGAGACATCGTTCGCAAAGTCTGGTCTGGAAACTGTTTTCATTGCTTTCATATTAATGTAGAATTTGTATTACAATTTTGAGATTTTATGACTTAAAAAGTAGAAAAAATAGTAAAAAAAATATGTCAATGAGTTGCCATGGAAACAATAAAAATGGCCGCCAAACACAAAATTTTAAATCCCTAAGGCTCTGAAAGTAATGAATATAAATGAATTCTGTTTTCACTCTAAAGTGAGCAATTGTAATATCTAAAGAATTGCACATGATTTGTAGGATATATTAAATATTACATTTTGTATGAATTTTTGGGTAAACACACCCCCCAAAAACAGCTATTTTTAATCTAATTTTGAGGGAATTTTTACCCAAAAATTTATAAAAAATTAAATATTTAATATATCCTAAACGAAATGTTGGACACACCTTGAGGAGAAATGATCAACGAATATCAAAGCAGGCATTGAAGTGGGATGCAAAGGGTTCAAGAAAGAGAGGTCGACCTAAGGAGACCCTGAAACGAACTTTGCTGAGAGAGGCAGGAAATATCGGTCTCAGTTCCATGGAGGAGATTGAGCGAGTTGCCCAGGATAGAGAGGTATGGAGAAATTACTTGCAAGCACTATGTAACGTATAACGGTACGAGAGGAATTATTATTATTATAAACGTAATGTGTAATATTTTAGATATTACAATTGCTCACCTTAGAGTGAAAACAGAATTCATTTACATTCATTAGATTCAGAGCCTTAGGGATTTGAAATTTTGTTTTTACCGCCATTTTGTATTGTTTCCATGGCAACGCTTTGACATTTTTTAAAACTAATTTTTTCTACTATTCTAAGTCATAATCTTTCAAAATGGTTATACAAATTTTAAATTAATGTGAAAACAACGAAAATAGCTTCATGATCCCCATACTACCGAATCCCCTTAAGAAGTGAAAGTTACCTATGAACAGAGAAATGTTTAATTCATATCTTCAAATAGTGCTCTAATACTTACGTTCTCAAACCCTTCCTACACCTGTAATGTTATATGCTAGGTAACACATTGTATAGAAATAGACACACTGATCATCATCATCAAGGTGCGTATCCTGTATAGGACGTTGCTCTTTGCAGCAAATCTGAAATTCACTCTGTCTCTAGCCAGTTCACCCACTTCGTCGATGGTCATATTCATGGTTTCTTTAATATCTTGTAACCATCTTCTTCTTCTCAGACACACTGATACATAACTATATATACATATATACAGTGGTGGCTGGTCATTAAGGGCCTGTTGGGCCGGGCTCCACCAAAAATAATGTGTAACGTGTATTTATTATTTTATAAATTAAACTATAACCTAATCCAAAACCATGATTTCCCCCGACAATTTGTGTCTGGCCCCACCAACAAAAATAATCACGAGCCGCCACTACATATATATATTGTACATATGGATATACTGTATATCTATTGCAGGAATATTCTTTGTGATGCCATGTATAGAGGAATACTCCAAAGTTGATCTAAGGACAGTCTCGTTTGATGTACCGCCACAGGAGGTAAGCTTTCTAAACATTGATGTGTGTGTGAGAGAGATTTTAGCACCGCCACAAGAGGTAAGCTTTCTATACCGCGATGTGTGTGTGTGTGAGAGAGATTTTAGCACCGCCACAGGAGGTAAGCTTTCTATACCACGATGTGTGAGAGAGATTTTAGCACCACCAAAGGAGGTAAGCTTTCTATACCGTGATGTGTGTGTGTGAGAGAGATTTTAGCACCGCCACAGGAGGTAAGTTTTATACCACGATGTGTAGAGAGATTTTAGCACCACCAAAGGAGGTAAGCTTTCATACCGTGATGTGTGTGTGTGTGTAGAGAGATTTTAGCACCGCCACAGGAGGTAAGCTTTCTAAACCTTGATGTGTGTGTGAGAGAGATTTTAGCACCGCCACAGGAGGTAAGCTTTCTATACCTTGATGTGTGTGTGAGAGAGATTTTAGCACCGCCACAGGAGGTAAGCTTTCTAAACCTTGATGTGTGTGTGAGAGAGATTTTAGCACCGCCACAGGAGGTAAGCTTTCTATACCTTGATGTGTGTGTGAGAGAGATTTTAGCACCGCCACAGGAGGTAAGCTTTCTATACCTTGATGTGTGTGTGAGAGAGATTTTAGCACCGCCACAGGAGGTAAGCTTTCTATACCTTGATGTGTGTGTGAGAGAGATTTTAGCACCGCCACAGGAGGTAAGCTTTCTATACCTTGATGTGTGTGTGAGAGAGATTTTAGCACCGCCACAGGAGGTAAGCTTTCTAAACCTTGATGTGTGTGTGTGAGAGAGATTTTAGCACCGCCACAGGAGGTAAGTTATACCTTGATGTGTGTGTGAGAGAGATTTTAGCACTGCCACAGGAGGTAAGCTTTCTATACCTTGATGTGTGTGTGAGAGAGATTTTAGCACCGCCACAGGAGGTAAGCTTTCTAAACCTTGATGTGTGTGTGAGAGAGATTTTAGCACCGCCACAGGAGGTAAGCTTTCTAAACCTTGATGTGTGTGTGTGAGAGAGATTTTAGCACCGCCACAGGAGGTAAGCTTTCTATACCTTGATGTGTGTGTGAGAGAGATTTTAGCACCGCCACAGGAGGTAAGCTTTCTAAACCTTGATGTGTGTGTGTGAGAGAGATTTTAGCACCGCCACAGGAGGTAAGCTTTCTATACCGCGATGTGTGTGTGAGAGATTTTAGCACGTTTATTTGTTTAATTCAAATTAACAACGTCACTCAGCTTAATAAATGTAATCTTCATACCAACACTGTGCTACCAGTGCCAAACATGGGCACTGACAAAAGAACAAGTAAGGTAAATTACCACATGGGAAATGAGATGCTTGAGGAAAGCAGTAAATAAAACAAGAAGAGACTATATAAGAAATGAGGAAATTAGAAGAACAGTCGGAACAACACATGCTATTAGATTCATTGAAAAACAGCGACTCAAATGGTTCGGCCACTTGGTGAGAATGAACCTGAATACACCAGTTGCAAGAGCTTACAACCTGAAAATAGAATCATCAAGAAGAAGGGGCAGACCAAGAAAAATATGGGTTGATGAAGTTACAGACATCTAAAACTCCACAATACCACAGTATATCAAGCGATCGAGCGTGCATTATCTCGGAAATCGATCATCAGTTAAACCTGCTACGCCTAGCGGCAAAAGAGAAGAGAAGGACAAAAGAAAGAAAGAAAGAGACTCAGCTTTAAACTAGCCTTAAATGTCAACCAGTTTTTTTAATATCCCATTGACTACAGAATAGTTGTGCAGGGGATACATGAACCCTCAAATACACATGGTCATGATAAAGAAACAAAGTAGAAAGAATATATCAAAACGAGAGCAACCATTGACATCAACAGCTCTCTACATAATCAAACAATTCTCAAATGTTAAGAACATTTTCAGCGCAGTGCATGCCTCTAACAAAAGTTCACCATTTAAAAAATGTTCCATTGAATTGATGAAACTGCGAGAAAAAATTTGCTTCGTAACAAATGTGTTCCATCGATGTCGATAATTCGACGTACAACTGAAACATATTCTACAGATCTCAAATATTTTATGATCATATGTAGAGGCTATTTTTGAACGAGACAGGGTGGTCTGACATCGCGGTTCGACAAAAGATCGACGTCAGAACTGATTAACTGTACCATGGAGAGAGAGTTGTGAAGAGACATGATCGCCTACGCCGGAAGGTATATGGTAATTGATTAAATAATTACTCATAAACAGCATATTTGAGTGTTACCTTCTCGATAACATCTCATGACATAAACAGCATATTTGAGTGTTACCTTCTCGATAACATCTCATGACATAAACAGCATATTTGAGTGTTACCTGCCTGATAACATCTCATGACATAAACAGCATATTTGAGTGTTACCTGCTCGATAACATCTCATGACATAAACAGCATATTTGAGTGTTACCTGCTCGATAACATCTCATGACATAAACAGCATATTTGAGTGTTACCTGCTCGATAACATCTCATAACATAAACAGCATATTTGAGTGTTACCTGCTCGATAACATCTCATGACATAAACAGCATATTTGAGTGTTACCTGCTCGATAACATCTCATAACATAAACAGCATATTTGAGTGTTACCTGCTCGATAACATCTCATAACATAAACAGCATATTTGAGTGTTACCTGCTCGATAACATCTCATAACATCATAAATTTTCATTACTAAGAAATATATCTCTTCCAAGTGCAATTTGGCTTCAAATGATGGTCTTTAAGACTACACAAGTTCTTATATCTCTGTGCTATGAATCTGCTTAGCAGTCAACCGTTCATAACAACTTTAGCGGACTTCTCATTCATATTTTTCGTTATTTTTACCTGTACCAACGATATTCTGCAGTCATAAACACAATTTTTAATATATATTTTTGTCCCTTTGAAATACTTGTTATGTCTTAGTTAGTCTGTTCCTTTCATGCCAAAGGCGGCACATAGGGCAGAGGTTTTAGATCTCCATGTAATGCGGTTCTTTGCCAGCAGTTGGAGATCTTGTATGGTTTTACATCCCAATAGTTTACTTTCTTGTTGGATGGTTCTATGAAGAGTGGTCTTTGGTCTTCCACGTTTTCTTTTCCCACTGGTGACCACATAAGGGCCATCCATAAATTATGTCAACAACTTTAGGCAATATTTGACCCCCTCCCCTTGTCAACAACTGTCAAACTTCCAGCGACCCCCTAATAAAATTATGTCAACAAATATTTAACCCCCAAACAGACGAACCGTATTTTATACGACTCGCTTAGTACTTAAATATTAATGCAGAAATCAAATAAAAGGTCTACACAAATTATTAATTAATTATATTACACTTTTAACATTGTTTAACATATTTCAAATTGACTAAACTTTGAATTTATAAACAGACTACTTTATAGGCCTATTTTGCCGTCAGTTTTTCAAATTTTTCTATCATCTTCCCACGGAGAAGCCAAATGTTCCTCTATTGTTACAATGGGCATTGTCGCTGATTTATCATTGATGTCACCTTCTGGAACCAACATATCAGACAAGTCTACATCATCTTCGTCTAACCATTCTGCGCTTAACATCTCTCTATGAGCAATAAATGCCATCAGTTCTATGTGCCTTTTAGCAGCCACTTGCACTGGCCGAATACGTTGTGGTTGAGGAGGTGCATGTGCTAATTGCCCAGGTCCAAGATCACGTTGGTGCAGTTGAACATGCTTCTTCAACATGACTTGTGAAGCAACATAGAGGTGACAGATTTTGCAAATTCGTTCAACCAACGACGACTGAATGGAAGGACAATATAGATCATATGGAAGAATTTTGAATGCCTTTGCAGATCGAGGTAACATGTTATCAAGTTTCAAAGACTGGTTGAAGAAAAGAGAAGGAAATCTGTGCAAGTCGCTCTCAGATGCATCAGGTGCTTTAAGGCCTCCAGTAGTCTGGCAGACTGGAATTGGTGGTGGAAGGAATCTATCGGCAACAATATCAAAATATGAGCTTTGAATTGGCTGGCAACAATTTTCATTATGGCATTTCACAATTTGCAAAAAAGTATTGACTTGTTCTTACATGGTTTTTGTACCAATCTTGATCTTTAGTTGGCAAACTTTCTGTCTCAAGTTCCTTGGAAAGAGCTCAATCCGGTTAAAATAAAAATGACATTGTTGACGTCAATTTATCTTGCCTCCCCTCCCTCCCCCATGTCAACAATTGTCAAACTTTTCCAGACCCCCTCCCCCCCCTATTTTGTTGACATAATTTATGGATGGCCCCTAAGGACTTGTCGATTTAGTCTCTTTTCGTCTGATCTAAGAACATGACCTAAATATTTCCACCTTCGTTTCTTATAATATTTGATATGGGTTGTTGGTGTGTTCTATCTCTCACTGTGTTGTTAGAAACGAAATTGTTATGTCTGGTGGTTGTCATTTGTGTTGAGTGTCAATTGTCACACCTGTGTTGCCGGGACCCGCAAGATAGCAAGGAATAATAACACTGCGACCTACAAGACATGTCGTAAGAGGCGACTGATGTAGGGTCTAGGGAAGCTACCCTAGTAAATAAAAAGCGTCGCAGAAATCTGATGAGCTGGCCTACTTGTAGGCACAGAACTAATAGCTTTAGTCTCGGATCACATTAAAATCACAACGAGTGGTTAACAAGGGGTTGATATGTAGTGCTTGAAGAAGAAGAAGAATGTCTTTTGTAATATTACATATACCAAGCTAGAACTAACTGTCTAACATAAAACATGTATTTGGTTTAGTCATCAATGGATGGTCCTATATTTTTTAAAATTTATATTTGCTTGAGAAGTGTCATATTCTTGTATCAGTACTGTGATAATTTCTTTCTTAATTATAGAAAGTTCATGTTTGAAAGTTGCGCCATTCAAATCACACTGTTTAGTTCCAATGTACCTTTGTGACAAAATATAATAAGGCATAGCAATAAATTTTAATGTATTTATTACAAGTTCATCAAGGCATTCTTTCTGAAACGTCTACTGTAACTTTTAATTTGTTATTGTATTGTCTTGTCTCCTCTACTTGTACAGTAAAGCGTCGTGGACAGTTTCAGTTTTCTGCGGAGAGGGACTGAGCCATAGAGAGTAAAACCCGGTGCACTGAAGTCAATCTTCCAGTTTTAAAACCCTTTTAAAAGAGAGAGAAGAATTTTGCAGATAGACAGACAGCACTTTATTTATACAAGTTACACGATATTGGGTGTCGTCTGTGGCTTAGGGGTTAGTGGCTACTCTATTAACCCCGACGTTCTGAGTTCGAATCACGCTGCGGACAGTTTGGTTGCAGATTGTTTGCGTGGTTTTTAACAAAAGTACGATGGCACGACCCGTTCAGAAAGCAATGGCAAACTACTGAACGTAATAATGCCTAGAAAATCACAAACAGCGTTAAAAGCTGGGGTTGATTCGTAAAGTCCTGTGAAGGATATGCAATTAGCACGATATTGTTAAATTTCGTTTGGTTTAACAAAATGTTACTATTAATTATCAGGTTTTGACAAGGGACAGTGTGACTGTCTCAGTGGACGCTGTCGTTTACTATCGCATATGCAGCCCTACTGTTTCAGTTGCCAACGTGGAAAATGCTGCCAACTCCACACAACTTTTAGCTCAGACAACACTTCGCAATGTTCTGGGAACTCAGAATTTGTCCGAAATTTTGTCCAACAGGGAACACATCAGTGAGCAAATGCAGGTAAGTTGTACGGACCTTATCTTTATCATTGCATTTTCTTTTGTATCATCATCATCATCAAGGTGCGTATCCTTTATAGGATGTTGCTCTCTTTGCAGCATATCTGAAATTCACTCTGTCTCTAGCCAGTTCACCCACTTCGTCGATGGTCATGTTCATGGTTTCTTTAATATCTTGTAGGCATCTTCTTCTTGGTCTGCCTCTGCGTCCTGGGATCCTGCCTCAATATTGTTATCTCCAGGCCATCGTGACGCTTGATGTGACCAAAGCATCTAATTTTTCTGTATAGTATGTTGTTTATCAGCCAATTGTTTTTAACATTCAGTTCCTTCAGGACATCAGTGTTCTTTTCTTTTTATGTCCATGGTAGTCGTAGCGATCCTTCTGTAGCATTTAGTTTCAAAGGACTGGATTTTCGTTCTTGCTTTTTGTGTAATAGTCCATGATTTACAACCATAAGTCTCCACTGGAAAAATGCATGTTCTCAATATTTCTAATTTTAATATTGTGCTGGTGCTTTGCCACATGTTCTTCGTAGTGTTTAACTTCTTGATTACTATTGCCAATCTTTTTGATCTCGTTGGAGCAGTCGCCGTTATTGTTAACTATTGAGCCCAGATATTCGTAGCTCTCTACACATTGGAGTTCTTCATTGTTTATTTGGATGTTAGCTTTTGTATCACCAATTTGATATATATACATTTGATATGTAATTGATATATAATTCTGTTGGCTTAGCTACATATTACAAACATATGGGCTTGTACTAGATGTCTTATACTTTGGTTCAGTGGCGGCTCGTCAATAGGACCAGTGGGCCAGGCCCCATCAAAAATAATGTGTAACGTGCATTTAATATTTAATAAATTAAAAATATAACCTAATCCAAAACCATGATTTTTCCGAAAATTTGTGACTGGCCCCATCAACAAAAAAGGATCATGAGCCGCCACTGCTTTGGCTAGATATTATGAATGAGCTTTGTTAAAAAATCGTCTGTGCATGGAATCCACGTTTCTATCATCTATTGTTCATAGTTGGTTCCTATCTGACGTTCAGTTTGCAGTCCTCGTTGTAACACTGTTCAGAAGGTATGTTCAACTTTAAACTGAATGTTTCCATGTCTAACGGGGAAACTCAATTCGCTATCTTATTATTAATATTAACTCTTTGTGGACCAAACGCCACAATACGTGGCTTTGGATGAGACGCCTTTTTACCAAGAGCCACACAAGGACGTTTCTTTATTCTAAAAACAAATGACTTGTAATAACACGACTTTTGTCCAGGTCCCCTAAGAGTTAATGTGACATCAGTTTTAGTGTCTCAGACAGTTCTATCTTTTGAGATCATTCTTGAACATTTTAGAGAAAATAAAATATATGGTTGTGTTTTTTGTGGTAGAACACCTCACGGCCCGTCTGTAAAACGTTTCGTCTCTAGCTGGTTCTCTTGCCTCCTCCGTCATCAAAGCTCATAATTTCTTGGCATTGTTTGATAAATATGCTTGCCATTGCATTCTAATCGGTTATCGCCGCTTTACCAGCTATGATCCCGGGTGCGCCCATGGACCCGAAAACGGACTGTATCAGCTCATGCCTCCGAATTCGTTGTCAAACACTTCGGCGTTCTGTCTTCTTTGTCTGCAGTTGTGTGTGCTGTTTAGTGGGGACTGCTTTTTACATACGCCAATGACACTCGTTGGGATACATTGTGAACTAATTAATTCCACGGGATTCCCGATTTTGACGTGCGCTGAATTGCATGTGGAACATGGAAATGCGTAATTATATACAGACTTGGCAATCGTACTCTAAAACTTCTACAAGTATACGAAATCAACATCGCTGTTATTTTAGTAATAACATATAATGAAAATCTTACAGCACTAAAGGTTTGAGTGGGCAAAAATACGTTAAGAAGGTCGCCACTGTTATCTATATAAAAATATAAAAATCAATCATTTCTATCAAGTGGATGATTTTATATCGATCGGTAAAGATGTTCACGAATTTTGGAACGAACTATACTTTGCTTATTGTAGTTTAGCGGCCAATCAAAGCCGTTGTACGTGGAGGAAGTAAGTAAGTGTGGATGAGGGTGGGTGGTGTCCACAATTCAAGCATACTTTATAAATCATTCGTGAGGCGGGAGAACCAGACGGTCTTTTCGAAAGATCGTTCGAAAAATATCGTCTCAGCCTTTCATCGTGAGATTCTATGACTTTTGCCCTACCACCCACCCCTCCTCAATGTGTTACAAATGTTCGCTACAGAATGTAATATCCTTCTCGTTTGAATGTATATTCATTTCAGAATGCTCTTGATGACGCAACAGACAAGTGGGGGATTAAAGTGGAACGAGTTGAAGTGTAAGTGTCTAGATACTCGTGAAGTCTTAGTATAATATGGATACATGTCTAGATACTCGTGAAGTCTCAGTATAATATGGATACATGTCTAGATACTCGTGAAGTCTCAGTATAATATGGATACATGTCTAGATACTCGTGAAGTCTCAGTATAATATGGATACATGTCTAGATACTCGTGAAGTCTCAGTATAATATGGATAAACGTTATTTGTTATTATTTGTGTTATTTTCGTACATCATTATCATTCCTACTTTGTGTTATCAAAATCAAACATGGACAATGTGCAAAGCGCAGTCACAAAATATAACTTACATGTGAAATGCGCTGTCTGCGAAAAGTTACCAACAACACCAGAAAAGATAGTCACTAACATCAGTATTAAGAAAGAAAGTTGGCACAGAACCTTGCTTGAATTACATTGAGAAATAAAAAGGAAGTGGTTTTGACCACTTAATAAGAATGCACCCAAACTCCACAGTAGACAAAGTCTTCTACAACAGAACATCAGGAAAGAAGGTGAGAGGAAGACCACGAAAAAGATGGTTAGACGGTATAGCGTTGGTTGAAACCGAACACGCCACCGAAGGATAAGCACCAGGGCTCCAAATGGTACTGAAGGTTGTGAACGTACACCCGTTCTTAGTGTTAGGCTGTTTATATGAGACAGAGAGAGAGAGAGAGAGAGAGAGAGAGAGATGGTATAGCAGATCCTGTCAAAGAGCAAAAATAACAATCACCCAAACCACCAGAACAGCGCAAGATAAAAACAGAAAACCACGACACTGGGCAGCAACCCGGTAGCAGTGTGACGACACTGGGCAACAACCCGGTAGCAGTGTGACAACACTGGGCAACAACCCGGTAGCAGTGTGACAACAGAAGAAGAAGAAGATTTGTGTTATTGGAGATACTGACGATCTTTGAATTAAATATTGTAAACACTTGACAAAATATTCAGTTAAATATATGTTAAACACTTTTTAAAAACTGAGCCGATATTCCAATATAGAATAAGTTGATAAAAGTAAAAACCGTGGTTGTTTTTTTAACCATGCGAGCTATATTGGAGAATATGGTGTAGGTTGGCATTTATTTGTTCTGTTTAATGGCACTTGTGATGTGGTCAAAACGAAGCTGGATGTTTTTACTTCTCAATGTTTCTCTCCGGTTCACAAAAGAGGCTTAGTCGACCAGAGAACTGTTAAACAGCTAATTGCATATCCTTTACAGGACTTTGAGAATCAACCCAAGCTTTTTAACGCTGTTGGTTGATTTTTCTAGCTAAACACGTAAAAACAAAGTACTATAGTTTTACAAAATACGTAAACAGTGACGATAAACAGCAACATTTCGACCAAAAGGCAAACAATATCAAGCAAACAATACAACAAGAATGACGAATTTCGAGGAACACTACAAATGGACGATTACATGTAGAAACATTCAAACCTATCTAATGAAAATCTGGGAATAAAAACGAATAACGAAATGAGTGCAACACAAAACCGGAAGTGGAAAAGAAGAGAAACAATAAACAATATAGTGGATAAATAACTTATATATATGGAACAAATACACATATAGATTACAAGGCATGAGATAAGACAGTACTAAGAAGCACAGGAATGTAATGCGTTGAGTCCAAGAGGTCGCAAGGTGCCATAGAATGAAATAAAACGGTTCTCCAGGGCGAATCGACTGCGATCATCGGAGGAACATGATCGGATGGCTGTTACCTGGACATCGTCAGCTCCTGAATGGCCAGTATCATTGAAATGAGTTGTCACAGAGCATTGGCGAATATCGCGTAAGTGTTGGGCGAATCGGTCACTGAGCCTCTTACCGGTTTCACCAATATAGGCTTTGTGGCATCGTTTGCAGATGATAGCATAGATGATATTGCGGGACTCACACGTGAAACTGTCTTGAATGACATACGTGGCTTTTGGAAAAGAGACAGTGCGGGTCTGTATTACATATGCACAAGTACTACAGCGCCGACGGCCACGCTGGATGGTGCCAAAGTGACTAGATATTAGGCTTGAGGCGACTGTGTACCAAAACAAATCATTGAGGCTTCTGTCCCGTCTGTACGCCACCAAAGGATAGTGTTGGAAGACTGAACGTGTCTCAGGATCAGACTGAAGAATAGGAGATGATGGAATAAGACCTTTTCACCAGGGAACTATGAGGGTGGAAAGTTAAGATACGTTTAACCCTGTCAGAATTGGGGGTTCTATGTTGGTTGGAAAGGGCCTCCTGGCGAGCAATTAGCTGAACCCAATGCATGACAGATGTAAGCACATTCTCCGGGTATAGACGCTTGCGGAAGAAATCAAGCATCTCGTGAGCTCTATCGAGAAAATCGTCGTCCTCGCTACAGAGGCGACGAAGGCGTAAGAGTTGAGAGAAAGGTAAAGAGTCACGACAAGCCTGGGGATGGGAAGAGGTATACAGAAGAAAGTTATGTGTATCAGTAGGCTTGTAGTATACTGATGTAGTGATAGTAGATAGACTGATGGTGATAGTGATGTCAAGAAAATTGACACAAGAGGTAGAGATGTGAGAGGTGAACCGAATAGCAGGATTGAAGACATTAATGAAGTTAATGAAGCGTGACAAATCGGCTTCAGGCATATCGGTAATTCCAATACAATCATCGATGTATCTATGATACACGGACGGAAGGGGGCCATCATAGTTGTTCCATACTAAGTATTCAAGATGACCCATGAATAGACAAGCATAACTGGGTCCCATTTTAGTACCCATGGCGAATCCACTGATCTGCTCAAAGAACTGGTCATTGAACTGAAAGGAGTTGAGAGTGAGAACTAGTTCTGTAAGACGAAGGAGAGTCGAGGTGGAGACAAGAGGGTTAGTTCTTTTGTTGAGAAAAAAACTGGAGAGCTTGAAGTCCGTCAGAATGAGGTATAGAGATATACAGTGAACAGACATCAAGGAGGAAGAGACGATAACCTGCCAGGCAACAACTTAATAGAGGAACGTTCAGTAGTTTGCCATTGCTTTCTGAACGGGTGGTGCCATCGTCCTTTTGTGAAAATTCACGCGAAACAATTTGCAACCAAACTGTTCGCAGCGTGATTCGAACTCAGAACGTCGGGTTAATAGACCGATTCTCTATCCCCTAACCCACCGAGAACCGTTACAGCTGGTTACATTTTCATGTCCACTGTTTTCTGATCAATATTTGATTCTGGAACCCACGCACCTATATGGCCAGTAAACTTAACCATTGCCTATCGCGGCTCTCATAATAGAATGATATCAAGAGCAAAATGTAGGAGATCAGAGTAAATTAAAATAGATATGAAAACTGAAAGTATCCAAACTATAAATACTTTGTGAAGTTTTGTTTATATATACAAGCTAGATCGTTTTATCGTTCATTATCCTCCATCAAAAGGTTACATTCGTGGTGACTTACAGTCTGTCTCACGAATTCGTGATTGTGAGCCCATGTAACTTGTTCAGAATGAAGGAATGCTTATTGTCCTTGTGAGCGTCTGTAGCTCAAGCGGTAGTGAGCTCGATCACGAACCCAAGGGTACCTGGTTCAAACCCCACGGTGGGTAAGTTTGGAAGCAAATTCGTTTCTGTGGGATTTTTACAAGAAGGTAAAAATAGATCTCACCGTTCAGAAAGCAACGGTAAACTACTGAACGTATAAGTGGTGCCTAGAAAATCAACGACTAGTTTACTGTGGTTGATGGCTACGTCCTTAGGATATGCCACGATTTTCATTTTTCATTTTATTGTCCTTGGCTTCACTAGAAATACATTGTTATGTTATGTTATGCGATCGACGTCATGGCACATTGGACATTCCCATTCGTGCTCTGTCCTCCGCTGCAGTAGCCATCCCAAAGTCCACTTGCTCACACAGTACCCATGGGAAGCTGATTAGTATACCTTCTCTCTCTACCACGAAGACGACGCTGTCTGGCATATCCAAACCTAATGCCTAGTTCCAGTGTCTGAGACTTGCTCATATCCCACAAATGAGAGCGTACCACATTGATGATATCGGCTCTGTCCATGCTTTTTCCCGTTTGAATTGGGGCATGATTTGCAAGAAAGTCAGCACGCTCGTTACTCTGAACTTGCTGTGTACAGCCAAGTCATTTTCTTGAGATGTCATCTCCGAATGATATTTCAGCTCCATCCTGAAAAAACCCAGCACACAGTTATCTTTACTGATGGCAAGTCAGTGTTACATACATTAGAAAAATGCAAACCCTGAGAGCCCAGCGTGCCAGTCCCTAGCACTATCCTTCAGTTCATTCATCAACACCTTTGCCGTCAAGCTGACCTTACAGTGGATACCAGGACACAGCAACATACAGGGAAATGAAAGAGCAGACACCCTTGCAAAGGCAGGAACAAATAGTCAACAGCATGACAGACTAATAACACTGCAGACTGCTAAACAAATAATAAGAAGTAACAACAAGGAGGAGTGGCTGAATATCTGGGCACTGTCGATTCTGTCGAAGGGATTGGGGCGGGGGTGGGTGGGTGGGGTTGTTTAACTGAAAAATGAAAATCCTGACAACTGTAGAGAGACAGTTTAACTGTTGGAGCTGTCATTTACATATAAATAACGAATTGTAGTAATTTAATTACTAGCTATCAAGTAACTGACCCTTTTCCCTGGTCGTATTCGTTACTAATTAGTTCAGACAGTAATGGGTATTCGAGTCAGTTATAGTTACTATTTACACATCAGTAACTCCAAATGTATCTTTAACTATACTTCCTGCTTCAAAACTAGCATAGGTCTACTAAGTAATACAACCTTACTAGTTAAAAACAAGTGGCGGCTCGTCATTAAGGGCCAGTGGTGCCGGGCCCCACCAAAAATAATGTATGACCTGTATTTGTTATTTTTTTTTTTTTTAAATATAGCAACCAAAAACCATGATTTATCTTGAAAAAAATGTCTGGCCCCACTAACAAAACTGAGCACGAGCCGCAACTGAGTTAAACAATACTCCCCCACCCTTTCCTGTTGGTATCAAGTCTTAGTTAAAGCATCGTTGTCATTAGGTAACGATATTCGATACAAATATGCCAGCAATAAGAGAAATATTTGCATGGTATTATACTGGATTGAAATAGCCTGAACCTGAAGCCACATTGAGCTCCACGTGTATCACGCATGAAATACAATAAGCATGTGATGTCCTCTTAGATTGATCCAATTAAACATTTAGATCAGAAGTTCATGATATAGTCTATTTTTATAGTCTCAGAAGTTCATGATATAGTCTATTTTTATAGTCTCAGAAGTTCATAACATAGTCTATTTTTATAGTCTCAGAAGTTCATAACATAGTCTATTTTTATAGTCTCAGAAGTTCATGACGAAGTCTATTTTTATAGTCTCAGAAGTTCATGATATAGTCTATTTTTATAGTCTCAGAAGTTCATGATGTAGTCTATTTTTATAGTCTCAGAAGTTCATGACGTAGTCTATTTTTATAGTCTCAGAAGTTCATGATATAGTCTATTTTTATAGTTTCAGAAGTTCATAATATAGTCTATTTTTATAGTTTCAGAAGTTCATAATATAGTCTATTTTTATAGTTTCAGAAGTTCATGATATAGTCTATTTTATAGTCTCGAAGTTCATGATATAGTCTATTTTTATAGTTTCAGAAGTTTATGATATAGTCTATTTTATAGTTTCAGAAGTTCATGATATAGTCTATTTTTATAGTTTCAGAAGTTCATAATATAGTCTATTTTCATAGTTTCAGAAGTTCATGATATAGTCTATTTTTATAGTTTCAGAAGTTCATGATATAGTCTATTTTTATAGTTTCATAAGTTCATAATATAGTCTATTTTTATAGTTTCAGAAGTTCATAATATAGTCTATTTTTATAGTTTCAGAAGTTCATAATATAGTCTATTTTTATAGTTTCAGAAGTTCATGATATAGTCTATTTTTATAGTTTCAGAAGTTCATGATATAGTCTATTTTTAGTCTCAGAAGGTCATGACATAGTCTATTTTTATAGTCTCAGAAGTTCATGATATAGTCTATTTTTATAGTCTATCTCTTTGAGCAGAGTGCGAGTTATTCAGAGCTACATAGAACCTATACTGACATATGGATGCGAGTCATGGACAATGAACACACAGATCGACAAATCTCTGAGGGCCACAGAAATGTGGTTTTATAGAAGAATTATGAGAATCCCATGGACTGCTAAAATGATCAATGTTGAGGTGCTGAATGAGATCAAGACACAGAGAAAGCTTATCATCAATATAAGAAAGAGGCAGTCATCATTTTTCAGGCATGTGATGAGGAGGGAGGTTTAGAACACATTGTGACAACTGGTAAAATCGAGGGTAGACGAGACAGGGAAAGACAGAGACAGAAAATTTTGGATAGCCTGACTTCATGGCTCGGTAGAGTGTCAACATCTGAGTTGATAGCAAACACCAACGACAGAGATTTGTGGAGATTCTTGATCGTCTACGCCAGCCGGTACGGCACCTGATGATGATTATTCCGATCACGGTAGGCTGACTATGCGTCCTTGGGAAAGTCATTGGCGATCTTAGTTCTTGGATGCGTAGAAGTACAAAGTATACCATGTTCCTATCGTCAGATGTCAATTAATTGTAGCGCCCGAGTGGTTACAGGGGCCCACATTGGAGTGTAAAGAATAGAACCACTGTTACCTGCCACGCATGTCGTAAGAGACGTCTAAGGAGGTTGGACGTGGGGCTAGCTACCCCACACCGTAAAAACACTATATGGCTACAGAACGGAGAGCGAATCGAGTAAACGCTGGCTGAAACCGGACACATCGTCGAAGGATAAGCACCAGAGCTACAAATGGTGCTGAAGATGTGACGTAAAACACACCAATGCTAAGGCTGCATGAATCAGATTTTCACATGAATAGAATGTATGGGGAGATCTGGTACATCGGTCTGCGCGGTGATCGCCAGAGAGAGAGAGAGAATTAATTGTAGGTAGTTCATATCAAATTGTGCTCTATCGTAAGAAGTAACATTTATACTCGCACACCCATTATCATATATTCGTGAGAAAGTATTCTAAAATATCAAACTCATCTTTTTTTCTGATCCAGAAGTACTTGAACTTTCAGCTCTTCGGCTCGGTGCCTCGAACCTCCCGTTTGGTGATGGGGCCCGCAAGGGAAGCAAAGAATAGTTCCACTGCAACCTACAATGCATGTCGTAAGAGGCGACTAATGTAGACCCTAGGGATGCTACCCTAGTAAATAAAAATCAGCGCAGAAATCGGATGTGCTGGCCTACTCGTGGGCGCATAACTTGGCACAACGTACAATCGCTCTTATGCTCAGATCACATACAAATCCCACAGAGTGGTTGACAAGTGGTCGATGTCGAGCGTTTGAGGAAGAAGGTGCCACGAACACCGCAAATCTGGAGAACCTGTGGCTTTTCTGCCAGCGCGCGGAATTAAACCATACTCACAGGGGGAATGTCTCCCATCGTCCAACGCGCTACGAACACGCTGGGCAGGCGGTCATCAACATCATCTTAAAAACCACTTCAAATACTTGTAGCGAATTAATGTAAAATATTATTTGTTATTCTTGTGCACGTACAAATTATTCCATGCCATGCCATGCCATGCTTCTGAACGGATTTATTGAAGGAATCAATTGGATATGACGGGTAGGGATTAGCAGAGGTCAAGAAAACAATTTTTTCACAACAAAAATGCGGTAAGAAAACCTGAATAATGTGCTGTTCTACAGGGTGTTCAAGATAATTGCAGCCCCATTGACAAATCGAAAGTTGCCAGATAACCTATCGCGTTGTCTTTATTTACTATTTAAACCGGTTCTGACTAGCTCGTCCTACGTCACATTTGTTCATCGCCCCTTCCCGATCTACAATTACACACCATCACACAACCTTGACCTATACTACGTCATAACTGAACCTTCTCATTTCCATACATATATGCCAGATTAGCTCCATTCATAGGCTGCTTTTAAGTTGAACACCCTGTATAACTCAATGCGTGTATCTTAGACTACAGTGACATTTATTTGTAAAAACTAATCTCTGGATGCCATACTTGTTGTCTTTCATATGTTATAGCAAGGACGTACGTCTGCCAACTCAGTTACAGAGAGCTATGGCAGCAGAAGCGGAGGCAGCAAGGGATGCTAGAGCTAAGGTAAGGAACCTGTTCTCTTCCTGATATTTATTTTGTGTGGTAACGTTTTAGAGGCAGAGGCAGACCGAGAAGAAGATGACTACAAGATATTAAAGAAACCATGAACATGACCATCGACGAAGTGGGTGAACTGGCAAGAGACAGAGTGAATTTCAGATGTGCTGCAAAGAGAGCAACGTCCTATAAAGGATACGCACCTTGACGATGATGGTAACGTTTTATCTAGGAAACTTTCATGAATGTATTCACTGCAAAGTTAGTCTGAAATCGAATTGTTCATCTGCACATTAGGCCACTGTTAAACCAATAGAGTAAACTTTGTATTCACAATTGCTACTTTATAAACATAAGCTACACTCATCATCAGCATCATCAAAGTGCGTATTCTTTATATGACGTTGCTCTCTTTGCAGCACATCTGAAATTCACTCTGTCTCTAGCCAGTTCACCCACTTCGTCGATGGTCATATTCATGGTTTTTTTATATCTTGTAGCCATCTTCTTCTTGGTCTGCCTCTGCGTCCTGGGACCCTGCCCTCTAGTATTGTTCTTTCCAGGCCATCGTGACGCTTAATGTGACCAAAGTATGTCATTTTTCTGTATAGTATATTGTTTAGCAGCCAATTCTCTTTAACATTTAGTTCTTTCAGGACATCAGTGTTCTTTCCTTTTTCTGTCCATGGTATTCGTAGGATCTTTCTGTAGCATTTAGTTTCGAAAGACTGGATTTTCGTTCTTGCTTTTTGTGTAATGGTCTAAGATTCATAACCATAAGTAGCCACTGGAAAAATGCATGTTCTAGATATTTTTAATTGTAATATTTTGCTGGTGCTTTGTCACATGTTCTTCATAGTGTTTAACTTCTTGATTACTATTGCCAATCTTCTCGAGATCTCTTTTGAGCATTCGCCGTTATTGTTAATTATTAGTTCACTTCTATTGATAAATAATTACACTGACATGCTGGCTGCATGTCAACCATGGAAGATTACTTGGTTGTCCGATCATATTAAATGCACTGAGATACCCTGCGCGTGTAGTGGTTTTTAAGGGCAGCAATTCATGGTTTCTGGCAAGGATGCAGACGATGAGATGACTTATATATGAAACGATTGTGCAATAATCAATGTAGAAACTTTGTGCTTGTCCGGAGTGCAATGATGATAATCCACTTCCGTTAACAGTTTTCCAATGTTTGTTTCAATGATAATTTCATGTGATTTTCAGACACAGCTAAAGAAATTCAATGTTCTCCACTGTATTTGAAATTCATCTACGCTATATATAAACGCTGTCAGCAGTCGCGTACCATCTTGACTTGAAACTTTTAGAAGGGATGTTTCAATTGTTATCATGCAGTGATAAAACAAATCTCAAGTTTTAGTTAATATGTAATGCTGACACAAAAACAAAATGTGATTGATGGACTAATATAGATCATGTATCTTATTGCCAAAATGTCTAACTTTTCAGAATAGATACATAACATTTGCGTAGTAATACAATAAGAAAGAGTTGATCAACATATATCTTCATACCCACTCTATGTTACCAATATCAAACATGGACAATGAATAAGAAACATACACAGAAAATATCAACATGCGAAATGAGATGTCTCCGCAAAGTCTCCAACAACACAAGAATCGACAGAGTAACGAATACCAGCATCAGAGAAAAGGTTTGGAACAAGACCGTGCTTGAATTATATAGCGAAACAGAGAATGAAGTGGTTTGGCCACTTGGTAAGAATGCGAACAGACCAAACTGCATATGAAGCTTTCCACAACAGAATATTGGGAAGGAAGGCAAGAGGAAGACCAAGGAAACGGTGGATAGATAATGTAGTTGAATTCTGCCAGGGGACTAAGAAAACCATCACATAAGTCACCAGAGAAGCGAAAGACAAATACATAAAACCACGACACTGGGTTAACAACCGGGGAACAGTGTGCTGACAAAAGTTGAATTCTGCCAGGGGACTAAGAAAACCACCACACAAGTCACCAGAGAAGCGAAAGACAAATACATAAAACCACGACACTGGGTTAACAACCCGGTAACAGTGTGTTGACAAAAGAAAGAAGATACAATAAGTATTTTTTGGTAATAAAATTACAATAAAAATAAAGCAATGAATACACATTAGCAGCACGCAGCTTAATTATGCTCAAGTAAAATTGAAAGAATATTTAGTCTTATCTTTTGAGAAATAAGATAAAAGTGTATGTCTTTGTATTAGAGGACAACCAATATTTATTTACTCAACTTTAATGACAAATAGTGGCGGCCCTTGATCTTTTCTGTTGGTGGGGCCAGAGACAAATTTTCGGAAAAATTATGGTTCTGGGTTAGGTTATATTTTAACTTATAAAATTAAAAATACATATTACACACTATTTTTGGTGGGGCCTGGCCCCACTGGTTTAATGACGAGCCGCCACTGATGGCAACTCTAATTAGAACCGAGAAGATAACCTATTCTGTGAATTGGTGGTATTGACATATTAAATTAGTATGGGGAAACATTTTCTCGAATAGACAGGTTGAGTAACTCGAACGTGCACTTCAAACCATGGAACTGCTGTGCACCAATAGCAACTGTGTCACTAGAATTGCACATAATCAGGAGATGAGGACAGTGTATTCGATTTGGCACTTGCATCCCCTCCACTCACTACTTTGTACAGATACTGAATCTCAGGGCACCATAGCAGTGACCACCACCCTGCAGCATACTGGTGAACAAAGACAGGTTCAGACAGTACAGGTCAAGAACACAGTTTTTCAAGTACAATAGCGCAGTATAAGACGTCGTCATGATTTTAACAGCGGAAGGAAATACCGGAAAATAGACACTCTGGTGGGTTAACGAGGTTGAAAAGTCGTAGTTAGATAAGTGGTATGCTGTGATGATGTGGCAAATACCAAGAAATACTGAACGATTCAGCATAGTCGTATCCTGCAGTTTAAAGTCGAAGGATTGACTTCACTGCGCCGGGTTTCACCCCATATGGCTCGGACCCTCTCCGCAGAAATGGCACGCCATTTGCCGAGACTATTGCACAAAGCACGAACTCCGTAGCTCCAGCAACAATCCTAGAGGTCTCTGGAAAAACTGCACTCGTGAACAGAACGGCTCGGTTCGGAATCGAACCCACGACTTTAGACTCACAAGGCAAAGGGCTTAACTATTTAGCAGTTTAAACTAGATATGAGTACCAAAACAGCATGCTTTAAAGCACTAGAAAAAAAGGGCTTAACTATTTAGCAGTTTAAACTAGATATGAGTACCAAAACAGCATGCTTTAAAGCACTAGAAAAAAAGGGCTTAACTATTTAGCAGTTTAAACTAGATATGAGTACCAAAACAGGATGCTTTAAAGCACTAGAAAAAAATGGTTAAAAGTGAGAGTTCTGTGAAATGTGAATGAGAAATCATTGATTCTGTTCTGGTGACTTTACAGACGTATGAATGTTCTAATAGGTTTGCTACTGACTTCCAGAACGT
The DNA here is from genome assembly GCA_020796225.1 of Arion vulgaris. Taxonomy (NCBI): domain Eukaryota; kingdom Metazoa; phylum Mollusca; class Gastropoda; order Stylommatophora; family Arionidae; genus Arion; species Arion vulgaris. The sequence goes on from CM036770.1 coordinate 27,123,602, forward strand.
GGATCGTACTTACCAGAGGACGGATGAAAACAAATGTAAGACTCTGTTTGCTCATTATCTAGAGCAGAGTAATCAGAAAGACATGGTAGAGTGAAACGCTGCTAGAGAAACTATTGAAGATAAATGTCAGAACTAGGAAATATGATTTGGTGAGAGTGGATATCAGGTTAGGAAACACGTAATCAGTGACTGTAGTTTTACAAATTACAATTACAATGACAATATAGCAACGTTTCGACCAACAAGGCCTTTACTCCTGTTGTTCGTTTGTTTGATAAAGGCCTTGTTGGTCAAAACGTTGCTGTATTTTGTCATTGTTTTTGTAATTTGTAAAACTACAGTACTTTGTTATTACGTGTTTCGCCAATCAAATAGTTTTACTGCAGTTTCGTCTGATATTGTGATGATATCAGCAGGGTTGCGGTACAGAGAGCAAAATACAGTGTACAAGGTCCAGCTTGTGTACACCAGTGGCGGCTCGTGATCATTTTTGTTGGTGGGGCCAGACATTTTTTCTGGATAAATCATGGATTTTGCTATATTTTAATTTATAAAATAATAAACACACGTTACACATTACTTTGGTGGGTCCCGGCCCCACTGGCCCTTAATGACGAGCCGATACTGGTGTACACTATGTTGACATTGCCAAGTTGTCTAAAGAGGAGTTGTAGGAACTGGGCTGGTATTTATAATAAAATCATTGAGAATGCGATAATCAAGGAAGAATGTCTGCAAGGAAGAATGTCTGCAAGGAAGAATGTCTGCAAGGAAGAATGTCTGCATAGCTACCTGGTAGCTCGTATAATTACCATGCAAAATACCATAGAGAAGAGGTTGGAGAATATAATTGCCAGGAAAATATCCTGATAGCTACAGAGGTTATGTTTACTTCCATCTACCATTGAAGGATAACGTCCAACTAGAGAGATGGCGTAACACAGCAGTTTTTGCCCTTGATGTCCATGAAGGGTTTCACTTGAAGGATTCCGTCCAGCTAGAGAGATGGCGTAACACAGCAGTTTTTGCCCTTGATGTCCATGAAGGGTTTCACTTGAAGGATACCGTCCAGCTAGAGAGATGGCGTAACACAGCAGTTTTTGCCCTTGATGTCCATGAAGGGTTTCACTTGAAGGATACCGTCCAGCTAGAGAGATGACGTAACACAGCAGTTTTTGCCCTTGATGTCCATGAAGGGTTTCACTTGAAGGATACCGTCCGGCTAGAGAGATGACGTAACACAGCAGTTTTTGCCCTTGATGTCCATGAAGGGTTTCACTTGAAGGATAACGTCCAACTAGAGAGATGGCGTAACACAGCAGTTTTTGCCCTTGATGTCCATGAAGGGTTTCACTTGAAGGATACCGTCCAGCTAGAGAGATGACGTAACACAGCAGTTTTTGCCCTTGATGTCCATGAAGGGTTTCACTTGAAGGATACCGTCCAACAAGAGAGATGGCGTAACACAGCAGTTTTTGCCCTTGATGTCCATGAAGGGTTTCACTTGAAGGATACCGTCCAGCTAGAGAGATGACGTAACACAGCAGTTTTTGCCCATGATGTCCATGAAGGGTTTCACTTGAAGGATACCATCCAACTAGAGAGATGACGTAACACAGCAGTTTTTGCCCTTGATGTCCATGAAGGGTTTCACTTGAAGGATACCATCCAACTAGAGAGATGGCGTAACACAGCAGTTTTTGCCCTTGATGTCCATGAAGGGTTTCACTTGAAGGATACCATCCAGCTAGAGAGATGACGTAACACAGCAGTTTTTGCCCTTGATGTCCATGAAGGGTTTCACTTGAAGGATACCGTCCAGCAAGAGAGATGGCGTAACACAGCAGTTTTTGCCCTTGATGTCCATGAAGGGTTTCACTTGAAGGATACCGTCCAGCAAGAGAGATGACGTAACACAGCAGTTTTTGCCCTTGATGTCCATGAAGGGTTTCACTTGAGGGATACCGTCCAACTAGAGAGATGGCGTAACACAGCAGTTTTTGCCCTTGATGTCCATGAAGGGTTTCACTTGAGGGATACCGTCCAGCAAGAGAGATGGCGTAACACAGCAGTTTTTGCCCTTGATGTCCATGAAGGGTTTCACTTGAAGGATACCGTCCAGCAAGAGAGATGGCGTAACACAGCAGTTTTTGCCCTTGATGTCCATGAAGGGTTTCACTTGAAGGATTCCGTCCAGCAAGAGAGATGGCGTAACACAGCAGTTTTTGCCCTTGATGTCCATGAAGGGTTTCACTTGAAGGATACCGTCCAGCTAGAGAGATGGCGTAACACAGCAGTTTTTACCCTTGATGTCCATGAAGGGTTTCACTTGAAGGATACCGTCCAGCAAGAGAGATGGCGTAACACAGCAGTTTTTGCCCTTGATGTCCATGAAGGGTTTCACTTGAAGGATACCATCCAACAGAGAGATGCGTAACACAGCAGTTTTTGCCCTTGATGTCCATGAAGGTTTTCACTTGAAGGATACCATCCAACTAGAGAGATGGCGTAACACAGCAGTTTTTGCCCTTGATGTCCATGAAGGGTTTCACTTGAAGGATACCGTCCAGCTAGAGAGATGGCGTAACACAGCAGTTTTTGCCCTTGATGTCCATGAAGGGTTTCACTTGAAGGATACCGTCCAGCAAGAGAGATGGCGTAACACAGCAGTTTTTGCCCTTGATGTCCATGAAGGGTTTCACTTGAAGGATACCGTCCAGCTAGAGAGATGACGTAACACAGCAGTTTTTGCCCTTGATGTCCATGAAGGGTTTCACTTGAAGGATACCGTCCAGCAAGAGAGATGGCGTAACACAGCAGTTTTTGCCCTTGATGTCCATGAAGGGTTTCACTTGAAGGATACCGTCCAGCAAGAGAGATGGCGTAACACAGCAGTTTTTGCCCTTGATGTCCATGAAGGGTTTCACTTGAAGGATACCGTCCAGCAAGAGAGATGGCGTAACACAGCAGTTTTTGCCCTTGATGTCCATGAAGGGTTTCACTTGAAGGATACCGTCCAGCAGAGAGATGGACGTAACACAGCAGTTTTTGCCCTTGATGTCCATGAAGGGTTTCACTTGAAGGATACCATCCAGCAAGAGAGATGGCGTAACACAGCAGTTTTTGCCCTTGATGTCCATGAAGGGTTTCACTTGAGGGATACCGTCCAGCTAAAAGAGATGGCGTAACACAGCAGTTTTTGCCCTTGATGTCCATGAAGGGTTTCACTTGAGGATCCGTCCAGCAGAGAGATGGCGTAACACAGCAGTTTTTGCCCTTGATGTCCATGAAGGGTTTCACTTGAAGGATTCCGTCCAGCTAGAGAGATGGCGTAACACAGCAGTTTTTGCCCTTGATGTCCATGAAGGGTTTCACTTGAAGGATTCCGTCCAGCTAGAGAGATGGCGTAACACAGCAGTTTTTACCCTTGATGTCCATGAAGGGTTTCACTTGAAGGATACCGTCCAGCAAGAGAGATGACGTAACACAGCAGTTTTTGCCCTTGATGTCCATGAAGGGTTTCACTTGAAGGATACCATCCAACAAGAGAGATGACGTAACACAGCAGTTTTTGCCCTTGATGTCCATGAAGGGTTTCACTTGAAGGATCCGTCCAGCAGAGAGATGACGTAACACAGCAGTTTTTGCCCTTGATGTCCATGAAGGGTTTCACTTGAAGGATACCGTCCAGCAAGAGAGATGGCGTAACACAGCAGTTTTTGCCCTTGATGTCCATGAAGGGTTTCACTTGAAGGATACCGTCCAGCAAGAGAGATGGCGTAACACAGCAGTTTTTGCCCTTGATGTCCATGAAGGGTTTCACTTGAAGGATTCCGTCCAGCAAGAGAGATGACGTAACACAGCAGTTTTTGCCCTTGATGTCCATGAAGGGTTTCACTTGAAGGATACCGTCCAGCAAGAGAGATGACGTAACACAGCAGTTTTTGCCTCTGATGTCCATGAAGGGTTTCACTTGAAGGATACCGTCCAGCAAGAGAGATGACGTAACACAGCAGTTTTTGCCCTTGATGTCCATGAAGGGTTTCACTTGAAGGATACCGTCCAGCAAGAGAGATGGCGTAACACAGCAGTTTTTGCCCTTGATGTCCATGAAGGGTTTCACTTGAAGGATACCGTCCAACTAGAGAGATGGCGTAACACAGCAGTTTTTGCCCTTGATGTCCATGAAGGGTTTCACTTGAAGGATACCATCCAGCAAGAGAGATGGCGTAACACAGCAGTTTTTGCCCTTGATGTCCATGAAGGGTTTCACTTGAAGGATACCGTCCAGCAAGAGAGATGGCGTAACACAGCAGTTTTTGCCCTTGATGTCCATGAAGGGTTTCACTTGAGGGATCCGTCCAGCAGAGAGATGGCGTAACACAGCAGTTTTTGCCCTTGATGTCCATGAAGGGTTTCACTTGAAGGATCCGTCCAGCAGAGAGATGGCGTAACACAGCAGTTTTTGCCCTTGATGTCCATGAAGGTTTCACTTGAAGGATTCCGTCCAGCAGAGAGATGGCGTAACACAGCAGTTTTTGCCCTTGATGTCCATGAAGGGTTTCACTTGAAGGATACCGTCCGGCTAGAGAGATGACGTAACACAGCAGTTTTTGCCCTTGATGTCCATGAAGGGTTTCACTTGAAGGATACCGTCCAACTAGAGAGATGACGTAACACAGCAGTTTTTGCCCTTGATGTCCATGAAGGGTTTCACTTGAAGGATACCGTCCAGCAAGAGAGATGACGTAACACAGCAGTTTTTGCCCTTGATGTCCATGAAGGGTTTCACTTGAAGGATACCGTCCAGCAAGAGAGATGGCGTAACACAGCAGTTTTTGCCCTTGATGTCCATGAAGGGTTTCACTTGAAGGATACCGTCCAGCAAGAGAGATGACGTAACACAGCAGTTTTTGCCCTTGATGTCCATGAAGGGTTTCACTTGAAGGATACCGTCCAGCAAGAGAGATGACGTAACACAGCAGTTTTTGCCCTTGATGTCCATGAAGGGTTTCACTTGAAGGATACCGTCCAGCAAGAGAGATGACGTAACACAGCAGTTTTTGCCCTTGATGTCCATGAAGGGTTTCACTTGAAGGATACCGTCCAGCTAGAGAGATGGCGTAACACAGCAGTTTTTGCCCTTGATGTCCATGAAGGGTTTCACTTGAAGGATACCGTCCGCAAGAGAGATGCGTAACACAGCGGTTTTTGCCCTTGATGTCCATGAAGGGTTTCACTTGAAGGATACCATCCAACTAGAGAGATGACGTAACACAGCAGTTTTTGCCCTTGATGTCCATGAAGGGTTTCACTTGAAGGATACCGTCCAGCAAGAGAGATGGCGTAACACAGCAGTTTTTGCCCTTGATGTCCATGAAGGGTTTCACTTGAAGGATACCGTCCAGCAAGAGAGATGGCGTAACACAGCAGTTTTTGCCCTTGATGTCCATGAAGGGTTTCACTTGAAGGATACCGTCCAGCAAGAGAGATGGCGTAACACAGCAGTTTTTGCCCTTGATGTCCATGAAGGGTTTCACTTGAAGGATACCGTCCAGCAAGAGAGATGACGTAACACAGCAGTTTTTGCCCTTGATGTCCATGAAGGTTTTCACTTGAAGGATACCGTCCAGCAAGAGAGATGACGTAACACAGCAGTTTTTGCCCTTGATGTCCATGAAGGGTTTCACTTGAAGGATACCGTCCGGCAGAGAGATGACGTAACACAGCAGTTTTGCCCTTGATGTCCATGAAGGGTTTCACTTGAAGGATACCATCCAGCTAGAGAGATGACGTAACACAGCAGTTTTTGCCCTTGATGTCCATGAAGGGTTTCACTTGAAGGATACCGTCCAGCAAGAGAGATGGCGTAACACAGCAGTTTTTGCCCTTGATGTCCATGAAGGGTTTCACTTGAAGGATACCGTCCAGCTAGAGAGATGGCGTAACACAGCAGTTTTTGCCCTTGATGTCCATGAAGGGTTTCACTTGAGGGATACCGTCCAGCAGAGAGATGCGTAACACAGCAGTTTTTGCCCTTGATGTCCATGAAGGTTTTCACTTGAGGATACCGTCCAGCAGAGAGATGACGTAACACAGCAGTTTTGCCCTTGATGTCCATGAAGGGTTTCACTTGAAGGATACCGTCCAGCAAGAGAGATGACGTAACACAGCAGTTTTTGCCCTTGATGTCCATGAAGGGTTTCACTTGAAGGATACCATCCAGCTAGAGAGATGGCGTAACACAGCAGTTTTTGCCCTTGATGTCCATGAAGGGTTTCACTTGAAGGATACCGTCCAGCAAGAGAGATGACGTAACACAGCAGTTTTTGCCCTTGATGTCCATGAAGGGTTTCACTTGAAGGATACCATCCAGCTAGAGAGATGACGTAACACAGCAGTTTTTGCCCTTGATGTCCATGAAGGGTTTCACTTGAAGGATACCGTCCAGCAAGAGAGATGGCGTAACACAGCAGTTTTTGCCCTTGATGTCCATGAAGGGTTTCACTTGAAGGATACCGTCCAGCAGAGAGATGCGTAACACAGCAGTTTTTGCCCTTGATGTCCATGAAGGGTTTCACTTGAAGGTACCGTCCAGCAGAGAGATGGCGTAACACAGCAGTTTTTGCCCTTGATGTCCATGAAGGGTTTCACTTGAAGGATACCGTCCAACAAGAGAGATGACGTAACACAGCAGTTTTTGCCCTTGATGTCCATGAAGGGTTTCACTTGAAGGATACCGTCCAGCAAGAGAGATGACGTAACACAGCAGTTTTTGCCCTTGATGTCCATGAAGGGTTTCACTTGAAGGATACCGTCCAGCAAGAGAGATGACGTAACACAGCAGTTTTTGCCCTTGATGTCCATGAAGGGTTTCACTTGAAGGATTCCATCCAGCAGAGAGATGACGTAACACAGCAGTTTTTGCCCTTGATGTCCATGAAGGGTTTCACTTGAAGGATACCGTCCAGCAAGAGAGATGGCGTAACACAGCAGTTTTTGCCCTTGATGTCCATGAAGGGTTTCACTTGAAGGATACCATCCAAACAGAGAGATGACGTAACACAGCAGTTTTTGCCCTTGATGTCCATGAAGGGTTTCACTTGAAGGATACCTCCAACAAGAGATGACGTAACACAGCAGTTTTGCCCTTGATGTCCATGAAGGGTTTCACTTGAAGGATACCGTCCACAAGAGAGATGACGTAACACAGCAGTTTTTGCCCTTGATGTCCATGAAGGGTTTCACTTGAAGGATACCGTCCAGCTAGAGAGATGGCGTAACACAGCAGTTTTTGCCCTTGATGTCCATGAAGGGTTTCACTTGAGGGATACCGTCCAGCTAGAGAGATGACGTAACACAGCAGTTTTTGCCCTTGATGTCCATGAAGGTTTCACTTGAGGATACCGTCCAACTAGAGAGATGACGTAACACAGCAGTTTTTGCCCTTGATGTCCATGAAGGGTTTCACTTGAAGGATACCATCCAACAAGAGAGATGACGTAACACAGCAGTTTTTGCCCTTGATGTCCATGAAGGGTTTCACTTGAAGGATACCATCCAGCAAGAGAGATGGCGTAACACAGCAGTTTTTGCCCTTGATGTCCATGAAGGGTTTCACTTGAAGGATTCCATCCAACAGAGAGATGCGTAACACAGCAGTTTTTGCCCTTGATGTCCATGAAGGGTTTCACTTGAAGGATTCCGTCCAGCTAGAGAGATGGCGTAACACAGCAGTTTTTGCCCTTGATGTCCATGAAGGGTTTCACTTGAAGGATACCGTCCAGCTAGAGAGATGACGTAACACAGCAGTTTTTGCCCTTGATGTCCATGAAGGGTTTCACTTGAAGGATACCATCCAGCTAGAGAGATGGCGTAACACAGCAGTTTTTGCCCTTGATGTCCATGAAGGGTTTCATTGCAGGGTAGACACTAGAGGAGGGTACACAGCAGTTTGCCTGAGTCCAAGAAGGATGGATACAAATCAAAGAAGATTGAATATGATTTGCCTGATTCATGAAGGGTCGAACTCCAGCTAGAGACAGAGTAATTTCAGATGCTGTTCAAAGGCAGAAGATTCCGTCCACAAAGAGATGCGAACGCATCCTTGATGATGATGGAGCTTCTACTTGAAGATTCGTCAGCAAGAGAATAGCGTAACCATGCAGGCCGTGAATAGAGGGTTCAGAAAGCATCTAGAAGGAGGGTAAAAGCGTTTGGAGTTGGTGGTCCTTCCGTCAACAAGAAATGATAATATATATTAAAGTTTTTCTGATGTCCATGAAGGGTTTCACTTGAAGGATACGTCAAAAGAGAATGACGTAACACAGCAGTTTTTGCCCTTGATGTCCATGAAGGTTTTCACTTGAAGGATACCGTCCAACAAGAGATGACTAACACAGCAGTTTTTGCCCTTGATGTCCATGAAGGGTTTCACTTGAAGGATACCATCCAGCTAGAGAGATGACGTAACACAGCAGTTTTTGCCCTTGATGTCCATGAAGGGTTTCACTTGAAGGATACCATCCAACTAGAGAGATGACGTAACACAGCAGTTTTTGCCCTTGATGTCCATGAAGGGTTTCACTTGAAGGATACCGTCCAACTAGAGAGATGACGTAACACAGCAGTTTTTGCCCTTGATGTCCATGAAGGGTTTCACTTGAAGGATACCATCCAACAAGACTGATGACGTAACACAGCAGTTTTTGCCCTTGATGTCCATGAAGGGTTTCACTTGAAGGATACCGTCCAGCAAGAGAGATGGCGTAACACAGCAGTTTTTGCCCTTGATGTCCATGAAGGGTTTCACTTGAAGGATACCATCCAACAAGAGAGATGACGTAACACAGCAGTTTTTGCCCTTGATGTCCATGAAGGGTTTCACTTGAGGGATACCGTCCAGCAAGAGAGATGGCGTAACACAGCAGTTTTTGCCCTTGATGTCCATGAAGGGTTTCACTTGAAGGATACCGTCCAACTAGAGAGATGACGTAACACAGCAGTTTTTGCCCTTGATGTCCATGAAGGGTTTCACTTGAAGGATACCATCCAACTAGAGAGATGGCGTAACACAGCAGTTTTTGCCCTTGATGTCCATGAAGGGTTTCATTCAGGTGTGGAGACATACTAGAGGGGAGGGTTCCGGGACGCAGAGTCAGACCAAGAAGAAGATGGCTACAAGATATTAAAGAAACTATGAATATGACTATCGACGAAGTGGGTGAACTGGCTAGAGACAGAGTGAATTTCAGATGTGCTGCAAAGAGAGCAACGTCCTACAAAGGAGACGCACCTTGATGATGATGGAGACATGTGCTACTGATGAAGTTGGCCTAGAGCATAGGTTCATGGAGGGGGTAATAGTGGGTTCAGACGCATCTAGAGGGGGTAGCGATTAGGAGTTGGTGGCTCCTTAAAGAAGAAATTAATAATATATATTTAAAAAAAAATTATTTTCGTGATTTTACGATTGAATAATCATTTAAAATTTGAATTCTGCATTTTAATTCATCTTATGCCCGTCTTACACGATCCATTTTTAAAATCAATTTTCTATTTCATGTATTTAATCATTTGAAAATTGACCATGTATTACAAAATTTTATATCAATATTCTATGTCAAAGAGTAAATAGAGCATGTCTATGGGGGAGATCTTTGACAAAATGTTATAATGATGAGGGGTGGTACGTTACAAAGTTTACGTCGTGCAAAGTGTGCGGTGGGCCGAAAACGTTTGGGAATCAATAATCTAGATCATTGATTGTTTGAATTACGTTTTGCTACCCAATTATTACTGTTTCTTCCTTAGGTCATTGCCGCAGAAGGAGAACAGAAGGCATCTGTAGCCCTAAAAGCTGCTGCTGATGTTATCGGCGGGTCCCCTGCTGCTCTACAGTTGCGTTACCTGCAGACGCTAAACAGCATTTCTGCAGAGAAAAACTCCACAATCATTTTTCCAGTACCCATTGAGCTAATGTATGGTTTTATGAAAAAGTAAAGTCATAATAAAACCAGAAAAAATTGTTTTATTTCTCGAAAGTTATTGTTTTTGTTTATTTGTACTTATTTATAAACCATAATCTTGACATATTTCATATTTGAAATGTTTATGCAAGTATTGTATCTCTCTCCATTTGTGGCCAAATTGTATGGCAATATGTTTGTTAGGTTGTTTTTTTCTGTGAATGTTTTAAAAAGACAACCCTTGTTCTTGGTAGGTCTCCCGCTTGTCTCCAGGATCTGTTTATGACGTCCCGTTTTACGTTTGTCGTGTGGGTCCCACTCAGGTGCTTGTATAGTGACCTTTTCTATGAAAGACATTTCCTGTGTCATCGTGAGACTACTTGGAAGGCATCGGTTGACAAAGATCTGAATCTTATTTATATTTCTTCTTCTTCGACCGCCCCATATCGACCACTTGTTATTTACCACTCTTTGTGATTTGTATGTGATCCGAGCCTAAGAGCGAGTGTACGCTGTGCCAGTTATGCGTCTACAATTAGACCATTACATCCGATTTCTGCAACGCTTTTTTTTGCTAGGTTAGTTTCCCTAGGCCCTACCCCAGCCGCCTCTTACGACATGTCGTGTAGGTCGCAGTGTTACTATTCTTTTCTTCCCTTCAGACCCCGGCAACACACGGGAATTATTTGTATGTCCAGGTGTGTGTCCATCATTAATAAGTCTATAGAACCACATACAGATCAGATACACTTTTCTTTCCTTTTGTCATAGTTTTTTTTCTCTAACTTTCAATTATCAAACAGCATAAGCTTGTAACTGATTCTCCATAATATTTGCGTATCTAAAGTTCATCTCTAGTTCTTTGTGTATCTAAAGTTCATCTCTAGTTCTTTGTGTATCTAAAGTTCATCTCTAGTTCTTTGTGTATCTAAAGTTCATCTCTAGTTATTTGTTTGTTTTCTTTGTCATGATGACATTGACAAAACATTCATTTCTGTTCAAGATGAACCTGACAAAACATTCATTTCTGTTCAAGATGAACCTGACAAAACATTCATTTCTGTTCAAGATGAACCTGACAAAACATTCATTTCTGTTCAAGATGAACAGAACAAAACATTCATTTCTGTTCAAGATGAACCTGACAAAACATTCATTTCTGTTCAAGATGAACCTGACAAAACATTCATTTCTGTTCAAGATGAACAGAACAAAACATTCATTTCTGTTCAAGATGAACCTGAAAAAAAAAAAAATTTCTGTTCAAGATGAACCTGACAAAACATTCATTTCTGTTCTGCAAGTGTGCAAAGATTGTTCGTTAGTTTGTGGGTTGCTTGTGTGGTTGAATTCAATGTGGCCACATCATTGGCAAAGTCAAGATCAAATAGTCTGCTGTTATTAAGCCATTTGATGCCTAGTTGATCAACTTGGGTTCATTTGCGCATGATCCATTCTATAGCTATCCCAAAAAGCATAGGTGACATAACACAGCCCTGCTTCACACCCGAATTTACTGTGAACCAGTCTGAGTTTCCTGTATCTGTTCTTACACAGCAGGATGCTTCAGAATAGAAGGTTTTTATAATGTTGATGTATTTTACCTGGAAACCGTAGGTCTTAAGAATCTCCCAGAGAGTAGAACGGTGAAGACTATCAAATGCTTTCTGAAAGTCTATAAAATTTATCACTAGTGGTGACTGGAATTCAATTCATTCTTCTTTTTCTCTCGATCGTTCTTAGGCTGCTTTTATAATTCGATTGTGACATATAAGCAGCCAAACATCAAGAACGGATGTACATGCACAGCCTTCAGCACCTATTGGAGCTTAGGTGCTTATCCTTCGGTGGTGTGTTCGATTTCAACCAGCGTTTACTTGGTTCGCCCTCCTTTAGCCTTTTGCTGTCCCCAGCCAAAACCCACAAGGCAGCAGGCTGCTATTTTCTTTCAAGGCAGCGATCCGAAGACGACCTGCCCTCCCGGGCTGATGAGCGTCATTTGCCCAACATTCTTCTACAGGGTGTTAAACTTAAAAGCAGCCCCAGTGATAAATATAAATTTGCCAGGTACACATTGCATCTCGTCTATTTACTATTTAAACCGGTTCTGACTAGCTCGTCCTACGTCACATTTGTTCATCGCCCCTTCCCGCACTACAATTACACACCATCACACAACCTTGACCTGTACTACGTCATAACTGAACCTTCTCATTTCCATACATATATGCCAGATTAGCTCCATTCATGGACTGCTTTTAAGTTGAACATCCTGTATAATGGATCTCAGCGTGAAGATATGATCGATACAAGAACGATGTGGACGAAAGCCAGCTTGTTCTTCTCTTAGTCTGGCGTGGACATCTTTTTTCAGCCTCTCCATCAAAATGCTGCAGAATAGTTTGCCAGGTATTGATATAACGATCCATTTATAATTTTCATATAATTGATGGATGAATTGATGCAGTTCAATAAACCGGTCTGTTTGATTACGTATTGCGTTTCTATAGTTTTTTTTTTATAATTGTTTACTGAGTTGTGAGACCTTTAAAGGAGGGGGGTTTAAAGCCGAAGGATTGACTTCATTGCACCGGGTTTTACCCCATATGGCTCGGTCCTCTCCGCGGAAATGGCACGCCACCTGCCGAGAGTATTGCATAAAGCACAAACTCCGTAGCTAAAGCAACAATCCTAGAGGTCTCTGGAAACAACTGCACTCGTGAACAGAACGGCGCGGTCCGGACTCGAACCCACGACCTTCGACTCACAAGGCAAAGGGCTTAACCACTTAGCCACAGAGACCTTATCGCTTGCTTATCAAACGCAAGACAAACATAAACTATGTGGGGGACCTCTGGTCTACCCACTGAACACTAAATGTTCAAATCAAAGAAGATCTGAATTAATGAATAGTATGTAGTGGTCAACCACTAGTGACAACTGTTATAAGAAAGAGAAGATGGAGATATGTTGGGCACACCTTGAGGAGAAATGATCAACGAATATCAAAGCAGGCATTGAAGTGGGATGCAAAGGGTTCAAGAAAGAGAGGTCGACCTAAGGATACCCTGAAACGAACTTTGCTGAGAGAGGCAGGAAATATCGGTCTCGGTTCCATGGAGGAGATTGAGCGAGTTGTCCAGGATAGAGCGGTATGGAGAAATTACTTGCAGGCCCTGTGTAACGTATAACGGTACGAGATAAATTATTATTATTATTATGTAAAGACACACACACAGAGAGAGAGAGAGAGAGAAAGAGAGAGAGAGTAATACAATCAAGTATATACGAGGGTGAATTGAAAAGTAATGCCTCCAAGTCCATAACTTTGTTAATAGTGTTCGGAGGCAATTGACACCGATATCAGAATAAAGTATATGTAAGTGTGTTTTCAGGACAGTAAGTGTCAAGCGTCTGGAATGTTGCGCATGCGCACAACATTCTCCAAGATGGCGTCATACATGGAAATTCGGTTGAAGCAAAGAGCTGTGATTGAATTCTTGACGGCCGAAGGTTGTGTTCCCATCGACATGCATCGGAGAATGAGAGCGGTATATGGTGACGCCTGTGTGGATGTGAGTACTGTTAGGAGGTGGGCAAGGACTGTTAAAGTACCAAACTCACCCACCCCAAAAAAATTCAAAACTGTCGCGTCAGCGGAAAAGTTTTGATGACCATTTTTGGGACTGCCAGGGCGTAATCCACACATAATTTTTGGAACGCGGCAATACTGTCAATTCTGATTGGTATGTGGAAACGATGAAGAAACTACGGGCAAGACTGCTACGTGTTCGTCCTGGAAAACACGCAGTCCTTCAACATGACAATGCTCGTCCACACACCAGTAGACAAACAGCGGCAGCACTAGAGCGTCTCAATTTTGACGACATTTTAGCGCACCCACCATATAGCCCGCATTTGGCACCTTGTGACTTTTTCCTGTTCCCAAAGCTCAAGGAACATCTCAAGGGAAACAGATATGCTTCTGACGAGGATGTGGCAGCAGATGTGCGTACCTGGCTTCGTGAAAAATCATCAGATTTTTTCTTCGACGGGATGCAACAACTAGTTCGACGTTGGCGTGTGTGTGTGAAACGTGGAGGTGACTATGTCAAAAATAATGACTCTATTGTGTAGTGGACATCTCAAGCTTTCTGAAAATGTATGTTTCATTTGTAAATTATGTATATTACCAATGTTATGGACTTGGAGGCATTACTTTTCAATGCGCCCTCGTATAATGAGAGAGGAAGACAGAGAGAGAAAAATTTGGATAGCCCGACTGACAGGCACAGTAGAGCGTTAATATCTGAATTGATAGCAAACACCAAAGATAGAGATTTGTGGAGATCCATGATCGTCTACGCCAGCCGGCACGGCACCTGATGATAATGATATATAATGTTGAGAAAAGATAAGATACGAAAGGAGAGACAGTTTGGAGAAGTATATTAAGATCGTCTGGTTGAAGGCAGCCAAAATGGAGAAAAAATTGATTCTTCATTGTGAAAATCAGAGAAGTCAGAAATTGCAATTTGTGGTAAATGTTAGTTGAATTGTTCCATGCAACAGTGAATTTTAGAAGAGATTGAGTTGTGTTTCCTTGCAACAGTGAATTTTAGAAGAGATTACTCTGAGTTGTGTTTCCTTGCAATAGTGAATTTTAGAAAAGATTGAGTTGTTGTGTTTCCTTGCAACAGTTAATTTTAGAAGAGATTGAGTTGCTGTGTTTCCTTGCAACAGTTAATTTTAGAAGAGATTTCCCCACGTCAATGCTTCCCCATGTCATTGCTTCCCCACGTCAATGCTTCCCCACGTCAATGCTTCCAGTCATGTCAGTCAATGTTCCCACGTCAATGCTTCCCATGTCATTGCTTCCCCACGTCAATGCTTCCCATGTCATTGCTTCCACGTCAATGCTTCCCATGTCATTGCTTCCCAGTCATTGCTTCCCAGTCAATGCTTCCCATGTCATACTTCCACGTCATGATTCCCACGTCAATGTTCCCCACGTCATTGCTTCCCATGTCAATATTCCCACGTCAATGATTCCCACGTCATTGCTTCCCCAGTCATTGCTTCCCATGTCAATCTTCCCCACGTCAATGATTCCCACGTCATTGCTTCCCATGTCATTGCTTCCCACGTCAATCTTCCCCGTCAGTCAATGCTTCCCACGTCAATGATTCCTCACGTCAATGCTTCCCACGTCATTGCTTCCCACGTCAATACTTCCCACGTCAATGATTCCCACGTCATTGCTTCCCATGTCATTGCTTCCCATGTCAATACTTCCCACGTCAATGATTCCCACGTCATTGCTTCCCATGTCATTGCTTCCCACGTCAATACTTCCCACGTCAATGCTTCCCCACGTCAATGATTCCTCACGTCAATGCTTCCCCACGTCATTGCTTCCCCACGTCAATACTTCCCCACGTCAATGCTTCCCCACGTCAATGATTCCCCACGTCAATTCTTCCCCACGTCATTGCTTCCCCACGTCAATGCTTCCCCACGTCATTGCTTCCCCACGTCAATACTTCCCCACGTCAATGCTTCCCCACGTCAATGCTTCCCCACGTCAATGTTTCCCCTCGTCATTGCTTCCCCACGTCAATGCTTCCCCACGTCATTGCTTCCCCACGTCAATACTTCCCCACGTCAATGCTTCCCCACGTCAATGCTTCCCCACGTCAATGTTTCCCCTCGTCATTGCTTCCCCACGTCATTACTTCCCCACGTCATTGCTTCCCCACGTCATTGCTTCCCCACGTCATTGCTTCCCCACATCAATGCTTCCCCACATCAATGCTTCCCCACGTCAATGCTTCCCCACGTCATTGCTTCCCCACGTCATTGCTTCCCCACGTCATTGCTTCCCCACGTCAATGCTTCCCCACATCAATGCTTCCCCACGTCAATGCTTTCCCACGTCAATGCTTCCCCACGTCAATGCTTCTTATTTTGTCTGACCATCAAGATTATTTGTTGGTGGAGTTATATTGATATGATCATGGGCTAATTCATATGTTATGCTTGTACACAAATAATCTTCTTACATAAGGATATCATCTGTTAAAAACAACTATACTTTGTAAATGTTAACAATTTAATTGACATGTATAACTTTGTTATTTTTGTTAAATATTCAGAGTTATTATTTGAAACATATTTGTGATTATCGTTTCATAATAATATCTAATATCGATATAGGGGAAGACTGCAGGAAAACTATGTAGCAATGACGAAACACGTAATAACAAAGTACTGTAGTTGTATCTATATAGGGGAATCGTTTGTATCGATATAGTTGTATAATTTGCTCGATAAAGGCCTTTTGGTCGAAACGTTGCTGTGTATTGTTATTGTTTTTGTATTTTGTAAAACTCATCATCATCAAATAGCTTGTCCTGAGAAGAACTTTGCCACCCCAACAGTCCTCCGAACTTCTCTCTCTCATATGCCAGATGCCCTGCTTCTGCAGCCGTCAAGTTCAGACCATCAGTTACATCCTGAATCCATCTTCTCCGTGGTCTTCTTCTCTTTGCCGGTATGCCTCCTTCCATAATGGTCTTCTCCAGCCCTTCATGTCTTTTATATGTCCAAAATATCTCAATTTTCGATTTCGTATTTGTAGCATCAGCCAGTTTTAAAACTACAGTACTTTGGTATTGCCTGTTTCGCTAATGATGTCTGCAACTATAGTTCAGAATGATGATGTTGGGACTTAGTTAGAACAGTGATTTTGCAGTTAATAGAGATCGTGATCACTTCAAATGTCAAGCACTCTACCGTTGACTGCTACTAATGTGTACCTAGCTTTCAGAGTTACACAATGCTCATTGACATTAAAATCAGGTCATCTTATCACTAAATGTTACCAAGTGTGTGATACACAGTTTTGATATGGCATACTTTAAGATACTTTACGCTCCGAGTGACGTTATGTGTGATCGGATTACACTCACAGCTCACTTTGTTATCTGACATCATAAGACTGACTAACGTCATTAGAACCAAAAATAGCTCAGAAGTCGGAGAAGGCACACCTGTATGGCTGGGGGACACTTAAAGGTAAGCAGGCCTTCACGCAAAAATCAGTCTGAAGCGATATACTACGCATGAATTCATAGCGGTTGAACACAAGAAGAAGAATTAGAACTAACAAATACGAGCTCGTAATAACTAACAACATAAAGCTGTGAAGGGACATTGCTTCTGTTGCTACAGTATTTACAAGAGAACAGCTACCTATGTCATATCAATACATAAATCAATTATGTTTTCACAAGCATAGATATATAGCAGTTATCAGTTATATGAGGACTATCATCATAGTACTCCGGACATGTCCATTGGTGCTTCGATCTCCGCCTTACCAAATCCAGCAGCGTCCAGCGGCCCAACACGCCAGTTCGATGTTGATTAATCAATCTCTTTGCATATTTAGTATGTCGTTCTTTTCGGGCTGCGCCAATATTAACACCCATCTCTTTCAATCTGGTCAGCGAGTGGGATTCACAGACCTGAAACTCCTCTGTTCGGAAAGACTCTTTAAATGTGTGAAGAATGTCATTTCGATCCATGGCAGCTCCTTCAGATATTGTAGCCAAGCCAGCCAATCTATCAGCTCGTTCATTACCCATAACTCCTGCGTGCCCATGGACAAAAATGAAGGTGAAAAATGAAAAAATGAAAAATATATATCAACTAAGTACACACTCTTATTAACATAGGTATCTCAACCAGCTCACAATCAGCTGCTTGTATGTAACAAGTTACCACATATCTGTTTCACTTTTATTAGTCATGATACATACATTGTGTAAGATTAATTGTAATCTGTCAAAGATTAAACTTTCCTCTTCTTCTTTTGTCAGCACACTGTTACCGGATTCTTAACCCAGTGTCGTGGTTTTATGTATTTGTCTTGCGCTTCTCTGGTGACTTGTGTGATGGTTTTCTTAGTCTCCTGACAGAATTCAACTACGTTATCTATCCCCCTTTTCCTCGGTCTTCCTCTCGCCTTTCTTCGTAATATGCTGTGGTGGAAAGCTTCATATGCAGCTTGGTCTGTTCGTATTCTTACCAAGTGGCCAAATCACTTCATTCTCTCGTTATATAATTCAAGCACGGTCTTGTTCCAAACCTTTCTCTGGTGCTGATATTCGTTACTCTGTCGATTATTGCGTTGTTGGTGACTTTGCGGAGACATCTCATTTCGCATGTTGCTATTTTCTGTGTATGTTTCTTATTCATTGTCCATGTTTGGCATTGGTAACATAAAGTGGGTATGCAGATGTTGTTGATCCACTGTTGTTTAGCTGTCAGTGAGATGTTTGGATGTCTAAAGGATTTAACAATTACCTGAAACTCATCAGATTTCAAATGATTAGCTCATATCTTCTCGACATTATATTTATGGTTCAAGGCAATGTTCTTCTAGAAGCAAATATTTGACAACTTTTTGTTTCCTGATCCAGAAGCACTTTGAGCTTTCAGCTCTTCGGTTCGGTGCCATGGATATCTTTACCCTTCGGTTCGGTGCCATGGATATCTTTACCCTACGGTTCGGTGCCATGGATATCTTTACCCTTCGGTTCGGTGCCACGAACACCGTAAATCTGGAGAACCTGTGACTTTTCTGCCAGGTCGCTGAATTGAGCTCTGACTCACAGAGGGCTTGTCACCCGTCGTCCAACACGCTACGAACACACTGAGCAGGTGGGATTTGAAAACTTTAGTGCATATTATTCACAATAAAAGTAGTGATCATCATCAAATAGCTTGCCCTGAGCAGAACTTTGCCACCCCAACAGTCTTCCGGAATTTCTCTCTCTCATAGGCCAGATGTCCTGCCTCTGCAGCCGTCATGTTCAAACCATCAGTTACATCCTGAATCCATCTTCTCCGTGTTCTTCCTCGTCTTCTCTTTGCCGGTATGCCTCCTTCCATGATGGTCTTCTCCAGCCCTTCATGTCTTTTTATATGTCCAAAATATCTCAATTTTCTTTCTCATTTGTAGCAACAGCCAGTTTTCTTTGATTTTGAGTTCTTTCTGGATAGCTCTATTTTTTGTCTTCTCTGTCCAAGATATACGGACTCTTCTGTAACACTTATATATTTTTTTTTTTTTTTCGTCCGCTTTCAACTCAGACGAAGTTTCATCTCTGAAACTGATTTTTGCGTGAAAATCCGTTTTTCCAATTTCTTACAATGGCAGCAGCGTGAACATTGTAAATTACTTTACACTGGCAGCCGTGTGCTCAATGTACTCGTAATTAGTATTCCCTTGCCATACATGCAGATTTTCTCCGACTTCAGAGTTACTCACGTTATCGTCCTGAGTAAGACCAGGGGACTCGAACAAATGCCGGACAGTAGGTTCGAACCCGAGCTATGAGGCGTCTCACAGCTCCTATCAACGCCGAGCTACTATCAACTACTCTAGGCAGTCCCCCACACTTATATTCAAAAGCACATATATGTTTTTCCACTGCTTAATTAAAATGTAGTAGACATTCGAAATATAGAAATTACTGATGAACACAAAAATGTTTTGACATACTTGTTTCCTTATCTTAAACATATACATATAAGTACTTTCCGTTTCTAAAGATTTTTTAAACTTCAGAAGAGGGTTTGGGAAGATACATTCGTTTTTGTCAATATACATCCAAAAGCCGATATATCGGTTTTGCAACATCATGAACATTACTCTGAACCGATATATCGGCTCTGCAGTTCCGTTGGGTTAAGCGGCTTTTCGTTTTCACAGCTTTCTGTCGACCGTGTGGTGCTAGGGCCCGCAAGGGAAGCAAAGAATAGTATCACTGCGAACTACAACGCATGTCGTAAGAGGCGACTGATGTAGGCCCTAGGGATGCTACCCTAGTAAATAAAAAAGCAGCGCATAAATTGGATGTGCTGGCCTACTTGTAGGCGTATAACTGGCACAACGTACAATCGTTCTTAGGCTCAGATCACATAGAAATTACACATAGTGGTTGAGAAGTGGTCGATATGGAGCGTTCAAAGAAGAAGAACACCCTTCTGTGTGACACAGAGATCCGAACACAATTGCTTATTTACCAAAGCTTACAGATCAATCATTCAACTATCATGTTGGTATAATTAAGATATTAAACTTAATGTGTCCTAATCTAAACACATCCACGTGATGTTGACCATATCACCATCGTGTGCCGTTGGTGAAAAAATACAATCCAATCCTAACTCCTATTTGAGACCGTAGGTGCATCTTCATTCCCCTTGAGCTTGCAGTGTGAGGGTATTCACTGGATAACTACACTCTCGGAATCATGGGCCAACTGGGTTACGGTTGACCTGAGATCCCTTAGTTCTGTGTTCCTTTCAGATTTCACTGCTGAGATAGCAGACAAAAGCTCCTTTTTTCCATGTATTTGTTTCATATGTTGTGGTGCCATTTTTGCAGCTGCATTGATGGCATCCAGCTCTGGAAGCCTGTATGGCCAGGGAAGAGATGTACTGGCTGGTTATATGTGTCTTGGTTGAGCCAGTGCCAATATTGGGTCTGCGTGGGCAAGCTCTTTGGAGTTTGCATGAAGCTACTCCTTTTCAATCTGCCCCTACCGTGGCTGTTTATTTGGGTGTGCATTGGATGATTCATCAGTCTCTTGCATTTTTCTCCTCGTTGAAGTGCTTATTGGCACCGGATAACGACAGATGACAACATCATCGCCAGCGAGACCTGGATGATCAGTCCTCTTCAGGACCAAGGTGCCTCTTAACACCTGAATATTAGTGTTATGTTTCTCAGTTTTAGCTATTTCTGAATTCAACAAAATATCCTTGTTAGACGATTCTTTTGATTCATCATCTTCACGAAATGCTAAACCTTAGCAAGCGAGATCAGAAATAACTTCTTCTTCTTCAGCGATCTCTGGTCATGCGCTTAATTTACTGTGGACCACAAACTGGGCAGACAGCTTCAGGTCTGTCAGGTTTCCATCTTCAGCGATCTCTGGTCATGCGCTTAATTTACTGTGGACCACAAACTGGACGGTCAGCCTTAGATCTGTCAGGTTTTTCCAAAGCTTAGTTTTCAGGTCGACTGGGTATGGTCACAAGTTGCTTCTCAGCTCACGCAGGAGAGGACAGTCTTGCAGGATATGCTCTTAAGTTTTACGACAATAGTTGGTTCATTTTGAGAAAAGCCTATATATTATTTACCATATGGAAAGGAGTTTTCAGTCACTAGCAACTGCAGTCAGCAATTCAGACTGGGGCACAAATTATCATATGATAAAGGTTTCGCAATGATGTATCTGTCATGGGTAACTGCATTCTATGTGTTTAGACACGAGCGAAAGAAAGTATTCTAAGGTCATTCGCATTCACTATCACGCCCATCGATTGAATAAGCACTTTTAAAATATACCCGAGGTTGACGTGTTTTCAATCACTCGTTTTAGGTGTTAATATCATTTAATGGACTTTGACCTAAATTATTTGTTTAGGTACAAATTGAGGACAACATAGAAGTCTTGGAGCTCGAATAATCGGTTGAAATCTTATGTTCTCACTGGTATCGGCGTCTTTGCAAAATAAACTGAAATCAGTCTTCTTCTTCTTCTTTGCGTTCGTTCTTTACGACCAATTTTAATCACTCTTTGTGATATGTTTGATCTTTGCCAAGAACGTGTATACGTTGCACATTGGTTTGGTAGGTCCCTAAACGCATAGACTTCTACACGTTTAGGACACGTGCATCCGATTTCAGCCAAACCTCCTCAGTCGCCTCTTACGACATGCGTGGTAGGTAACAGTGGTTCTATTCTTTACACCCTAATTTGGGCCACGGTAACCACTCGGGCGAAATCAGTGTTAATTTTGTGTTGGATTATAGCATTGCTATACACAGTGTTTTTAGTTTCAGTTTGGAATACCTTCATTGCACTCCGCACATGTCCGGTCTTCTTTGCAATATCTCCAACAGCGTCCAGTGACTAACCGTACCAATTCGATGTTGATTGATGAGCTTTTCATACATCTCTTGTGCTGCTCTCTTCTGGTCCCTCCAATCTTTAATCCAAGCTCTTGCAACCTAGCAGCTGACGAGGATTGGTTTGGATGAAAATCTCCTCTTTGCGACCAAACTTTATGAGGGAATGTCAGGTCTATCCATTTTCTAAACCCCCCTCCTCCTCCCCTCTAATAGGGTGGCATACCCAGCCAACTTGTCTGCTCTCTCATTATCATCGAAAGCCATGTGCCCCGGAACGAAGGTAAGTGTTATTCTGCAAATTGTTGACGCTTGTAGGGATTCAGTCTATTGCCTGCGCACCGATCCAGCTTGGACTTTTCGGATCAAACTCAATGAATAACTCAGAATGCACGCATAAGTATAGTTTTATGACTCCAACCAAAATAGTACCCTAGTCACCGCCAGTACTTCCATTCTCATGTTACTTTTTGTCATACTAAATGCACCACTAGCTTTCTTGACCTTTCTGCCGTATGAGCTTGCATTAACAGCCAATACGGACTTTCGTGATGAACTACCGATTCATCCGTGTAAATCCAATTTCCTTCCTTTCAGTTTTCATTAATGATGGTCTTGACGTCTACATCCAACGCCAAAGGATTCCTCTCTCAGCAGCCTTTGTCAAATTTAATGATGGTTGAAAAGGTGTTCCTAAATATCGAAGGCACCGGTATCCATTCTTTCCCATGGTCGATATTTGTGAGCCGGCATACCAGCTGAACAGGGTCTGCAGCACAGCCAACCTACGTCTTGTCCTGTTTTAAACCGATTTCCACTACTGATGATGAGCAGTTCGTTCAATGGGTGATACTTTTTATAACTTTTCTTTAGATACGCCCATGCTCTAGGTATCTTGAGTCTATACTCCATGGTCGGGAACTCAAGGAGAAATCTCATCGC
The DNA here is from genome assembly GCA_020796225.1 of Arion vulgaris. Lineage (NCBI taxonomy): Eukaryota > Metazoa > Mollusca > Gastropoda > Stylommatophora > Arionidae > Arion > Arion vulgaris. The sequence continues at coordinate 27,146,501 of CM036770.1, forward strand.
CAGCAGTGTGTATCACTCGTGTAACCCAGGATGATATATATAGCTTAATTCTGCATTCTCTCCAGTCGTTCGATTTGCGTCTTATTAACAGTGAGAATGGCAAATGTATATTCAATGATTGTAAGAACCAGCATCTAATACGGGATGACAAGCAACCGTTGCTTGGTATTAGCAACCTCCCTGACTCACATTACCGCCATCCCTTTACGTACCTTGACAATGACATATTCAACATGTTCCAGGAAACAGGCTGCGGTAAATTTTACACCATAAAATTGCATCGATTTAGCTCCTGAAAAACCAACACCGCAATGTTTACAATATGCGTACATGCGTTAAAAGTGTGATTGTTGAGTGAGAACCATGTTGCTGTTGATTTTGTATGATTAACTAGTGCTCCAGAGATATCACACAAGTCTGTGAGGTGGTTAAGTTTCCTCTCTATCTCATCGACAATTTCGTTCCTGTCCGTACACCAGAATGTCATCAGCAAATGATAATGTTCTACCTCTTCCATCACACACGTGTCTGTGTGTGTGTTTGGGTGTGTGTATGTTTGTGTGTGTGTGTGTTAAATAAGACTAGCGAATGAGGACAGCCTAATGGCAAGCCACCGGCTCAGATAACCAAGGACCTCATCATAGCACTACCTTCCTTTTGAACAGCGCAGCAGCTATCCATCTTGTGAATAGAGGTGCCCTGGAGTTTAATAAGCTGGTGCGTGAGATAATCGTAGGGCACTCTGTTGTATATGTCTTCCAAGTCCACCATCTCTGCCCATGTTTTAGATCCTGCATGGAAACCCTCGAAGACATCATAGTTTAAGACCGCAGCGATACACCATGTTTCCAACCCAGATCTGTAGCATCCGAGAGTCACGATATTACGACTTTTGAGGTCCTACGGCAGTCGACGATTTCTTAAAGAAGCTTGCCTGTCGTATTTTGCATTACAATAATTCTGTATCCAGCTATCTGTGAGTGAGCTTTGTTAGACGTCGGCATTGTTAGTATGTAGCTGTAGATCACTGATCTCACTTCCCTTTAATGCTGACGTTGAAATTCTCTTTGGCCAGTTCCTCAATGTTATCATTCTATAAATCGCTAATATTGAATGCTATCAGGACCTGGATCAGTGCTTACAGGTTGGTTCAGCGTTTTCCAAAGTGGACGGTACCCCCCAGTGGACGGTACCGCCCCCAGTGGACCTGAAGCGCTCTAGGGGGGATAGTGGGCTCAGAAGAGTTTGGCGGGTGTTCAGGTGATTAGGGGTCGGTGGCTTCGTAAAAAAGAAATTAATAATACATATTTTAAAATAAATTATTTTCGTTATTTTGCGATTGAATAATCATTACAAATTTTAATTCATCTTATGCCCGTCTTACACGATCCATTTTTTCATCAGTTTTCTATTTCATGCGTATAATCGTTTGAAAATTGACCATGTATGACAGAAATAAATATCAATTTTCTACATCAAAGAAAATAGGGCATGCATATATATATGTGGGTAGGGATGGGGGGCGTTGTCAAACTATTATAGTGTTGAGGAGGGGGCGTTACAAAGTTTATGTCGTGCAAAGTAGGCGGTGGGCCGAAGAAGTTTGGGAATCTATGGGTAAGCTGAAAGGCAGAATAAAGAAACGACAACTACAGTAATAGGCTAAATTACAGAATATTTTATAAAAAAATATTGCTCACGTTGTAGGCAACAACTGGTAGGAAGGTTATAGAAACAACTCACTAGATGATTCTAAATCGGACCGGAATCTGTTTTAAGTGCGTTGACAAGTTTTTGTTGGAAATTGATTCTCGATTAAAAGATCCATGCGTGTCTGTTCTGTGAACACAATGACAAGTTTAGAATAGTTTACTCAGTCAGTACTCAGATATAAGACAGACGTGTCATAATAGGCCGGGAAGACAGGAGAGGAGGTATCGGGAGAAATAATTACAAAAGTAAAAGAAGTGATGAGAATTGGGAAGGTATGTAACTATTCTTTGCTATCGTGTTAGAGTACTACTATTTATAATTTCTGTCAAAATTTAGTATTGATAAAATAATTTTTGAGTAAGTTTGAGAATACAACAATAAAAAAAAGTCCTCGCAAACTTTGGTAGAGTGTTGCAAGCGCCCCTTTCCCTGAAAAAGTTGAAGTTCAAGTAAGGCAACACATATATCTTACAAATATAACAGAGTCAAGATCAGAAACTCAAACTATTCCAAGACATTTCAATATGTTTTGAAACAAACCAGTGAACTATGAAATACGTAATATGTCTACGCGCAGATTAGGTTTATTGACATAAGTTATTTATATGTTTTGAAAAACCTGATTCCGGTTTAGGAAATATATATGTACTATCTAGATAATAAGCACATGACAGTCACATTGCGTTTACGTTACAACTGTTGTATGTGATTTGAAGAAGGAATTCAAACATCAAATATAGACAAACCCTTCCCAGCTTTAGAACTTAATGTTGCGAAAGACACACTGAGAACCATAGTTACGGTCAAGGACGCAGATGAACCTGGGTCTGCTTTCATCCGGTGTATAAGAGAAGGTTGTCAGGACCGCTGTTTCATTACCTAAACGAAACAGACGATAAAATGGAAGCTGAACCTAAGAGAGGAGGCGTTTCTGGTTATCGCATGGAACAAGGTAAGATTATGTGCAGTTAATATGTGAGAAAACAATTTTTTGAAAATTCTGCGATCATTTTGAGGAGGGAGATACAGTTTCATGCAGCGGACGAGTGTTTTGTATCAACAACTTATTTCTGTTTCGTGTTTGATATTATTATTACTGGAGGCACAGTCCTGCTGGCTAATCGTTGATACAACAACCCGATACGTTCTCATTCAAGCTCACAATTATATAATCATGTACCGCTTGTTATTTGTGGCAAATTGGGATATACATACATCTTTGAATCTTTGTGAAATGTTGCTGTTTATGTTTAGTGATGTCGTCAGGAAAACATCGAAAAGAGACTTGTTTTTCTAGTATCACTGACTCTCACTGCAGGCTCCTGTGGATAAGTCTAGTATTCTAACAGTCTAGTGCTACGTAGTAATTCAAGTTCCAGACACAGCGTACACAAAAACGTCTTTATATTAGGCTTTCGTTATCGAAGTTATATATCTCATTTGTTTACTTTTCAAATACACTACAGAGTTGCTATGTTGTTTAACAATTTTCTCTGCTACAGTTTTACGTTTATGCAAAATCTCGTTTCTGGCTAATGTAGGAACCTACTGTCGACAGTATGGGTTGTGGAACATTGTGATTAAACATTGTATAAATAAATAGATTCAGCAACATAATAATGATCTGTAATATATATATAAATAATATAATCATGTACAGTTTCAATCATGTTGTATCAATCCTAACATATGCCAGCGAGAGTTGGAAAATGACTAAAGATATAGAAAGCAAGTTGAATGCAATTTGAAAATAGATGTCTGCGAAAAATAATGAATATAAAATGGAACAAATTCAGGAGAAGTGATGAAATCAGAGACATGTCTGGTCAACCACTAGTGACAACTGTTATAAGAAAGAGAAGATGGAGATATGTTGGGCACACCTTGAGGAGAAATGATCAACGAATATCAAAGCAGGCATTGAAGTGTGATACAAAGGGTTCAAGAAAGAGAGGTCGACCTAAGGAGACCCTGAAACGAACTTTACTGAGAGAGGCAGGAAATATCGGTCTCAGTTTCATGGAGGAGATTGAGCGAGTTGCCCAGGATAGAGCAGTATGAAGAAATTACTTGCAGGCCCTATGTAACGTATAACGGTACGAGAGGAATTATTATTATGTACAGTTTCGCTTCCCAACATTATATAACTAATTGTGTAAGTTATGCTGTGTGTATTCAACATATTTACAATGGTCACAGTGAAAGACAGAATCTACAATTTACTATTGTGGTATAAATTATAAATATATATATATAGTAAATTTAGTTAAATTATGTTAGCATAGCATGTAATAGTTTAATAGAGTTTAGTTGTTGGATCAACATCACTGCACATCAAACCAATTAGTCCACAAGTGCTCGGATCTCCTCAGTATGTCTCTCTGCATGTGGCAACTAAGGACACCAGTACATTTTAAAATTTACTATTCTTCTTTAGCTACCACTATAGAGTTCTTGACAAGCTACACCACATTTGACTTGGAATTCTTTCTGTCTGGTTAGGGTGGTAGATTCACCACTATTACTTTAATGATTTATACATCCTCTCTCTCTCTTAGGGAATTTATAATATTAGCCTGGTTTATTGCTCGCCTGCTTTATACAGCAGCCATACCTGCAAGCTTATCGGCACGTTCATTTCCTTACACCTGCATGCCCTGACATAAAAATAAAACCAATTTTTTGCATCCTAGATCACTTCAGCCAATGTCTCCGTGCCCATTCTGTTCAATCTTCTTAGACATACTCATCGAGTCACAGAGAAAACATGCATTAATAAAAGTCTGTAACTCCAGCCAGACCATTCCTTTGGTTGCTGCCATGATTTCCATAGTGAGACTGCTTGAAGTCCCGGCAAAAGCAACTCTATCTTCCTCCATCACTATCATCCCCTCTGACTCGAGCAGTTTTTTTGTTTTTTTCCGATCCAGAAGCACTTGAGCTGAAAGCTCTTGGCTCGGTGTCATGGACATCGTAACCCTTCGGCTCAGTGCCACAAACACCATAAATCTGGGGAACCTGTAGCTTTTCTGCCAGTCCGCTGAGTTGAACCCACACTTACAGAGGACTAGTCACCCGTGGTCCAACGCGCTACGAACACGCTGGGCACGCGGGCGACTCGAGCAGTTAAATCCAATGAGCTATGCGTATGTCAAATCACTGACCCATCTGTGTAAATGATTACATCATCTTCAGCCAAGTTGTCAGAAATTGACACCTGAACTTCTGCCTTCATGACCACTTTGGTTTTCTTGTCTTCATTATTTATTAAGTTTAATGCATACTGAAAATGGTGTATTGATTCCTGTTGACTATTAGATCCATTCTTCACCGGACTCAATGTCTTCAAGGGAACACAGCTGTTGAATACAGTCCTCGGCCTGACCCATCCAAGAATTTCCTGTTTTTAACCGATTTCTCTCTTCATTTCCATTTGCAAGAGATGCTGTATGTCAGCACTGGCTCAAGGTATGCTCATGCACAATATATTCTGGTTCTGTCTTTCATGGTTGGATAATCAAGACGGTAACGCATCGCCCTGCACAACATGTCTTTAGTGCACCCAACTATGATGTGCATAGCCTCATTCTGTATTCTTTTCAGTCTTTCTATCTGCATATGGCTGATAGTCAGGATCGTCAGAGCATACTCAATCACAGACAGGACTAGACCCTGGTATAAGAGACAAAGATGGTGCTGCCAACAATTTGCCGCAGCTATTACCTCGTCGCAATCTTAGCCTTCATTATCACATGGTCTATGTGTTATGTAAAAGCAAGACTTCGATCAAACTTCAGCATGAGGTATTTCATATTTCATTGCCTGAGATCTCTTCACCACCTCTGGACACAAAATCACAGTTTGTGTTTGAGTATTGACGATATGATTGTTCAAAGAGAACATTGTCACTGCATCTTTTGTGGGGTTGACCAGTGCTCTTGATTCCCCATACTACCTTCTTATGCAGTCAAGCTCTTACTGAAGTTCTTCAACAATTTTATTGTCAGGGCGAGTATCGAGCATGTAATAGATCTATGGAAATCAGAATTAACTCACACATATTTTTTTATATAGATTCTTTCAAATAAAAATGTAATATGTAAATAGCTATTTATTTTTCACCATTAATTTGTAATTAACCAACAATACAAAACAATACCAAAAATATAGTTAATTTTACAGAAGTACGGAACATACTTGAAAAATAGGACTATATATGTACAACTTTATTCATCATCATCAGGTGCCGTCTCCACATCGAAGGTTGGCTGCAATGAATCTCCAGCATCCTCTGTCTTTCGCTTGGTGTTGCACACTGCCAGACTGTAACCTGTCCATTTCTTAAAGTTTCCTCCCACTTATCTCTCGGTCTTCCTCTTGCTCTTCTCCCTCAACTTTCCCCTCTAGTAAATGTTTTATCATGGTGTCATGTCTTTTATGTGCCCAAAATACTTTAATTGTCTGAATTTTATTTCTCTTAATAATTGTTTCTTCATGCCTAGTTTTCCTAAAACTTGTTTATTTGTCTGTTTTTCTGTCCATGAAACTCTGCTTATTCTTCTATATATCCACATCTCAAATGCATCAATTCTGTCTTCTAACTGCTTGTTCATTAGTAACCAAAAACCAATAACCAATAAGTGACAGAGAAGAAATAAAGATGCAGGGGACTGTCAGACCAGCAAAACCTAAGGTTATTATGTTCTTGAAATGTTCGAAATATCTTAGAAATAGAAATCTTTATGAGTCTCTGTAGTGTAGAGGTTAGTGTTCTTTCTTTTTTCTGTCCATGGTATTCATATGATTTTTCTGTAGCATTTAGTTTCAAAGGACTGTATTTTCATTCTTGTTTTTGTGTAATGGTCCATGATTCACAACCATAAGTAGCCACTGAGAAAATGCATGCTCTCAATATTTTTAATTTTAATATTTTGCTGGTGCTTTGCCACATGTTATCATAGAGTTCCCTAGGATAGAACATTATGGAGAAATTGTTTGCAGGGTCTATTTTGCGTATGACGGTACGAGAGGATTATACTGTCTGTTTTGAAGGAAAATAATGTAGTCAAAATGTGGGCTGTGATGAGAGCAGCACTATGTAAATAGCATGCTACAATAGGAGTGTAAGGAGTGTGTAAGATGTAGCAAAAATGTAAGCACAATGGAGACATTATTTTAAACAGGGTTAACAAATATGAGATCTGCGGTAGCGTAGTTGTTAGTGAACTCGCTTCTCAAGGCTGGTGGTCTGGGTTCAACTCCGCAGTGCGCGTGGAATTTTCTCAGGTCAACCCAGCCTCAACTTGGTACCAGACATGCTCTGGGAAAGTAGAGGCGGCCGGCGTGATGCTGACCACATCACCCATCGTGTACCGACGGTCAATGAAAAATACAGGCCTAACACTATTGCCTAACACCTCAATCTTCATCTTCAAACTGGAAGCATTTATCATGTATGCTTCACTTCGCTCTGCAACAACCCTACAATGCGCATTAGCCGAGAAACACCAGCCTGACTTCTCACCACGATGCACATACCCTTCGGTATATACAACATCATCACCCCCTTGCATTATCTTCTCTCAGCTGCTTAACTGGTTTCAGCCTTCACGTTGCCTAATTTCATTACCCACGTTTTATTCCAGATTTTCATTAGATAGGTTTATGTTTCCATGTAATCGTCCATTTGTAGTGTTCCTCGAAATTCGTCATTCTTGTTGTAATGTTTGCTTGATAAAGGCCTTTGGTCGAAACGTTGCTGTTTATCGTCACTGTTGATGTATTTTGTAAAACTGTAGTACTTTGTGTTTACGTAATTTCTACATCCTCTTCCAAGAGTAATGGTAACTTTGCAATATAATTGGTGATGCGACCTTCATTGGGATCGATTCTTCCCCTTTTGGTATGGTCGTAATTGTGGTCCACTGCTAAATTGTTCTCTCAGTCTGGACCATCCACGACATACCACGCTTGATTCTCGTGCCCTTAATATCATTAGAGTTCTTGTGCAGTGGATGTCATTTATTCACAGTAACCCGCATATATGCCCTGGTTTGAGCCATTGCATAGAGACAGAAGGCAAAGCATATATCTCATCTTCACAATGGGAACATCACGTACATTTCATATTAATAGAACATTGACCTAGTAACGAGACAACTAACTCTCAAGAAACAAATCAACAACGTAGATTAAAATGTTTCATACCGTGCGGATTAAGACGTAAAAGTTTGTTTATCGTGTTTGTTCAGTATTAGTACTAGTATACTATACTGGATTAAAGTTGAGGCACGCAACTCTCAACCTAAGAACGAGCCTATTTTTGATTATATCAGAGCGTGTAAGCACCAACCATGAAAAATACTAATTAAATTATTGTGGAGAATCCAAGTATGATTGTTTGTTAATCCAGTCCGCAAGATCCTGTTATATACGTCAGTATGCCATTTGCATCCGTTATCCCCAGTCAGTTTCAGCTAAGCCTAAGCAAGATAAACACGTTATCCTTGACATTGCATGATGACGTGGTCGACAATTGTCGTTTCCCGGTAAACTAAAAAAAAACAATCATTATTATTCGGAAATTATATGTCCGGGACACATGCATAGCACTGCCAAATTGGGGAAAAGGGTGGGGTGTTCAGCATTATATAAGTCATTTAGAGGATATTTCTTTCTATGTGTGATCCTTTCGCTTTCCATTTGGGAAGGTAATGAATGGGCTCTATATTTTTGTGATGAATATAACATTTATTTCCTATTATGTGATCAAGGTGGCGTCTGTGGCCTAGGGGATAGTGACTCGGTCTATTAACCCCGAGGTTTTGAGTTCGAACACGCTGCGGACAGTTTGGTTGCAAATTGTTTCGTGTGGATTTTTACAAAGGACGATGGCACCACCCGTTCAGAAAGCAATGACAAACTACTGAACGTAATAATGCCTAGAAAATCACAAACAGCTGTTACAAAGCTGGGGTTGATTCGAAAAATCTTGTAAAGGATATGCAATTAACTTTTATGTGAGCAAATCTTTTTATATTCGAATATCGATTTGAGTGAGCCTTTTTTCTTCTTTCAGTTAATTCATATCAACCAAGTTGGCCACTTTTTGTGATATGTGGGGCTATCAGTCATATGAGGACTCTCATCATTGCACTCTTGACATGTCCTTACGTGTTCATATTTCCGCCTGAACAAATCCAGCAGCGTTATAACACGCTGGTTCGACATTCTTAACGCATTGAGAGTCTTTCCGAACAGAGGAGTTTCATGGTTGTGAATCCAACGCGGTGACCAGATAGGTGTAGATATTGGCGCAGTCCGAAAAGAATGACATACCTAATTTGAGAAAAATGAATCTGTAGGGTTTTTGCACCGAAAACGTGGATACTCTGCGCTGCGTTTCATAGGGTCCTGTTATAGTTTTAAGTGGTGATCCATTGAGGGGGGATCTATTCCTTGGTTCCTGATAATGTGCTAGTGTTTTGTTTTATCCATATAGTCCATTTGATGTTCCTATGTACGATGGTATATCTAGATCAACATCTCTTTCATTCAACGGTAATATATATCAAACGAACAAAGTGTATTCATTTCATATTCCCTTAATTAGATGTTACAATTTGTGGACAATACACACACACGTCCGTCAGTATCCACTGTTGATATCTGTATCTATATGTTGTCACTACGTTACTAAGCAGTACTAACAATTATATGTCAGCTAGTTTCACTACGTCAATGTCTCGTGCTAGTGTTGATATCTGCTTATAGTGGGCAGTTTTGGTGTGCAAACACTAAGTCTCTACTTATCTCCATTTTACAAGCCTACCTCTATCTCTCTCTCTCTCTTGCGTTCCCGGCCTAGCCTGATGGACCAACTTCTATCATGAATTTAACTGTTGTTTTGTGGGACTCCGTTCCTCCGTACAGCTTTTCATGAAGCTCTGTGTGTTTGGCCAATACTCTTCTCGTATACCTGCTAAACGTGGACAGTCTTGCAAGACGTGTTCTGCCGTCATGTCTGCCATATTGCATGGGCACAGGCTAGTTGTGCCAATTTTAAATTTATGGAACATGTGGGCTCTGAGCTTGTTGTGGCCGGTACGGAGGCGAAATATGGTAACTTGTTCACTGCGCGAGAGACCATAGTAACCGTCACTGTCTGTGTACTGCGGGTGGTCTTTTGCCCACTTGCTTCGATAGTGCGAACCGATGGTTGTTTTGACTTCCTCATAGCTGATCTCGAGATCAGTCTGGGGTAGTCGCCCGCCTTCTTTGGCTAGCTTGTCGGCCGCTTCGTTTCCCCTAATGTTGCAGTGTGACGGTATCCACTGGATGACAGTGCGTTTGAGTGAACTCGTTAGTTCAGCGAGGGACGTTTTGAGCTCATTCATCTCAGTTTTGCCAACGCATTTGAGTGCCGTGATGACCGATAGAGCATCGGTGAATATCACGACCTTGTTGCGTGTAGTGTTTCTTCTCTCCAAGATCATTTCGGCCGCCTTTTTGATTGCCTCTGCCTCAGCTCGGTAGTTATTCGAGTATTTGCCAGTTGCAATCGCTTTCTTGACCGTGACTTTCTTGGAGATTTTAAGCACTATTCCTCCTCCGCCATCGCTTATTGCGTTATTTGCCGATCCGTCCGTGTAGACGTGCGTCCACTCATTTTCATGGTACTCTGATTCTATGTACTCTTCTGCTGCAGTTTTTCTGTCGAGGTTCGTTTGGTCCCTTTTGCACATTATGCCGGGATTGATTCCTTAGTTCTGGCATTTTTGTTTTCCATGGCGGGCACTTGTCGATTGCCGGGATTAGTTTAGCTGTGCATTTGGACAGGACTGGGTGGTCTGTGGTCAGTGCGTTAGAGATTCTAACGAAGTTAGATCTCTGTATTCTCCACTTTCCGGATTGAAACATTCTTTCATGCATTGGATGCGATTCGAGCCGTTTGAGTTTTTCCGCAAGTACTACTACTTTCTTGTCCCTTCGGTCAGTCATTGGTTGGATGCCTGTGATGGTCTCCATCGCCTTGATGGGCGTGGACTTTATGGCTCCAGTGATAATGCGTAGGGCCCGGTTTTGACTGCTGCTCACTTTTGCGAATTGCTTGTTCGATGCATTGCTCCACGCTGCCATACCGTACTCTAGGACCGGTCGCACTCTACCTCTATCTAAACTACCTGTCTAGTCTGTTAGCTGCTACCTTGGAGCTGGGGGCTACTACAGTCCTACTGCATGTAGGGCGCGATATCCAAATTTCGGCCTTAGGTTTTGCTGGTCTGGTGTAATTGTAGTGCGGGAAGGGGCGATGAACAAATGTGGCGTAGGACGAGCTAGTCAGAACCGGTTTAAATAGTAAATAAACACAACTCAATTTGCACCTGGCAACTTTCGAATTGTCAATGGGGCTGCAATTATCTTGAACACCCTGTATAATATGCATGTACTTTGACCGAAATTCGGATGTGCCCGTCCTACATTCAGTTGGGCTCTAACGGGGGCGCACGTACTAACACCATCGGCTCAAATTACACAGAGCACAGCGCGTTTGACTTGCTCGATAAGAACGAACTCATATAACATAATATCATCATCAAATAGCTTGTCCTGAGCAGAACTTTACCACCCCAACAGTCCTCCGGAATTTTTCTCTCTCATAGGCCAGATGTCCTACCTCTGCAGCCGTCATGTTCAAACCATCAGTTACATCCTGGATCTATCTTCTCCGTGGTCTTCCTCTTCTTCTCTTTACCGGTATGTCTCCTTCCATGATGGTCTTCTCCAGCCCATCAACAACATAATGTACTGTTAATATAATGTGGATGCCATCACGGGGCCATGGAAAATTAATTTTTAATAAAATATTGTAGTTGACTATTACAAACTATTGAATCAGACACATGTCAGGGTCTGATTTCCCATAATTCTTACCTCAGTCCGCAGGCCCATAAGCTTATAGTTGGCTTTGGTTAAACACACTCCTCACTCTGCCCCTCAGGCATCTACTTGTACAACGGGTATCTCCAAACTCCATTAATCGCTGGGGCGATTCAACATGTATTCATTCAAATATAAAATCGATTATTCCAGTATGTTTTCCTTTCATCATCTATTCAGTTGTGATTTGATTTTTTCCCCTTGCTGTGTGCTTAATATTTCAATCAATAATTAGTTCATCGATTTCTTTAAGCATGCAACCGAAGTGATCTTTGATGAGTAGAATAGATACTTCATCTTCTTCTTCTTTGCGTTCGTTCTTTACGACCAATTTTAATCACTCTTTGTGATATGTTTGATCTTTGTCAAGAATGTGTATACGTTGCACATTGGTTTGGTAAGCCCTTAAATGCATAGACTTCTACACGTTTAGGACATATGCATCCGATTTCAGCCAAACCTCCTTAGTCGCCTCTTACGACATGCGTGGCAGGTAGCAGTGGTTCTATTCTATACACACCATATTTGGTCCCGGTAACCACTCGGGCGGAATAGATACAAATTCCACACAACGAATTGTGAAAGAGTCACCCAGTTAGAGACAGGCAGAGATACAAGCAGATTGGCATACATGTATATTGATATAGGGCAGGCAGCTGTTAATTTGTTTCTTCTTCCCGCAAACAGTTTATATTTACGAGTTTGCTACAGGCTATGTAGGAAATTTGAGTTTTTGAATCGGTGCCAGGAATGTGCAGGCATGAACCTCGGATAGATCGGTGCCAGGAATGTGCAGGCATTAACCTCGGATAGAAACCAGAAGTTACAATGCGGCCTAGAAAAAAAAAGCAATAAATACTCACTTTCTAAAAAAAAAAAACGATTGAAAAGAACGACATGTATGAAGCAATCTAGGAAGAAGTAAGCACACTAGCAGTGTGTGTAGGTATAAAACACACGATGACAACGTGTACTAAGAGCACAGATGATCAAATATGAAGTAGGTGGGAAAATGTTGAACATCATCTTCCACTGTCTCAGGAACAAAACGACAAGTGCAAGGTAAAAACCAACTCTGCTAGTAGTCTTTTCTTCTAATAGTCTTCTCTTTTAGTAGTCTTCTCTTCTAGTAGTCTTCTCTTCTAGTAGTCTTCTCTTCTAGAGTCTTCTAATAGTCTTCTAATAGTCTTCTAATAGTCTTCTTATGCCCCATAGTCTTCTAATGTCTTCTATAGTCTTCTTCTAATGTCTTCTAATAGTCTTCAAAGTCTTCTAATAGTCTTCTCTCTAGTAGTCTTCTCTTCTAATAGTCTTCTCTTCTAGTAGTCTTCTCTTCTAATAGTCTTCTCTTCTAATAGTCTTCTAATAGTCTTCTCTTCTAATAGTCTTCTCTACTAGTAGTCTTCTCTCTAATAGTCTCTCTTCTAATAGTCTTCTCTCTAGTAGTCTTCTCTTCTAATAGTCTTCTCAATAGTTTTCTTCTAGTAGTCTTCTCTTCTAGTAGTCTTCTCTTCTAATAGTCTTCTTCAATAGTCTTCAATAGTCTTTTTCAATAGTCTTCTAATAGTCTTCTCTTCTAATAGTCTTCTAATAGTCTTCTCTTCTAGTAGTCTTCTCTTCTAGTAGTCTTCTCTTCTAATAGTCTTCTCTTCTAATAGTCTTCTCTTCTAGTAGTCTTCTCTTCTAGTAGTCTTCTCTTCTAATAGTCTTCTCTTCTAATAGTCTTCTCTTCTAATAGTCTTCTCTTCTAATAGTCTTCTAATAGTCTTCTCTTCTAATAGTCTTCTCTTCTAATAGTCTTCTCTTCTAGTAGTCTTCTCTTCTAGTAGTCTTCTCTTCTAGTAGTCTTCTCTTCTAATAGTCTTCTCTTCTAATAGTCTTCTAATAGTCTTCTCTTCTAATAGTCTTCTAATAGTCTTCTCTTCTAATAGTCTTCTAATAGTCTTCTCTTCTAGTAGTCTTCTCTTCTAATAGTCTTCTAATAGTCTTCTAATAGTCTTCTAATAGTCTTCTCTTCTAATAGTCTTCTCTTCTAATAGTCTTCTCTTCTAATAGTCTTCTCTTCTAATAGTCTTCTCTTCTAGTAGTCTTCTCTTCTAATAGTCTTCTAATAGTCTTCTAATAAAAGTAAAAAAAAGTAAAGGAACCCTTTCATACCTCGTGGTATATAGGTCAATACAGGGTATATAGGCCTGTATTTTTCATTGACCGTCGGCACACGATGGGTGATGTGGTCAGCATCACGCAGGCCGCCTTTACTTTCCCAGAGCATGTCTGGTACCCAGTTGAGGCTGGGTCGACCTGAGAGCCGTCGCGGTCGGGAAAAATTCCACGCACATTGCGGGAGCTGAACCCAGACCACCAGCCTTGCGAAGCGAGTTCACTAACAACTACGCTACAGCGGCTCTCAGTCTTCTAATAGTCTTCTAATAGTCTTCTCTTCTAATAGTCTTCTCTTCTAGTAGTCTTCTCTTCTAATAGTCTTCTCTTCTAATAGTCTTCTCTTCTAATAGTCTTCTCTTCTAGTAGTCTTCTCTTCTAATAGTCTTCTCTTCTAATAGTCTTCTCTTCTAGTAGTCTTCTCTTCTAATAGTCTTCTCTTCTAATAGTCTTCTCTTCTAATAGTCTTCTCTTCTAATACTCTTCTCTTCTAGAGTCATAACACATTAAGTGTGTTATCACGAACAAATTTAGTGTGTTATCACAAAACACAGTCCGAGATCTTTTGAGTACTTTGGAATGTAGCCAGTACGATAACATACGAATAGGGGTGTGCGCTCCAGATAGACACTGTGTACTTAAAGTAATACTTATATTTATGTCAATAAAAGATAGATCATAATGGTATAAAGCAAAGCCAATCTGTGAGTAACGGTAGACTTGAGATATACAATGCACAACTCCGTATTTTTAATACCACGAGTCCTATAGCAATTTCTTCCATCAGACATTTGCGTCGGTATAATTCTAAGATTGGGTGCAAAGTTTCGCTACTGTGGAATTGGTGGTTTTGCTACAAGTCGCATTGGACTGTGGGCATGAGTTGTTGAACGGATTATACGCAGAATGCTGGATGTAACAAGAAGAAACCGGTTGAGAAATGAAGACATCAGGGAAAAAGTGGGTACAACATCAGTACTAGACTTCATTAAGAAACAACAAATTAAATGGTTCGGCCGCGTAAGCAGATTACCAACAGACAGTGCACCCCAAAGAGCAATGCTGTTCCGATACAATAGGTACAAAGCAAAAGACCGGCCACGCAAAAGATGGATCTCAGAGATAACAGAGGCAACGAAAAAGACACTATCTACGAAGCACACACAAGGTCCCGTTTTAGAAACCTCTTCTTGACCTGACGCTGTGAGACAAAACATGATTGGAGAAAAGAAAGAAAGACAGAACGAGTATGAGAATCAAGATAGTATTTTGATGGATAGCAGAAGTAGTAAGAAGCTAACATAGGTTTAGCCAGCGCCGGATTAGCCTAGTAGCAGAAGTAGCAAATGCTACGGGCCCCGCGCTACCCTAATCCGGCACTGGGTTTAGCCAGTTCAAAATAAATGTAATATTTATTCTGCTACACTGTTTTGAGATATAACATGTCAATTCGACGCAACCAAAGGAAGCAAAAGCTCACCATAGCCAGTCATGCACTTGACTGGAACCCTCAAGGGACAAGAAGAGAGAGCAAAGATTACATGGCGAAGAACATTAGAAGAGGAGGTCAGAACTGTATAAATCTTATGAAGAGGTCTAAAGAAGAACTACCCTTAATATCATTCGGTAGAGAGCGATAGTTGTAGCCATTTGCTCCGCTAGGAGCAACACAGATTAGTAGTAGTAGTAGTATACGAATCAGAATGATGGAGAGAAGTACTGTCCAACCTTGTTTTTGTATACTGGGCGCAGGGCGGCTCGTCATTAAGGGCCAGTGGGGTCTGGCCCACTAAAATCGAAAGGGTGAAACTTCCCGGAATAGACAAATAATAGTAAATACTCCAAAAAACATGATTTTTCAGGAAAATTTGTATCTGGCCCCACCAAGAAAAATGATTACGAGCCGCCGCTGCTGGGGCGCATTTGACTTATAGTCGGGGTTACTCGGGCGCCATGTGGCGATGAACCTTCCTCAAGCATTTCATTTCCCACGTGGTGAGCTTTTTATGGTATGATGTTGTCAGAGACCAAGTTTGGCGCTGGTAACCAAATGTTGGTAGAAAAATACTTTTTATCATCTGTCTTTTCACTTCCATCTTGATCTTTGGATGTTATAGTTCGGAATTGTTCTCTGCATCAATTAGGATAACTTTCTGTTATCAATTCTGGTATTCAGTGGCGGCTCGTGATCGTTTTTGTTGGTGGGGCCAGACACAGATTTTCGGGAAAATCATGGTTTTAGGTTAGGTTATATTTTAAGTATTACATAATAAATGCACGTTACGCATTATTTTTGGTGGGGCCCGGCCCCACTGGCCCTTAATGACGAGCCGCCACTGGGTATATTGTTAATTAACTCTGTGTACTTTGATCTTCACTATGGTGGAAAAGTACATATGTTTTTGCTAGTGTCAGCGTCCAGGTTTTGCACTGATATCATAATGTTGTAATGAAAATTGTGTTAAACAATGTGTTCATTGTGATATGTTTGTGCCATTTGTCCTATAATTTGTTTTGCTTTATTGCATCTTTGTTGAATTTCATTAGTTATTCTTTCATTTACTGAAAAAATACTCTCTAGTTATGTAAAGTCTTTGACTTGCTGCAATTGATGTTTGTCGATGGAGACATTGGTAGGCCTAGTATTTTCCTCTCTAGAGAATGTCATTACTTCGGTTTTGTCAATGTTTATTCTCTTGTTATATTACGAGTAATTGCATGTTAACTGGAGTCGGTTGGTGTATTGTTGTAACTGTTTCTCTATTGTTTTATGATTGTTGATCGTTGGCAAAAGAAATTCGTTTAAGAGTTCCCACGGTTGTTCCCTTCACTGGTGTTAGCTATTTTGCAGATTTGATCGATATATGTGATGAACAAGAGCGGTAATAGTACGTATCAGTGTCTATTCCTGACCCAACGTTAAACGTTTCATATAGGCATGTGTTTCCGTACACTGGCTGTTTATATAGAGGTTCTTGCCTAGATTAATTACGTGGCCATTAACTGCTAGCTAAGCTAAGGAACCCTTTCATACCTTGTGGTATATAGGGCAATACAGTGTTAGACCTGTATCGTTCATTGACCATCTACACACGATGTGTGATGTGTTCAGCATCACGCCACATTAACTTCATAGATTGACATTATTTTCAACAACTTGCTCCTATCTACAGGGTCAAACGCTTTTGCCGGATCAACGAACGCATTATGTAGGTGTTTACCGGATTCGACAGTTCTTTCCACTAACTGCAAGACGACAAATGTTGATTTATGAATAGGCATTGATAAAAGTTGTAAATATTTAATTACGTGTATAGAAATCAGGATAGAAACCTATAGCTTATTTTTAATAGTATGACTAATATGTAGGCGGGCTAGGAGTGTACCTAGAATATCCAAACAACGCTAAGGTACGATACGATTAAACCCATTAGGTCATATCTATGGTGCAGAAATAGAGGCAGACAATGTGATAAACGAGCAACTGTTAAACACTAAGCCTGATCCATAATTTATGGCATTTTTAACGGATGTAAAATAAACACTACACGCACTTCATCCAGAAAATTGCCAGGTCTGCAGGTCCAGCTTTCCAAACTGTGCAACCAGTGCAAAGTCGTCATGCAGTAGATAATATCTATTGTCTATTCCCAGGTAGAAGATGTAGTTGGCTGTCCACTCTTGCCGTTAAGCGTAGGGATGAGAGCTTTAATTTGCGTTCTAGGGCTAGATGAGTTGCCCTTGTTGTGTTATATTCGTGTTTATGTAATGTGGTCTTGATATTGTCTATCCATCTTTTTCTTGGTCATCCCTTAGCTCTAGTACCCGATCTCTTTTATTGTATGCTGTTATTGGTGGTTGGTTGTATTTCATTCTCATTAAATGTCCGAACAACTGTATTTGTTGTCTTTCGATGTACCTGTGATAATGTCTCCTATGCAAAACTAGGACAGACCAACTGGCCAAGGAAGATGCTGCGGGAGAGAAACCAGATGTACCATTTACCTATAGCCAAAAGAAAAAGATGATTAAATGAATCAGAAGGCCACAAATACTAACACAAGAGACTACCCAAAAAACACCAGATCAGAACAAGTTATCATTCTGTGCCTCAGAATAGGAAATAGGCCACATGTACGCACATTTCAAGACTTGACAATTCCGCCATGTGTTACATGCACTCCAGTCTGCAGAGAAAATATTTCAATACTGCCCTGAATATCTCTCTCTCTCGATCCCCGCCTAGACTGATGAACCAAATTGTTTCATGAATTCTACCGTTGTTTTTAGGGACTCCGTCTCTCCGTACAGCTTCTCGCAAAGCTCTGTGTTATCGGGCCAGGTTTCGTTTCTTAAGCCTGCTAACAATTGGGAGTCTTGTAGTATGTGCTCTGCCGTCATGTCCAACTTTTGCAGTGGCACATGCTAGTTGTGCCATTTTAAATTTGTTGAACATGTGGGCCCGAAGCCTGTTATGGCCGGTACGGAGGCGGAATATAACAACTTGTTCGCTACGGATATGCCATAGTACCCATCCTGATGCTGTGTTGTGGGTGATCTTTCAACCACTTTTCTTTGTACTGCCAACCAATGGTTGTTTTGGCCTCCTCATAGCTATCTCGTGATCGGTCTGCGGTAGT
Source organism: Arion vulgaris (assembly GCA_020796225.1). Lineage (NCBI taxonomy): Eukaryota > Metazoa > Mollusca > Gastropoda > Stylommatophora > Arionidae > Arion > Arion vulgaris. The sequence goes on from CM036770.1 coordinate 27,164,953, forward strand.
TGCCCACCTTCTTTTGCTATCCTGTCTGCTTCTTCATTTCCGCTTATATTGCAGTGTGATGGTATCCACTGAATAACTGTGCGTTTAAGTGAGTTTACTAGTACACCGAGATCGCTTTTAGCTTATTGAGCTCTGTTTTGCCTGCACTTTTAGTGTCCGTGATGATCGAGAGAACATTGGTGAATATCACGACTTTGTTGCTTGAGGCGCTGCTTCTTGCTAGGATCATTTCGGCGGATATTCTTATTGCCTCTGCCCAGTAGTTGTTTAAAAAATTACCTGTGACAATCGTTTTCGTGACAGTCACTTTCTTTGACAGTTTAAGCACTACTCTTCCTCCGCCATCGCTGTTTGCGTTCTTTGCCGATCCATCGGTATGTACGTTTGCCCTCTCAGGTTACTCGGTCTTATATATTTTCTGGGACCGCTCTTCTTTCGCTATTCTCTTGCTGCCCCTTTTTTTTGTATTCCTGGAATTGATTCCCTTAATTCTGGCATTATGGTCTCCACGACGGCTCTTATCGGTTGCCGGTATCAGTTTGGCTTTAGAGTTTGCTAGGACCGGGTGGCCCCAAATATGATAATCCGAGTCAAACTCGCTGGTCTTAGTGAAACAACACAAAATATTACACGGACTTCTATGTGAGCTACAAAAGACAAGAGACAACATGTCAATATTGAGAAGAAGGAAGGGTGCATGTGCTTTTGCTCCTATAAATGACTAGAAAATATAAGTACACACACTTTAAACATAAGTATACATAACTATGATCTCTTTAAAATTTCAAACTTCGTTGCCCTTACGCAAGGTTGTATTACACACAAACACCCACGCACGCACACACACACACACACAGATATATATCTACGATTACATAATTTATACGTAAACGCATATACATAAACATAGACACGTATTTTTTAGACTAATAGCTGTTACACATTGGCGGCTCGTCAGTAAGGGCCAGTGACGCGGCCTACTAAAAATAATGTATAACGTGTATCTATTATTTTGTAAATTAAAATATACCTAACCCAAAATCATGATTTTTACGAAAGTATTTGTCTGGCCCCACCAACAAAAATGAGCACGAGCCGCCACTGCTCTTACATATGGGTGAAAAGTAAAAGCTGATGTTGGAAAGAAAAGTAAGGTTTGAAGACGCAACATCTGGGAGATATGAGTAAGCTAAAACAGTGACACAAGGCAGGAGTCAGACAAAGCTGCATATTGTCGCCTTGTCTGTTTAACATATATGCAGAAAATTCATGAGGAATGTTACAGAAGATAGCGGGAAAAAACAATACGATCCTTTTATAATTGGAGGAAGAGAAATACCTGAACTAAGATATGCTGACGATACAGTGCTACTGTCAACATCACAAAAGGGATTGAGAAATTATTAGGAGAAGTGAAAGATAAAAGCGAAAAACAAAATCTATATCTCAATGTGGCAAAAACAAAAATAATGACAACGGATGAAACGAACATGAAAAAATATATTTTTATCAACGGAGAGAAAGTAGAAAATGTGAACAGTTTTGAATATCTTGGTTCACTACTAACAACAGATGGAAATGGAATGAAGGAAATTAAAAGAAGAACAAACATGGCTTTACCAAAAATTAAACAACTAAAAGAGAATTCTGGAAGACTGTTGAGGGGGCAAAGTTCTGCTCATGACAAGCTATTTGATGATGGATAACACAGAGCACACGCAACATTTTTGTGTTATAATCCTACATTAATATTTAAACATCATTTTTATTACCCATCGTAGCAGGTGCGCCATCCCTTCTAAGCCAATGATAACATAATTTTCATTTATACTTTACTTTCCATTACATTAGATTAATCCCATTTTGTATTGTACATTTTAATGATTTCAACTTTTGAATAATCCGGGCTTCAAAATATCGACTCATCTCATCTGCTGCAAACAGTATTGTTACTCATTGGCATGGTTTTAAATCAGTGGCTCTCAACCTGTAGGCTGCGACCTTTGGGGTCGAACGACCATTTACAGGGTCGCCTAGGACCATCGGAAAACACATATTGTCGATGGTCTTAGGAACCGAGACAACGCAGTTTAAATATAGTTTATTCTTGTTATATTAATACTGGTACCCATGTTACACCGTGCTTCAAGACAATTTCATTTATTTGTAATTAGAAATAAATATTTTACAATATATAATTACATATTGTTTTTGTGATTAATCACTATGTTTTAATTATATTCAATTTGTAACAATGAAAATACATCCTGCATATCAGATATTTACATTACGATTCATAACAGTAGCAAAATTACAGCTATAAAGTAGCAACAAAAATAATGTTATGGTTGAGGGTCACCACAACATGAGAAACTTTATTAAAGGGTCGCGGCATTAGGAAGGTTGAGAACCACTGGTTTAAATGCTTGTTATCTTTCTGCATTACTGTTTTCATAACAATTGACATTGTAGTCTTAATTGATAACCTTAAGTATAATTATTTCCTGTTTTTGATATAAGCAGGAAATATCATAGATTGCTTGATATGGGTATGATTCACTGTTATAATTTGTGTAGGGAATAATAAAGTGATATGAAAGGTTCCACGTTGGGACAGAAGTAAGACAAGGATGCGTACTATCGCCGCTACTGTTCATAATATATATAGTTCAAATCTGTAAAACTGCTAACACTTGTGAAGAGAACAACATTGGGGAACTCTTAAACGAAATCAGAAGGAGACTGGATGTGAAACCAGTCATGCAATTCATAAAAGAACAACAGATTAAATGGTTTGGACATCTGACAAGAATGCCTGGTATCGCCTACACAAAGAGAGCCAAACAGAAAAAGTATAATGAGTACAAAGCAAGAGGAAGACCACGCAAAGATGGAGCGACGGCATCAAGAACAGCCTTACGAAAACAAATATCAGCTTACAAAGTGCCTTAAAACAAGCACACACAAGATCACTACGCCCCCACCCTCTCTCCAACACTGCTATAAAAAAGTAATTGGTGGAAGAGAAGAAGAAGATCTATCTGTTTTACAGTTATCTCCTGTATATTTCTTCTTCTTTCTTGTTCGTTCTTTACGACCAATTTTAATCACTCTTGTGATATATTTGATCTTTGTCAAGAACGTGTATACGTTGCACATTGGTTTATTTTTTCCATCAACTCTAATTTAAGTAAGACAAACAGGACAAATTCTATTTTAAAAAGTACACGTTCGTCATAGCTAACAGGTATGGATTCAAAACTCACAAACTTTAAATATTACAAACTTATTATGCTTGCCTTTGCTCATTTTATGTGCAGGATTACACAGCTGTACAAAAAAATACCAAATGCAACCAGAAATGTTAAGTGAATCTCGTTAATATTTGATAAGAGATGACACAAAATGCCATCGCAATATGTCATATATAGGAAATACACAAAAGCACAGAAACACGCACAACAAACGTCGATTGAATATGGCTCTTTGTCCTTTGATACGCTCTGGTAGTATCGTATGTACAGGCGTTTGGTATTATTCTCATCTCGAAACTATGCACGGTACTCGAGGGAAATGCAGTTTAGCTCTAGGAGTAAATGTGTAGACGGAGATCGTTGGTGGGATAGTACTACTGGTGACCTTTCATAGCATGATGGTTGATGGAATGACTATAGTGTATGATATTGACACAAACTCTCTTCTATTAGCTTTGATTCATATTTATTGATGTTATTGTGACGAGGTGTTGACAAACACGTCCACTCAGGTTTACTGTTTATATCGGTCTCTTATGTTGTCACTATTTCGTCGCTAAGCAGTCCTAATTAATCTAGGTCAAAGTCTCGTGCTAGTGCTATTCTTATCAGAGTGCAACTTTGGCGTGCAACTCCTACGGTGTCTCCTTATATTATCTAGATCGTTTCTACTATCCTATCTACTTGTCTAGTATGAGGGAATCTCTGCCTGGGTAATGGCTATATGCCCAGGCATAGCCATTCCCTCCAACAAATGAAAATAGATGATGATGTACAGCTGCTGTTTACGTTACACGAAAAACGATCATCGTTTCTTACGGTGAAATTGATTTGTTCCAGCAGATCCTCTTGACTGCTACCGTGGGGAAGAATTGTCGTGTATGAGGCGTTACGGCGAGCATTACTTGTCAATCGTTACCTACTTCTATCACTGGTATATCATTATCCCTAAACCAATGCGTCTTTGTATACAATATTGCTAGTCCTTCATGTAGGAACTAGTATTAACACATTGTATACCGAGGGAGAAGATGCTGGATGGCCTGACATCATGGTTCGACACTAGATCGACGTCAGAACTGATTACGTGCACCAAGCAGAGAGAGTTGTGAAGAGACATGATCGCCTACGCTGACAGGCATGCCACTTGAGATGAGATACCTAGTGGCGTAACCATTTCGCTGCTACATGCTTTCTGAAGGCTGAGCTAAAAATAGCTACTCTTTGTTTCTAGGTCACAAACATGAATGTACACCTATAGCAGTGACAGTAGCAATGTATAACGTGTTAACACGTCTTTAGCCCACAGAGGAGAGATAATAACAGACAGGTTAATGCGTCTTTAGAAGTGAATGGGAAAAACGTATATATACGTCCTAGCAGCTAAAGTCGTGGCTTAGCCCATCGTCTTCTATGTCTTCCTCTCGTTCTTCACTCTCTCTGCATAATAGGGATGAAATCAATATTTTCTGACACAAAATATTATTAGTGCTCAACACAACAGCAGTGACATGCTCCATTTTGAACCAAGAGTGATTACACCATGAACCCAGCGATTCTCATGAATTTACAAGATCTCTAGAATATAATTTATAACACCTATTTAGCAATGTGCTATGGTTCGGAAACATGGACAATGAACAAGCAGTTAGAAGACAGAATTGATGCATTTGAGATGTGGATATATAGAATAAGCAGTTTCATGGACAGAAAAACAGACAAATAAACAAGTTTTAGGAAAACTAGACATGAAGAAACAATTATTAAGAGAAATAAAATTTAGACAAGTAAAGTATTTTGGGCACATAAAAAGACATGACACCATGATAAAATATTTACTAGAGGGAAAAGTTGAGGGGAAGAGCAAGAGGAAGACCGAGAGATAAGTGGGAGGAAACTTTAAGAAATGGACAGGTTACAGTCTGGCAGTGTGCAACACTAAGGCGAAAGACAGAGGATGATGGAGATTCATTACAGCCAACCTTCGATGTGGAGACGGCACATGATTATGATGATTTAGCAATGTGTTATGATTGAATTTTATATTCATAACTATGGTGGGAACTGCGTAGTATGTAGGCCTACACTTTCAGAAAAGAAATGGCGACAATAAATAAGCGTAAACAACTTTCACAGGTGACAGTGTGCATTGACATTACTTACATTGATTGACATCTCTTATATTGATTGACATTTAACACGAAATAAGTTAACATTTACTGCTCCGTGTACTCCCAATCCAGAAAAACATCAGTTCACTCAAGATGTTTCATAGTCACAAGCAGTGGCGGCTTGTGATGATCATTTTTGTTGGTGGTGCCAGACAGAAATTTTCGGAAATATCATGGTTTCGGTTAGGTTATATTTTAATGTATAAAATAATAAATACACGTTACACCTTATTTTTGGTGGGGCCCGGCCCCACTGGTCCTTAATGACGAGTCGCCACTGGTAACAAGACATTTTAAGATAGTGTTTGGTTCATATTTTATGAAGTAATGGGAGGGAAAACTTTGACGAACGCAAATTATTAGGTGTGACTGTGTGGTTGTCATTCAGTGTCAACACGATAGTCGTGATAGTATAGTGCTTAGTGCACTCGCTTCTTAGTAGGAGAGGGGAATTGTCGAACTGTAACAACTCTCAGGTACTGGGAGGTAAAGGCGGCCAACGTGTTGTTGACCACCATAACCCATTGTGTACCGATGGTCAATGACAAACGGCCCTAACATCGTATTCCCCAATATACCTAATGAAAAAATGTTCATTTTTCTTACGTTGACAGCTGTTGACTTTGATGTGACTGTTGTCATAGTTAGGTAAGCGTGTGTTTCTGTGCTGCAATGACAATTACTCTAAAACCTTCCATACCACTTGTCTGGGAAAGTTCTTACTCGTGTTCTGTCCACATACTATCTTTAACCAAGAACTGCTTGCACAGTGTCAACAAGACCATCATCCAAAAGAGACACTAGAGATGTATCGGAAATGTGATGTGAATGAGACTAACTCTGTCACAAAACTGCACTGAGATGGACACCAGAGGGTAAACAAAAACGTGGAAGGCACAAATGACTGAAGGCCCAAAAGAACAGTAGAACAAGAACTGAAAGAAATGAATCATAGCTGGAACACAATACAGAGGATAGCTAAGAATAAAGAAGAGGTGTGCATTTGTTTCTGCTCCAAGCGCCAGGGGCGCAACAGGCTAGAAATAGAGAACGAATGATGACCATTACATGATAGAGTAAAGGTTATTGATGACAACCAACACTATGTGGAAAGCCCTTTATAACTAAACTGACATATACCCCATATTACTGTTGAAGTCGAATATTTGTTAATTTGTTGTTCCATTTATACTATTCCCATGTGTGCTCAATCCTGTGCAGCATATCATCTGTCGTTTTAGAGGTAATTCTGTTATTTGCATTTTGGCAACAGCTTTTCACTCTATACTAATTTGATATTTGTACACTCTGTAACTGATTACTATAGATATAATGTATACAGCAGATATGGCAGCTGGTGGCATTGCTGTACACAAGCAGACTCGAGGAGCCATAATCGAGCTGGGCAGAAGTGGGGGAACAAAATAGACTCCAGGCTGCCCTAAAAAGAACGCGACTGCCTCTCACAAAACTAATAGATATAAAAATTGAAACCTCCATATGCATAATTTTCTACAATGAGCTCAGATTTTTGTTGTTTGCATTTTCAGGAGGTGACGAAGCAGGCAGCATTGGGTTCTGTGGTTTTATCCTGTGGGGTCTGTCCTTGCTCTTCATATGTATCACCTTCCCTCTATCATTATGTTTTTGTATCAAGGTGAGTGTATATTGGTTCTTTCTTTTGCATTGTACCCATTGTTAGTAGTGAGTTCTGACATAGACATGAAAATTGTCAAAAGTCTATCTGTGTGAACTATGTATCAAAACCAGCAGGACTAAAAAAACTGAGAAAATCAATGTTCATAGTTCATAAGTACGGTTCCAACTTCACTGCAACGGGTCACCCCATAATTGCTCCGTTCCTGTGCCAATGAAAATCACATGAAATGCTAACAACTGTGAAATGTTTCCTGTGTGAACTAATTCCAGAATGAAACAGCCGCTACCGCCACAAAAACAACATGCACCACATAAAATGCATATGGCCTGCTAATGTAGCAACACAAAACTGTTCATCACTTGAATTGCAATTTTGTCGCTAAGCACCCCCATACCTACTCACTCATTGTTAGCGTTGTGATCTGATTAAAGTGAGAAATTGACAGCTCAGGGTTTTTTTTAAAATGACACTTATCATGGCCGAAGAAGGAATATTTCTCCATACGAGATTAGATGGAAAATTATTCAACATGCACGACTCAAAGCAAAGACGAAAGTTCAAAGAGTCACCATCAGGGAACTTCTGTTTGCTGATGATGCAGCATTAACATCACACACAGAGTAAGGGCTACAACACCTCATGGGCAAATTTGCTACAGCATCAAATGAATTCGGCCTGACCATCAGCATGAAGAAAACAAATATAATGTTCCAGGATATTAGCAGAGCCCCATCTATCAACATTGGTAGTCATACGCTTGAAGTAATCAGCACCTTTACATACCTTGGCTCTGTCATCAACAGCAACCTATCCCTCGATGATGAAACTAGTAGTCTCGCATTGGGAAGGCCTCCACTGCTATGTTTAAATTAGCAAAGTGTGTATGGGAAAACAGGGCACTCACAAGAAACACCAAGACACAAGTATATAAGGCTTGTGTTCACAGCACTCTACAGTATGGTAGTGAGGCATGGACCACATATGCTAGACAAGAACATCGCCTCAACACCTTCCACATGCGCTGTCTCAGGCAAATATACAACATCTGATGGCAAGACCACATCTCCAATATAGAAGTACTGAACAGTGCTGGCATTCCAAGCATGTACACCTTGCTGGGGAAGCGACGTCTGAGATGGCTGGGACACGTGTGCCTGTGCCGTATGAGCGATGATAGAATCCCAAAGGACATTCTATATGGTCAACTCGCATCTTGTGCTAGACAGCATGAGCGCCCTTTATTATGCTTCATTGACACCTGCAAGCGTGATCTAACTTCATGCGGCATAGACAATGAACACTGGGAGCGGCTGGCCAAAGACAGGCAAGCATGACGAGCGGCAGTGAGGCGGCTCAAAAGAAAAAAGAAAACAACATCTCATGTGTAGGCAAAAGAGAGGCAGAGTGCAGAGAGAACATCCTGTGTATCAGCTCCAGTTTTACCTGCAGCAACTGTGGCAAGGAGTGCCACTCCAGAATAGGACATTTCAGCCACAACAAACGTTGTGATTCAGCGCAGAACATACTGCGTGACACAAGACCTATTGTCTCCTGAGACAAAGAGGCCAATAAATCACTTTTATTGGTGAGACCATATTGTTTTTTTTTCAGGCTATACACAACAGAAACATTTATAAGTTACTATCTAAAACAAGGGTTACCCCAGCTTTAATTTGTGCCAGAGAAATACCAGGAAGTAAAGGGGATCACATCACCCATTGTATGTAGTTCATAGAAATATGCAGACATAACACTATATTCACCAATATACCTCATGGTATGACAATGGGTTCCTTTACTTTATACGCAGTAACACATGACCATGCTCTATTGTTGTCAATAGAATCCGTTAAACAATTTTGGGACCCGTGGGCGGAGTGATTCTGTTGAAAAAATGTAGATGTATGAACTTTTAGTGGACCAAGCGCCACGCTAAGTGGCGTTTGAAGTGGACGCATTTTTACATTCTGCCACGCTAAGTGGCGTTCGGTTATCAAAACGTAAAAGCGCTTGTAAAAATTGACTTTTGCCCTGGTCCACTAAGAGTTAATGAAGAAGATGGCCCGCCTACCCAGCGTGTTCGAAGCGCGCTGGACTATGGGTGACTAGCCCTCTGTGGTGTGGTTAAATTCCGCGGGCTGGCAGAAAAGTTACAGGTTCCTCAGATTTATGGTGTTTGTGGCACGGAACCGAAGGGTTACAATGTCCATGGCACCAAGCCGAAGAGCTGAAAAGCTCAAGTGCTTCTGGATCGGGAAGAAAAAAAAATGAAGAAGATGACCAAATTTCAGTTCAGTTTGGAATATCTTATTTTCACCTTACAGATCATATTCAATGAGCCACTCAGAATGTACGCATGAGTGTAGTTTTATGACTCCTACCAGAGTAGTGTTGTAGTCCCCGCCAGTACTTCCATTGTCATGCTACTTGTTCTCATACTAAATGCACCACTGAATTCCTTGACCTTTCTGTCACACAAGCTTGCAGAGAAGGCCCATACAAACTTTTCAAGGCGAATTACCGATCCATCTGTGTAAATCAGAATGTCACCTTCATTACTGTTTTCATTAATGATGGCTTTGACGCCTGCATCCAACGCTACAGTATTCATCTCTCTGCCCATGCCCGAGTGGTTACCGGGGCCAAATTTGGGGTGTAAAGAATAGAACCACTGTTACCTGCCACACATGTCGTAAGGGGCGACTAAGGAGGTTTGGCTGAAATCGGATGCACATGTCCTAAACGTGTAGAAGTCTATGCGTTTAGGGGCCTACCAAACCAATGTGCAACGTATACACGTTCTTGGCAAAGATCAAATCATATCACAAAGAGTGATTAAAATTGGTCGTAAAGAACGAACGCAAAGAAGAAGAAGATCTCTCTGTCGAATATCATAATTTGTCGAATATTTAATGTTGATCGCGAAGGTGTTTCCTTGTTTTGAAGGTACTTATCCATACTTCCCCTGGGTCTATATTTAAGAGCCGAAAACCAGCTGAACAGTGTCTACAGCATGGCCAACCTACGACTTGTCCCAATTTAACTAATTTCCATTTCTGATCTTGAGCAACTTGTGTAGAGGATGATCCTTTTAAGCGCTTATTTTGAGATACACATGTGCTCTAGCTAACCTTGAATCTATACACCATGGTTAGGAAATCAAAGACAAACCT